>JAZKJV010001160.1:297575-903007 GCA_037367405.1 Ottelia alismoides | reverse complement strand
TGGTTAAGGTTTAAACCATGGTTTTTCTAACCATGGTTAGTGGTTTTCTAGAGCCTATAAATACACTCCTACCCATTCATTCTCTATGATTCCAACTACCACCACCACCCCAAGGGCTAAGATCGAGAGGTCGGGGAGGAGGAGTGGGAGGCGAGGAAGGAACGCTAGCGAAGCGTTGCCGGGAGAACGAGGAGGAAGGTACGGTCCTCTCTTAGTTTGCTTCGTGAGCTAGGTTTTCGATTCATGTTCTGTTTCCTTATTGTTTTCCTCTCGGTGATTTTATAGAGGAAACTCTTTCTGTTTTTCTTTTAAAATATATCCCGATATAAGGGGAAACTCTGTCGAAATTTTCCTAGAATTATCACCACATATGAGGGGAAACTCTGTTGAAATTTCAAGAGAAAATATGTTCTTCGTGTTCTTCGTATGTTCTTCATGTTCTTCATGTTCTTCGTTCGTTTTCCGCGTTCTTAGCACGTTCTAGCGTTTTTGATACGAAAATGAAATTCGATCGTTTCAGGAGCTATAAATCATCCTTTTGAAAAAGAATCACGATAAAGCACTGCATACGAGAGAGAGCACGATTAGGTAACGAAATCCTTCCTTTTGTTGTTGGGTTTTCATATGTGATCGTTGAGATTTCTGTATTTATGGTTCTTACTACGAAGAACCCTAATTTGGCTATTTTTGAGAAAATATGAAAAGTTGCTTTGTGATTTCCATTAAAATAAGGTCTAAGCATCGAATGGATCAGTAGCTTGGAAAGTTGGGTTTGGAAGTTAAAATGAGCATAAATATGAGTATATAAATATATGTGTAAATCTATACTCAATATTTATAGTTATGCAAATCTAAGGCTTAACAGAGGAATTACATTATGGAAATTGATGTGTTTTGAGTTGGATCCTGTCTTATGTTAAGAATGACTGGGAGTAAAACTACAGGTCGGGCATGCAACATGTAGGCTTGTCGGAAGGAACCCGTATTGGCGTTGTCCTACCTAAGTGGTACACGGTTGTCCTGTTATGATAAGTGAATACTAAATGAATGATTTGCAACGCATGGTACTGGGAGCCACTATATACGGGTTGAACGACGGAAGATGTGGTCGTGCCATTTGAGGCACGGGCGGTTCAATAGCGTCTGGGTTACGATAACATGTATTTAAAGCCGCTAGGTTATGTGATTAAAGGTTAGCCTAAGGTTTTAAGCAACCGGATCCTCGAGGACGGTGTGCTTCTTTGTTGCCAGGCTGAGGCTTTGAGACCCTGATTAATAAAAGAAAAGGAAATCGTCATGGTAGTATTGAAGGATTGGTTGAGGCGACGTGCAGCGGCATAAGTTTACCAGATCAACGCAATCTCCAATCCTGAAGTGTCCTCCACAACTTCGGAGTCCATATAGTGGTGAGGTAATTCCCTGGACTATCCCTGGCGTGGAATAGAAAGGAATATGACTTAAACTAATGAGAAGGAATGAATTTTTTTATGTTAACAAGTTTTGAAAAATTACACATTTGTTTGCTTTTCTCTTCTTCGTTACTTAGCATTCGCTAATTATTATCTTATGATTTATGGAAAACCCAACAGGTGTCGGTGAGCTATTACAAGGACTTTAATCCAGCCAGCTAACATAATAGTCATCCAGCAAGCCACGGTACCTTTACTCTATAAGGTAGTTAGTAATCTTTTTGTGCATTTTCTTCTATCTGATGTACATGTAAATGGTTATAGTGGGACAATGTAACATGTAAACTTTATTTTGTGAATGGAAAAATGTTGAAATACTTCCTTTTAAGTATTTTATTTGCAGTATGTTCCTGAATGTTGGTTGTGATTGCTGAATAAATTATAGCTGAATAACCAGATCCGGATATGGGAGGATTCGACGATCCGGAGTTGGGGTCGTGACAGATTGGTATCAGAGCCCGGTTACTCCAGTAATTTACTCAGTAATTGATAACTATGAGCGGTATTCAGAAACTAAGATTGTCTTAAGATCATTTGATCTTAATAAGTGACTGCAGTACCATTCAAAAGTTATTGTCCCTTATGTACATCATGCTAAAACATATAGTACATAACTTTTGACCTTGATTCATCCCATGATCATGGCAAACCAAGATGTGTTTAGGCAATTAGCAGTGATGACCCATGAGATGGGCCAAAGGTAATAGGCGTTAGAGCGAAGACTCAATACCACAATGAGAGATCAAAGTCATCCAGATCTGTGAATGCTAGAGCTAAGGGTTATGTTAGTTCTTCTTAGGAAAAATCTAGTTACGTAACTCCATAGAGTAGACCCCTACTCTTATCGGAGGAGCCATGTAGGAGGCCCTCCTTAGGCAAAAAAATGCTTGAATCCTACCATAAATATAAGATTTCGATAGAAGTACAAAACCATTATTTGATTAAAGGACAAAAAGGTAAAGTATTTATAATCCAAGAGATCTTAGATGACTCCCTGATATAGATTGTAGGACATCATTTACCAGCTTCTCTACTACTTATTGAAATATGAATAATTTTGATCTCATCCTGGGATGGACTGGCTAGAAAGGTATCATGCATGCCTTGACTGTTTTCAGAAGACAGTAACTTTTCACCTTCCTAACTCGATAGAGTTTCAGTTCATTGGAAAGACATCCAATGATAATATTGAATATATCTCTACTTTGAAGGCATAACAGTTGTTAGAGCAAGGGTAACCACTACATCAGGGTTAGACAGAATGATAGAAGATATACCTATAGTGTGCGAGTTTCCTGATGTATTTCCAGAAGAACTACCTGGATTATCATCTGAGCGAGAGATTGAATTTGGAATCTCGCTCACACCTGATACTCAGCCTATCTCTATCCCTCCATATAGGATGGCCCCAGCTAAGTTGCGAGAGTTAAAAGTACAATTACAAGAACTGTTAGATAAAGGATTCATTCGTCCTAGTACTTCACCATGGGGTGCACCTGTCTTGTTTGTGAGGAAAAAAATGGGTCAATGCGGCTGTGCATTGACTATAGATAGTTGAACAAGAAGACAGTAAAGAACAAGTATCCTCTACCGAGAATAGATGACCTCTTTGACCAGTTGCAGAGTTCAATTGTGTATTCCGAGATTGACTTAAGATCTGGATACTACCAGTTGAAGATTAAAGATGTGGATATCCCTAAGACAGCCTTTCAAACTAGATATGGACATTATGAATTCTTCGTTATGCCTTTTGGACTGACAAATGCCCCAGCAGCTTTCATGGATCTCATAAATAGAGTATTCAAGGAGCTCCTACATCACTTTGTACTAGTCTTTATTGATGATGTGCTTATTTGCTCTAAGGATAAGTACCAGCATGAACAACATCTCCATCAAGCACTTGAAATACTAGGGAAGAAGAAATTGTATGCTAAATATAACAAATGTGACTTCTGGTTGTCCGAAGTATCCTTCTTAGGCCATGTTATTTCTAGGGAAGATATATCAGTTGATCCTGCAAAGTTTAATGCGGTGATGAGTTGGGAACGCTCGAAGACTGTCACAGAAATACGATCTTTTTTGGGGTTTAGCTGGGTATTATAGAAGATTTGTGAAGGACTTTTTCACGAATAACAATGCCAATGACTAGGCAAAGGAAGTTCCATTCATATGGTCTGACGCATACGAAGCTAGATTTCAGACACTGAAAGAATGTCTAACATCTGCACCTATCCTTACTCTATCCTTTGGGAGTGGGGTTTACAGTGTATACTGATGCATCTAAAGAAAGACTTTGGGCAGTTCTTATGCAACATGGTAAGGTAGTTGCGTATGCATCGCGACAGCTTAGGTCACATGAGAAGAACTACCCGACAAGTGACCTTGAATTAGTTGTCGTAGTTTTCGCTTTAAAGATATGGAGACACTACCTCTATGGTATTACTTTTGAAATTTTCACTGATCATAAAAGCTTGAAATATCGGTTTAATCAGAAGGAGCTCAATATGAGACAAAGGTTGTGGCTAGAGCTATTGAAGAACTATGATTGCACCATCTCCTACCACCCCGGTAAGGGGAACGTCGTAGTAGATGCCCTTAGTAGGGTGCCCGGTCGAGATTCCTCCCGAGAGCTGCGAGGTGAAGTCTGCGGGGATCCGGGAGGCGGGGGCTCCCCTGACCTCCGGATCGGGGGCTGACAGGAGGTCCGAGAAGAGGTACCGCAGGAGGCAGCGCGCTCGCCGCTGATGGTGGCGTTTCTGCCTATCTCCGAACAGAAGGCTAAGGTTACGGAGGTGGCGGGAGCTGTGATGATTGGGGACTCCACTTTTGGTTCCAAATGAAGATGCTTTCCTGGAATGTCAGGAGTCTGGGTGACCCGCTTTCGGAGTTCTGTTCTATCAGGGCTGCTGGGTATGCGGGGGGGCTCCTGGTGGCTTGGAAGAGCTCCGCGTTTGCCCTTCGTTCGGAGCTGAGAGGCATTCATGTTCTCACGGTGCTTTTGGAGAGTCTTGGCTCGGGTTCATTGCTCTCTCTTTCATGTGTTTATGGGCCATGTCATCCGCAGTCGCGGAACCAGCTTTGGGTGGACTTGCGCGCTGCTCGGGAGGTTTTCTATGGGTATCTTTGGCTGATCGGCGGGGACTTCAATGTTACTTTGCTCTCTTCCGACAGGCCATGATTGCGGGTGGCCAGGACCCGGGTTCTTCGGATTTTGTGGAGGCGGTGGATTATTTGGGGCTGGAGGTTCTGGATGCGGCTGGGACCAAGTACACCTGGAGGAACTCGGGCTCCCGCTCTCGCCTTGACAGGTTTCTGGCTTCGCCGGAGTTGCTGGAGCTTTTTCCTCTTTCCTTTGTATCCTCCAAGCCGCAGACGACAGTCGGACCACACCTCGATCCTGTGGGACTCGGGTGACTTTCCCCCCTGCGAAGGTCCTTCCGTTACGAGAAGGCTTAGCTGCTTGACGATTCCTTCCGGGACTTGGTGGTTTCTCATTGGGCCTCGGTGTCTGCTGCAGGTTCCGCAGCTTCACGCTTTGTGCAGAAGTTATCCTCCTTGCGGGTGCGCCTGTGTGCCTTTAAGTGGGAAACCCGGGAGGCGCGTCATGCTTCTAGGTTGGCGGCTGAGGAAGAGGTCTGTGTCTTGGACACTGCTGAGGACATTCGGCCTCTCTCTGGGCTTGAGTTGCTCCAGCGCGCGGAGGCCCTTAAAAGGATTGCTTGTGAGGACAATAAGTGCGTGACTGAATGGCGGCAGTGCTCCAGGAGCAACTGGCTCAGGGAGGGTGACGCAAACACGGCCTTTTTTCACAGGATGGCGTGTGGGTGGCGGTGTGGCAACGCTATCAGATCGTTGGTTTTTGGCGATGTCAGGGTGGATAGTAACAGGGAGCTTGGGCGTGCAATTGCTGATCATTTTCTTGAGTTTTCCTCTCATGGCGCGAGAAGGATGTGGAGATGGTCGGGGTTGGGGGCTGAGAGGATTTCGGTTGCTCACATCGATAGCTTGATCCAGGAGGTCACCATGGAGGAGCTGCGGGCTGTTGTATGGAGTTTGAATAGCAACGGGGCTCCTGGCCCTGATGGTTTCCCGGTTTCTTTCCATAAGGATTTTTGGGACCTCGTTGTGGAGGTGTTGGCTGCAATGCGGGGTTCGATCGCATCAATAGGGCCCTCATAGTCCGCCTCCCTAAGCGAGAGGAAGCGGACAGGATTGAAGATTTTAGGCCTATCGCTCTTTCCAACGCTTTGTACTTGATCGTGGCGAAGGTTTTCGTTGTCCGTCTCAGTAGAGTTCTCGAGCATATTATATCTCCTTTTCAGTCAGCCTTCGTTCCTGGGAGACAGATTGCGGAGAACTTGGTTTTGGCCACTGAGATCTCTGTGCACTGGACGAGAACGAGTAGGGAGGCTCTTCTTTGGAAGGTTGACTTCGCGAAGGCTTACGATACTGTTGACTGGCGTTTTCTCTGGGCGGCTTTGCATAGAAGGGGGTTCCCCGGATTTCGTGGATGAAGCGTTGTATAACTACTGCATCGATGTATGTACTCGTTAATGGACATCCTGAGGGCGGCTTTTTTCAGCCGCAGCAGGGTGTCAGACAGGGCTGCCTGCCTGCTCCTTTGCTCTTCATCATTGCCTCGGACGTTTTGGCTTGTAAAGTTTCTCGGGTGCAGGATGTTGGCTTGACTCGTGGCTACGAGAGGAATGGCATGAGGATTCCCCTTTTACAATATGCGGATGACATCATTTTTTTCGTGGGAGGGTGGCAGCGCGGAGGCTAGTGGCATGACGACCACTCTCGAGCTCTTTGGGGAGATGTCAGGGCTGGCACTGAACGTCAGCAAGTCAAAGGTGGTTACTTTCAGCCTTTCCGACGAGGAGGCACGTCTGTGCAGCGATGTGATGAGAACTTCTTGCGCCCAGCTGCCCCGGCACTACCTGGGCATTCCTCTCACGGTTGGCAGGGCGAAGCTGGCGGATTGGCTACCGCTTATTGAGAAGCTGGAGAGGAAACTCACTAGGTAGAAGTCGTCGATCCTCTCCAAGGGTGGGCGCCTGGTTCTTTTGAAGGCGGTCCTCTCGGCCATTCCAGTTCACTTCGCCTCGTCGAGGCTCATGCCAGCGGGCATTAGGAGGCGGTTGGAGAGCCTGATGCGCAGATTTTTGTGGGCCAAGAGCGGCCAGGGGCTCTCGGCGTTCATCTGGTGGATTGGAAGACTATCACCCTCCCGAAGAGCGAGTGAGGTCTTGGGATCAGGCGTCCTTGATGCGTTTAACGAAGCTCTTCGATTGAAGTAGGTGAGCAGGATCTGGGGGTGCTCTGCGGACCTCTGCACTACGTTGCTTCGTCGGATCTACAACGTCTCGGCCTCTCATCCGAAGAGCATTGGTCTTCGGTTGTGTCCTTCGCCCTTTTGGAAGGGGATCATGTCGGTCGTCCCCAGGTTTCGTGCTCTTTTTAGACATGTACTTGGGAACGGGGAGTCTTTCGCCTTCTGGAGGGATGACTGGACGAATGGTAGTGCGCTTTGCGACCGTTTCCCTCGTTTATTTGCTTTGGCTTCGGACCAGGAGGCTCAGGTTGCTTCCTGTTGGGCGGAGGGAACTAGATGCCATTGTTTCGCTCTAACTTCTCGGATCCCCGATTGGAGTTCTTATCTTTACTTGATTCGTTGAGGGTCTTCGGGGGCCCCTCTGGTGATAGGGATCATTAGGTGTGGCATGGGGACGGATTCTCGGTTGGTAAGGCGGTACAGGGTCATTTGTCGTCCTCACCCGTCGCGGGCAGCTGAGTTGGAGAGGGATTGCAGTTTCTTTTGGGGTTTTGGCCTCCCCGATAGGATCGGTTTTTTCTTGTAGTTATTTAGAAGGAAGAGGCTGATGACCCGCGACCGCTGTGCTAGGTTGCTTGGGTCGGTTTCGGACAGTTGCCCTTTATGTGGGGCTGACATCGAGTCTGTTGAGCACCTCTTCTTCTTGTGTCGGGAGACGGTGCCTTTGTGGACGGGCCCGGCCCTGGAGTGGGTTGAATCGGGGTCCCTTGCTTCTTTTTGCGGATCTTTGTTGGCGGCTAGACATCATCTGAGGAGGAGTCTGCTTCGGCCCGTGGCCATTGTTTGGGCCATCTGGTTGGCCAGGAATGCCCTGATCTTCTCTGGTTCTCGGTTTTATAAGGAAAATATTTGTATCCAGGTGTCGGATTTGTTAGATTCCTAGATCGATGCTTGTTTATGATGTATTAGCTTTTCATTTCATTAATGCATTCCCGGGGCGAACACCTCTGAGTGTTTCCCCCTTGTTTGACTTCAAAAAAATGGATTTTTACCCAGCATACCCTATAAACTTTGCCAATCACCTCCACGACCTTTTGCATAACGTAATTACCCTATCGACCTTATAAATTACCCTAAGAACCCTCGCGAGCTTCAAACAGAGTTACCACAAGGTTCATAGGGTAAGAGTTGGCAAGTTTACGGGGTCGAGGGGAGAATTATGTTGTTTCAAAGGTCGTGGAGGCAATTGGCAAAGATTATTAGGGTCTGCCGGGTAAAAATCCCCCAAAAAAAGATGCTCTTAGTAGAAGAACTTATTCACATGGTTTGGTGAGTGCTATCAACTTCTAGGGTATACTATCAACGTTAAGTGAATGGAAACCATTCGATAGTAGTGCTGATATTATAACTATTCCTCACCGATACAAACCAGAGATCTGAGATTGAATAAAGAAAGGACAGGAGGGTGATCCAATCCTTAAAGACTTGAGACAACAACTTGAGAAGAATGAGATAGAGAGATTTCAGATACAAGATGGGTTACTATATACCATCACAGAGTTTGTGTACCAAGCACACCTGAACTGAGGAAAGACATCTTTACGTGAAGCGCATTGCTCTAGATTATCTATTCATCCAGAAATTACGAAGATGTATAAGGATCTTCATTCATACTTCTGATGGCCGGGAATGAAGAAAGATGTTGCTGAGTTTGTGAATTCATAGCTTTCACTTGCCAACATGTAAAAGCTTCACACCAAAAGCCACCAGGATTGTTGCAACCCCTTCCTATACCTGAGTGGAAATGGGAAAGCATTTCCATGGACTTCGTTACTTGCTTACCTTAGACGACTGGTGGTAAAGATAGTATATGGGTTATAATAGATCGCTTGACCAAGGTAGCACACTTTATCCCGATAGGTTTATCTTCCACTCTGGATCAGCTTGTTGAGTTATATATTACACATGTAATCCGTCTCCATGGTATCCCAAAGGAAGTAGTTTCCGATCGAGATTCACGATTCACCTGACACTATTGGGAGAACTTCATGAAAGCTTTAGGCACACAGCTATGCTTGAGCATAGCATATCATCCACTAACAGATGGTCAATCAAAACGTACGATTCAGACTTTAGAGGATATGCTACGAGCATGTGCCTTAGAATAGAAAGCGTCATGGGTGAAACATTTGCCTCTTGCAGAATTCACCTATAATAATATTTACCATACAAATATTGGTATGGCACCATTTGATGCACTATATGGACGTAGGTGTACTACTCTTTTGTTTTGGCAAGATGTCGGGATAAAGAACCTTTACGATTCATATAAACTCCAGGAGACACGGGAAGTTGTAGAGCTTGCTCGAAAAAGACTAATAATTGCCCAAAGTCGCCAGAAAAGCTATAGTGATACCAGGCGAAGAGACCTTGAGTTTGAGGTAGGCGACTTTGTATTTCTCAAAGTATCGCCTATGAAGGGAGTTAAGAGGTTTGGCTTACGTGGGGAAGTTAGCACCCAGGTTCGTGGGTCCCTTTGAAATTATTCAGCGGATTGGGAAAGTCGCATATAGACTTGCACTTCCTCACATCTTTCGGTAATACATGATGTTTTTCATGTATCAAATCTGAGAAAGTATATTAAAGATCCGAATTATAAGATAAACTATGATAATCTGTATGTTGAGCCAGACTTGACATACCTAGAAATACTTGTGCAAATACTTGACAGGGATATCAAGAAGTTGAGGAATAAAGAGGTACCTCTAGTTAAAGTGTTGTGGCGCAACCAAGAGCTTGAAGAAGCCACATCGGAACCTAAGGTAGAAATGAGAGAAAATACCCCTACTTGTTTGAATGATAACACTATGTACTGTGTATATCTTTATTATAAATGAAATGACGTTCATTCTCTTTGAGATTGTTATGGTTTAAATCCTCTTTAAGGTTGTTATGCATGCATTTCTAGTCTCGATGATGAGACATCCTTTAAGGTTGTTATAATTGTAAAGCCTTGAACTTGGTCATCTCTTGGATCCTATATCATAAAATCCGGCTCGTCAAGAGGAAACCAACGGAATTTATTTCATGTGAATCGGACTTTGTTTCGATTTGCTATGATTTCCGGGAGAAAGAGAAGGAGGTTTAAGATGTCATTAAACCGTAATGACTGTCATTAAGATTAATTAAGCATGATTAAAGAAACTAATGACGGATTGAAAACCGCTAATGACCATTAACGAACACTAATCGATAGTTAGAAAAAGCAATAGCCCCGAAAGTTAAATCGTGATTAATGAAAGCTAATCACGATTAGCATTAATTAAGCGTCATTAGCGAATCTAGAATACTCTGGAATGTTCTAACTTAAGCCTTAAGTTTCGGATAAGTTTTGGCCAAAACCATGGGCCAAACTATGGGCTGCTAACCGTGGTTAATGTCTAAACTATGATTTTTAACCATCGTTAGCGGTTTTCTGGAGCTTAAAAATACCCCACCTACCCATTCATTATCTACGATTTTCATTACCACCACCACCCCAAGGGCTATGGTCGAGAGGTCGGGAGGAGTGGGAGGCGAGGAAAGAGCGCTAGCGAAGCGCTGTCGGGAGAACGAGGAGGAGGAAGGTACGATCCTCTCTTAGTTTATTCGTGAGCTAGGTTTTCGATTCATGTTCAGTTTCGTGTTGTTTTCCTCTCGGTGATTTTATAGAAGAAACTCTTTCTGTTTTTCTTTTAAAATATGTCCCGATATAAGGGGAAACTCTGCCGAAATTTTCCTAGAAATATCACCCCGTATAAGGGGAAACTCTGTTGAAATTTTAAGAAAATATATGTTCTTCACGTTCTTCGTGTTCTTCGTATGTTCTTCACGTTCTTCGTGTTCTTCGTTTGTTATTCGCGTTCTTGGCACGTTCCAGCGTTTTTTATACGAAAATAAATTTCGATCGTTTCAGGAGCTATAAATCATCCTTTTGAAAAAAAATCATGATAAACCACTGCATACGAGAGAGGGCACGATTAGGTAATGAAA
This sequence comes from Ottelia alismoides, assembly GCA_037367405.1. NCBI lineage: Eukaryota > Viridiplantae > Streptophyta > Magnoliopsida > Alismatales > Hydrocharitaceae > Ottelia > Ottelia alismoides. The sequence continues at coordinate 892,231 of JAZKJV010001160.1, read as the reverse complement.
TCCTTTCTTTTGTTATTTGTTTGTATATGTGATCGTTGAGATTTTTGTATTTATGCTTCTTGCTACGGAGGAACCCTAATTTGGTTATTTTTTAGAAAATATGAAAAGTTGCTTTGTGATTTCTATTAAAATAAGGTCCAAGCATCGAATGGATGCAGTGGCTTGGAAAGTTGGGTTTGGAAGTTAAAATGAGCATAAATATGAGTATATAAATATATGAATTAATATATGTGTAAATTTATACGCAGTATTTATGGTTATGCAAATCTAAGGCTTAACAGAGGAATTACATCATGGGAATTGATGTGTTTTGAGTTGGATCCTGTCTTACGTTAAGAATGACTAGGAGTGGAACTATAGGTCGGGTATGCAACATGTAGTTTGTCGGAAGGAATCCGTATTGACGTTGCCCTACCTAAGTGGTACACGGTTGCCCTACTATGATAAGTGCGTACGAAATCAATGATTTGCAACGCATGGTACCGGGAGCCAATATATTCGTGTTGAACGACGGAAGATGTGGTCGTGCCATTTGGAGGCACGGGTAGTTCAATAGTGGTTGGATCACGATAACATGTATTTAAAGCTGTTAGGTTATGTGATTAAATGTTAGCCTGAGATTTTAAGCAATTGGATCCTCGAGGACGGCGTGCTTCTTTGTTTGTTAGGCTGAGGGTTTGAGAAATTAATAAAAGAAAAGAAAATTGCCAGGGTAGTATTGGAGGATTAGTTGAGGTGGCGTGTGGCGGCATAAGCTTACCATATCAACACAATCTCCAATCCTGAAGTGACCACAACTTCGGAGTCCATATAGTGGTGAGGTAATTCCCTTGACTAATCCCTGATGTGGAATAGAAAGGAATATGACTTAAACTAATGAGAAGGAGTGAATCTTTTTGTGTTAACAAGTTTTGAAAATTACACATTTGTTTGCTTTTCTCTTCTTCATTACTTAGCATTCGCTAATTATTATCCTATGATTTATGGAAAACCCAACAGGTGTCGGTGAGCTATCATAAGGACTTTAATAATCCAGCCAGTTAACATAATAATCATCCAGCAAGCCAAGATACCTTTAAGGTAGTTAGTAATCTTTTTGTGTATTTCCTTCTAGCTGATGTACATGTAAGTGGTTATAGCGGGACAATATATCATGTAAACTTTATTTTGTGAATGAAAAAATGTTGAAATACTTCCTTCTAAGTATTTTATTTGCAGTCTGTTTCTGAATGTTGGTTGTGATTGCTGAATAAACTATTGATGAGTAACCATATCCGGATATGGGAGGATCCGACGATCCGAAATTGGGGCTGTGACAAAGACAGTCCATGTCAGTGACGCAGATTACTCCTGTCTGATGCAGATTCTTCAAACTCCATGGCCTACTACCTCCAGTGACACTACCACTGCTGCTCTGGCTATTCCTTTAGATATCGACTTGGACTATTGATTCTGGTGCCTCTACTCATCTGACTGGAGAAGGTAGTATGCTAACCTCCATATCATCTACTTCTGTGAAGTCAGTTCAAGTCGCTAATGGGACTCAATCACCAGTTACTATTATCGGAACAATGGAGTTTTCTTCCAAGCTCCGACTTTCTGGGGTCCGCTGTGCTCCTAGCTTCCCTCTTAGCTTGTTGTTTGTTCATAAGCTCTGTGTTGAGCTTAATTACCGCGTGATATTTGATGAGTTTTATTGTGATTTTCATGATATCAGGACAATGCAGATTTATGGTGGGTCATGAGAAGAATGGCCTATATTATCTTGGCATACCCTCGAACTCCAAGTTTGTCAGTAATGCGTCCATCTCCAAAGACTCGCTCCTATGGCATTTGCGCCTTGGGCATCCCTCTGTCAAGGCCATCTCCATGATGTTTCTTGAACTATCTGCTCTGAAGCCCTTTAAGTGTGTGGCATGTGAGTTCGGGAAATATCATCGAACTTCGTTTCCATTTCGTATCGAGTCATGTAGTACTCGTGCTTTTCATCTTGTTCATTGTGATGTTTGGGAACATTGTCCGATCCGAATACTAAGTAGTCATCGCTACTTTGTAGTTTTTTGTTGATGATTATAGTAGATCTTCTTGTGTGTATCTAATAAAAGAGTGTTCCAAGACTAATAAGATTATCAGAAAATTCTTTCAATACGTTGAAACTTCTTTTCTGCATGTGTTAAGATCATTCGGACTAACAATGCTCTTTAGTTAACCCAACATGACTTGACGTCTTTCTTTGTGTCTTAGGGACTGTTCACCAAACCTCTTGTCCATATACCTCACAATAGAATGGTATAGCAGAGAGGAAACTCCAACTCCTGTTAAATATTGCCAGATCTCTCCTTAATCATGTGAGTGTTCCTAAATACTATTTGGGGATGTCATCCTTACTGCGAGCTATCTCATCAACCTTGTTCATTCGTTTGTTCACGAAGGGGAAACTCCGTTTTCATTATTATACCCCATTGAGTCTTCACTTCCATATACGTCTGCGATCTTTGGTTGTATTGCATTTGTTCATAACTTCCATGAAGCAGACAAATTATCATCTCGGGCTATCAAATACGTCTTTCTTGGATACTCTCGTACCCAGAAAGGTTATCGATGTTATGATCATGTGGGCGTCGGTACTGTGTCTGTTGATGTCATCTTTTTTTAGCAGACAAGTTATTTCACACAGATCGTGAGTGGCATCCCTCTGGACCTCCCTCCACTAATCGGCTATACTCACAAGTACACCTCTGACACCAGTGTTTGTACCTTTACATGTCTCTTTTATGCAGGATGATATGACCACTTCGAGTGCTCACACCACTGCTGCCTTGGATGTACCTGAGGAGCTTCTTATAGCTCTCTGTAAACGAAAGAGGCCATGCACTTATCATCTCATGTCACATTTTACTTCTATCGGTAATTTATCTAGATGTGACAAGAGATTTGCAGATGCTCTGAACGTTATTACTGTTCCCAGAGATCATCTTAGTGCAACGCAGAATCATAGTTGGTGGCATGATATGGATGAGGAGATGAACGCACTTACCTCCCCAGGCACGTGGGATCTTGTGTCATGCCCCCCAGGAGTTTGCTGGTGGCTTGCAGATGGGTCTTCATGACAAACAATCGCTTGATGGGTTTATTGACAGGTTGAAAGCCAGACTATTTGCCAAAGGTTTCACACAAACCATTTGGTTGATTATTTTGAGACATTCTTACCAGTTGCCAGAATGGGATCGATATGTACCATTCTATGTTCATGCCAATAAGACCTGGGACATTTACCAACTTGATGTGAAGAATGCCTTTCTTTGTGGTGACCTTAAGGAGGTTTACATGATGCAACCATCAGGTTAGGTAGTCAAGGAGGGCACATATGTCGACTACGCCATCTATGGTCCGAAGCAAAGCCCCAGGGCATGGTTTGACAGGCTTACTACGGAGATCAGGGCATTTGGCTTTCAGAGGATGACATCTGACTACTCTGTCTTTGTCAGACGACGGTCTACTAGCATTGTCATTCTTGTTGTCTATGTTGATGGTATGGTTGTCACTGGAGATGATCAAAACAGCATTCTAGAAACCTAGACCAGCCTCCAAAAGGTTTTTGTCACAGAAGATCTTGGCCAACTTCGTTATTTTCTTGGCATTGAGGTGATATGCACTATAGAGGGACTCCATTTTTCACAGAAGAAGTTTTGCCTCGATATTCTAACTGAGGCATGACTGTTTGGATGCAAGCCATCTGGCATCCCTACAGAAGTGAGAAAACATTCCACATTTATTTATCCGGCAAGGATGCAACACAGTATAGAAACTTGATGGAAAATTACTCTATCTCACTGTTACTAGGTCAGATATATCATATGCTTGAGCAGAGCCAGCCTTCAGTATTCTCTGTTACTATGGAGAAGCTTCTCTACAATCACTGGCAAGATGTTCTTCTGATCCTTCAATATTTGAAGGAATCTCTTGGACATGGACTCTTCTATGGAGTGAATAGGCACACTTTTATCTCCGCCTATACAAATTTTAATTATGCTAGCTCTCCTGAGGACCGTCGATCCACTACAGGCTACTCCAAGACAGCCTTGTCACTTGGTGAATTAAGAAGTAGACAGTGGTCTCCAGATCAAGTGCGGAAGCAGAATATAGGGTAATGGCTCAAGCCACCTGTGAGATCACGTAGCTGGTCTCTTTCCTCACAGAACTTGGTTTATCAGTCGCTACTCTTGTACCCTTATATTGTGACAAGTCTGCGGCATACATCGTCACCAATCCAGTTTTCCATGAGCGGACAAAACATATTGAAGTTGATTGCCATTTCATTCGTGATGCAGTACGAGGGAGATGGATCAGTACCCCACACATCTCCACTGAACTTCAACTTGCAGACATCTTCACTAAGGCGCTTCCGAAGAAGCGCCTCATGTATTTAGTGTTCGAGTCAACAGATGTGCTCCAACTTTGAGGGGGTGTTAAGAATTATTATTTTATGTTTATGTTCGGTAACCCTCAGGGGTATTTATGTATTTTTTCTCTTGAGCTCTCTAAGGTTTTCTCTCTATATAAGAGACCGTAGACCTATGGAATAAACAATTTATTTTCTTTTCTCCAGAAGAAGAAACCAGCATAGAGATTAAATGAGTATTTTTATATTTTTACATGTTCTTATAAAGTCCTTGTTAGCCAAACACAGATGTAAAACCTAAGAGCCTATATGAGCTTCATATATATATATATATATATATATTGATGAAATAAAAGAGCTTACTCAAATCCATAAATGCTCAGGTCAGGTTTATGATTAATAAAAAAACTACTAAATATAATGCGTAATGATAATGTAAAAAAAGCTTGAAGTATATCAAATTAAATGTATGCAAAATTTTTTTTAATACACATTGTCATTTTTACGGGCCAAGCCAGGCCAAGCTACGCTTTGTAGCACATGTCCATGGCGTGCCCATTTGACGGGTGGACCCCATTCATTAAGTTTCTTGGCCCAAGACCAGCCCATAAGCGGGATGGGCGGGCGGGCCCACTGGCCCGGTCTAATTGTGAACAATATGGTTGACCTTAGTACTTAAGTTATGGAAAATGTCGTTGACTCTGGCTAAACAAATGATATTTTAGTATAAGTATAAAATTATATACTTGTAGATCATTGCCTAATTGTATATTCGTGAAAGACATTTGTCAGCTTCCTTTTATTTATTTTTTCAATTTGAGTCCAACATAGTTTTACTTTATTTAAATAAATATCGATTAAGATCTCTAAAAATATAATATAGATAAGTTAGTCATTCAAATTATCCTTCTAAACGTTAAGATAGGGTCGTTAGGATTTTAGTTATTTTAATTTTGTTCTTTATGCAATGATATTCTCTCTTTATAGCTGTATGGGCTAGTTACAAATGAGATTTAGAACGATAAAATTCGGAGTTCTTCTCCACTCCTTTCTTCTACTCTCCCACGCTTCTATGCGCCTCCCCACCAAAAATCTCGCACTACAAGCGCATCTTCTTTCTCTCACCCCCTATTTTCTTCCTCACATAAGTTTTATTTTGCATCAATTCGTCCAATTAGAGTTCGACATGATATCATTTCATTTGGTAAGCTAGTCATTTAAATTGTGAGTCTTTTCTTAGAATTTCAGTTTATTTTGATTTTATTCGTTATCTGTGAACCCCTCAGGATCCGGGTACCCGTTTACGACAAAATTCGCAATAATTCATTCACATTGATCGCAGAAGTTGTAGAAAAGCAGGGAAAATTTTTCGCGCGGCTAATTATCCACGTGACATTCACATCCACAACATAACCACAAAGTAAAAGAGATGATGGCACCAAAATTTTCTTTTCATTAATATTCATATCAAGTTACAATATGTACAAGGATCTTCCATTACAACATATATCCCAAAGTGTGATACAAAAGAGATAGCATTTACATCATCATCTGAACAAAAACTGAGACAAGTAATTCATACCGTCAAGTATAAACTCTGTCTCCAGGAAGCATGTATATACTGAGCGGCTACTGAACTGCAGGCTGTTTGCCTGCCACACACAATAGGAAAGAAGAGGCGTCAGCCATTGCTGGTACCTCCCTAAAATTTATAAAAATAACTTGACATTTAATATGTGCAAAAGCAAGCAAGTAGAAAGGTGGTATAAGTAAAATTTACATCTACTTGCGTAAGTAAAAAGGGGTTTCAAGTTGTTTGTAATGCATTTTTAATGATTTCCCCAGAACCCGGCATTTTCCCCATATTACCTATTTATTTGTAGTTGAATATTCATGAGGGTATGAGTGTGAGCATATATATATCAAATGCTTCAGAGATCATGTTGGTGAGTAAAAAATGGAAAAGTTGAGATTGTAGAGATCTATTTATTTAATTTCTTGGGTAGAGAGAATGGTCTATTGATCATAATTTCTCCGATTCTTAACTTCAATGTTTCAGATATAGCTCCAGATGTTGTAGATTTAGATATGGATGATCTAGATATAGAATCGCCAAGTCTGTTTGGCGAAGTAACTCAAGCGGTGAAGAAGCCTACAAATGGCTCTTCCGTCTCGCCCTCTAATTGGAAGCGCGGTCCAATAGAGGGATAGGTCTACTCCCCAACTACGCCACTGAGATGGGTGAGAGAGACTCCCTAGAAAAGTCGCTCTAGAAAACTGCCCGACTAGTACGGGCGAACGAGCTCGTACGTAAAACTGAAAACCAAGGATCCCCCGCCTGGGTATCCTAAAGACAGGGTCAGCGGAACTGGTCTAAAGTCTGGATCCCAACGAGGCGTAAAAACACTGCGAGCTCGCGTAAAAACCGTGAAGAAGACTGGAATCCTAGACCCGCGCATTAAGCGGCCGCTGCCCAAACTGGGCTTCCTATCTCCCGCCCAGGTGAGAGTCACCGCGCTCTCGCACGATCATGTGTAGAAGTCATCATGATCGGCATAGAATTTATTTGCATACTCATTCACCAACACATTCACTTCCTTGACTATTCATTTTGTCTTCAACCATTTCTATGGTCAACTTAACAGATCTGAGTATGTTGTTAACAACTTATTAATAGTGATTCATACTAAGAATTTATTGAAGAGTTAAATGGTCTTAGTGATCACAGAAATTTATAATTTAATTCATATATATGAATTTATTAATTTCCTATCTGAAGAATGGTCAATCAAGAAGAGATAAAGTGCTTAGTCTGGTGAAGATAACCTCAAGGTTATATTAGTTTGTGTATATAAAATGCCAACAAAACGAATATATATGTGATTATGTTTTGAGACTCAGATCATATGGAAGGACTCAGATTATAATAGTAGGTAAACATATCAATAAATATTAGTAAAATATAAATTATTTCAGTTCACATTTTGAAAATTTGCATCTGGTCTCAGACATTGGCTTTCAAAATATTATCTGTTATAGATTTTGATTTTATAACACTAATCAAAATTTACCCTATTTTTATAGATCACAATATTCAATGGAAATGTACTTGTCCGACAAAAGAGAAGAAAATTTGATGCATGCACCTACAATTTAACCCACCTGTGTCCTGTGTAATACTCCAACATATTACTTGTAACTATTTCTATTATATAATAAGTGGTCTTAAATCTCTTGAGGTGCTAAGCTATTGTTCCGTCAAAAGTTTATTTATTAAATTCTGATATTTGTAGACATCATAAGTCTGAGGTTACGGACATGAAATTCCAGGAAAGGCTATGATGGTCAAAAATTATTAATTTCTCTTGAAGCAGCACCATATAATTCTATTCATCGAATCTCTCGTCACAGTAGCCCTCTACAGCATTTCTAAAGGGATTTCTTGTACCATTTCACACATCTTCAACTTTTATTTTATTTAATAAAGCTATAGGTAGGATTCCTAGGTTTCATGAAATTGAGCTCATCCGTGCATATCTAACTTGACCAAAATTTGTGTGAGACATAAAACCCCACATTGGATTTAAATAGTTATAGATATACAAGTTTAAAAAAAAATTGGATTATACATGTCAAGCAGTAAAGAGGGAAAATAAGAACTGTGCAGTTCTTTCATTCGATAAAAAGGATTTCGATGATTCAACTTTAAATCAGATTCTGATTTCTCAAATCATGCAATTCAATTGCAAGAAACCTTAATGGAACTCAAATCTAGTAGCAACAACAGGAAATCAAGGTGAATATCATGTCTGGCAGCAATAGAAGGGACATAGGAAGGTACCTTTATGACCTAGAAATGGAGAATACGACTTTGGAGAAGGTCGTCAGTTGCTACTGCCTGCAGGAGATTGGAAGATAAGGCAAGGCGTCTGCGTGGCTGGAAAACAATTGGAGATAGGAGCAACTGGATTCAGCTCTCTGATTGGGGAAAAGAAATTTTTGAGGTGGAATTTGAGAGTCGAAGAAGAGATGCAAAGGAAAGGGAATTTGGCGTTAGATTTAAAGAGAAGAGAAGGTTGTCGTGGAAGGATTAGAGAAAAAGGGGTGTACACGTGTATATATAATCTACTTATAATTATCTTTTTGTTAGAATTATCAATATAATTTTTTTTTAAAAGAAATCGTAGCAGTCTGCTACAACTACAGTAATTTCAGGAATATATATACATATATATATATCCAAAATTTTACTTATTTATCAAACTTAAGGTTAACCATACTCACACCTCGAGCACCCGATTTTGACGTGAAATATCTTGTTCTGACCGTCTCTAAACGACGATCAATATGAGTATAATATTGATATACTTTCGGTTGGGTTTTGAACCCCGAAATTTTCGGATACGGATTTTGTTTAAGGTTAAATTTTACAATTTAAAAATATCAAACGACCTCCGATTGACGAACGGTCGATTCCGTTGGTCTCGTGTCGTCGAATCGAATCTAATGATGGTCTCGGTTCATTTCGCGGTTTCCGAATTTACGTCGCGGCTTTTCGCGGCGCGCATTACGAAGTGACCGATTTTTGGTCGATTTCGCCCGAACAACTTTTGATTCATGATCAGTTGATCGTTTTAGGTTGTTTAGTATTGACCGACAACGTTTTTGGGTTCATTAGACCCAAAATCGGACGAGTTCGGGTTTTAGCGGATCTCGGATGTTACATTATCTAACCCTGTCCCCTTTATATAAAATAATGGCTGTTAATATCAAATTTAAAGTTTCGTCAACTCTTTCCTTCTTCCTAATACATTGCACATTTGTAGGACTGCACGGATTCCTAAAACGGATGATGTGTTTAATTTTGATTCTAAAAAAGGGAAATTAAATTCGTGTTATTATGGGTTATGACATTGTGTCATAAAATCCAACCACAGCAAACTAAACCTTCTCCCATGTTGAAAGGGAACAACTACATGGATCCGCCTCCTGCAAACAGATCATATACATGTGCTTAAATCCACATAAGACAATTGCTTACAAACTATATAATAACAATTGTTTTTAAAAAGAAAAAAAGGTCCTCCATAATATACGTGTGAGCCCAAAAACTTCGCCATTTATCACCAAAAAAATATTACAAGCCTATTACATGTACACAATTGTTAGAGTATGTGTCATCATAGATAGGTAATTGGATTCCTCTAGGGTCTAATTACCATATCCACGGGTTTAGTCTCACAATATCTATGAGTAGGACTCAATCAATCTAGTAGGGCTATATAAGAAGCCTCACACCCATTGTAACAGTTGAGAGAAAGTAATACATAAGATCCGGCCCTTGAGAGGTCTTCTCCCGTGGTTTCGCCCCGCTCCTTACGGAGTAGGGTTCTACATAAAATCCCGATGTTCTTCCATGTTTATATCTCTTTATCTCTGATACACTTCCGCATTATCAGTTTCTACAACAACAATTAAGCTCACTCCATTTCACACATAACCACAGAAAATGGATATTTGTTTAAAGCTTTAAAACACAAAAGTACCCTTAAACAACTCGATATAAAAATAACTGATGCAAATAAACAGATTAACATTAAAAACTGGGTCAATCAATATTTAAATTATACTCAAAAGAACTATTAACTTTTAAAATCAACCAACAAAATATACACATGGATCACCTGTATCGGGAGTCCCACACCAACCAGTGTTCGGATATCCAGTACAATATTAGGATTTCCATCCCACTGCATCTCTAGCTCCATAATGATCCCATCACTGCTGTCCTCCTCAACAATCCAAACTCCTGTTCCATGAAAGAATGTTATTTTTCAAGCTAGTCAAGTAGGTGATAAGCAGTATCAAATTTAGTGAGAAGAAATAATCATAACGAAAGATTGTGAGATTACAGAATACTCATATAACCCCACAGAGATAATAAATAACAATTAGCAACCAAAGGCCTGTGAACTGGCGCACAACCCCTAAAACTACAAAGATATTGCACTATTGCTCGCTTCAGATTTCCTCGATAAATATAGAAATATGTGTTCAACTGAAACTGGAAAGACAAAATATCTGAAGACAATAAATTATGCTGAACTGATAACATAGGCTCGAAAGATTGGCATTCTGTAATTGGGTTGAAGTCATTTCTCTGAAAGGGCATGCAAACATTCATAGCCAAGTAACATACTCAACGGTAATGAACACTCAAACTGAATCAAAAGAGTTGATCCCAAAATTTGCAGCTACAGTACAGTGACAAATATGATTAAATAGAGTAAGGATCTTCTCCGATATGATCAAGTGAAATGGCCATTGTGGGACTCAAACCTGTAAATTGAGGGGCAATGGTGCCAAGTGTTAACTTTGAAAACTTCATAGAAGCCAAGACAACAGGTTTATACTGTTCAAGAATTGGTTCAACGGAAGATCTTATAAGCTCTGATGCTGCCTATAATAAAAAAACAGAAAGGACCGGTCAATTTAATACTATCATCAATGGAACAGAGTATATATGTAAATGTAGCCGAAAACTTCATAACATTGATAAGAGCAGAGTATAAATTATCGTGGAAGCTCAAGAAGTTGATATAATTGACTGAAAAGTTAAGCAATTTCAAGTAAACCAAGCATTGACTTACCTCATTCACATAAGGCCATATCTTAGTCAGCTCGGCATTTAGCCAATTCAACTGCAAAAATATAAAAATAAATAAATAAATCACTACCTTAATATATAAGGCCATAAAATATATTGCAATAATGGCCGTCCAAAATTTAACAAAAATAAGAATAACTCAACTTCTGGCGCTGTGTTATAACAACCCATGAGGGATAGTATTTCGCAGGAAGAATTTTCCTTGAGTCATCAACCGTCATTTTAGCAAAAGCTGCCAAAGTTGTTGCCTGAAGCAAACGATGTTCTTTTAGCACAGTCAGACTAACCAATACGTTAAAAAAATAAAAAAAAATCATAGAAGCACCACCACCACTTATGATCAATACAGAATCCTACTTGATCAATCTTAATGGATTTGCACTCACATGTTAGGTATTAAAAGAACCTCTGTCTCATATTTTCACTCCATCTCTACCAACATGGTCCTACACCTGAGTAACTATCAAGAAAAATTTTAGAACATTTGATGGATTTCGAGCCTATTGTACCTATAGGGGGGAATTTCTCTCACTACATCTGTAACAGCTTGTCCTAAAGACAGCTCATTATCAAAGAAAACTGCCTAGAATTGTTATTAGATTTTAAGCCATTTGGGTTCAAGACTACTATACTAAATGCTTGAGACCAAGTTGTCCTGTAGGATACCTAATCAAATCAAATGTTTTATTCGATTCAAGTTTGTTCTCTAACAACAAGATTCAAGATCATCCACTTCAAAATGAATTGAACTTGAACTTCATCTTCAAACTCAATATATTAACGAACGTAACATGAAAATAAACTAGGATCCACTAAATAAATTTTTGAGTTCGATTATATGATATATACAATTTAATATACTAACAGACTTACACCATATGGATTGCTAAATTTTGTTGGATACTGAAAGTTCCAACACCCCGCTTCAAGCCCTATATTGTTTTCCCTTCCCTGACTCTTTTTTTAGGAGAAAGAGGGTGAAGCCCCAAGTTGGGGCCCACCCTTCCCCTCCTCCATAATTTGCACCCTTTCCGCTTCCCTTACCTTCTTATTCCTAAATGAAACTCGGCCAACTGCTTCAAGTATCCCCACCACCCAACCCTCCCATGCCCAATGTAACATCCAAGATGTTCTAAGATCTGTTTACCACTTTAACCAAATCCCAACCCTATCAAGTGGATGAGATACACATAGTTGAGCGGAGTCCTTATGGCTCTTGGACTACCATGACCTCTCTAGGAGTGAGATTCCATGATTTTATGTCTTTAAAATTAAAAGAAATCAAGATATTGGGGTGAATTTAAAGTTTAATATAAATTAATAACATTAAGAAGTTAAGGAGGTAAAGTGAAATTGATCCAAATTAAATTATTTAGGATATATGGTATGTTTGAATTTAAGCTCTTGAAGGTATAATTAAGAGGACTTGGTTGTAAATCAAAACAAGAAAACTAATGGTATATAGTGCTTGAAGTATTGCAAAACATAAAAAAAGGGAACCAAGAAGTAGATGTGAAAGACTTCCTGGTAGAAGAAATTAAGGTGGACTTAGTGGGCGAATTACCTACTTAATTTTGACTATATATCCCTCTAGGTCCAGATCCCTTCCTCCATTAGCCATGTCAAGTTTTCTTTTCTTTTTCTTGACTCCTTGTAGGTGGTGCTCATGGCCATGGCCAGAGGTAGTTTGGCTTTTCCAAGCCCCTAGAGCAAGATAGGTGCTTATTATCTTTAAAAAATCAGAAAAATTATTGTAAAAAAAAAAGTCGACCGACTAGGTGGGGACTAATTGGACCAATTAGTCGGTCGGCCGACTAGAGACCAACTAATATTTATTCAATCTGTCACACCAATGTCATACCAATGAACAGACTAATCGAGCCAACTAGTCAGATGATTTTTGCAAACTTTTCCTTGAGTACTATAAAACATAATTGTAAAAAAGTTAAGCTAGTAATCTTATATTATGTTGTCTTGATAAGCTTGGACATAGTAATTGAAGTTAGTTGTATCTTTTATATAAAGGTTAAATAGAAGAAGCATACTAAGTTACTAGTTTACTTGATGCTTTATTAATTGGAATTCATGTTGAATCTTAAGTTGATTATTATAATATAGTAAATTTGGTTTGATGTGAATAAAACTTCGGCTATGCCATGTTGAGTACCTCTAAGTGTTATATGAAATGATAGGGTGTTATAAACTTATGATATACCTAATGATGCTAGTATAAGATAGTACGTTTACTTGACACGTTGAAATGTAATAACCATAGATGTTAAATATTGAGGTATTTTTCCTTTAAATAGCTATATTCCTAACCTTAAATACCTAATTATATATTCTTATACTCCTTTGGTGAATACTGTATAACTAATGGTGATGTGATGTATGGGATACTTTGAGAGAGTGCTATGATGATAAATACAAGTATAAAGCATGGCTGTTATTCTTTATTTTATAAAGTAAATATTAAACCTATGTTTAATTATAAATGGATATTTATATAATTTTAATAAACTAATAAATGGATATTTATAAACTCAGCCATGGCCGGTCCCAAGCCTGGGTAAATGAGGAGGGTTGCGCGTTAGGTAGCTGACAGCCAGCGTAGGAGAGATAAATTCGTAAATAGTGTTCTTAAATCTTCTAAGAACACTATTTATGAATTTATCTCGAAACCGTTCGGATCTTTTAAACATGGATTTAAGCAAACATACAGATTTCGTTGGGGCGTTCCCTACTTGCGACGCGTTGCATCGCCCGAATGCAATGAAAAATTGGCAAGGGCCGCTACATCGCAGCCTGGATGTAGTTCAAAATTTGCAAGGGTTCTCGCATGAGGAACGCATACGGGTAAATAAGCTAGTTCCGCTGCATCACCGCCCGGATGCAGTCCAAAAATTGCAAGGGTTCTCGCATAATGGACGCATGCGAGTAAAGAAGTTAGTCCAAAAGAGATTGCAAAGGAAGTTACGGATTGGTAGTTGGAATATCGGTACTTTAACTGGAAAATTGATGGAGATAGTGGATACAATGGAAAGAAGGAAGATTCATATATTATGTCTTCAAGAGACTAAATGGGTTGGAGAGAAAGCAAGGGAAATCGAGAAGACATGCTTTAAACTTTGGTATTCAGGTAAAGATAGGGGCAGAAATGGTGTTGGAGTGGTTGTTCATAAAGATTTGAAGGATTGTGTGGTTGAGGTGCAAAGATTTGGGGATCGGATTATTTTGCTAAAGTTGGTGCTTGAAGAAGAAATTCTGAATATCATCTCAGTTTATGCACCGCAAATTGGTTTAGATGAAAGGACTAAACAAGCTTTTTGGGAGGATCTGGATAAGATTTTACAAGGAATCCCACAAAGAGAGATGGTTTGCATAGGTGGAGATCTCAATGGACATGTGGGAAAAGATGTTTCAGAGTATGCAAGTGTGCATGGAGGACATGGTTTTGGGGATAGAAACGAAGAGGGAAAAGTCATTCTGGATTTTATAACTGCATATGATCTTTTCATAGCAAACACTCTAATTTTCAAGAAGAGGGAGGAGCATTTAATTACTTATAAGAGTGGATCAACTAGAACACAGATAGATTACTTTGCGTTGAGGAGAAGAAATCGGTTGTGTTGCAAAGATTGCAAAGTAATCCCTGGAGAGAGTTTGACAACCCAACATCGCTTGTTAAATTGGATTTACAAATACAAGGGCTGGTAAAGAAAAGGAAGGTTCCTAAGATCACTAGAACTAGGTGGTGGAATCTTCCGCTGAAGCAATCAAGCTTCAAGGAGAAGGTTTTAGAAGACTTATCTTGGGATTGTAGCGGTAGTGCAAACGAGATGTGGGAGGCAGTAGCATCTTGTATCCGAAAGGTGGCCAAAGAGATGCTAGGCGAGTCAAAAGGAGGAGCTCCGGGTCAAAAGGAGGCTTGGTGGTGGAGTGAAGGGGTGCAAGAGAAGCTAAAAATTAAAAGAGCTTGCTTTAAAGCTATGTCTAAGGATAGAACAGAGGAAACTATCACAGACTATAAAATAACGAAGAAGGAAGCAAAGAAGGCTGTAAGCAAAGCTAAGTCAAAAACTTATGAAGTTTTGTATAAAAATCTCAACTCTAAGGAGGGCCAGAAGGATATATTCAGGTTGGCCAAAGCAAGAGAAAGAAAGACCAAAGACCTTTCTCAAGTGAGATGCATTTAGGACGAGGAAGGTCACGTGCTTGTTACTCATAAGGATATAGAGACTAGATGGGAGCAGTACTTTCATAAACTTTTCATTGGAGAAGGAAATAGAGAGATCACTTTGGGTGATCTAGCTAGTAGCGAAAGTTACTTGAATCGTGCATGCTATAGACGAATACAATAAAAAGAAGTAGATGAGGCTTTGAAGGTTTTGAGACCTGGGAAAGGTGTTGGACCGGATGACATCCCTGTAGAAGTATGGAAAGTTTTAGGTGAGCGTGGTTTGACTTGGCTTACGAATCTACTCAATGTTATTTGACGAAGCAAGAAAATGCCTGAAGATTGGAGGAGGAGGAGTATCGTGGTGCCTCTTTATAAAAACAAAGGAGACATTCAAAATTGTTCAAATTACAGAGGTATCAAGCTGATGAGTCACACTATGAAAATTTGGGAACGTGTGATCGAAAGAAGGTTGAGGCAAGTTTCCCAAGTAAAAGAAAACCAATTCAGATTTATGTCGGGTCGCTCAACTATTGAAGCCATCCATTTGCTGAGGAGAATAATGGAGATTTATAGAGCTAAAAGGAAGAATCTCCATATGATCTTTATTGATTTGGAGAAGGCTTATGATTCCGTCCCACGAGAGATACTGTGAGAGTTTTGGAGAAGAGACAAGTACCTGTCCTATACATTAATCTCATAAAGGATATGTATGATAGGGCTTTATCTTGTGTAAGGACCCCGACGTGGAAGACTGACTATTTTGATATCAACATTGGTTTACATCAAGGTTCAGCTTTGAGTCCATTTCTTTTTACTTTGATTATCGGACGAGTTGACAAGTTACATTCAGGATGAGTTACCTTGGTGTATGTTATTTGCTGATGATATTGTGTTAATTGACAAGACTAGAGATGGAGTAAATGAGAATCTTGAAGTTTGGAGACATGCATTGGAGACTAAAGGTTTTCGTATAAGGCTAAGACGGAATATATGGAATGCACCTTTGATGGAAGCAATGGTGAAGGAATCGAGGTGAAGATTGGTGACGATAACATTCAGAAGAGAGATTCTTTTAGATATTTGGGATCTATTTTGCAACATGATGGGGAAATTGATGGAGATGTTACTAATAGAATAAATGCACTGGAGAGGAGCCTCCGTTGTTCTCTGTGATAAGAAAATTCCTTTAAAAATTAAAGGAAAGTTTTACAAAGCAGCCGTGAGACCTGCTATGCTTTATGGTTTTGAATGTTGGCCTGTGAACCACAGACATGTGTAGAGAATGGTTGTAGCAGAAATGAAAATGCTAAGATGGATGTGTGGACATACACGTAAAGATCGGATTTGGAATGATGCAATCAGAAAGAAAGTTGGTGTAGCTCCGATCGAGGATAAGATGCGAGAAAACCGCTTAAGATGGTTTGGTCATTTGCAAAGAAGATCAACTGATGCACCGGTTAGGAGATGCGAGTGTTGGGATGTTGAGCTGGCTAAGAGAGGGCGAGGACGGCCCAAGAAGTGTTGGAAAGAGACTATACGAAGGGATCTTAGTTTTTTGGATATAAGTCCGAGATTGACCCAAGATAGATCTGAATGGAGGCGAAGAATCCATGTAGCTGACCCTACTTAATTGTGGGAAAAGGCTTTGTTGTTGTTGTTGTTGGAATATCTCAACACTTCCCCTTAAGCTGGAGCATAGATATCAATCAGCCTCGGCTTGGAACAACATCTCTGATAAGGCCCTCTGGCTAGGGCCTTCATAAGAACATATGATGTCTGGTCTCCAGAGCAGATACGTGTAGTGGCGATAAGACCCTTATGTATCATGTCATGAGTGTAGTGACGGTCCATCTCTTTGTTTGGTCCTCTCATGGAAGGTTGGGTTGTTTGCAATGAAAAGAGCAGCATGGTTGTCACATTGGAGGTGCATAGGAAGAAGCACCTCTATAGTCAGATTAGTAAGAATAGATCTAACCCACATCATCTCTGTGCTAGCATGTGCATGGCCCTGTATTCTGACTCGGCACTAGATCTGGCAACCACGGTATGCTTTTTGCTCTTCCATGAAACTAGAGAATTCCCTATGAACACAGCAAAGCCTGAAGTAGACTTCCTATCCTTTGGACACCCAGCATAATCTGCATCTGCATATGATGTAACTGAAAGAGGTGTACCTCTGTTGAAAAGAAGTCCCATACCTGGTGATGTCTTCAGATACCTCATAATCATATGGACAGCATCCATATGTGCATGTTTGGGTTGCTTCATAAACTGACTTACTTTGCTCACAGCAAAGGATATGTTAGGACTGGTAGTAGTCACATATAGGAGCTTACCAACAAGCTCCCAGTACCTCCTGTCGACCTCCTCAGTGTCACCATCATAGAGCTTCATGCTCGGGTCCATAAGAATAGTGGCATGCCTGCAATCTGCCATGCCAGTCTATGAAAGAAGATCTGTAATGTACTTCCTCTGGGTCATCACAAGACCTCACTGGTTCCTGGAAAACTCCAATCCAAGAAAGTAACGCAAATTACCAAGGTCCTTGGTCACAAACTGTTGACTTAGGAAGTCCTTGGCAACTGAATGCCCTGCTCGTCATCCCCTGCAACAATAATGCCATCAACGTAAACAAGAATGACAACAATACATCTCTGGGTCCTATGCACAAACAAAGAGTGATCGGCAGTTGATCGCCTAAATCCATGTTGCCCTATCAGGTCTGAGAGCTTCTAGAACCATGCTCTTGGACTCTACTTAAGACCATAGATAGCCTTGTGTAGCCTGCAAACCTTCTGACACTCCCCCTCAACAGCAAACCCAGGTGGTTGCTACATGTAGACCTTCTATTGTAGATCACCATAGAGGAAGGCATTCTTTACATCAAGCTGGTAAAGGGGCCAATCTCGTGTCACAGCAACAGAAAGAAGAATACGCAGAATAAAATATCTGGCAACCGGAGAAAAAGTATCCTGATAGTCCACCCCATATGTCTGGGTGAACCCACATACCACAAGTCTCGCCTTATAGTGATCTACACTGCCATATGCATGGTGTTTCACAATGAACACCCACTTGCACCCCACAACGGATACGCCAACTGGAGCTGAAACAAGACTCCAAGTATCGCGTGATTGTAGTACGACCATCTCCTCCTCCATGGCTAACCGCCACTGACAAACCTGAAGAGCCTCCTGATATGTTTGTGGTATCTTCACGGCTGATAGTGTCAAGGTAAACCTCCTGAAATCCCACGACAGTCTACTCAAGGAAACCTAGGCTGCAAGAGGATAAGTAGCACATGCACGTCTCTACTTTTTAAGAGCAATCAGCACATGAAGATCATCTTCCATGTCCTGACCCTGTAAGCTCCCCTCTTGAGAGGGCACCTGCTCATCATGTATGGAATCATGCTGAACAGACAACTCGGTAGTGTCATCAGTAGAAACAATATGCTCATTACATACCTGAGGCATGTTGGATGATGGGCAAGACCTGTGAGTAGGGGGAACAGAGCGAGACCTATGAGTAACAATGCGTGGCAAAAAACTGAGTCACAATAGGGGGTGGAGCCACAAGAGCAAGTGTAGAAGCCGGAGTAGTTGGTGGTGGTGGTGGTGGTGGTGGTGGTAGTGGTAGCTGTGGAGGTGGTGGTAGAGCAGGAGTAGAGGGAGGTAGTGGTGTGACAGGATAGATCTCAATATCAGAGTCTGATGGGGCTAAAGTCTGTCACCTGTAGGAGAAAAATACATGACAGACTCAAAGGAAATAGCGTTGTCACTTATAAAGTATTTTCGCCTGAGCGGATCAAAGTAACAGTACCCCTTCTGGGTACGAGAGTAGCCGACAAAAACGTACTTGACAGCTTTGGGAGAGAGCTTATCACAACCTGGACAGAAATCAAGAACAAATGCTACAGAGCCGAACACATGGGGTGTAAACTAGAAAAGATCCTTCTCGGAAAATGCAATCGAGAAAGGAATCTTCTCTCCTAACACAGACAATGACAGATTGTTCACTAGATAGCATGCAGTGAGGATTGCATCATCCCATTAAGCATGAGGAGCACGACTCTATATCAACAAGGTTCTTGTCACATCAAGTAAGTGACGGTATTTACGCTTGACAATACCGTTCTGATGGGATGTATAAGCACATGAGGTCTGGTGAACAATGCCAAGAGATCTAAGAAAGTCAGAAAGTTATAAGATGCAGAGCTCTAAGGCATTATCAGAATGAAGATATTTGACATTAGCAGAAAAAATATTCTTTATCTCATTAATAAAAGATAAGATAATAGATCCAGCCTCAGACTTATTCTTCAATAAAAAGACTCCGGAAAGTCGAGAAAAATCATCGACAGCGACCAAATAAAAATGGTGTCCCTGGTGATTAGAGACATGACTCAGACCCCAAATATCTAAATAAAGGAGCTTAAATAACTGAGAACTGCTCCGACTCTAACGGGATGGAAAGGAGGAACGATGATGCTTCCCAAGCTGGCATGACTCATACTGGAAGGAGGATCTCGTGGAAATCTGAGGGAGAACATGACACAGCTTCTGTAGAGGAAGGTGGTCAAAACGAAGGTGCCACAGATATAGTAAGACTGGTCCAGTAGGTATAGTAGAAACACCAGCATGAGGAGGTTGGACCAATCTGTAAAGTCCCACTGCTCACGATCACATCCAATCACCCTGCCCACTAGTATGTCTGAAACACAAGAGACGAAGGGTCAAAATGGCATGACGATGCAGATCCTTAATAATCTGACTAATGGAAAATAAATTCATCTGAAAGTCGGGAGCATATAAAATATTTTAAAGACGTATGGACATCGTCAAATGCACCTCCCCCTGTTCTGTAATAGGTAGGTGGCCTCCATTAGCAATGACATCCCATCTACCAGGAGGTATGGTCCTGTAGGACCTCAGCTGCACTCTGTCTCCAGACAGATAGTGGGAAGCACCAGAGTCCATAATCCACTCTGTCATATTTGTACCACTACTACCAGTAAAAGCGTAACCGATACCTAAGGAGCTCGAAGAGGCTCTGGCTGCAGATGCGGTAGCTGTGGTGATGGTGTCTGCAAGATAAGTCATGATCTCTCGAATACGAGAGATAATATCATCCATGCAAGGATCAGCCTGGGGAGCAAGAATCTCTGATAGCTCAATCTGTTCTGCCATGCGGCATGTATCCTCTGCATGTCCTAGCCGACGACAGTAGATGCAAGGGCCACGCTGACGTCCATCGCCTCTACCATGAGGGGTGTGTTCTTTGGACTGGGTCGTCCCTCCTCATCCACGAGAAACGGCCATCGCCGAAGAGGCCGGAGGAGTGACCGTAGAAGGCATGATAATCCAGTTGCGACGGCTATAGGCATCCTCCATGGGAGGTATGGTAGCTCCGATGAAAAGCTGTATATGCGCTGCATCATACTCTATATCAAGTCCGAGCATGAAAACTCCAACCATCGTGGAGTTTCTATATGCCTTATGTTGCTCCGTAGATGTCGTCATAGGCATGTAGCTATGAAGCTTCTTGAACATGCCACGGAGCGAAGAGTAGTACACGTGCAGAGGACGGTCATTCTACTTGGCCTTGTAGATATCGAACTGGAGCTGAAGAATCTTGGCCTCATCCTTCGCTTGAGCATAGGTGGATGTCAAATTGTCCCACATCGCCTTAGCGGTTTGCTGATTCAGAATATCATTAGCTATCTCTGTGGTGAGGGTCCCACATAGTCAAACACGTGCATGCGCACCATCTTGCTTCCAAGAAGCATTGGCATCAGTCTTATCCGTTGGCTTTGGATCTATCAAGATGTGCTCCTTGTTGTTGCACTATGAGGGTGAGAAACTGCATGGACCACAACTCATAGTTGGTCCCATCCATCTTTGCGATGGGATCTGAGCCCTTGAAGGCGTCGGATGAAGAAAATGTATCACCTTGTTCTCGGACATTACGGTAAAATGGCTGAACAACGGAACTCAATTGGGTAGACCGATATGAATGAGTCTACACGATCATACGGAGGATTGGTTGTACGTGTAGACACATACAACCATCCTCGTCAATCTTCGTTGCGTGCTAGCGCCGGAAAATACGATTTATAGGTCTAAAATCACGTTCTCCGATCAAAATCAGACCATTTCATACTGCAATTTGAACCACAAAGGTGCACGGAGAAGCGTGGAGGTGCGAGGAGGTGCAAAGGAGGGGTCGGTTGCAGCCAGGGACCCGTGTGCGGGGGCTGTGGGCTGGGGCCAATGACGTTCGGCTGGGGCCGGCGGCGGCTAGGGGGAGGTCAGTCGATGATTGGGGAGGGCGGAGGCCGACGGTAGCGCATTGGTGTGCAAGAGGGGCCGGTGGGTAGGGTTAGAGTTTGGGTGGGATACGGGAACTTCGATCTAGGACCGTCCCTTCGATACCATGTAGAAATAAAAGAATGAATTGCATTATTGAGAGGCCCTAGGATTCTCTTATATAGGAGAGAAACATGTTGGGCAAATTACAAGATGAAGATAAAAGAAATAGATAATATGAAAAGAATAAGAAAGATAACTAATATCTCAACACCCTCAAGCAAGGATTCCCCCGCATCAGCTATGTTGTTTGCTTCTTAAGAAGGATGTTACTATCTAGGTGGAGGATTTTAGATCCATTACGCTCTTGTGTGCTATATATAATTTCGGTAAAGGTCTTGGAAAAACATCTTAGACATGCTATTGGTGACATCATTTCTTCATAGTAGACGACCTTAGTTAAAAAAAATGGTGAAGCCTTGTCCCACTTTAATTAGCGTAAGCTACAAGGATTCTTGTCCAAATCCATATTGAAAGATCCGACTATTTTTTACATTGGTTGTTGGCTACCTAACGCAACCACCACGAGGAGGGATTTGAACCCTGGTCTTTTGGGTGGTAGGCATACTGCACTACCACCAGACCACTGAAGTAGGTAGTACAAGACCTTTATTCCATAGTTATGATGGGCTGCCCACTCTAAGTAGAGTAAGATACAATGATTCTTTCTCAAATCCATGTCAAAAGATCCAACTATTTTTTACATTGGTTGTTGGCTACCTAACACAACCACCACAAGGAGGGATTTGAACCCTGATCTTTTGAGTGGTAGGCACACTACACTACCACCAGACCATTGAAGTGGGTAGTAGACGACCTTTTTCCATAGCAATTTATGATGGGCAGCTTGGTGACGGCCACAAAAATGATGGCTAACTAGAAGAAGCAGGGAGACCAATAGCATGGTGTGGAAGGCAAACTTCTCCAACGCATATGATTATGTAGCATGGCAACTAATTTAGGCCCCTCATCTTGAGAGAGGTTTTGTTGAGGATTGTTTCAATAAAAAGATATGTCTCAAGACATCTCTCCAAAAGGTAACAGGCTATAAGGACTGCATCTCCCCAAAAGGAAATAGGTGCACAACTCTGGATAAGTAGGGTTCGAGTAATATCAAGAAGATGACGATGTTTTCTCTCTGCGACTCTATTTTGCTGAGATGTGTAAGCACATGTGGTTTGATGAATAATGCCTCTTGACGAGAAGAAGTGTGAGAGAGGAGTGCAAAATTCCAAAGCATTGTCCGTACGAACATATTTAACATGAGAGGAAAAAATATTTTGCACTTCAATGATAACATTTCGAATAACATCCCCTGCTTCAGATTTGTTCTTTAATAAAAAGACCCACGACAAGCGAGAGAAATCATCAACGACTACAAGATAAAACCTGTGTCCCTGGTGATCAGGAACACGACTCGAACCCCAAATATCGATATGAAGTAAATCAAACGGGGAGCTACTGCTCCGATACTGACGATTAGGGAAGCTAGTTCGATGGTGCTTTCCCAACTGACATGCTTCACACTTGAAGAAGAACTCAGGGAAATATGAGGCAAGAGATGACGCATCTTCTGAAACGAGAGGTGACCAAAGCGTAGATGTCATGTATACGGAGAGACTGATCCGGCTGAATAAGAGGAGACGCCAGCATAGAAATTCCAGACCAGACGATAGAGGCCATCATGCTCAGAGCCACAGCCAATCACCCTGCCCGTTAGGATGTCCTGAAATATAAGAGAAGATGGGTCAAATATAGCACGACAGTGCAAATCCTTTGTAATCTGACTAATAGACAGTAAGTTCATCGAAAATCAGGTGCATGTAGAACATTCTGTAAATGCATGGAAGGCGACAAAGTAATCTCCCCATGTCCAATGATGGGTGAATGAGTCCCATCAGCTATTACCACAGCTTGTCCTGGTGGAATCTCCATGTATGACACGAGTCTATCTCTGACCCGGCAAAGATGGTGTGATGCACCAGAGTCCATAATCCAATCTGAGACACTAAACTATGACATGATGGAAAAGCACAAGCACTACCTGAATTGCTAGCAGAGGCAGAAGTACTGGCAGATGCTGAAGCAGCAATATCTGAAGAACCTCCTGGACAATTTGTAGATACAGGAGGCATAATATCTCGCAACAAGCTCCTTAAACCTCTGATCTGAAGTAGATGCTGACGGAGATGCAACATGTTCGGTTACTCGCGCCGATGCTAGAAACCCATGCTTAGAATAACATGTATCCTCAGCATGGCCTGTGCGATGGCAAAAAGTGCATGGCTAAAGAAAACAACTGCCTCGACCACGAGGTCTACGGCCACGGAATGAAGACGAACCACCTCTTCCTCTAGACGTAGCCATCGCCGAGGGTGGTGGAGTAGAAGCACTGGAAGAGACAGAGATGCGGCTGAGCCGCCGGTATACTTCCTCCATAGGAGGAATGGTAGCATCGGCAAATATCTGTGAAGGGGCAGCATCATATTTAGGATCAAGGGCTGCAAGCAGGAACCCGCCATGGTAGCATTCCGGAACGTTTTCTGCTGCTCAGGGGTGGCCGTGAGAGGAATAGTACTATATAGCTTCTCAAACATCCCCCGTAGGGATGTATACAGGGAATGAAGTGGCCGTCCATTCTGCTTCACTGTGAAGATGTCGTGTTGGAACTGTAACATCTTTGTCTCATTTCGCACCTGCGAATATGTTGGCGCCAGTATGTCCCACATCGCCTTAGCGGTGGGCTGATGGAGAACATCATTAGCAATCTCCATCGACAACGTGCCTGATAGCCAGACCTTGGCATATGAATCATCAGCCTCCCAGGAGACATAAATCCCAGTTTTCTCTGTCGGCTCTTCCTCGGTAAGAATGTGCTTCTTACTGTTTGATTTCATGAGGCTCATGAACTGCATTGCCCAGAGCTCGTAGTTCGCCCCATCCATCTTGACTATTGGTGCGGGACCTTTGAACGTGCCTATAGAGCGCATATCGACTTTGTGTTCCGACATATCGCCGGAGACAAAGAACTAGGATTTGTAGACCAAAAGAAAGGTGTCTACATAAACTTCATAGGATTTAAGTGCGTTTGTAGACTCTGCACACTCAAATCCATTGAGATGGCGGAGAAGACGGCTGCGGAGAAGGTGGGAGGTGCCGGCAGGAGAGAGCCGACGAGGGGAGGCGGCGGAAGAGAGGTGGCGATGCCGGAGAGAGGTAGTGATGCCGGGGAGAGGAGACGGCAGCGGGGCGAG
Organism: Ottelia alismoides; assembly: GCA_037367405.1. Taxonomy (NCBI): domain Eukaryota; kingdom Viridiplantae; phylum Streptophyta; class Magnoliopsida; order Alismatales; family Hydrocharitaceae; genus Ottelia; species Ottelia alismoides. The sequence continues at coordinate 867,360 of JAZKJV010001160.1, read as the reverse complement.
CTGGTGGCGCCGGGGAGAGGAGGCGGCGGGGGCGGCGCCGAGGAGAGAGAGGAGGGCGCGGTGAGAAGGGTTTTAGGGTTTTGGCTCTGATACCATGTTGGTGGAAAGTATTGTCTTGTTATTCCAAAAAACCCTAGGTTCTCTCATATAGAGGAAAGCCTATAGGTAAATTACATAAATAGCAACTACGGAAATAAAAATTGATAAATAGTACACCGACTACATAAATATCTCAACACATAAAATAGAAAGAGCAGCACTTGTTATCGTGCCTACTTGCTTCTATACATATAAGTATATAACTACAAAAGGCATAGTGGGCTTTCAAATATGCCAGCAATATATGAAAAGCAGTTGACCAATGCCCTGCATGAATGTAGGCAGATCCCCATAAAAAGAGGCAACTAACAATTCCCCTAATCCCCATAATCAGTCGTTATCATGAGAAAGATCTGGAGGACACCCCACTGAGCTCTAGTAAATGCAGAAATTCCTCGTACATCTTTTTTTAAGAACTCCTCGTACATCTAGCCAGTTAAAAGTAAGGAAACAAACATCCATTCGCCTCCTCCACCCTCGGGTTCACGCTAACAATCTACAGAACCCATGCATCTTAGGACCTCGCACCAACCTTATCCATGAAGATTTCCTTGTCCACCTTCTGCATCTCAAATTCTTTCTCAGCAATCTTCCAAAGAGAGAGATCACCAACAACGGACTCGAATTCCCATACTCCCCTTCCAAACATTACAACTGCTGCGATCGAAGAACAACATGCTGATTGATTTCCCATCCCTCTACAATCAAAACAGAAACGCTGATTGATGATATTTAATTGCAAGAAAAGAATTGGAGGATACCCATTTATTGGGTTAGAGCGCCTACCATTTTCCACGAGTTCAAGGCATATAGCAACGGGATGACTCACTTTGCCAACACCAAGGACTCAAACGAGATTCGATCATCTTTGGCCTCAGCAGGCAATCGTCGAAAAGCCTCGACATTACAGCGCCATCCATTTCCTATCTTATCTAACACTGAAGCCCCATTTCGCGTAATCATCTTCATCTACCCTTCGTGTGTGATCATAAGAGACACAGGTATCGCTGCGTAATTCCTCAAAAAAAAACTTGAGTTTCGAGACAAATGGTTAACAAGAGGTAATGTTCGCCTGCTACCATTTCTACTTTTGCTACAGTTCCATCATGCTTCCAATTTGTCCCAACGAATCACACACTCAACCCACGACTCCCATCGATACCGCAAGATCTACCAACAGATCAAGAGAATACACAAATCACAGCTAGAATCAAGCAACAACCTCTACACAACATCGGAATCACCAAAACAGAGAACACTGACCAGCTGCGAGCGGCTCTTGGACCTCGAGTTCTCCGACCTCACGAAGACGACCACGAGCGCCACCCCGACGAGCAGCCCCATCACCATCCCCAGAAAGAACCCCATCTCCAAGCCAATGCCGAACCGTCGGCAGGTGAGAAATGGGTGGGAATAATTGGGAAGGGGAGATATCAGATATGGCGTGGGGAGGTGTAGGTCCCCCACTCACTTGGGTATAGATCTGTCGAAGGGCGTGAGGGGGACGGGGTTCCCTCTGCTTTGGTTGCTTCGCGCGTCGGGTGTTCGTGTTCGATGCTTTGTTCTCGCTGCGTCTCGCGCTGGCGCACGCGCGCGGCGCGCGGCGCGTGCCGAGGTGGTTGGAATGGGATTGGAGCGGCCGACGAGGCGTAGCGGGTGGGGCAAACGGCATCGCAACCGTCCGTAGGGGTGACCACGTGCGTGGTCGGCGGGGTGGGAGCCGCGAGGGGGATGTGGGATCGGACGGAGGTAAGAGGGGAAGGGCTGGGGATGGATGGGGATCTGACGGTGCGGAAGAGGTGTAATGCAAGGGGGCAGGAGAGGAATTATGACATGTGGTGATTGGGATTGGGAGCTTGTATTATTTTGCATGGTGAAGTGACGATTTATTTATTTTTTCAAAGAAAGTATCACATTCGTCACTAAAGCAAATGAAGCATGGTGTTTTTATTTTACAAAAATATAAACCCCACCTAGATACAGAGATCGGATTGTCTGTTGTAATACAGCAGGTGATGTATTACAGTGGACCGTCTGATCGAGATCGGACGGCTCTCCTAAGGGATCAGGGATAGTGGACCCTCTATGAGGGTCGTCCGGTCATGATCGGACGATCCAATTTAATACAGCACATGTTGTATTACAGCAGACGATCCTCTCTGCCAGATACAATGGCACAAGGGGGGTCAAGGTTAAGTGAAGGATTATTGTGGCATGAAAATTGCAATGTAAACTCGCATAATAGTTTAATGGTTAGGCATTATGCATTTCATCTAAATGATTAGGTTTCAAGTTTTATCAGTTACTTTTTATTCAAAGAAGAAAGAAATTGTAAACGTAAAATTGATACATGTGAAGAAAAGGGATTTCATTTTTATTTGTTGGTCTAATGTCTTATTGTTTTTCAGGGAAAAAGTGATACAAAGTTAAATTTATTTGTGTGTATTTCACGAAGGATAATTGTAAATATGGTATTTGTTCCAATTTAAACCCACAAACTGATATGTAACTAAGAAGGACCCGATCATATTTTTTACGTAGCAAATGTTCCTTCCGTAAGCTTGTTGTCTAATATTTATTTGAGAAGTGGATATTCATGCATGAGTTTTATATTGAAAAATGTCTATCAAGTTGTTTTTTTAATGAATCTTGTATTTGTTATCGTAATATCAAAAATATCATCCTAATGTAAAGTTAATGATACCATTTTAAATAAATTATTGATTATGGTTAGCATATAGTGATTCTTAACTGTGATCTTGTTTTATTGAAAATACTTGCAAATATGCATTGATCCACTTTTTTATCCACACAAAGGACGGTAGCTTTGTAAGTTAAGATGATGATCTTGATTGAGCTTTTCTCCAACAAGTCATATAGCTAAATCTTGGACTCTTATAGCTTAGTTAGTGTCATATAACATATATTTTTAAAATTTGATTGAGCAATTATGTAATGTCTAAGGTCTAAATCGGGACTGATATCCTAAGAACTAACCCTGACAATTCACTAAGCTCAGACTCAATTATACTCATTGTCAACTACTTAAAATGCTTAAGCATAAGTTGTTCAGTAGTAATGTCCTGCTCTTATAACCCACTTTACATTCCGCGAGTATTAGATGTGGGATTTGGGGTGTTGCAACGGTCGAGATTTATCCATGTGAAGACTGATTGGCGGAGAACTTGTGAAGAGGATTGCTAATGTGACTGATCTCCATCTCTTTCTTTTATCAAAGGTTCCACCAATTGATATGTTTCCACAAATAATTTAAATTCAGTTTCGTGATCAGTATCTTCATTTTTTGAAAATTTATTAAACTCTTCTGTAAAGTCCTGATTAATGAACCTATAAAAATCCTCAAATTGTATCTGGCTAAATTCATGTATTGTGGATAATTCTTCATTTCTATAATAGAGAATCTTAATCTTAAGTTTCATGTTTATCGAAAAAATGACTTGGTAAAGTATACTATTCATGATTGGATATGAGATTGTGTAAATATAATAGAAATAATCTAAAAATAATGTTCTAGAGAGAAAGAAATTTATTCATTTTTCTTATGAAATGCTCATGCAGTTGTAGTTAAATCAATTGAGTAATCAAATTTCTTATTTTTTTTCTAAATCTAAATTTTATATGCATACATAGGGAAAGTCATGTGTAATGAAAAATGCAAGAACGGTTTGAGGGAGTTTTTTCTTGCAATAAGAAAAGTATCTACTCCACCTTCCTACTTTTTGATAAGTTGAGAGTTATGGACTGGATTGTTGAGATGTCTAATCTTCCTCTTGCATTTTGTTTGGCCGGGAGTTAATGGATCGAAATTGTTGAGATGTTTGATCCTCCTCATGCATCCCGATTTGTAGAGTGCTGGTGGAATGGATTGTTGGCATGCTTGATCCCTCTCTTTCATCCTGACTGCGTGAGTGTTGATGGAATGGATTGTTGAGATGCTCGATCCCTTTCATGTATCATGATCAGTTGAGTGTTGATGTGGGGATTATAGAGTACCATTAGTATTTTTTACAATATAAAAGAGGCCTTGAGGCCACCAAATATTGTATCGTGAATCATTCAAGTAATATTAGAGACGATCTAATATGATCAAGTGGATTAGGACCATTGATGAACCATATAAAATTTTATATTGTGTGATTGTGAGTGCTTTTCTTCTCTGTTCGTTGTTCTATATGTGTTGTGCTTGATCATAACCATGATTTTAAGATCAACCTAAGTAGAGATGATGGAAGAATCGAAGATCAAGATCGAGAACTTTTATTGATCGAACTTTGTATTCTGGAAGATGCACATCGGAGATGTTCTTTGAAGGAAAGAAGTCCATATCAATGAAGTATGAGGAGTGGATCTACCTAGACCCAAAACTAAGAATGGTGAGGCTCATAATTAATCAGTAATGTCGAATATCGCAAAGGAGAGAATGACAATGAATATTTCAAAGCTCTTGTAAAGATGTACGAGAATCCACCTGCATCAAATAAGATTTATTTGATGAAGAAGCTTTTAATTTAAATACGAGCGAGAACTCCATGGTGAACTTACAAACTCCATGGTAAAACTCCATGGTGAACTTACGAACTCCATGGTAAACTTACATCTAATAGATCTGAATAGTATCGTCAATCAGGTGGAACATGTGAAGATCGTGTTTGATGATGAGGTAAAGGCATTTATACTTCTTTATAATATACACGATAGTTGGAAAGCATTAGTCACAACCGTTAATAACTCATCTGCTTCTGCAAAGTTGGAGTTGGAGGGTAACGTCGGTCTTCTTATACGATAAAAGTTGCGACAAAATACATCTGGAGAAAACCACTCAGTAGGTTTTACCTTTAATACAGAATGGGAGAGGCAAGAAGATCTACGGTGCTCAAAAGTATTACAGAGAAAGGTCACAAAAATGAAGATCTGAATCTAGAGATCTAAAGTTTATAGTTGGTTTAAATTGCAATCAAAAGAGGCATTACAACATAGAGTGCAAAGATGTAAGCAAGTATAAAGGAAAAAGTGATAAAAGTAATGATATTTTAAATCTTACTGGTGACGAGGGTAGCAGTGCATGGGTATGTGTTGTAGATGCTCTAACTAAATCATGGGTTGTGGACTTGAGTACTTTATTTCATATCACCCTAGAAAAAGACATCCTCTAAAATTATGTGAAAGGTAATATTGGAAAGGTGTGTCTAAGAGATGATGAATGTTGAAGCGTACAAAGGAAAGGGAGACACTGATATCTCGCAATCCAATGGTGATATCTTCGAATTAAAGAATATTAAACATGTACCCAACCAACATGGAATCTCATATCTGTCAGAAGCTATCAGAAAGTGGTATGGTGACATCATTCGATGTAGAATTGTGGAAGATGTCTAAAGGATCATTGAGTATGACTCGAAATAAGAAAGAAGGAATCATGTATATTACAACATGCCCACATGGTAGGTAAATTTTGCATCTTCTGGGTGTGATGTTTTCACTTTGCATGTACGACTTAGTCACATGAGCAAAAAAGGAAAGAAGATCGCGTAGAAGAGAGAAAAGTTGTCAATATTGCATACTATTGATATAGAATTCTATGAATATTATATATTGGGAAAGTAGAAGAAAGTCAGCTTTGCAAAGACCTCGAGAGTACAAAAGATAAGAGATGGTTCATACAGATGTATGGGGACCATTTCAAGTATCATCTCTTGGTAGATCTCGCTATTTCATTACTTCCATTGATAATACAATTAGAAAGTTGTGATTTAATTTATCAAACATAAATATGATATATTTGAGACCTTCAACATGTGGAAGGCGTTAATTGAAATTAAGATAGGTTTCAAGTTGAAATGCCTAAAATCAAACAATGAGAGAGGATTCATCAATGAGGAGTTTGAATCCTACTATGCCAAGAATAAAATCAGAAGATTGGAAATGATCCCAAGAAAGCCCATATAGAATGATGTTGTTGAATCCATGAACAATACTATTCTAGATCATGTAAGAAATGTGAGGATGCACGTAGGTCTGCCCAAGTGGCATCGACTGATGCAGTGAATATACCAACATACTTAATCAATCGAGATCCATCTACTGTGTTGGATTAATAAGCATAAATGGGAAAGGAAGTAACACTTTCACATATACATATCTTTGGATGCACAGCTTTTTCTCACAATGATCAAGAAGATAGCGGAAACCTTGACCGAAAGTAAAGAAGTACATCTTTATCGGCTATGGTATATATAATTTCAGATGTAGAATGTGGGATTTGGATAACAAGAAGACAAACAGAAGCATATATGTTGCATTCAATGAGATTTTGTAAGACATTGAGACTTATTTATGTGTTAAAATACCAAACACGATATGAATATCAGATACCCATATAAATCGGATTTCGATATGGTTCGAGATGCGATTTTCGGTCGGACTCTCATACATCTTCGTAATTTTTTTAGATTTCAGACATGGTCTAATATCCAAATTTAGCGAACAAGCGGTCTATTGTGTAATACTCATCGAGATCTTTCTAAGATACCAAGAACATTGAAATTTGACATCAGACGAAGGAGATATGATTATTTTACAGTTGTAGGTCGGTAAACGGATTCAAACCCGGATCAGATCCGAATCTGGACCGATTAAATGAAACCAGATAAATAGGTTAGGGCTCGGAATTGGTCACCCCAAAACACATTTCCAGCCCTAAAGGTCGCCAGAGATCTACCGGGAGTTGGCGCGCCACAGCCGAATCATCGTCGGAGCAGGCGAAGTCGCAAATATCCATGCGATGATCTCGTCGTGGAGGGATGATTTCTCGTGTTTGCGAGCTACAGATCTTCCCCTCCTTATTGCCTATTTCTGCATTTCATTTTCTATGAGTTGATTTTCAATTTCGTAGTTGAATCGTGTCGGGGTTTCGCAAGGATGCATATGTAGGGGCATATTGCTTCCGTGGTTTGTTGTTTTCTGTCTGTTTCATGGGTGAAAGAGAGGTCAGCATGTACCCATGGATCTGAATGTGGTTTGGAGGTATTAGGGATTCTGATATTTGCATCATTTTAAGGCATCACAAACTCGAGGCAGCAGGTCCATAGTTGTTCATATCGAAGCTTCTTATGTCCTATTGCAAATGAAAATTTCTCGATTGATGCGCGTGGGTTCTTTGTACTCATATTGATACTTTACATGTTATACTCATATTGATACTTTACATGCTGGGCTTTTTTAAAAATAATTATTAAAATATTCTTAATTAATTAAACAACCATCAAGTTATAAATATTTAAAAATATAGCTATCAATCGGCACATGAGGTGCCGATTCGGGAAGTAATGCCCAAATCGGCACCTCAAGTGCCGATTTGGGCATCTCATTGGATATTTTGCATTTCCGTCATTTGGGTAATTTGTGTTCATCCCTTATTTGTTATCAATAATTTTTTCAACTAACCTCTTTTGTTATCAAAAGTACAACATTTACCATAAGAATACAATTACATTTGGATAGTAAATGTATATCCTTTCTATTCTAAAAATGTTCTTTTCAGAATTTTAATTTTTTAGTTTATAATTCTTTTCCTTCACTATATTATATTAAATCCCTTATTCTAATTAATTATACTTATACTTATAATATAATTTTAGGGAATAACGCTATAATATATGTTCCATTACAAAGTCTTCAGTCCGAGAAACCAATGTAGACGGAGCTTTCAACATCCGTCTAAATAACATTGATTTTTATTCGATCACACTCGTATTTGATTTTTACTCGATCAATATTCTTATTCACTTTTTATTTGATTCAGATTCATATTAAATGAATATTCTATATGAATTCGTATCCAGTTATATGGTTCCCTAAATACTCATCCGACTCATATCCGTGCAGATTTTTATTCGCAATCAATATAGACAATGTGAATGTGGATAATGAAATTGACATATCCGATATGTATCCGATCTCTTTTCATCGCTAGTCAGCATTGATCTGATCACTCTAAAAGTAAATTGAATAAATTACAATTATTACGTATAAATATAATTAATTAGAATAAGGGATTTACTATATAATATGGTGAATGAAAAGAATTATAAACTAAAAAATTAAAATTATGAAAAGATAATTTTAGAATAGAAAATTAATGGTCTAGTGGTAGTACAGTGTGTCTACCACACAAAAGACCGGGGTTCAAATCCCACTCTTGCAGGGGTTGCGTTAGGTAGTCGACGGCCAGCGTAAAAAATAGTCGAATCTTTCAACATGGATTTAAGCAAGAATCCATGTAGCCGACCCTACTTATAGTGGGAGAAGGCTTAGTACATTTTTTATAATTTTAGAATAGAAAGGATATACATTTACCATCCAAATGTAATTGTATTCTTATGGTAAATGTTGTACTTTTGATAACAAAAGGGGTTGGTTGAAAAAAAATTATTGATAACAAACAAGAGATGAACACAAATTGCCCAAATGATGGAAATGCAAAATACCCAATGAGATGCCCAAATCGGCACTTGAGGTGCCGATTTGGGCATCTCATTGGGTATTTTGCATTTCCGTCCCTCATGTCTCCAAATCGGCACTTGAGGTGCCGATTTGAGCATTACTTCCCAAATCGGCACCTCAAGTGCCGATTGATGGCTATATTTTTAAATATTATAACTTGATGGTTAAACTTGATGGTTGTTTAATTAATTAAGAATATTTTAATAATTATTTAAAAAAAGTCCTTACATGCTATCTGGTGTATTTGCATCAGTTTTTCAAAAAAATTCAGAAGGGACAGTGAGGGATTGTGGTGCTATGTATATCAATGGTCGAAGAAAGACCCATGCGCTTAGGCAGGTCACATGGGGTGTGCGACTAAGATTAATTGGTCAGGAAATGTTCAAAACGACAATGACCTGAGTTCGGCCAGCCTTCTTGGGAACCACATGAAGGGGGCTGACCCACTTACTATCCGAAATGGGTAGGCTGGAGCTTTGAAAGACTGCAAGGAGTGGGTGGACGAGGACGCTTTCTTTCAGGGAACTGAACGTAGTGGCAACGGACACTGAGCGGTACCGGAGCTTTGCAGAGTCGAGGGCACTTCCACAGACCGGATCAGAGGACAAACTGATTCATCCAATTTCCCACTATTTCATATGGAAATTTTATCCAGTCGGTATTACATCAATAGCTCTTTTGATTGCTTTCTGTACATTTTCTCCCTTGCAGAAATTTTCATGAAGCTTTCACAAAAAAGACTAGATTTTTCTGCAACAATGTTCTAAGGAACTATAATATAGGAATGGTTAACTGTGGGTAGGGTCACTATCGCATAGTTTTGGTGCCCGTCCCTTTAAGAGCTTTAGTTATAGGGATATTTACATCCATAACTCTGAGTAGTTTCGTAATTACCCCAGAAATCCCCGATAATCAGGCGTCGGAGAGGGGGGGGGGGGGGGGGCGCAGGGTCTGGACTTTCGGGCGGAGGAGGCACGTCGGGCGTGGGCAGACCTGGAGCTCCATCCAGGCGCGAGGGGGGCTCCATCCCAGGCCAGGGGGGGTGGGGGGGGGGGGGGGGGGGGCGGGGCCCGGACCTTCAGGCGGAGGAGGCGCGTCGGCCGGGCGCGGGGCTGTCCTGGAGTTCCATCCAGGCGCCGGGGGGGGGGGGGAGCGCAGGGTCTGGACTTTCGGGCGGAGGAGGCACGTCGGGCAGACCTGGGGCTCCATCCAGGCACGAGGGGGGGTTGGGTGGTGCGACCGACCTGGGGGAGGGGGGCCTGGACCAGCGGGAGGAGGAGGCGCAGGCTGCCCTGGAGCTCTGGGGAGAGGTGCATGCGGAGGAAGAGGGGGCTTGCAGGCGCGAGGAGGAGGGGGCTCGCTGGGGGAGGCGGGGCGACCGGTGGTCTGGGTGGGTGTGCTGCTTGGAGGAGGAAGGGGGAGGAAAGGGACAATGGTCTTTTGTAAATAATTAAAAGTTTAAGGGTATAAAATATAAAATGCTTGACGGATACCGTCATAGTTGACGGAAAATTGGATGGAAATTAACACGGGGTTTTGGGTGTAAGAGTTAAGCATTACTCAAGGTCTTGTATGTAATTCATGATTATCGAAGGTTTATGGGGTAATTATGAAATTACTCAGGGTTATGGGTGTAAATATCACTTAGTTATATTGGTCTGCGCTCAAGAGATGAGTAAAGTGGTCTGCGCTTTTGGAGTAATAATGAAAAGGGATGGTAAAATGGGGCTGCCCCCATGGGGGGAGCTAACTTGGCTCCCCTGCCCCATTTTGTCCGGGTTTTTTTTTATTTTTTATTTTTTTGAAATTTTCTTCCGTGGATTTTCACTAATATATCCATATATTATGTTATTAAAATTTCGTGCGAAACAGAGACTCCTACGACCTCCATCCAGACGGGGTCGTTTTTAGCAATTCTGTTACCGTTAAAAAATGACTGTATGGATGGAGGCCGTAAGAGTCTCTGTTTTGCAAGAAATTTTAATGACATAATATAGGGATATAGTGATGAAATTCCACGGAAGAAAATTAAAAAAAAATAAAAAATCAGGCGAAATGGGGCGGGGGAGCCAAGTTAGCTCCCCTAAGGGGCAACCCCATTTAACCCATATATATAATGCCAAGCAGTAGGTAGTCACTTAGTGAAGCTTGAGCTTCCATGAGGTCAAGTTCACAAGCATGCCTATGCTTGCTTTTCAACCAGCATGCTCTCCATCCCTTTCAAGAAAGAGCCTTCTTATTTGTTGGTTGCCTAAAATATTAGCTTTCAACTCTTGCACTGTTTATGCTTCAACAGTTTGGAAGTGGATCCTCTGCTGTGGAGGGGATTGCAGCAGAGGTGTTGTAATCCCCTTTAATTTTTTCCGTGATTTAGATTTCAAAATCCAACCTTATAGATTGAATCTTAGATTAATGATTTATGTATTTTCCAAATTTCGCTTAACTCCGGGATTATTTGCTATTTTATCTCAGTGGTCAAACATTCGGTCAAAATCTAAGCAACTTAAACTCCATTTAAAAAAGACCCGAATCTTCAATCATTAAGATAAAATAACAAATAATCTCGTAATTAAGCAAAATTTGGAGGATATATAGAGCATTAATCTAAGATCCAATCAATAAAGTTGGATTTTGGAATGTAAATCACAAAAAAAATTAAAGAGGATTACATCACTTTTGCTGCAATCCCCTCTGCAGCAGAGGATCCTCTTCCCAACAGTTTATGAATGTACTTAGAAGCAAGTAGCAGACCAGAAATCTTCTACAGCTTTTTAGTAGCAAGGCATTTATGGCATGGATGACATATTTAGTCAAGCTATTCCATATGATTTTTTTGGTGGAACTATAATAAATATTTCAAGTAAATAATAGAAGTTGGAGATTCTCGTATGATTTTTCTTAATCTACTATTGATCTTTCCACCAAATAACTTGAGTCTGACTGCAAGCCTGCAATATAATTAAAAAGGTCATAATTTTTCAAAAAGGAGGGCACATACATTGGATATTTATCCTGTTGTCTGAAGTGAACCCTTGTCAAAACATGTCTCTACTCCATGCATTATTAATATCCATGGAAACAACCAATGTTCCCTTTCTCGGTAAACTATGGAGCACGGATCCTCTGCAGTACCTCAGAGCATCGAGCGGTTCACACGGCACCTCCCATGTTACAGCCGGCCTCTGCAGTACCGCAGAGGATCTGTGCTCTAAACTATGAGGTTGACATCACTGTAGTATCTAAATTGACTGTTCTTTACTAGATGTACCTCATAGGCCTCTACCAGCCATCTCAACCATGCCATCAATACATGACTGTCCTACATGTTGAATTGCTCGATTGTTGAGTGCATAAAATTCACATTCATCAAATTTACTGTCATCTGGAATAGTGCTGTTCTCTTTAGAATGCTAAACACGTCTTCTTCAAAGATTCATGGAGTCCTAATGATCTAAGTTTCAATGATAATCTATCCATGATCGTATGCATATCGTATGATCTAAATTTCAATGATAAACATATTCTCTTCTTCAGGTCGTATGCAAATAAGTGTCTTGTCACCATCCTTGTTGTAATGGAATCATTGGATAAACAACATGCCCTAGGACAAGTGTGCTTCATGTTCTCTCTTTTTGTCTGGAATTTGTCCTTTAAAAAATAATAATCATAACATTCCTAGTTGTTGTCAATTTTTTATCTTTGTTTTCAAGCATTCATAAGTAGTGAAGCAACAATCTCATCCAAGGTATATGTCCCTTTTGTCATAGAGTTACATATCGAGTGTCTGTATTATCTAGTAGCCAATGTTACTAGTATACTCTTTTCCCTTTTCGAATTTATTTACCGTCAGTAGTAACCATACTTTGGATCACACATAATCTAATTCTTTACTGAACTGGACCATGCTCAGCTATTGAAGCAAATTCATGGTATCTATATCTTAAAATATGGAGCGTAAATTACATATGCGTTCTACATTACTCTGAAATCCTTGAGGCATTGCGATAATGTATAAAGATCTAACCATCTATTTTACCGTGGATGCAGTCCCCGCATGCTTCGTATTCTCCATGAAAGTCCTTTCCCGTGTTGATGTTTTGCGCACGGATAGAGTTCTCGCGTTGCCTTTGGGTAGTTGGAGATAATAACCGCAAGAGATGTACATGCACCCTTGAGTCCCCAGGTAGACGACTAGATGGTGGTGACCCCAGCAATTGCTTTGGATGGGAGACACATAGTCCGACTGTGCCCCGATGTTGTTTCGGTGGTTGCGCGACGACGTTCGAGGACGCATGGTTGGTAGTCTTGTCTTCGTTTTCGGTCATGGGATTAATACGGAAGGTCAATTAGGGTCAACCACTCAAATTAATTTCTCGTATTGGTTCTATGAAAGGAGTTCTAGGATGTGGTTAGTGAAGGAGGCATTTTATCGATTTGTTCCATAGCCGGCGAAAACGGAAGGTAGTCGTAGGACTTTCCAACTACCGTGTTGAGTGTTAAATCATATCCTATAATCAAATTTTGATCTCTACCTTGTGCACTACCATTGTGGACTCTTACCAACGAGTAGTGGATATTAGTTGATCATGTAACAAATCAAGCATCCTTCTCATCAAATGGGACATTAGATCAGTACAGTTGAAAGGTGATTAATTCTGAGGATAAGAGAACTATCAATGAAATGAGAATGATAATATAGAAGGAAGGTGGGGAGGTTAGTAATGGAAAGTGTTGGGAACTTAGTTAAGGTACATCTACTTCTTGCATGCCTACGGAGGCCCTTCAACCCTAAGATATAAAGTATCTCGGAGTCATAGTGTGAGACTCTCGTGGTTTAGACTACAAACTATTTCCATAACTAATTCCACCTTATTTCATACCTTCTTGGACTTTTACCGATGAGGAACGGGATCTAAATTGATCATGATTCGAATCAATTATCTTATATCATGCGTGATGTGTGGAACTTAGTTAGGAGGCATATAATTAACAATAGTTCTTAAAAAAATTTAAATGTGACAACTGAAATTATAGAGCTACATTGTACGTTGTTCACTTTCCGTTGAGTATATGTTAGTAGTCATTTTATTTCTTATTGGTATTTGCTTTTGTTACAGTCAATTTCTTATGCATACTTTTACCATTTTTACTTGTTGCTTATATTTGTACTAGGTGCTTTTCTCGCAATCTTATTTGTGTGAAATTGGTAGGTTCATAGGAGAAGGAGCCACAAAAGTAGGCAGTTTGTGGGTTGGGTTGACTATTTCAACTATTTTTGTTGTACACTTAGTGTCTGTTCTTTTGTCAGATTGTACATGTACTTAATTCTGTGAGAGACATGATGTATATGTACATGTTGCTTTACCTTTTGTGTACATTGTACATCTTTTGTGGACATTGATTATGAATGAAAAAGACATTGATTGTTCTTCTTTCTTACTTACTACTCTCGTACATAAATTACAGTGTTCAGTATTTTGAATGTAGAATCATATGTGTGGATGTGTATTACTGAGTTTTTGAACCCTATGGGGGTGATAGATGTTCTTTTACAAGGATCGACTAACAAAAGAAAAGAAAAATGAAAAACCAGACTATATAGAATTTGATGAAACTCATGAACGAAGCATATAATATTTAAAAAATGAGAATGTACAACACATCCCACGGAATAATATGCAAACTCTCGTGTTACGAATGCCTATCATAATTAACAAAGCCACTACAAGGTATTCACATTCCTTGAATTACTTACTAAATGATAATGGTGAGCATGAATGCTTCAATGAAGCAGTACATTGAGACAACGAAGCAATGGGAGTTGGCCATGGATGATAAGATGGACTCCCTCACAAGCAACAATATTTGGAATTTAGTCTCACTACCTAATGGAAAGAAGGCTTTTCACAACAAAGTGAGTGTATGGGGTGACAAGGAGGTTGATGGATATAAGGGCCAATCAGTGACGAGGGATTTTCAGTAGAAAGTAGGAGTTGATTTCGTAAAGATCTTAGCAACTGTTGTAAAAGATATCAATCACCAAAGTGGTGCTGAGCATTGTTGCAGATGAAGACCTGCATTTGGAGCACATGTATATTAAGACATATTTCTCCATAGGGATCTTGAGGAGGACATCTACATTCAACAGCCGCGTGGCTATGTGGCTACTAGAAAAGAAGACATGGTTTGCAAGCTTAGACAAAAGGCTTTATGATTTTGAAGCAGATACCGAGGCAATAGTACACAAAGTTTAATGATTTCATGACAGACACAACATTCTACAAGTATCATGTTGACATTTGTTATTATTTCAAGAAGCTTGGCATGTCTTACATCATTAAATTGGTGTATGTAGATGGCATGCTTGTTGCAGGCTCTACCAAATAAGAAGTGCTAAATCTTAATGCAATGTTGTCCAAGGAGTTTGAGCTGAAGGATCTAGATCCTACAAAGAAAATCCTCGGAATGTATAGTAGAGGTAGAAGAATAAGAAGTTGAGATTATCCCAGTCAGATTACATTGAAAAGAAACTAGAGAGTTTTAATATGAAAAATGACCTACCCAGACACCTTTTGGGAGCCAGTTTATACTTTCAAAGGAGAAACAATTCGCTAAGAAGGAGGAGCATGAGTACATGTCTAGAGTGCCCTACCAATTTGATGTTGGTAGTCTGATGTACGTAAAGGTTTGCACAAGACTAGACATATCCCATGTAGTGAGAGCTGTGAGAAGGTTCATGGATCTTGCAAAGGAGAATTGGGAAGCTGTGAAGTGGATTTTACGATATATGAGAGGCACCTCTAACATGGCATTTTGCATTACCTAATGGGCTTTGGTATCCTGAACATGGATATCCATGGAGAGTTAGAAACACAAGCATTTCTAATAGATGTTTATTGGATTCAGATTTTGTAGGAGACACCAATGACAAGAAAATACAATATGGGTATGTCTTTGCATGTAAGGCCCTAACCTTATGTCCTCAGACCATTAGTAAGGAAACTGGTCCCGACAACTTATTGGGTTAAGGTCTGATTGGATCCTTTGACAACCATCCAAAATGCTTAAATCCAAGTTGTCAAATTTATAACCAACTCTCACACTTCATGAGTTTCTGATGTGGAACTATGTTGAGGTGGTATCCCTCCTAAAGAACCTAGAACTGTCCTTGTTAATTTGGTTGTGTTGTTGTAGTCAGACAATAAAGGATTCGTCAAAAAATGATCACACAAAGAGAATAAATATAGAAAATTAATTCTCAATTTGATCAGATTATTCATTTTACTTGAGTAAGTCCCAAGATCGAACTCAGGGGGGTAACACGAGGTTCATAATTAATCCCTATATGATTTATATAATTAGGTTTTTCAGAAGAAAATGTGAATATTTTTGGCGTTTTTATCTTTTTTTTTCATATTTTTATAGGTTTTTAAATTAAAAGATGTAAATAATTTAAAGAAAAATATGATGCATGGATTTTACAAATAAGTTTAATGGATGGAAAATAATTCTATGCTATGTGGTGAGAATAATAAATGCAATATTTTTTGTGAATTTTAGATGATGATACAGTGCAACAGATTATAAATGCAAAGCATGTCAAACCAAGCCAAGCCAAGCAAATTTCAATTAATTCCTCCATCTTATTTAATATCAAAGATAATTGATTTAATAATAGTAAATTAACCCCCAATTAATTTCCTCGAAAATTCTAATTATTGAGCAATAAAGAATCAATGACTTAAAGTAAATGTGCTCAAAGTACGAAATATATCTTCAATTTAGTTAATGCCTAGAAATATCTCCAAAATAAAATTATATGAGATAGATAATTAAATACGATTCAAAATGACATAAAGTTCACAATAATCCGAGCATAAATGCACCTGATACGAATAGTAGAAGTTTAGGGGCCATTTGTAAATAAAATATGTTGAGTTGTACTGCCTAAATGGGCCTAAATGGGTAAACGGATCTTTGGATGAGGGACCGGTTACCCATCGTCTTATATATTGTACTCATCCCTCCTATTGGTTTTCAACCTAGTGAAGAGAGAATCCTAATCCCTTGAGAAGGTGATTAGGGTTCTTGTGTGTCCCCGTGGTTTTTCCCTCATTGTAGGGTTTTCCAGGATCGGAACCTGGCTCTGATACCATGTTGAATTCGAAGGTTAAGAAGAAGGAGATTAACGCAAGGATTTACGTGGAAAACCCTACAATGAGGGAAAAACCACGGGGACACACAAGAACCCTAATCACCTTCTCAAGGGATTAGGATTCTCTCTTCACTAGGTTGAAAACCAATAGGAGGGATGAGTACAATATATAAGACGATGGGTAACCGGTCCCTCATCCAAAGATCCGTTTACCCATTTAGGCCCATTTAGGCAGTACAACTCAACAAAATAAATAACAATATTTACAGTTCAGGCCTTATGGAGGGTATTTCTAAAATTTCCAAGATCGATGGAGGCCTTCTGAAATTCACCCCCACGCGGGAGTACAAATTTAATTTCTGGAGTTTCGCGGGGTCGGGGCATAAAATTCTTGCCCGTACGCGAGATGCTCATGATGCGAGTTCAAAGCAGAAGCTGTGGCTTGGGGCTCCCCAACCTCCACGTGGTAGCTTAATGATGTGCTGAACTGCATGCCTAGTGGTTGAGGCTCGAAGAAGATCAGAAGCATCGATTCCCTCACGATCTCACGGTTGATGCGGGCGTGCAAGTGGTTGGTTCGGATGGAATCTCTGGCAAGGACCTGGGCATGAGTGTGCAGCTGTGATTCAGTATGGGAAGAGAGATCAATGGCAACTGTAGCTCTAAGGGGCTTCCTCTTCTCCTCCGACTGGTGTTGGAACTAAAACAGATCAAGGAAGATGTGGCAGTCCTTCCAATCTCCGATGGGCGACACATGACCGTTTGGCTTCAATGGAGAGGGCTTTCTTACTCCTAGTTGTACATGCAAATCACTTGGATCTAGATCGAGCAAGATGCTCGGCCTGAACGTGAAGCGTACGGAATGAGAGGGCGAATGATGCTCCGTCGATCGATGGGGGAGTTAAGAATGTGGGGAGAAAGCGGGTGGAGGAGATGAGCGTCACAGATCGATACGTGATGAAGGTAATTCAAGCGAAGATGATGGAGGTGGATCTATACGAGGATGATGTGCGTGCAAATAATAGAACCGTGTCGTGGTGAGAAAGAATAATAGCAGAGAATGGAAGAAAGAAGAAGACATGGGAGAGGTTAAAGGGGTAGGGGTATACATGTATTCACCTGAGATTTTGGGAGTGACATTGGTCAGCTCTGGTCTTAGCCTCAATCCGGTGGTGAACTCTCCAAAGAAGCTCTACTGTGAGCATTGGGACGCACAACCACACGACAGGGTTCCACCGCGGATCATGCTTGGGAGGAGGACTTTACCCGAGAAGAAAGGTTGTTGTCACCAACCTAAAACCTTGGTTATCTCTCTGCTCTTGGTCTCTCGTTGAGGAACGAAGGATAGCAGATAATCTGATCAGTAGTCGGCGATGAAGTTTTAATCAGAGGAGGATGGGATAGAGTTCTGCAGGTAGTTGGGGATGGAGAAGATAAGCGAGGTGGTTGCAGAAGATATGATAGAGTAAGGGCGATGATTAGAGGTTGGTTGTGTTCTTGGCTGGGAGATAAGGGTGGTTAGGGAGTTTTGGTGATGGAGTTGGGATCGATTGAGTTTAGGATTAGGGTTTGATTAGTTAGGGTTTCCAGGTTGGCCGGAGGTGGCAGTGTAACTGGAGAGGCAGTTAAAGGAAGGGAGGGTTTATCTTGGGTCAACGGTAAGAATGGTGGTGGAAGTTGGACATCGACAAAAGGGAGGCGAGGCGACGCTCGGTGGAGGTCAGGAGGAAGGAATGGTGCAAGACGGAGGAGGAAGGAAGCACATCTACCGTTGGATCCTTGCGATTCAACGGCTGAAGGAAGACACGTGTGATGAAGGTGAGAGGAGAGAAGGTAGGTAGGGGGAGGGGGAGTCATGGTCGTTGGATTAAAGTTGATCCAACAACCATGATGAATGGTGCAAATGGACAAAAGAGTTTGATTGGAGCAAGAGATGGGTTGACCAGCGAATGAAGTGGGTCAGTTAGGTGCAGACACGTGGCGTTGATTAATGTTGACCATAACCAGACTTTGACAGCGCATACAATGTAGTATTAAATAGATAAAAAATAGAAAATAGATTCAAACAGAAAAATGACCTAGATAAAAAATGATGCCCTAAATGTGATCTACCATATTCATGAAGAATCAAATGCTACTGAACTAATGAGTGCAAGATAAGATCTTTTTGGGTGATATTTTATATATAGAACATCATTTATAGAACATCATTTTTTAGTTTTATGATTTTTATTTGGTTTTCAATGAATGAATAATGCATGCAAAAATCAAACATGTTATGAAATGATGTAATAGAGTCAAATACAATTTTTTTTTTACTTTTTGTAGATTATTTTAATGTTAGAATAAATTAGGGAAGTGAAATATATACATGTGGACCAAGTTAGCAAGCTCCGATCAGAGCTAATATTTTAATTACTTTTTCTGTTTTTTTATTTTGATTTTTTGTGATTAGTTAAAACATGAAATGAAATGAATAAATGAAAAAGAAATAAATCAAAATGAGTGAAATATACACATGAAATGATAAGTCAAAATCAACAAAAATGTACAATGCACAGTTAGGTCCCAAAACCTAATTTTCATAAATAGACTCCAATTCTTTTGAATTTGATCTTGATTTGTAGATATTTGAACGTACATTAATTCAAAAGTGAGTAGAGTACATTTGGACATTATATGAGAGAGATATCTGTATCTGTAGCTTTTTTCCTTAAAATAGGGGTTGGGTTTACTTCAAATATGTAACATTAGTATTTTTAGGATTTTTCTTTGATTGAGGTTAGGTGATAAGTACACAATGAAGTTGGTTTTAGATCAACTGAAGTTATCAGAATTAATTAAAATTATGTGAAAAGTAGGTGAAAATATACAGATCAATATGAATGCAAAAATGAATGCTAATTTATGCAAATTATCTACAAGTGCATGAAAGTTAATTTTACGATATTAACTGAGGAATGCATCCAATTTCTCGTGATGAAGCTCTATTTTAAGCTAATTAAACTGACAAATCACATATTCATCACCTCCCCCACGACATGTCATGTCACTTATGCACAATGACAATGACAAATGCATTCTCTGGGTAGTCATTTCCTCCTATATATTTGTAAGGCATGCTTCACCTCTTGGGTAGCCCTTTCCATTATTAGAGAGAATCCGTTCTAATATCAATTAGTAACATCTTGGGCTTAGGTCTATAGACCGTTATCGATGAATACTAGCTCCGACAACCTATTCGATTGGGCCCGATTAGAGCAGCAACCCTAAGTGCATAGATCTAATTTGTCAAGTAGTAATCATCATCACCTATACCCTCACATTTCATGAGTCTTCCTCGATAATGGTTCATGGATCTAATCCCATGCCGTTACATTAGCTTGTTTAGTGGAGCATCCTAAGGATCTCTAAAATACAAAAAAATTGTGACCATGTTGACCACAAAAGTAGAATATGTACGATAATAAAAACTTGCAAGGAAATGATATGGCTGAAGGATCTCATGAAAAAATAAATAAATAAAGTGAAGCTTGTAAATTATTCAACAATAGTCAAGGTACAATTTGTCTTGTAAATATTTTTATTTTTCACTCAATGACTAGGCACATAGATCTAAAGTACACTTCATTCGGACACAACTAAAAGATGGATTTGAGTAGAAAAAGATCGACCTATTAGAAAATTATGCTGACATGTTCACAAATCTCGTGACTGTGGAGAAGCTGAAGACATGTTCAACTTCTTGTGATCTTTAAGCACGGAGGACAGGGAAAGCTCACACCAACACAATTGATAATGATCCAAGTATGGAAGATGCAACACGTACCACAAATAAACCTTCGAGTGGGAGATCATAGAGATTTATCGTATGGAAACTAAGTAGTTGAGAATTGGTCGAGAGGATTTGTTGTTGTGATTGATCTCCCTTATGCCCATTGATTGGTTGAGAGCTGAAAGGATGAATTGTTGAGATACCAGAAGCCCCTCCTACATTTTGATTGACTGAGAGATGACATATGGACTTAGATTGCTGAGATGCTTTATCCTCCCCCATACTGATTGGCGGAGAGCAAACGGGATACACTACTGAGATTTTTTTTATCTCCCTCCTGCATCATGAATGGTTAAGAGTTAATGGGATGGATTGCTGAGATTTTTGATCCCCTTCGTACATCATGATTGGTTAAGTGCTGGTGGTGGGGATTATTGAGTATCATTGATATTTTTCGTTACAATATAAAAGGGACCTTGGGGCCACCAAATATTGTATCGCAAGTAATTCAAATAATAATAGTGAGAGTCCGGTGTGATCAAGTGGAGTAGACACATTGTCAAACCACAATAAATCCTTGTCTTATGCGGTTTTGTGTGATTTCTTCTCTGATCATGGCTCCATTTTGTGTTATGCTTGATCGAATCTGTTCCAACAACAAGTTCCCCCTACTTATATTCGCAATATCGTTGTTGTGATATGGCACTTACTCCGATGATAATGGTACTTGCATGCTTCAAGTAGCACTTTCCCCATATCTCTTTGCAGGGATGGCTTCATCTATCGATAGGGATGGGCATTGGACCACACCGACCCGATCCGGCCCAAGGTCCAACCCGCAAAACCCGGCCCAACCCAAGCCCAAAGAAAACATGGGCCGGGCTTGGGCATCGATTTTAGGCCCAAGGTCCATCCCAACCCGGACATGAAGGCCAATTCAGATGGGACATGTAAATGAAATCCCAATGTACAAATATTACACTGATAATTAATATTTCATTAATCAACCTTATTGCATATGGATTTATGTTATAACCAGGATTTATTGAATGCATTTAGTTTGAAAATTTGGCGAATTAACTCCTAACTCAAATGTCTATATGATGCACTCCATGAACCATTCAGGCGTGTGTCACATATACATTGTCATTCATCTTTATTTATGCTTTATTTATTGTAGTTATCTTATTCTATCTCCCAAAAGATGTTTACTCTCGTGACTGTAACTGCTATACGAAACAAAGTTTAAAAAGGAAATTGATGCAAAGAAAACCTCATGCATCAATTCATTAAAGAAATATGTTATTTGTCTTTTTTTCTTATCGATGTATGTTTGAAGTTGAATTTTGATCGTATAGGACCATTCATTATCATATGCTGATTTTTTTTATCAGCGTGTTGTTACGGTGTAACTATATGGGCCAACCCAGTCCAAGCTCCGCCTGTAAGAATTCAGTCGTGCTTGGGCTGCTAAAAAAATGCGGACCTTAGTTGTAGACCAAGGCTCGATTCTTAAATGAGCTTGGGCATGTGCCCTTCATGACCCGACCCAGCTCGAACCATGCTCATCCTACGTATCGGGTGGCCATTTCCATTATTAAAGAGAAATCCTTCTGATACCATTTGCAACAGTACAACTCTACATCTAGAATAGCATCGAGAAATATGACCCTGATAATTTGTTGGGTTCAGACCTAAATTAACCTATTGATAAACATCAGAATGCTTAAGTACAAGATGGCAAATAATAATCCCATACTCTCATAGCTCATTTTTACACTTTGTGAGTATTAGATGTCGACTATTTTTTGAGGTGTTACCATGTATAAGTATAACATCTTGGGCCAAGATCATAGTTGTTATTGGGGAAAATTGACCCTCACAACTTATAGGGTCGAGGATCAATCAAACCTATTGACATCTACCCACAATGCTTAAGCTCAAGTTACGAAATAGTGATCCTCCATTCTTATGAGCCCATGCTTTTCCTTCAATCCAAAGTAATGAGTGCATGTCTCCGTAATAACGTATAAATTCAGCAACAAAGACTATATAGTCGTCACCAACTCTTATTAAAAGGAGAAAAATATCGAAAGATAAGGGCATGGGCGGAACCACTATATATAATGTGGGCCATGACCCCTCCTTTATTATTATATTTCTCTTGTGCAATATCTTAAATTTTTAATACGACCTCTATTTGACTGTAAACTATTTAATTTGGTAAGAGAAAAGTTAAAAATTCATTTAATAGTCAAGTGGTAGAATTGTGTGGTTATTGTTTCGGAGACCAAGGTCTAAATGTTACATCCCCTCCATTTTAATTTCTTTAAATATTATCCAATCAAAAAAATAAAATTGTAAGTATACTTTGATATAAAAATGTATTCATGGTTCATTTATCTCACCCATTATTTCTAGCATTCTAGCAATCTTTGTAAATGTAATACTTTTTGTTATTTCCTTGTAACCATGATTTTTATATTTCAAAACTTTCCATGATAATTTAACCTTTTTGGATGGATTTAGAGAGGCTTAAATTATTAGATTTATCAAAAATTAAAAACCACCATCGAAAGTAATAATATCCTTGAAAATCTAGCATTAATAATAGATTTCGATTGTAAGTTTATCAAAAATAAAAAATATTTTAAAACATTGACTCTATTTTAAAGTATCATTTGAAAATACAATATTTTTCATTTTTAAAAATACATGATAGAGGTATACTTGACCCCTCTTTGATAAAAATCATGATCCGCTCTTGAGTGAAGGTCAAAAGGCTAATCTACGATCATCTCCAAGTCACAGTTCAATAGCACGAGCTTGTAAAGGCCAAGCTATACTAGTATGCACATTCATATATATCATCATGCTACACCAATATATTAGTGCTTGGAAGCGAAAATCCTTCTTATTCTCTACCTTTTTACCTTTAGAACTCCCTTGAACAAGAAAGATCAAAATATGGACATAAATGTTGAGGAATAGAGGGGAGGGTGGTTGACCTCTACGACCTCCTATTTATAGATAAGGAGTAGGGTTTAAGATTAACAACATGCGTAGCAAAGTTCATCTAAATTTTTAGCCTTATCCCAACATGAATAGGGCAAGGTTTGGCATGGCATTCACTAACTTATATTCTTTCTTAAATGTCACTATCCACATAAAAACATGAAGTCAAAATTAAATTCCTTCATCCATGTCCTTATAAAGGATCTAGTCTAATTGATATAGATCAATTCAATAAATGTGCATTAGAATCAAGCATTCAAATTATAAATAGAGCATAATAAAAATTCACAAACCCCTCAACTCATAACTATGAGCAATTAGGCTTTAAACATCTTCTGCACTTGAAATCAACTCGAGAAGATGTTATGATTAGGCACGTAAATGTGTTGTCTAACATTCGTGTACTACAATTTAGATATTTTAACCACAAATTCTCTTCATCTCAACTTCAAAAGAAGTTTATTTTGTTTTACAAATAATCTACAAAAACAATAAATTACTTGGATTTATTCTTTCTGAAATTTCAAATAGGTTCCTAACATTATTTTCTTTTACGTCATGTTCATTTGGAGAATAAGCACTGTAATAAGAGGTCAATTCTCCGCCCGACACGCTTCTCAAGAGTACGATTATTCTCATTCACATCATATTATTTCACTTTATTCTGCCTTTATTCCTATCTTTACCTATCCTTACCTACTCTTATTCTACCTTATTATCCTTATTCTCCATCATTATTTATGATTATTCTCGAACCGAATGTCCCCTTAGGAAATGCACAATGATTGCAAGTTAGTCCACAATAGTTTACGTAATGGCATATATGCCCATGTTCTTGCATATTGAACATTGAATTATACTTTATATTTAATTTTTTATGTCAAAAAATTCAACATAGTTTTACTAAGTTCCCAAAAAGGGTTTCTCTTTCTTGAATGAACTATTAAATAACTTTTAAAAACGAGAAAATTAGGTAATTACATGCAAAACAAAATATAATAAAAATTTATTTCCCTATAAAACATCCACCATTGTCACATATTTTATTCTTATTTATTGACAACGAGGTTAAATAATTCTACCGGAATTATCAACATACAATATGCTAACAAGAGGAATTTAACATTGACTCTTATGATGAAATCACTCGCGATTAAAACAATGCAAATTATAACCTCTATAAAGAAAACCCCATATGCTAAGCTTCCAACAAAAATCATAGGGCTCACACCTACATAGCACACGTGTCATCTTTAACTAAAAAAATCTACCTATTCAAATTCAAATAGAACCATCAAAACTATGGGTGCAAATAGATCGGATTTTAGCTTAATCCGCATTTTAACTTTTTCAATCCAATCCATCAAATATCTAATCTAAACCAATTCAATTCATCGGATTACAGATTGGTTCAGATTTTTTTATACTTATGTATTCCATCTCAATTGTTTAACCTCTCATCTTTGTTCTTTATCGCACACTGGCCCTCAACATTTAAATTATGCTTGAAAATTGGTAGTGTATATATATATATATCGGATGTAAAGAAAAGAATGTATGAAGATCACTCAATCAAATTAAAGCTGAAGAACTTTATTAATATGTAATACAAAAGTTGAAGATCATACAATCAACATTAAAGATTTTATTGAATTTAGAATTTGAGATTCCTTTTATAAATGTTGTATTCATATATTTTTTTGCAAATTATTTCCAACTAATGATTCAAGTAAGAGCAATGCAAGTTACCAAATAATGATCCAAAGTTAAGTTACACAAACAAAACATGTGATCTTTGCAGTCTGATATTGATGAAGTCCATGGCTAATCTAAAATAAATTATGTCAAATCAAACTACTTGCAATAACACGCTTCAAAGTCATATAATATATTATTAACAAACGATGATCATAAAATAATTAGACTTGATTGAGTATCATGCAAATCCAACATAAATACAGCTCACCAATTGGGCAGCATGCCTCTTATTTAAAATACAATTTATTTACCAGATTATACCTATAGTCAAAATATGCATTTTTTAAAACAAAATGGATTATTCGATATCAATTTAGGAAAGAAAGGAATTCAAGTAATGCCTATTAATTCTTAGATGGGTTTGGTATATTTGAACATTAATTCTTAGATGAAATTACTGATCCAGATTCATCATTAGGATAAGATTATAAATTGGAACAAGTAAAATCTAAGAAGCAAAAGGGCTAAGAAACAAACAAATGTACCAGGCAACTATCCTGAATCTAATTTCTTTAATGGAGATCATACAAGTGGCAACACGGTTGGAACAAACGATATCACGTGGGAGGGGGGAAGGCAACATTGTGTTAAACAAGCAACGGCATCATCAGAGAGGAGTGATGGCATTACGAGGGAGGAGTGGCGATAATGTGCTAGAGGAGGGAGGCGTTGAAATGGACTAAAAGGGAGATGAAACTATGAGTGAAATTTTGGAGTCAAGAGTGAAATAAGAGAGGATGAGAACTGAGAAGAGAATAGTTCAATGGGGTTTATAACTTTACAAGATATAGTTATATGTTATTATTTATGAATTTAACATTTATCTCTCAAAAGAGAAGAGAGGGTGTTGACAAGAGGACTTGTATCCACTATTGATATGAAAAAAGGAGATGGATGACATTGATTAAAGTCTTATAGGAATGGGTGCATACACACGCGTACACACACATATAAATGTTTATATATATGTATGCATGTATATATATGTAGGGTAAAATGGGGCTGCCCCCATGGGGGGAGCTAACTTGGCCCCCCTGCGGCATTTCGCCCGATTTTTTTTATTTTTTTTGAAAAAAATTATTCCGTAAATTTTATCAATATATCCATATATTATGTCATTAAAATTTCGCGCAAAACAGAGACTCCTACGACCCCCATCCAGGAGGGTCATTTTTAGCAATTCTGTTACCGTTAAAAAATGACTGTCTGGATGGAGGCCGTAGGAGTCTCTGTTTCGCACGAAATTTGAATAGCATAATATAGGGATACAATGATGAATATTTACGGAAGAAATTTTAAAAGAAAATAAAAACACGGGCGTAATTACGCGGGGAGAGCCAAGTTAGCTCCCTTAAGGGACAACCCCATTTAACCCATATATGTATTTATGTATATGTTAACGGATTGGATCGGGACGGATTTTGATGATAATCAGATCCAATCCATACTTTAACAGATTTAATAATTTTCAATCCAATCCTATTCATTAAAATGATAAAACTAAATCAAAATGATAAATTACATCAAATTACAGATTTTATCCAATCTTTGTACATCCCAAATCAAAATGCTTCTTGAACTTAAACAAAATCGCCTACCTGCCAAGAAAAAGCACCAGAAAAAGGCCAAACACTCCCCAACTTCCCATCCCAACGACCCAACCAAGATCAGCAACGTCCCAGATCCCAGCCCCCACGATCTCCCCCCAGCCACCACCCCTCCCCTCCCCGCAACCCCAACCCCTCCCCTCTCCTCCACCGTCCGATCCCCGCTCCATGTTCCTTGGACCCATCAAATCTAGGGCTCCCACCTCCTCCACCTGCCCATGGCCTCTCCTCCCCCCTGCCCCCACCTCCGCCTATATCGCAACGGCTCCTCCACCCCCTTCCACTCCTTCCACCTCTGCCTCCGCTCCAAGCCCCCCGGCGGCCGCGCCGAGCTCCGCCGCGACCCCGATGAGGTCCGCCGCTGCCACTCCTGCGGCCTCGCCGGTCCCCGCCTCCTCGCCTGCCTCGCCTGCGCAGCACTCTCCTGCCGCCTCCACGCCCCCGACCACTCCTCCTCTCACGCCCCATCGCACGCTATCTCCGTCGATGTCGACCGGGCCGAGCTCTTCTGCTGCGCCTGCGGCGATCAGGTCTACGACCCCGAATTCGACGCGGCAGTCGTGCTCGCGCAGACGAAGTCATCGTCATCATCGGTGTCGGCGGACGCGGAAGGGGCGATCAGGAAGCGGAGGCGGGTGAAGTACCGGCCGTGGTCCCCGACCCCGCGGGAGCAGCAGGTGATCAAGTGGGGGTCCAGCCCGCTCTGGTTCTCTGATGCCGCAGCTTCCGCTTCCGGGCCCAGCGTACCATGGGGGTTGAGGGGCCTCAACAACCTCGGGAGCACATGCTTCATGAACTCCGTCCTGCAGGCAATGCTGCACGCGCCGCCGCTCCGGAACTATTTCCTGAGTGATAAGCACAATCCTTACTTGTGCAGGCAGCGGCGCGGCACGAGGAAGGCTGACGTCGATGGCAATTCACATTGCCATCAGCTCGGGAGTGGGGGTTACCGGGACAACTGCGCTGCTGCTGCCGGTACTGGCAAATTGGGCGGGAGTGATGCAGAGCAGGGGAAGGTTCTGTGCTTGGTGTGCGACCTCGATGCGATTTATTCCGCGGTTTTCTCCGGGAGCCGGACACCATATAGTCCGGCCAAGTTCTTGTACAGGTGAGACTTGGGAGTTGACTACATGATGTCTGGCATTTGCTTGTTTTTGAACTGCTGTGTTTGAGGTTTCTTTCCAATCTGTGAATTAAATGCGATTTGTAACTATCTACTAGTCTATTTGGAATAATGGTATTTTTATCATTTCTTTTGCGTAGATCCAAGTGGAGTTAATGCAAATATCTGAAAGGCTTATCTCCTAATTCCATGGTAGCAATTTTTGGACTTTTTGCCGATAGACTACCATTATTGGTCACTAGTAAATCGCTGGTATTTTTAATATTATTTTATCATTTCCCTTTTTTTTAAGAAAATAAAACCGAAGTGCACATCATTTTATTGAAATTTAACTGTAACTAGATTTGTATGAATATACAATAACTTACATAGAGCTTTCCAACGAGCACATGACTCGTTAGGATTGTAAAGAACACAATCATTTTTCAAGTGTTTACTGTTATTTTGAGTAAAATATTTATTATTTTACAAATATTATATCATGTTCTTATTGTAAATGACCATTTAAAAAAATAAAATATTAAATTAACAGGAAATGATCATCTGTAAATAAAGCTACAATCATTTCATATTAATTTAGATTTACTTTTTATGAAAATGATTATTTATAGTAGGGAAATGATATAACAGTTGCAGAATAATAAATATTTTTTCCAAGATGATTGTAAATACTTGTAAAACGAGGGTGCTTATAACAGTCCTAATGATCCCTAAGCTTATTTGAAAATGTCCCTACATGTATATACACATACTAATGATTTTTTTATTTTAAGTAATAAGAAAACACAGAATTGAATGTTTCTGATTGGCGATTCTTTTCTACTTAATATAATATATGAACTTTTGCAACCTGGATGGTGGAGAGATGCAACTAGCTTTGGGTCTTCGGGACCTCTCACCTGAAACCGTTGTCTTTGTAAGGGATAATACCACCAATCAGTGTGGTTTAGATACATCATATCTGTCAATTCATGGCTCTGATAACATTTGTTACTTTTGATTATAATCAATTACTTTTGATTA
The DNA here is from genome assembly GCA_037367405.1 of Ottelia alismoides. Lineage (NCBI taxonomy): Eukaryota > Viridiplantae > Streptophyta > Magnoliopsida > Alismatales > Hydrocharitaceae > Ottelia > Ottelia alismoides. The sequence continues at coordinate 838,282 of JAZKJV010001160.1, read as the reverse complement.
ACTACATGGTTCTCTACTAACACTATATCCCTATTTGTCGTGGGCCTATTTGGCCAATTGCTGTCCTGTGCTGTATTGAATATACAGAATGCTTACTTGCCCTGTTTTATTCGTCCTTGGTAATTTAAGGGCCTCTTATTTTTTTATAGGCATAGTGAGTTGGTTAATGCACTTAACTGCCTTTTTATCTGCTAACTTGGGTTGATATATGAAATCGGTTCCTGTTGAAATTTTCTTGTAGATCTCAACTATAACTGATCCATTGCATTGCGGCTTTCTTGCAGTTGGTGGCAGCATGCCTCGAACTTAGCAAGTTACGAACAACAAGATGCACACGAATTTTTCATTTCCATGCTTGATGGAATCCATGAAAAGTTGGGAGGGGATCCAAAGAAACCTCATAGCCAAGGTAATTTGGTTATTTTCTACATTTGATGCACGCGATGAACTGTGGTCATGATTTTTGTTACTTCTTACAAGATAATCTGAGCACTTGAGGACCGTGCTGAAACTTTACAATAAATGAAATCTATTTGTCGTAATTTTGATGTTTTTCTATAGATTCTCCCATGAGCGTTGATGATGCTTTGTATAAACTTTGCATTGATATAAATATGAAGAATGTGGGAGTAGGGCCGAGGTGCAGAGGTGAAGAACTCCATAAAACGACAGGGTGTGGGCAATAATGAGACTGCAGGGTATCACAGAGACTGGAGGTGTGTGTTGTGTGTGTGTGTGTGGGGGGGGGGAGGCTGGAACCCTCCATGGGGCTAGGTTGGCATTGAGGTAGCATGGGTGGGGAAGAGGGTCGCACGGCGAGGCTATGCGATATGGCTGATAGGTTTTGCAATGGGGTCTGCAGAGGACTGAGGAGTGTTCATCACCTGTTGAGGGGTTTGAAGTGGGGGGTTTGCAGTGATGTGAGGGCTTAATTTGAGTATGCAGCTGGTTGTGAGTTGGAGGAGGATGGATTGTTGGGGAAAAGGTGGAGGAAGATGGAGAAGGAGTCAATGTGAAAATATATCCATTGGGCATATTTGTAGGATGTTTTTATAACCTTTAAAACTTTATGGTCTAACGGTAGGGGTAAACGGTTAAAAAATTTTTGGAGGCAAAAATGGAGGGGGGGGGGGGAGACGTGAAGATGTACAGTTTAAGATATACACATGTAACATGTTTGTAGGATAAATACATATAGATGAGGGTTGTGGTGTAATTAACAATTTTATGGGGGGTATGATCATAAAAACTCTTCACAAAAATATCATTCCCTCATAGTGCAATGTGATGATTTGCACTGAGAATTGAAAATTTTTATATTCATGTACTTCATCCTCCTTCACATCACCCTTCAACACCTTCTGCAACTCCTCTTTGCTCTACCAAAATTTCACATATTTAACCTTTTCGAGAGAGATCAAATCAATAGTGGCTGCAAGAATATTCAGCTTATGGACAATTGTGCAAAAACAAAATATTCAGCTTTCTGTCTGTGTTTGTAAGTTTGAAATTTGCAGTAGTGTTTTAAATATTTTCTGGACAAACCTTTAATAAAAATGCCCATGTACTGAAGTATTTCGAAGCTTTAAAGCTACACATGTTTTAATTTAAATTGGTCGTAACAAAACATAATCGAGTAATATTAGTGTCTGCTGTAACTTCGTCTTCTTCATGGATTTACAATGATAATGTTTTGACAACCTCAGGTAGTGGAGATTGCTGCATTGCTCACAGAGTTTTTTCCGGTATACTGAGATCTGATGTCACCTGTACTGTGTGCGGCTTTACATCAACAACCTACGATCCTTGCATAGATATTTCTTTGAACTTAGATTCTGCCCAACACCCTTCAAGGATGCCCTCAAAATCTTACTCTATCAGTGATGACAAAGATCCAGGGGTACATAATAATGGCTCATCTACCCTTGTTAAGTGCTTGGAGCACTTCACGAGGCCCGAACGATTAGGGTCCGACCAGAAGCTGTTCTGCCAACAGTGCCAAACGAGGCAAGAATCTCTTAAACAGATGTCCATAAGGAAGCTACCTCTTGTGACCTGCTTCCATATAAAGCGGTTCGAACACTCATCCAGCAGAAAAATATCGCGCAAGGTCGACCGGTATCTGCAGTTCCCTTTCTCTTTGGACATGGGACCTTATCTTTCATCTTCTATCATGAGAAGCAGATTCGGTAACCGCATCTTCACGTTCAACACGGCAGATGATGAACCGAATGCACCAACCTCATCAGAATTCGAGTTATTCGCAGTCATTACGCACAGCGGGAGGCTGGAATCCGGCCATTACACAACATTCTTGAGGTTCAGCAGTCAGTGGTACAAGTGTGATGACGCCTGGATCACTCAGGTGGGTGAAACTGTCGTGAGGGCTGCGCAGGCTTACATGCTGTTCTATGTACAAAAAGTGCTTTATTATAAAGCCAATGAGAGCGCGTGATCCTGCCTCCTCATTTATAAAGGGAAACGGGAACACGATTCGAGAGCAAACCAATAGAAGCAGTGTTTCAGATGGCATTTTTCTGCCACAGGTTCTGTGTTTCAAATTTTGTCTTTGCAATGCATCTGGCTCATCTCACAAAAAAATGGCGACATTTTGCAGCGGAAATTCGATGTCCAGAAGTTCTCGGTGTGATGTTGATCCATGATCCCTTAGTTGTGAAGGCAAAGGAATGTGCTTCCTATACTTAGAAGTTGGGGGTGGTCGATGGGAGGTATGTGAAATGCATCATTTCAATTTTTTTTTCAGAAACCTTAATTTTGGGACTCATGCATGCATGCTCATGTGTCACGATCAAGTCGCGATATGATAGATCTAACAGTCTGGTTCAGCACTTGTGCATTAGCCTATGTATGCATGCCTTTTTTTTGGAGAAGGAACAAGGTGTTCACCCAAGCTTGATGTGCACCCACACCCTTATTTAACTTGCATGCACGCCTTATGCGGCGCACATATCAGATGAGCGTTGTGCTCATATGTTGCATTTAGGTTCTAGATAGTGATTATAATCATAGTTTGATATTATTTGAGTCATGGCATATGCAGTTTTGCACATACATAATCCGAATGGGTTTCTCTTGATTCTGCATTGATCTGGCGTGGGACTTTACCCTGGGGTGTAGGTAGTCGAGTACACGGATGTCGGAATAATTGCCTTATATATCGTGAAAATTCAGCAATATTTTTACGATATCGGTTTTGTCGAGGTGGCAATATTGATACTCCAGTACCGTTTTCCACGATTCTACTTCCATATTGCCGGTATTTCGTCTATAATTTCGTTCACATGTAAAAATTCCTTGCTAGCATTTCCCGGATTTCGTTCAGTTTTGTTGATATTTCTCTTGATTTCGTTACATCTTTGCTGCATTCTTTTGAATATCGGTATTTTTAATTTGTTTCTTTGATGAGTCCTCTTTCTCTTATGAGAAACCCTTGATCCATTGTTTGTAAATGGTCTCATATATCGATGGATCACTGATGATTAGACGAGAGGGAGAGGTTTCGCCGCCTTCAACGAGGAAGGTCGTGAACAGAAATACATCTACAATTGCATCAAGCTAATTGACAAATCAGTATTCAAGCGATAATTTCAAATTGCAGTTCCATGGAGTGCATGAATTTATTTTCATGCGCACGTGCTCACGCACATGAAAAATTAATAGAATTTCGTGATAATTTCCTTTTTGGACTTGGTGAAACAATATGGGTATCGATGTCTGAGGTCATGATTGGAACTGCATTACTATGTCCAATTTATGTTCGATGGATCAACATGGGCGGGTATACTTGTTTATTAATCGATCAATTTGTTGCGACACCGAGTCTACCTTGTTTGTTTTTTGACAAATTATCTCCATATGTGATATGAACGAAGCCGTCTCTTGGTCTTTTGAAGATTGGTATGCTTTCTTGGGGTTTAGTTGTGCATACCCCAAGGGGTCGTTTGGTAACTGGGTTACCCCGGGGGGACCCGGTTTACGCCTCTCTTTTCTTGGGATGGAATTCTATCATAAATCATAGTAACATCACATCACATCCTTTATTCCAACCCTCTTTAACCCTCATAACCATCCAAACAACTACTATTCCAATCAAGTTACCCCAACCCACTTCAACCCAGCAACCAAACAGACCAAGAGATTCGGGGTTTAAGCAAGTCCTCAAACAATTTTCAGAAGAAATTCGGTAACTTGAAATTAAATTAAGATCGGGAGTATACAACTCATTTGCATTTAACTTCCCTTCATCTACTCACATTCACTCGTTTGTCTTGAAGATTGAAACTGCATATGTTTTTAAGGTACATTCACACACTGCTCATCTCGAGACAGATCAATGATTGGTGGAGATGGTAAATACACATTTTCTTCGGCTGAAGATATGTTTTACAACAAAAAGAATGTTACAAAGCTTTTTTTTAGAAAAAAGATTGACACAGGCAAAGGAATATAGACTATAAATAATTAGAAGCATATATGAATATCAATCAAACAACTTAAAATTATAATGGGATTTTTACTTCCACGATCCTTATAAACTTAAATTACCTTCTCGACTTTTGAAACACCGATATTCCTCCCTTGTCCACGTAAACTCGCTAACCCTTATCCCACGAACCCTGCGGTTAACTCCCATCTATTTGCCCGTTAAATTTAACAGAATGTCATAAAAATGAGGTATATATTGACCTATTTGTTTAAAAAAATATAAATAATGCCATCCTCCTCCTTACATCACATTCCTTTCCCCCTCCACCTCCCCCTCCCCTTTCTCCTCCACCTGCAATTGCAATTGCTCTTCTCTCCCTCCGCACTTCCCGTAGTTGTAGCTGCTCCTCCAATCTCCCCAAACCCCGACCTCTCCCCTGCCTCTTCCCCCTCTCCCTCCTTTGTTTCGCCCGTTGCTGCCTCCCTGACCTTCTCTCCCCCGCCTCCTCCCCCTCTCCCTCCTCTATTTTGCCCGTCGTCGCCTCCCCAACCTCGACCTCCTCCTCTCCCCCACCTCCTCCTCCTCTCCCTCCTCTGTTTCGTTCACCACTGCCTTCCCAACCTTGACCTCCTCCTCTCCCCCGCCCCTTCCACCGCCTCCTCCTCCTCCCCTTGTTCCTTTGCCCCCATTCCCTCCTCCCCTTGTTTCTCTGCCCCTGCCCCTCCGCCGCATCCTCCTCCCCTTGTTCCTTCGCCCCAGTCCTCTCTACCGCGTCCTCCTCCCTTTGTTCCTCTGCCTCGTTCCCTCCATTGTCTCCTCCTCCTCCCCATGTTCCTCCGCTCTCGTCCCCTCCATCGCCTCCTCCTCCTCCCATTGTTCCTCCAAAGTTGCAATGTATTTATTTAGCAACAACAAATATTTGATTAATCAGTTCAAGAATTCATCCTAAAAAAATTAAAAATTATTTTCATGATTGGAAGACATGGTTTATTCGTAAAAATATAAAAAATATGATTTGGTGGACGGATGGAGATGTGATGGAGAGAGAGAGAGAGAGAGAGAGAGAGAGAGAGAGAGAGAGAGAGAGAGAGAGTAAGGAGAGCAGGGAGAAGAAGAGAAAAGGAGGAAGATGAAGATGAAGAGGAATAATTATATGAGGAGGTGTAAGATCCACCATCCAATGCACCTATGGTTAGATTAACCTATGTTATTGACTCGAGTAAAAGTATAAGCAATGACATGTTATGTGGGATAAGATGGAGCAAGTTTACGGGATCGAGGGAGGAATATCGATATTTCAAAAATCGAGAAGGTAATTTACAAAGTTTATAGGGTTCCTAAGGTAAAAATCCCAATTGTAATTTGATCAAATCATTGCACAAATAAAATGCTTCTCAATTTTCACGCTGGTTTGTTAATTGGAATACAAAGATTTATTCCAGGTAACCAGAGAGGGGTATGCTGCAATTTGCTATAGCTATGAAATGTGAACGCAATAGCTATGCTGCAATTTCCAATTTGCAGAGTTTAATTATTTGATCCTCGAGTTGGATGGGCTATGCAACTCCAAATTTTACACATTTTGACGTGTACATATTTTTACGGTGTTGATCAACATGAATAATCTAGATCGTGATTTGGATTTCATACATGTATTCATATCTAATAAATTTTGGAAAGACCCTATCTATATCGAAAATGGATACAAATATAATCTTGACATAAGTATTGGGGTAGGCTGACAGACTTAGCTCACAAGCTCGATGTACGAGCCCGGTCCACATTCTAGCTTGATTTGTAGGAGGTAGGACTTGAATCATAAAGTTTTACAATAGATCTGAATAATATATCTGATTTCAATGTCATAATGGAACCGCACACGCACACACGCACACATGTGCCCACGCGCACGCACGCACGCACGCGCACACACGCACATGCACACACGTGCACACACGCACGCGTGGACACACGCGCATGCGCCCACGCGCACGCGCACAGACGGTCACGCGCACACGCACACACGCGCATGCGCACACACATGCACGCACGCACACGTGTACGTGCACACGCACACGCGCGGACACACGATCACGCGCACACGCACACACACGCACGTGCGCACACGCGCACACGTGTGCGCACACACGCACACACGTGCACGCGCACACACGCGCGCGCGCACGCACACACACCCCCACACGCGCGCACGCGCACGTGCACCCACGCACCCACCCACGCACGCACACGGGGAAAGGGAGCCTACTTTGTGAAGTATGTAACCTTACCTGCTTCACATCGATTTTTGCAATTTTTTATTTTTTTTGAAAAATGCTACGGTGGATTTTCATAATTATATCCCTCTAATATGTCATTCAAATTTTGTCAGAAACAGAGACTCCTACTGCCTCCATCCAGAACATGTAAAATACAACAAATATGTGACCGTTAAAAAATGACTGTCTAAATGGAGGTCGTAGGAGGCTCTGTTTCCCGACGAAATTTGAATGACATATGAGAGGGATATAGTTATGAAAAATCCATGGTAGTATTTTTCAAAAAAAAAATAAAAATTTGCTAAAAATAGATGTGAAGTAGGTAAGGTTACCTACTTCAGCTCCATCTCCTCTCTCTCTCTCTATATATATAGAGAGATAGGGAGAGAGGGAGGGAGGGAGGGGGAAGGGAAGCTGCTCAATGGAGCAGCTGAGATGGTTGCTCCACAGAGCAGTTTTCCCATTTTTTTTATTTTTTTTGAAATTCCTATTATATATATATATATATATATATTCATCTATATATATCTCCTATATGTCACTCGAATTTCGTTAGAAACAGAGACTGCTATGCCCTCCATCTATAACATGTAATTTTAACGGTCTTAAATTTGCTGTAATCGACCTGTTCTAGATGGAGGGCATATGAGTCTCTCTTTCTGACGAAATTCGAATGATATATAGGAGGGATATATAGATGAATATACATGATAGAAATTTCGAAAAAAAATAAAAAAATTGGGGGAAATTACTCCATGGAGCAGCCTCCCCGTCCTCACATATGTGTGTGTGTGTTGTGTGGTGTGCGCGCGCGCGTGCACGTGATTGTGTTTCTCATCTCGGTGCGCATGCGCGTGTGTGTGGCGTGTTTGCGTGTGTGTGTGTGTTTCTCATCTCGGTGCGCGTGCGTGTGTGTGTGGCGTGCTCGTGTATGTGTGTTTGTGTGTGTGGCGCGTTCGTGTGTTTGTGTGTGGCGCCTCGGAAACTCGTGCCAATTGTTGGCTCAGGATGTTCTTAATGGCCGAACATCTTCTCATTGAACTACTTGTTGGCGAGATCCGTGAATCGGCTGATTTCGAGCTTGAACCTATGAGTGCCACCTCAGTTGAAGGACTTTGATATATTCCATGTTGCTCTTGATAACATCAAAACTTGTAGCCTTTTCGTAGCGGTTGTACTTCGTTCCATATCCATATTCACTTCATCTCTATCAAATACGAACACGGATACAGATATGATTCGGATATGCATTAAGGAAACAATATCCTTAAAAATACGAATACTAATCCGAATACGGATCGAATAAAGAGAGGACCCGAATACGGATCGAATGAAGAGCTAATCCAAATATGAATCAAATAAAGAGTGAAATCAAAATATGGATTCAATAAACATGGAATCCAAATACGGATCGAATAAAGACCACATACAAATACAAATTGATTTTTTTAATCAAAGTTCATAATGATTTTAAAAAATGGCAATGGAATATAAATGAGTTGCATCATGACAAAAGGGAGCGTTAACGTGACATGCGTTCTTGATTGGAAGCAAAAGGGGATATGGTTTCGTAACTTTTGTTCGCATCCATCCCCAAACAAACTGAATTTTAATATCATTAATATATTGTATTATATAATGTATAATACTAATATAATAACACGGGTATGTGGCTTATATTATATTAATTAATATATAAAATAATATTAAATATTGTATTCGGATATTCGGATTCGGGCCCGGATCCGGATATTCAAGACATTACCATATCTGTATCCATATCCGGGAAACTTTTACAATCCATATCTATATTCGATCCGTATTCGATTAATATTCGAATACGAATATCTGTATCCGGTAATTTTTTCGAAATATGGTAAGCACATATTCGGATATATCCATATCCGTTTTCATCCCTACATATGACACACTAACTGGGGGTTAAGTTGGCTAAAAGTACGATTATATCAATCCATAACTTGACCATCAATAATGTCATCGTTAGCGCCGTAGAAGGAGATACACGTCATGCATCAGACAACATATATGCTAACCAAGCATTAATATAATCATACAATGAGGGTTGATCCTATGCGAGCTAAAAACTACAAGAGCATGTGAGCAGTGAGTCTGGACCTTTAGATTCTACTGATTGATTGGAGGATCCCATGCTCTCACAGTTTTTGGCTCTCAGAAGATTAACCCTCTCATATAATAATGTTATATATCTTGATGATAAGAGGTTGAGCATAAAACATCTTATAAATCATAAATAACAAAATTTTTAATCGTCATCTTGTATATTGGTTCAAGTAAAGAGCATGAAAAAGAACATGCCACATGTAAATTCTCTTATCAATTTACATATTTTACAAATCAAATCATTGAAATGTTGTTGCTAATCAAATAGCATGAATATTAATGAAAAAGCAACGATGTTTTTGGTCAAAATAACAACAAATTGTTAATTTTACATAATCTAAAAGTTACTGAAATAGCACAAAGGTACCTACACAGAATCGAGTATTTATTTATGAGGAAAGGGAGCCTACTTTGTGAAGTAGGTTTCTTACATACTTCACATTCCATTTTTTGTAAATTTTTTATTTTTTTTGAAAAATACCACCGTAGATTTTCATAACTATATCCCTCTAATATGTCATTCAATTTTCGTCAGAAACAGAGACTCCTACGGCCTCCATCTAGACAGTCATTTTTTAATGGTCACATATTTGCTGTATTTTACCTGTTCTGGATGGAGGCCGTAGGAGTCTCCGTTTCTGGCGAAATTTGAATGACATATTAGAGGGATATATTTATGAAAATCCACGATTATATTTTTCAAAAAAAATAAAAAAATTTGCATAATTTACAAAGTAAACTCCCTTTCCTCTTTATTTATTGTGGCATGTACATGACATATCTTGGATAGAAATTTCAAATGCAGTTTTTTTTTCTTTTCTTCCTTTTCCTATTAAATAAAAAATAAGGGAAAATACAGCTAAGCTTGAAAATGATCCAATGGCAAACGGTCCAATTCTCCCCGTGGGGTCCATCACGCGCTCCGCCTCTCACATCACACGTGAGAGAGCCCTCCGAGAAGCCCTAATTGGCACGGGTGCCATCTTGCATAAGGGGGAAAAAACCCTAATCCCCTCCCGAAAACCCTAATCGGCAGCCAAGTGAGGTCTTCCGAGTGAGATCTTCCGGAGTAGAGAAGCGCAGGTGAGAATAAATCCCATTCTTTCCCTCACTCTCCTCCACTATCTTGGTATTTATATGCCAAAGATCGGATTTTTACGATTTTTTCGCACTTATTTTGGAGCTCACTTGGTGATCTCTGCAGCTCTGAACAGATGGAGGTCGTCCACCGAGCGAGCTGTGCTGTTCCTGAAGATCTGCTTACTTCTTTGGTGCGATCTGTTGCCCTTGATATTGTTGTGGCTGCTGGAAAGACTCTCCTTTCGCTCCTCTTGGCGGTATTCATCTTTCTGTTCTTGATTTTATGTCTTCGTTGTATTTAAGTGTTGAAACCTGAAAGTTGATTTTGATGGTATGTTTTTGCATAGTATATTATGAGATCTAGGGTTTGTGTTGCCGTTATAATGTGTTCTTCCCTGTCGTGTTGGTTGGCTAATATTTTTCCTGGATTACCCTGGAGATGTAGGTTGTCTAAGCAGTTAAAGTTAAGCACGGGTGTGTCTTTGCCTATAACTTGTCTCACTTCTTAGTTAGTTCTTTGTTCTGATTATTTTTACTTCTTTTTTTTTTTTATGTTTTTCATGACTATTGAAAGTAATGACTTTCGCGCGTCTGTATGTGTTTTAGGCTTCGAATGAGCAGAGATTTTTTAACGATCTGCTGTCTACTTTTAGGGTACTTTCTTTTGTTAGATATATCCATTTATGCTTTATCTGTTTGGTTTGTTTCCTCCTCTACACTGTTGTTGGAAAATAATATAGAACAGATGATGTGAAAATTCAAAAAAAATAAATTGGAAGGCGCAGAAACGAAGTAGGTTCTGAACTGGAGCCTGTCCCCCCGCGATTCAGTACGCCGGTATTTCATTACATATGTTCTTTTTATCTATGATTATAATCTGAATTTTATATGTCTGCAAGGGTAGACTCCCCCCGGCTCTGCCTTTTCTCTTACTACTTGATGATTAAAGGTCATCTTTAACATCATGCTATATTTAAAACATTTTTCCACTTGAAAATTCTTTTGTTTTATTGTTAATATTAAAGAAGACATTTTTAGAGCAATTGAACTCCAACCCTTTTCTTAAGATTTTTATAAGTAGAGAATGAGTCGGCAATGTTGGATGTTTTACTAAAAAAGACCTAATGTTCCCGGTATCATAGTTTCTCTTTGGGTTCAGAGCGGGGATTTTATTCCTAACATTCAAGTTAATGATGCACATTGATATTATGGACCTGAACTCTGAAGTGGATTTCCTTCCGGGATCTATTCATAGCAATTCCGTCATATTTTATTAAATTGAATATGTAAGTTTGACAATAATGTAGTTGTGCCCTTGTTTGATATTATGGACCTGAAGTGGATCGCCTTCCTGGATCTATTCATAGCCTAGTGGTGGTTTGCCTATTGTGTCAAATTTTCTCGAATTGAATATGTAGGTTTGACGAGAATGTAATCATTTTCTTGTTTGTGTACATGGACTTTTAACTTTGTTCATTATCTGGATCTATTGCAATTTTCTACTCTGCATCTATAGAGGATTCATGATATTCATTTATATATATTATTATCTGACTATAGGTCATAGTTGTTAAAGTTCCCCGACTAATTGGGCCGGCTAGTCGAGTTGGTGGGGTGTCCGATTGACTATTAACTACTCGGTTAATAGTCGGTCAGCCGACTAATTGGTCCAATTAGTTGGATGAATAGGCCAACTAGTCAGATGATTTTTACAGGGCTGGACTGCAGTTTATTTTTTAACTTTATTAAAAGCAAACTTAATCTAAGATGCTTTTCGTTTGATATGAACATAACTATTCCTTTTCTTTCATTGTCTTATTATATAAACTGTATGAGTCTATGTAAATACATAAAAATATATGTATACTATATAATATAATTTCAAAAATAATACAAAATCGACTACAGTCAGGGCAAATCGGGTTTGTTGCTTCACTGTCGAGTAACCCTTAATCAGTGATCTGGTGACTGAATACTGACTACCGACTTTTGCAACTTTGATATAGGTACTTTCTTTTTGAAGATTTTACCATATAGGATAATAATCGATGGAAATAATTAGAATTTTTTCCGTTCCAAAATATTTATCCAGGTTGATCTGTAAGAAAGAGACCCGTTTTACGTCTCTTTGCTATTCTCTGTTACAGTTCTGCTCCATGTTTTTGTACTTATAAACCTTTAGTATCAACTCGATTCTGCTCCAGACTATAAACCAGTAGTTATAGGTCTAGCCAACAACATTATTAATAAATTTCTACATCTGCATATGCCATGTGAGTTTGGTGTATTTAGATGTTTTTTCTAAACGTATTCATTACCTAATCTAGTTCCAAATTACCCATGTGTATTGTTTCTATATAGTTAAATGTAGTAAAATATCATCTTTGATAGGTTCCTTTGTCTCTTTAGCTAAGTATGTTACCCGACTTGTTTCAACTTGCTATTTATATTTATTTAATTTGATGATCTGGTTTATTTCAGGCGGGTCAATCCGTGGAACCTAGTTTAACTTTCCACAAACTTCCCGATGTCAGTGATGGGTATGGTCTCAAATTTCCCGTTCCCATATATGCCAATGCTTTCCAGGAAAAATATTCAGACAAATTTATCTGTTTGAATTTTATTTTGTCAGGAAGATAAAGTTGGTCACAACTGGTAAAAAGTCGCAAGTAATCCCTGAGAACAAAGATGACGGTGAAAGCGATGATGATGAAGACGAAGATGAGGATGATGACAGAGATGACCAAGATGATGATGGAGGTGAAGACTATTCTGGTGATGAAGGTAAAGAAAACGAGGGAGAGGATGATGATGATGATGATGATCCTGAAGCAAATGGTGTTGGGGGAAGTGACGATGAAGATGATGACGACGAGGATGATGATGAGGATGACGATGACGATGATGAAGATGACGATGAGGATGAAGACGAGGAGGACGAAGAGCTAGAGCAACCCCCATCTAAGAAAAGAAAGTGAAGGGATTGTATTTGGGCCGTTACTGGTTTCTTTCATTTACCTTTTCTCCCATGTTTGTTCCTGCAACTATTTAGGTCAGTTAAGTTAGTGTAATGATGAATGGGGGGTCTCTGTAAAGTAGGAGATCAACTGTTTTGGGAGAACCCTTGTCCAATGTCCATTGACTAGTGTTTTATTAGAGATTAATCTTGCAGGATCTATTTTCTGGATCTGTTACTTTAGATCTTGTGGATGTTGTCTCAAATCATCAAGTTAACGTCAGCGACTTGGGTAGTCTTTCTGTTGTACTTCTCTTATTGGTCTGGTTTATTTACCATGGTTTCTATATCTTTCTCGTGTGGGCTGATTCCACTTGCAGAAATGAAGGGAGATTTTGGTGTTGCTGAAGCTCCCGGAGTCGTCTGTCCTTGTCATCCATGAAACTGTTCCTTCACCCATCAGGGTGCTTGATGTCTCTGATGGTTCATTGGATTTTTTCTCCCTTTTTTATGACCAGATGTTAGTTTTGGATGTCCCCCTCTAAAAGTTGCACGTATATTTAAGACTTTTGCAATGTTGCCCTCATCTTTTTGAAATCAGGGTCATTAATAAATTTGAACCCTTGATAACAAAATCTTTGGACATTCAATTGGAGGAACATGGAAATGGTTTATAAACTGTTGTGCTGAATAAGAAAATTAATGTTCCTCACAACTTCCTCTACCCCCCTATCTATCTACACTATATTTCTCCTTATCCCTCTCTTATCTTGTACTTTTGACCATTTCTCCACTTCCTGCACTACAACTTGCTTTAGTACTCAACCTTTTCGATCTACCTCATGATGTTGTCAGTAGGGCGACCTCAAAGAAGAGCTTTGCCTATTATTCTACTTTACATATGGTGAAACTCTTGGGTCCAACTTGGAGGAATGGAGAGGTTTTCCGTTTTCAGAACTGGCTGGATTGTTACTCCCAAGGTTGTTCCTGCTTGCGGTTAACATCCATTAGGTGCTTGCACATTGTTGGTATGGGTGTTGTTACTTTTAATTGCAATGCAACTTCCTGATCAGAGGATCAAAGGATTTTCTTTGCTCATCGCATTGCTTGAAGGAGTGGTACATGTTGATGAGGTGCTAATAGTTGGGAGTGAATGGGTGACTTCTTTATTTTGCAGGCTTAGGAGTTGTTGACGGTGCACATGCAGACATTGGTCTGAATTTCTCTTAAGATTAAAAGCTGATTGGAGGGTCAATGTGCCCCTGAAAGTTGGACACCATGCATGCTTGGTGAAGGTTATTATGTTTATTACCACCATGCCCTCAAAATTCATGATTAAAATTGTGTGGATGTTTGGTAGCAGACAACCATATGCGAGCAACTTGGAGGATTTCTTGAGTAACCTGGAAGTAGCAACTTGGAAGCGTCTCATTCAAGTCTTGGAGGATACACCCTTAGTTATTGCATTCATGACACTTTCATGGATGCAAATTGTCATGGAGTTCTTTGGCACAAGACCAAGTATTGGACGGTACTTTGCGCAACATTGATAGAGCTACAACAGTACACAATGGAGGATGTGGACCTACTAATGACTAAGCATATATGACTGGGGTTCACTACCAGTTGTATGAGAACTGAAGTTGCGTTTGGTTGGGGGGTTACCCCCCACTTTGGGTGGGTAACCCCCCAAAATCCCCACTTTTAAGCCACTAGTGGTGCCCACTCCCTTCCCATCAAAAAAATTATATATTATACCATCATATCATCTAAAAAACATAAAATACTCAACTTCTACTCACTATTCCAAACTTCAATACAATCACATCACAACAACCATCCACTTTTTCAAATTTCAATACAATCATATCATAATAACTACCAACCTTTTCAAATTCCAATACAATCACATCACACAAACCCTCCCAACCCTTAACCCACCAACCAAATACAAACACAAAACCGGGTTATCCACCCCTGGATAACCCACGAACCAAACGCACCCTAAGGAAGATGAAGAGCCAGGAAAGTCAAAAGGGAGTGTAATGTGTAATTAGTGGTTCAAGTATATTGGTTGCAAGCCTAGGTGTAAAATACCACTCTGTATATAAGAAGGGCTGAGTTCACTCCAACACCACCTTCTGATGTGAATCTCTCTTTTGAGTAGATAAAAGCTTTGTGGTAGTCCATGCATGTCGGTGCACGTGTGTGCACACGCTTGGTTTTGATTGGAAGTGATCGCGTTGATCATGAATGAGTTCATGGATGCTTTTGGGTATCGTGGACAATTGCCAAGGATTGATGGTCCAAGCTAGTTTGGCATACATTTGATTGTGGCTGACTTCGTTGATACATGATTGATCGTACTTGATCGCCACAGTGCAACTCAGTGATGTTGATGCATCACCATGGTGTGGATGGTCAGTTAGCTTTTGTTAGAACGATTCTCGCGGGAATGACCGAGTGGTCAAAACCGTCGCCGACGGTTGCGCGAGGGCCGGGTCTCAAGGAGGCCGTAACTGCCGGGCGTGGGGGAGGGGGCGGACTTGGCGAGGGGACATTCACGCCCCTATATATGACTACCTCCATAAGGGGGGGAAGATCATCCAAGAACAACCTCGCTATAGGGAGCCCTCTCCCATCCCTATTTCTCCATCTCTCTCTCTCTCTCGATCTACCCCGTAGTCGTTCTCTCGTAAGCCATACGGAAGGGCATACCTGGAGACGACGCAACACTGGTATCAGAGCTCGTAAGATCGATCTCGCTACCACAAACCACATGCGCTTTCGAGATCCATCGCTGCCGTCGTCGAACTTGTTCAGATCCGCCGCCGCTGCACCATCTGTTGAGTCCAAGTTTCTCAACGAAACCCTAGGGTTGTCGCACTATCTATTAAGATCAAATATGACAAGCAAAATCATTATCACTGAGGTAGGGAAAATCGAGTACCTTAACGGTACTAATTACGAATTATGGAGTAGGTAGATCTACTATGGCCTGTTGTACGATAGCATACACACCATCATAGACAAATCCGACCCAACTTTATCTGAAAATCCGACTGTGGAGGAAATTAGGTCCCGCGAACAGTGGGAGAAAACGAATAATAGGGCTAGAAGTTTTATGCTGACCCACATGGATCTGAACCTGATTCGGGTCTTCGAAACCTGTGAATTAGCTTACGAGCTCTAGACTGCGGTTAAGGACAAATACCACTCCAAATCGGAGGTGAGCGTCCAGCTTCTTCTACACAAGTACAACTCGTGTAGAATAAAAGAATATGAAAGCGTCCTCGAGCACGTGAATAAGATGATTGTGATGGCCAAGGATCTTGCGGCTGCTGATTACACGATTCCAGAGAGGATGCAGATCGCAGCCATATTAGGAAGTCTCCCTCCGTCATTTGACATGGTTGCCACATCTCTGAGGATGAACGACAATATTAAGTCTGTGACGAACCTACCTGCACAACTGGCAATTGAGCAGGACCTCTCCAAACAAAGATCAAAAGCTGAGATCTTTGAGGTCGAGGGAGAAGAAGAAGCGAATGCCGTGCACGCGAAGAAAAGGCTAGGCCCCTCCAAGGCAGATTTCAAGGGAAAGAGTGGGAAATACCCACGTGGCTCTTGCTACGGTTGTGGTAAATATGGCCATTTCAAGGTCAATTGCCTCAACAAGAAGAAGCCGAGAAACTCCAAAATGCCTGAAAATAAAGGTAAGAAGAAGATGGAATTCGTAGCTGTCGTAGAATGCAACTCTGTCATCACGGACAGTGATAGATGATGGATCGACTCTGGAGCAACCAGACACATCGCCAAGACGAAGGAGGGCCTGGTGGACTTCAAGGAGCTGAGCAAAGGCGAACAGAGAATCTTCATGAGGAATAACACCTACCTGGACGTGGAAGGTGTTGGGACATACAGACTTGACTTGGGAGATAACATTATGTTACTGAATGATGTACTATATGCCTCAGGGATACGTCGGAACCTGATATCTGTCCCAGTGCTGCTCAAGAAAGATTTCGAAGTTAGATTTTATAATAAGCATGTATCCATAGACAAGAATAAGAAGGTCTATGCGATGGGAAAGTTTGTGCCCGAGCATGACCTATTCTGTCTTCCTGTAATAAATTATAGTGAATCAATGAATGTCGCTTTTGATTATTCCTTGTGTTTTTTGTCTGATTATGACTTGTGGAACATGCGACTGGGTCATCTAGGAAACTCTAAGATAGATCAAATGATTAAGGCAAATTGATTGCCTAAGATCACGGGTGCAAGGACATTGCCCTGCGAACACTGTCTGACCGGTAAATTGACGAGAAGACCCTTCTCAACCAGAATTCGATCAACAGAATTACTAGGTTTGATCCATTCAGACATATGTAGACCACTGAGTATCAGCACACATAGAAATAATGAATACTTTATAACATTCATTGATGACTACTCGAAGTTCTCCTATGTCTATCTCTTAGGAAGAAAGTCGGAAGCACTTGAGACATTTAAGAGATATAAGACGGAAGTGGAGACAAGATCGGGAAAACCAATCAAGGCTCTTAGGACAGATAGAGGTGGGGAATATACCTTAAAGGATTTTGAGGATTATTGCATTCAAGCAGGCATTCGTAGGAAGACTACAATGTCATATACACCACAACAGAATAGTGTAGCAGAAAGAAAGAATCGAACTTTGATGAATGTAGTAAGGTGTATGCTTTCACACTCAGGACTCTCCAAGAAATTCTGGGGAGAGGCAGTGTTGACGGCGAACTATATACAGATAAGGATTCCCACCAAGTCCGTAGAATCAACGTCATATGAAATATGGAATGGCAGAAAGCCCGAGTTGGGCTATCTCCGGAAATGGGGATGCGTTGCACATGTTCTGGTACCGAGTCAGCTTAGGGACAAGCTAGACTTCAGAACATTAAAGTGCAAGTTTATTGGATATAGTGAACACTCTAAAGGGTATAGGTTCTTTCATGAAATTAAAGGTCTGATCGAAAGTCGTGATGCAACTTTTCTTGAAATTCATCAAGAAAAGGAGCATGAAGTAGTGGAATCAGATCCTCTGATTGTCTTACAGGACAATGAAGACGACTTGAGCATTAGACAAGAACTTGAGGATGATATCGATCATCCAAATGTAGAGAATGAACTTATAGAACATGATGATCCTTTAGAGGAAGTGGGTGAACCCACACAACCCACGAGTATAATCAGCAACAAGAGACCCAGAACACGGCCTACATAGATGGAAGATTACCATTTCATGGATGCGAGGCATCGTGCTACACTGTTGATGAGGATGTCGTGGATTGTACAGATCCCATATCCTTTAATGAAGCTATAGCTTCATCTGAGTCGGAATCATGGTCGGCCGTCATGAGAGATGAGTTGTACTCAATCGAGCGAAACGGTGTTTGGGAATTATGTGATTTGCCAGAAGGTAGGCAATCCATAGGATGTAAGTGGGTATTCAAGAAAAAGTACCGAGTTGACGGTACTGTTGATAAATACAAAGCCAGATTAGTTGCCAAGGGTTATACTCAGTAAGCTGGAATAGATTTCCAAGAAACCTACTCTCCAGTGGCTAAGTTTGCATCCATTCGGATGATCTTAGCCATAGTCGCATATATGGATTTGGAATTATTCCAAATGGATGTGAAGACGATCTTCCTTAATGGAGAATTAAGGGAAGAGATTTATATACGATAACCTGATGGATCTCAGGTTGAAGGTCAGGAGAAAAAGGTTTACAAGTTAAGAAAGTCATTATATGGCTTAAAGCAGTCTTCACGGCAATGGTATCTCAAATTTCATGAGAAAGTTATTCAATTTAGTTTTGTTTCAAATAAATTGGATAAATGTGTATGTCATGAAGAGTGGGAGCAGGTTTGCAATCATGTCATTGTATGTAGATGGCATTCTGCTTGCAGGTAATGACATACAAATGCTCAATGAAATCAAACAGAAATTGAGCAATGAATTTGAGATGAAGGACATGGGCGAAGCATCCTATGTTCTTGGAATTCAAATAACAAGAGACAGGGACTCAAGGACATTGAGCCTTAGTCAGGAAAGATATTTGCATACTGTATTAAGGAGATTTGGAATGCAGAACAACACTCCAGCTCCAACACTACTTGTGATGGGAAAGAGACTCAATAAGATCAGTGTCCTGAAAAGGGGCAGGAATCTTTAGATGTATCATATGCACAAGCGGTGGGAAGTCTAATGTATGCAATGATGTGTACTTGACCTGATTTAGCTTATCCAGTAAGCTTAATCAGTAGATATCAAAGCAGTCCCGGTCCAGCACATTGGGAAGCTGTAAAAAGGATTCTTCAATATCTGAAAGGGACAGTACATCCGAAACTTGTGTATCAAGCATAATCGCTTGAGGTAGTAGGATACTCCGATGCTGATTTCGGAGGGGATGTAAATGATAGAAAATCTACATCAGGTTATCTGTTCATGTTTGGTGGTGCATCCGTTTCTTAGGGTAGCAAGAAACAAAGATATGTATCTCGACATACACAGGAGGCTGAGTACATTGCATGTAGCATGGCCACCACTCATGCTGTATGGATCATGCCTTTTCTAGAGAACCTAAGCCTTGAATTGGTCAAAGGGACAATTGAAATGTATTGTGACAATCAAGCTGCGATTAGCTTGATCAATAGTGGGGCTAATAGTTCTAAAGGAAAATACATTGAGATCCAATATCACTATATACAAGATATAGTAGCAAAGCAAGAAATCACGGTAACCTACATACATACCAGTGACATGTTGGCTGATTCCCTTACCAAGGGAATAACAAAAGGAACATACATTAAACATATTGGTTTAATGGGACTCAGGAATGTATGAGTCAAGGAAGAGGTTTCATAGATAATGATCCTCACATGATAAATTTTCATGTATATACTATACGAATAGTGGGAGTATATATGTTTTGACCACTTCGGTCAAGTGGGAGATGTTAGAACGATTCTCGCGGGAATGACCGAGTGGTCAAAACCGTCGCCGACGGTTGCGCGAGGGCCGGGTCTCAAGGAGGCCGTAACTGCCAGGCGTGGGGGAGGGGGCGGACTTGGCGAGGGGACATTCACGCCCCTATATATGACTACCTCCATAAGGGGGAGAAGATCATCCAAGAACAACCTCGCTATAGGGAGCCCTCTCCCATCCCTATTTCTCCATCTCTCTCTCTCGATCTACCCCGTAGTCATTCTCTCGTAAGCCATACGGAAGGGCGTACCTGGAGACGACGCAACAGCTTTGAGGGAAAGGTAACACGACATGGGTAAGAAACATCGAAAAATAGTATGTGAAAAATCTGGTTTGGTTTGTGTTAGTGGAGAGAGGACGTAGATCGCATGTTTGTATGCATTATTGTTGTCAATATGACTGTAATAAGTGATATAATGAGTTGCAAAAGGTTTGACCTTGGATTATGCCATTGCTCATTGCTCAAGATTCGATGCCCTTTGTGTCCTACCATCAATTCCTTTCATGGACTTGATCACATGTAAATAGTAGGCTGAAATATCTTAGCAAAAGGAAATAATACATGTACATATGCAAGAATCTCTTGACATGTATCAACACTAGGTGAACAAGTAGAAACTATGCAATTTGTATGAAAAATTAATGTGATAACGTTTCTCTTATTTTTGTGCATTTGCTCATAAACGTACTTCTATTGAGCACTACACATTATGTCAAATTAAGCACTGTATAGCTAGTATTTTTTTATATTCCTTGATCTTTGGGGGTGTTCGGGACACATCTGATCATAATTAATGCAAAAGCAGAATAATGATCTAGAAACAGAAACATGCATAACCACATAATACAAGGATTTATAGTAATTCGAAAATGTATTTACGTTCATTGCTTACACTATACAAATTTCTCTTTCTTTTATGAATACAATTTGGAGTACAATGAGTTGTTGCTCCAAGGGCTTAGTTATATTGCAATTAATGTCACAATGATTAGGGGGTACAATGGTGTGGGATTCATGCATGTATGCCACAAATAAGTCTTCATAAGAAAAAATCTAACAGGAACTAATTAGGAGACATGTTGAATTATGTGTCCTCCCTAAAGGAAAATAACTGTGAGGCATACTCAAATAGGGGAAGGATGCATAGTCCAAACCTCAGGTCTTCCCTTCTTTCTTCCTCAGCGACTAAGTTCACGAGATCCTTGATCTTACCTGGGCACATATCCTGACTAGGTAGGCTTCATACTCCTGACTCCGTCTGCATTGTCAAAACTCTGAATTTCAGTTCAACATTTAGCAAGAAGGCCACCCCTCCATTGGGTGGGTGCCTATCTTATAGTCCATCTTCTTAGCCTAAAAAAGAAAACTTGTTAGCGAGGAATTCATTCGTATAGTCAGTAAGCCCTCTTTTACTATAAATTCCGACTCACTTTTTCCCTAGTGAAATGATAAGATCATGTGAAGATAGGTCTTTACTGAGGAAAATCGAGACAGAATAATGGATTTTGAAATTTAGAAATCCAATCCATGGAAGAAGTAAGATCTACCTAATGAGTCGTGATTTTGCATCTTACTTCGAAAGGAGATATCTAAAAGCTGCATGATCTGTATTGATAATATAACACAACTCTAAAAAGTGAATTTCATGATTGTTGAGTGACATAGAGCATTGTTATAGTTGATTCTTAGGCTCAAAAGACATTGGTGCTATGAGTTGAAGGTTGGTATCATGTTCTTTTCGCTCCATTATCTATATTATTTAGTTATTTCCAAAATCTTATGATTATACACTTTGATGATACGCAAAATCGAAGGACATCGAACAAAGGTGTACTTCTGCATTATATTATTATTGCATTGGGATTTTGGTCAAATCGATTACAAGAAAGATTCATGTGCACCTATGTATGATGTAGATCACATTACAATCATTGTTAGTATTCATTTTTAAGAATTCAATTAGGTCCAGTGTATGCCATATTTTCAATATGTTAGTATTACTAGTTAATATTTCTTCTCATATGAACTGATCATATCATTGTTTTAATTAGAGATTGTAATTTTTTGAATTTCAATAATTACACATGAATTCAATCCCCACCTTGCAATGTTAATCGCCATTTTATGACACACAAAAGATCGTAGAAAAGCAATGCATGCTTATCTAAAGCACATTCGGATCCAATATCACTATATATAAGATAATGGCAAAATAAGAAATTACAGTAATATATATATATATACACCTATAAGTGATACATTAGATAATTCTCTAACTACGGGAAAAGCATCATGTGCATACATCAAACATGATGGTTTGATGGGACTTGGGAATACATGAATTTTTTCAGTAGTTGAGGGAGGGTGGGGTTGGAACCCCGGTCGTTGGAGTCGGAGCCACTGCTTCTACCGCTATACCATTACAAGGGGTTCACAGGAATACATGAGTCAAGAAAGGAGTTTTTATGAATAATGATCCTCACTAAAAACATCTCTATGTGTACACTACACAAATAGTATGAGTGTAGAAGTTTTGACCGCTTCGGTCAGATGGGAGATGTTTGAACAAGGAAGTGATCTCATACTCCAAACTAGTGTCGATAGTTACGCTAGCCGATGGTTGTGCAGATCGAGTCTTGCAGGCATGCATGGAGGGATGAGGGTGGACTGTGTGAGGGGCAGATAATCTCAATCAACTCGATCACCTCGCATTAAGGAGTCCTCTCCCGATCTAAACCCATCTCCCCCCCCTATCTCTCTCTCTCGTTCCATCTCTAAACTTTGAGGCGAGGTACAACCTCATTCCTTGATTGGAAGAAAGACATTGGGAAGCAGTTCTCGGTGATCGAGGTTGGATCGAGATGCGATGATCCACCATGTATAGATAGGGCATATGCCCTCGTGTTGTCTGCCCTGTTCCCCACACCCCATCAATCATGGTCTCCGCGAGACCTGATCCTCGTGCAATCGTCGGCGGCGGTTTGATCATTCGGTCATTCCACTAGAGCATAGTTTAGGATGAGTGGAAATGGATGAAAACGAATGCAAACATATTCCTCCTTATCATAATCATATCTATTTTAAAAGTTGCATGCATATACGAAAGTAGAGTTTGGCTACATAGTTTGGCTAGTATAAAGGGTCCTTAAAAATATGTATAAACTATATATCTCTTATGGCGATTCTCTTATAACAAGCCTAAAGATACATGATAGCTGCAAACTTTACATATTCTATCTTGGTTTCTAGAGCTCTTCACTTGCAAAGATAGAAGGAAGCACATGTGTCGATTCAAAAATATTTTTCCTTTTTAATTTAATCCCAGAAATCTCCTAGGTTTATTTTCCTTTTAATTTATCTTAACTTAAATCTATGTCAAGGATTCAAGCAGACTGTGTTTTTTTACTGGACATTGGACATATCACATCCAACCTGACCTCCAATGTTACAGTGTTAATGTTACTAGACCCGAGAACCCTATTACCTAAATCTAAGCTAGCCCTGATCAAATTAAATTAACTTATTTGCGTTATAATTTAATGTAATTAAGTGGCATGAGTATTTAATTAAATTAAAAAGGCTAAATGAATCTATTGGATGTTGAGGGGCCGGAATTGGGGCTTGCGCCGGACTGAGGAGGCTCACGACAGCGGAGGAGGTGAGGGCTCATGCGAGGCGAGGGATCACATCGACGGAGAAGAAGGTCACTGTTCGTTAGGCGGAAGAGGGGACTGGGGATCACGCGGGGCGGACGGGACGGGGGAAAACAACGGGTTGGCGTCAGCCAGCGTGGAAAGGGAGATGGGAGGAGATGTTGACTTGGGTCAACATTTATAGATGAGGGGTATTTTCGTCCTTCAGATAGAATAGACGACAGAAGTGAGGTCCTCCTCTCAGATCTAGACCACATTGTTACCAAATTGATAAATAATGTACCATATTGTTGCTTTTTAAAGCTTGGGGTATTACATTGAAATTAGGTGTATAGTTTAGGGACTTTTGTGTAATTTACTCGAGATAGAATAATCAACTCCATTAGAGCTTTCAAGCTTAAGAGAAGGGAAGTTTGAGGGAGAAATATCAATTTCAAGAGAATAATGAGATTGAAGTAGAGTGTATCCAACCTTCTTTACACATTGTCTCTCAAGATTTCTTGTTTATTCATAATTTCTTGTTTATTTTCAAATAATGTATACTAATTCCATATAGCATGTCATGTTTTCTACTTCATCTTGCATTAAGAACATTGGCATGAATGCTCTATTCAAGCACTTGTGTTTGATTTAAGTTCTCCTTTTGCACATGGTTTTGATCACGCATTAATATATAAAATCGTAATTATATCGCTTGCTTACATTACACTAACATAACATGCAGCTTCCATCCCAGTTATGTAGACCAATATGCATTTTGATGTGCCGTATGTTAGGTCATGCATAAGCATACATGTTTTGCTAACAAAACGAGCGTATTTAGCTTGTATTTAGGTCAAAAGCAAGAAAATAAAGGGACCAAGCATGATGAGCTCAAATCTTTAATGAAGAGTTCAAGACTAAGGAATTCAATGCTCAAAGCTTAAAGAATTGAACACAAGCTCAAAGTAATTGAAAGTGATTTATTGGACCCTATATCTAATATTTTTTCTTTATAGTTATTGTAAAGAATTTCAAGGAAATTTATGCATCATGCATATCTCTTAGATGGTAGTTTAACAACTTTTCAGATGTCTAAATTCCAAATCAACTGATTAATTTACATGTCATTCGATGAGTATCTCTCGCTTAGAGGTGTCAAAAAATTCTCAAGTTCGATATTCACTTAGATTCGGCTCGCTAAAAGTTCAACTTAGGCTCGGTTCTAAAATAAATGAACCGAACCTGAACACAAGTTTAGGCTCAATTAAATAAACGAATCGAATCTAAAAAGCATAGGTTCGCTCAGGTTCGATTCGTGTACATTTTTACAGATATTTATCCTCATAAGTGGATTTTATTTTTGAGAAAAATGGATTTTTCTCAAGATAAGTGGACTTTGTATTAAGATAAGTAAATACTTACATGATAAGTAGGTTTTATCTCATATAAATTGTCCCAAAGTAAATCGTCACATCGTGGTTTCAACATCCATCATCTATGTGTCTAGTACTTTCCTTTCTTTATCCTCAAATCAACAGAATAAGTATACACCTTAATTATCGCTTATTCCGACATTATTCCTTGTCCTCAATTTGAATGATATAAAAATATATTATAATTATACTTTTTTTAAAGAGACGAATACTTATTAATCTAGATTTTTTCAAAAGATGAGGAAGAGTTAGATAACAAAAAATTTAATGAATATCTATTCTAATTATAGCCACACATACACATATTTTCATTTATTTTCTTTTTATGTCCTCTTATTAGAATAATCTAAAGCTCGATATTCGCTTAGGTTTGATTCGATTAAATATAGGTTCGACTCAGATTCAGTTCAAAAATAAACAAACCGAACCTGAACACGAGTTTAGGCTCGATTAAGTAAACGAACAGAACCTAGAAATGGTAGGTTCACTCGGGTTCGATCCGTTTACACCCGTACTCTCTGTAGTCAACCTATCTCATTTTCTAGCAAACATGATTATGGGCTTCGCTTTTCATTCGACTCATATTTTCTTTTACTCGACTAAGTTTCTATTTAGTCGACTACCTTGAATTCTTAGTCAACTACTTTTTATCATCAATAATGAAATATTAGTTTGTTCTATTTAGCCAAATCCGTTCCTAACCATCGCCATTAGCTGCCTAAGCACTCTTAATCACCTATAACGGCTACTTATCCCTTGGGACACTATAAATAAGATGCTATTTTATCCTAACTAAAAAGACCAAGCGCATAAATCACTATCTACTCTAGTTCACATTCCTATCATTATGAGCAACTTATGGAGCGATAATTTATTTCCATGTTACATATTTACAGCTTCGATGAATCGATGATTCATTGCATGAGAAATTCGACGATTCATTGCATGAGAAATCTCCTAGCTTTAAGATTGTTCATTGTTTTTACCTTGACTTACAATGCTCATCTATTTTTCATTACAATGAGCATCATACTTTTAAATGTAAAATTGGAGTTGTCTGCATTAAACAACTTGTTATATATGATTAGAGTTGTACGCGTAGAAACAACCTATAATACGATTGGGTTGCTAGTGAAAACGATCTAGGTTTAGTAGAAACATCAAAGAACGATAAGGTACAACACTCGAGTGAAGGAGATTCTGATTGTGGTTTTTACAAGTTTGGATTTTGATGTTAAATCCTTGTCTTATGGTTAATTAAATAGTTTTCTCTATATTCCCTTGTGATTGAAAGTGATACATAGTCTTCTATTTGTTTGGGTTTTGTTATCGTCGAATCTTGAGGAAGTCATCTTAGGTATAGAGCCTCATTCATGTCAAGGAAGTAACTCTTCAACACTTGATGTCATTTAGGCGAAGTTAGGGTTTTGTTTATCTTTTATCGATGCTTAGGAAAAGTACATTATATAATCAAGGAAACGAGTAGACATCTACGCATTATTCATCATAGCATGACTCAAGTATAAACACATTTATTCGAGAACTAACACTTCACATAATTATCTATAATGCATCAATTATTTAAGCATAGAACTTATCAACATGTACAATACATGAGCATGTATTAATAGAAAAAAGATCACTTTAAAGACGAGTGTACTTATTAGTTTGTCCTCGATCTACATAAAGTTCCAAGAATGAGTAGAGACAGGGTATTTCATGGAGTAGGTCCCTTCTTTACTATTCCTTAGTCTTATAGAACGGCCTCTGTCCTAGTGGTCAAAGCAAAACTGTCGTCGGTCGTTTCGGAGGTCGGCGGTTGCGACAAGCTCGGGTCTTGGGGAAGATCGTAACCACCAGGAGTGGAGAAGGGGGTGGACGACACGAGAACGTTCACGCCCTATAAATACCTCCTTCGGGAGGGGAATGGATCATTCGTAGGGGATCTACACTCGCCAACCTAGAACGCCTTCCCTCTTCCACCCCTAAACTCATCTTCATCTTTCTCGCCCTCAAACTCTCGTTCAAGCAAACAAGATCAACGTCGACATACCTCGTTCTAATAATTATTATGATGCATGAGGCAAAGATCGAACTAGAGCGAATCATAGTTAGGTCTAGCCCCATGTTAACAGATATATATATATATATATACACACACACTTCTTCATCCTTAATGAAATCATACAACCAACGAATATTATTGATGTTCATGAGTTTCCTTGGGTCATTATTTTTTTATCAATATGATGACATGATAATCATATTTACAAAATAGCAGTTACTTTCATCGATTGATTTTAACATAGACATGTGTTTTAATCAGTATATCGCCATTAGACTATAAGTCGATCAGCATATGTCAATGATATAAATTACAATGAGAAACATGAGAAAAGAAACATAGCAACTAAAGTGTCATTTATTGGGCTTCTTAATCTGAAAGGGATATGAATGGATATATGGGGATAAGCCCCTTATCGTTAGTACACAAGAAATCTCAATAACATGGAAACAAATGCCCACTCGTACATAGTTTTTTTATTGGTGAAGCAAGAAAATGCATGAAGAATGGGGGAGAAGCATCATGGTACTTCTTTATAAGAATAAAAAGATGATATTCAAAATTGTTTGAGTTACAAAGGTATCAAGCCGATGAATCATACTGTGTAAATTTGAGAATGTGTGATCGAAAGAAGGTAGAGGAAAGTTTTCGAAGTAAAAGAAACCAATTTGGACTCATGCTAGGTTGTTCAATTACTGAAGCCACCCACCTGTTGAGGAGAACAATGGAGATTTATATAATTAAAAGAATGAAACTCCATATAATATTTATTAATTTGGAGAAGGCTTATGTTTTTGTCCCGCGGGAGATATTGTGGAGAGTTTTAGAGAAGAAACAAGTACATGTTCTATATATTAACCTTACAAAGGATATGTATGATGGGGTTTCATCTTATGTAAGGATCCAGTCTGAGAAGACTGACTATTTTAGCATCAGCATTGGTCTGCATCAAGGTTCAACTTTGAGTCCATACCTTTTTACTTTGATTATGAACAAGTTGACTAGTCACATTCATGATGAGATATTTGTGTATGGTATTCATTGATGACATGGTGTTGATGGATGAGATTGGGGATGTAGGAAATGAGAAGCTTGAGATTTGGAGGCATGCATAAGAGACTAATGGAATTCGTATAAGTAGGACTAAGACAGAATATATCGAGTACACATTTGATGGAAGCAGTGATGAAGGAATCAAGAAGAAGATTAGTGGCGATAACATATAAAAGAAAGATTATTTTAGGTACTTGGGATCTATTTTGCAACAGGACGAGGAAATCGATGAAGATGTTATTCATAGAATAGATGCAAATTGGCTAAAATGGAGAAGAGACTCTATTGTTCTATGTGATAAGAAAAGTCCTTTGAAAATCAAAGAATAGTTTTATAAAGCAACTGTAAAACATGCTAGGTTCTAAGGATCTGAATGGTGACCAATGAACCATAGACATGTGCAGAGAACGATAGTAGCAGAAATGAAAATGTTAAGGTGAATGTGTTACTATACATGTAAAGATCGGATTCAGAATGATGCGATCAGAATGAAAGTTGATGTAACTACGATAGAGGATAAGATGATGGAAAATCGCAGGCCCCGTACGGCCAGCGGGTTACCTGTGTGTTAGGGGGGTTTACCCCCCTTAACCCACTTCCCCTCTCTCCTACGTGGGCCCCACTTTATTCCTTTTTAAAAAAAACTAAATAAATCAATTTTACATCATCAATCCTATCAAAAAATAATATATTATACCATCATATCATATAAAAATTATAAACTACTCCACTTCTACTACTTTTTCAAACTTCAATACAATCGCATCACAATAACTACTTACTTTTTCAAATTCCAATACAACCATATCACCCCAAACTCACTTCTAACCCACTCCCAGTTTAACTCTCTATCCAAACACAAAAACGGGTTACCCTCTACCAGTTTAACCCGCCTTAACCCGCCAACCAAACGCACCCTTATGGTTTGATCATTTGCAAAGGAGGTGAGCTAAGAGCAGAAGAGATCTTGGTTTTTAGAACTAAGTCCGAGAATGACCCAAGATAGATCTGAATAGAGGCAAAGAATCTATGTAACCGGCCCTACTTGATATGGGAAAAGGCTTTGTTATTGTTGTTGTATATGGTCTGCTCTGTGCGCTACTAAAACTTCACATACAGTTTGATCATTACAAACCACACTTCTATGCTTTGCTGTTTTATCCTGTATCATGCAATTGCATGGTATTTAACTTCTAAAATAATCACTACTTTCAGAAGATATTATGATCAACCGTATTCGGACCTATAAATACGCCATTATGTTTTGATGATATTTTATCCTGAGTGTCAATGGAAGGGGAAGTAGTAGATGGGTATGGAGGTAAGCAGCAGGCGAAACGCGCGATGAAGGAAGAGGGTGAGAGGGTGACGGTATGGATAAGGTTGATACAAGGTAAACTATATCAGCAGTCGTGAAAAATATACAACACATTAAACAACAAAGTTTTACGAGAATAAATCGAATTTCTTTTTCGCAGATGTAATTCATTTTACGAGCCACCAGGTACAATCAATCCTCTGCTCCCCCAACCACCTCTTGCCGCAACTGACAGCTACTTAGCAGAACCTTTTGAAAGGTATAGCCTCTAACCAAGAACCTCAGAGCAAGTTAACTCATAAAGACGGAGAAATGTCACGGTTAAGATACGAGAAACGCAGCATTATAAGACGGGATGCACATGCCTAACCTTTTGATAATTTTACCTAGTATATGTACAAAGACTGGAAACTATATGCAGTTACTTATTCAAACCCAAGTCGCTTCCAGCATAGCCAAGTACTGTGATATTGCTTCCCCTTCAAGCGAAACCTCGATATCATAGTCTGCGAGAGGGTCCCCCACCAGCCCGCTCGTGATTTCATCTTCCATCTCCACGTCCCTCTCCACCTCAACACCATCTACATTCGCGTCCTTGTTAGCTGCTGCATTCCGAGCATCAACGGAATCGTTCCAATTATGGCCACTGGATGATGCAGCATTGCTGTCGAGATTGTTCTCTTGTGTTGCCGCTGCAGCAAGCATGTCCAATGCTGCATCCTTTGATTCAGAATCGCGAAATGCAACAGTCACTGGATACACATGGTGATGAGAATGAATAGCACGAGAGATCGGTGTTTAGAAGAATTAAGGACCGTGCAGAATTTGCAATGGTGATGAATACCTGCTGATCTGTCATAGCCCATAGCGACCATGGCATCGATCTCTGATTCGCGTATTCTATTCCTTTCCCGCTGCTTACGCTGCTCAATTTGAAGCTGTGGCCATTTAAATTTTACTTGAGATGGAGACGAACGAGCTTTTTGATTGATCAAACAGTAAGCAATGAAGAAAATATCGGGCACCTGCAGTTTGACATAAGTTTCAGGATTTGTCAAATCATCCAAAGCCTTTTGTGTGTCGTTTTCGTTCACGCGCAGAGCCTCCGCAGCGAGGAGCCTCTCGAACCTTGATGTACAAAGGTCAGTAAACATTGTCAGAGCAAGCGATTACATTAGACACAAAATGGATACTAGTGAAATATTGTCGCAATTGACAGAAACAGCTCATGTATTCTTCCTTTTTCGAGAAGAAAAAGAACAGCTAGCGTATTTAATTTGAGAGCAAAAAAAACATTTCTATTCCAGCGTAAAACTAATATGTTGTTTGTCCCCCGAAAACAGAACAATTGATGAAAACTTTGCCTTCTTTAAACGTGACAGTAATACTACCATTTCATTCTAAATGTAATGAAGATATTATATTGGACATCCGTAGCGCAATAGGATCTTCCCGAATCCTGATTGCAGTGGTGGGGCCATCTGAAGAAGACTCGTCAACATACGAGATAGGAACGCGCAAAAACTCATTGTATTTGGTGTCTCCTTTTGTAAACCTAGAGTATAATTATCAACATTGACTGACAAGATACTTGTGATCATCCATAGTACGGACAGGACAAAAGCGCCAATGTCACAGTGAACCAAGGTAGACGACAAGGAATGACGAGGCTCGATCCTTCGAGGAAAAGACGCTCTATAATGTTAACCAAACTGGCAGTCTTTGCGTTTAAAAGGCTTCAACGAAGTCGGTTTAGTAAAACATCTAAGAGTGGATGGGTGACCAAGACGCAAGTGCCATAGGAACCGATCGGCAGAGACAATAACCAACAAAGCAAGAATAATCAAGAATATCAAGATAATAGAGATCATTCTTCTCATGACCCCACTAAAAATCTGCATTGTCTCGAAAACATAAAAATAGCAAAAAATGCTCATAAAAAATAGCTCTACAACTGAGTTTCAAACATAATTTATGCACATATAATAAGCTCAAAGGGAAAATATTAGAAAAAAATCCATATAGTAAAGAGAACTCCACACTACCAAATGATGTGATCGGTGAATGTGCACTATAGGCTAGTTGAAAAGACTTAATTGTGGGCAAAGATTATGGGGAGGTCAGAAGGCTATCTACTCCAACCAAGTGAGCAGATGCACGAAAGGGTACCATGGCTCGGGCGAGTGGCGAGAGACGAAAAGGGTGACTGGCCAGCTAGGGTTCTGGCGAGTGGCGAGAGAGGCACGCAACGATCGAAGCCTAGGGTTTGGCAAGGCGCGTAGAGCGAGGAAGGCCGGCAAGCGACGGGAGCTCGCGTGGCGGAAGAAGGTGCTCAGATGATCATTTTTTTAAGTCCAACGATTCGGGGGAGACACGGCGTGGTGCTCGCCCAAAAAAACTTTATTAATAAAAAGTGCTAAACAAAAAGAGAAGTACAGGAGAGGAGAGAGAAGGAACCGAGACCGGATCGAGAAGATCCCACTCAAGAAGGTGCGATTTACACCGACGACCAGTCGCAAGTTAAATGACCCGCGTGAGTCAAAACATTCTCCTTGTAAAACCTTTGGCCCCTGAAAATTGTCGTGTTACGACCCAGCCAAATCGCCCAAATGCAAGCAAAAAGTGCCAAGAAGTCCCTGCGGTCCCTGTCCATATTCGAGCGCAAAGAGTCCCAAAAACCGACCAAGTCCGAAGTGTTGATCCAAGACATCCTCGCCTCTTCCCAAACGCCGACAGTGACCGGGCAAATGAAGAAAAGGTGATTTAACGATTCGACGTCGTTGCCACAGAGAGCACAATCCACGAAGCCAAAACACCAAAGAGTCTAGCGCATCGATCCCGCGTTAAAATCCTCCCTTTGCGGAAAAGCCAAAGAAAGATAGTTACCCGCTCCGGTAGCCTCAAAACCCACAGGAAGTTGCAGTCGCGTTTGATGGGTTCCGAACCATTCTGAGGATGATTGGAGATTGCCTTGAAAGCCTTCCTAGTGGAGAAGTCGCCCTCTCGCCAAGCCCAGTGGTCCCGACCCCTCGTGGGCCTGGGCGCATTCGTAATAGCCTCCAGAAGAGCAAGAAGCTCGTCGAAACGTTGATCAGAAAGACTGCCCAGAAGCGACGGGAACCAGCCATCCCCCGACCAAGATGAAGCCACAGTAGCGCGCCTATCGGACGCCAAGGCAAAAAGACGTGGGAAAGAATCCCTTAAGGGGGCATCACCTGCCCATCTGTCCGTCCAGAACTTGAAAGAGCTGCCAGCCCCGAGAACAGGAGCAAAGAGATGAGAATAGCGATGGGTCACCGAAACCACCCCACGCCAGAAGGGGGTACGAGAGCGGGGGTCACCAATATCCTCCAACATCTCCCCACTTAAGCCCAGAATCTCGCGCAATAATGAAGAGCAGAAATTAGCATAGTCCCCCCCACAACTTGTTCACCCACTTAAGCAGGAGAGCGTCATTGACCCAGTCGAGACGACGGATGCCAAGACCCCCATCACATTTCCTCTTCTTCACCTCCTTCCATTCCACGAGATGTGGACCACGTGAGGAAGGCCCCCTTCTCCCCCAAAGGAATTTCCGCATTAACTTCTCAATATGGTTCCGCACCCCCACCGGCAGCTGCCAATTGGAGAGATAGTAGACGGGGATAGAAGCAAGAACAGATTTGATGAGCACAAGGCGGCCGCCCCGCGAGAGCATGGACGTACTCCAACCGGAAAGCCTCCTCTCCACCTTCTCAATAACCTTGTGCCAGTCGCGCCGCCTAGCCCGCCCCGCCCCCAGGGGCATGCCCAAGTAGTCAATCGGAAGAGAAGATGGGGGGAGCCCAGAGTGAGGCCACAAGAGATCGCCGTCTCCGAGTCCAAAGCAAAGGGAATCACCTTGGACTTGCTTTGATTGATGAGCAAACCCGATAGCTCGCTGAAAATTTCCAAAGTTGCCGCCATGCCCCTGACCTCCTCGTGACCCCCTTCGATGAACACGATAGTGTCGTCAGCGTACTGGAGGGTCGGGATGACCCGATCGCCGCAGGAGAAGCCCAAGGAAAGACCATGATCAACCACGCGAACCGCCATCCGAGGAAGCACGTCAACCGCAATAACAAACAGAAGGGGGGCCAGGGGGCAGCCTTGTCGTACGCCTCTCCTAGACTGGACGCGATCACCCACGATGCGACCATTGATCATAATGGAGAATGACACAGTAGAGATGCAACGGCGCATCCAAGAGATCCAGGTCGTAGGGAACCCACGAACTCTCAGGACCGACCACAAGAAAGTCCAGTCCAGAGAATCGTAAGCCTTAGCAAAATCAACTTTCCAGAGCACCCCATGGCTCCCTCTTCTCAACCAACTCTCCACCATCTCAGATGCCATAGCCGTAACATCGACAATTTGTCTACCACGAATGAAAGCCGCCTGGCCAGGAGAAATTAAATCATCGAGCACCGGGGCAAGCCTGCGAGCGAACACCTTCGCCACAATCAAATATAGACCATTTGAGATTGCAAGGGACGAAAGTCCTCTATACGTTGGGCGGAGGGTATTTTTGGCAACAAGACAATGATAGCCCTATTGATTTTGTCGAAACCCGCATTACTACTGCAAAATTCTTTAACAACATCCCAAACCTCCTGCCCCACCAACTCCCAAAAGTCCTTGTAGAAAGAAATGGGGAACCCATCCGGTCCCGGCGAGGCATTGACGTTGAGATCCCAAACCGCATTCTTGACCTCCTCCAAAGTTACTTCCTTAGTCAACTCTTCACAACGCAAGGGAAAGAGAGTTGGGGTTCCCTCCCCCGACCAAAATCACCGCCTAGGGGCGCGCGAATATGAGAATTCTTTAAAGTATGTCGCCACCTCCCTCCCCAAAGCATCCTCCCCCACGATCTCCCTCTCACCAAAGGAGATGCAACAACAACAACAACAACAAAGCCTTTTCCCACAATTAAGTAGGGTCGGCTACATGGATTCTCCGTCTCCATTCAGATCTATCTTGGGTCTCACCAAAGGAGATGGAGCGAATAAAATTAGAGCGCCTCCTGTTACTGGCCACCCTATGGAAATAAGAGGAATTAGCATCCCCTCCTCTTATCCATGAGATTCTGGCCCTCTAACGCCATTCCGCCACGCGTTTCCGGTCCTCAACCTCCACCCTCGCCTGGGCCGCCGACCTGGAGGCCAGCTCGTCGAAGCTGAGATCCCTTTCCCCTCCAACACATCTAAATAAACCACGATCTCCTCCGCTTCTTTCCTGGCATATGCACGCGCAACCCGTGAAGTTTTCTTAAAAGTGGCCAAACTCTTCCGCAAGAGTGCCAATTTCCGATCAAATCTCCCCACAGCCGACCCCCCACCACACTCCTTCCCCCAAATTTCAGCCACAAAGTCCCTGAAATTCTCCTCCAGCAGCCAACACTTTTCATATCTAAAGAAGCCAGTAGATGGAGACGAGACACCTGAGTCCCACACAATAGGTGTGTGGTCCAAGTAAGACCGCGGACAAGAGTAAACAATAGCAAGGGGAAACGCCGTCATAAGGGCCTCGGAGGCGAGGAACCTATCAATGCAAGATCTTGACGAAGAATTCCTCCAGGTGTACAAGATGTCACTAGCACAAAGATCCTCCAGAGCAAGGGAGTCAATCAAATGAGTAAAGTCAGCCGAGCCCAGATCCACACCCCCCCTAGACCGGGGTCTATCTAAAGCACGCAAGGTAACATTAAATTCTCCCCCAATCAGCCAAGGTAGGTCCGCAAACAACTGGCTGACCCGAAGAAGCTCGTCCCAAAGATCCCTCCTCTTAATATGGCATGTTGGCCCGTAGATACAAGAAAAGAGCACAGTAGAAGAATCTTCCCGTCTCGTGAGAGAAACGGAAATAGAATGGCAACCCTTGAACACCGAGTTAAAGGAAAAAGCCGCCGACCTCCAAGCAATGAGCAAACCACCTGCAGAGCCCTCAGCATCCAAGGCACGAAAATCGTCTAAACTCCCCGAAGCAAAAGATCGCCATAGATCTTCATCCACCTGACGGAGCTTAGTTTCCTGAAGCATCACCACATCGCAGCCCCATTCTTTGAACCCGGTGCCCATCATTTTCTGCTTGTCAGCATCCCCCAAACCCCTCACATTCCAAGACAAGACTTTCATTTGGAAACATCTTCGAATCCCCTTGACCTAACCACACCAGCAGCCGCGGCCACCGCCTCTTTGAAGGTGGGGCAAGTCTGAATCTCCCTCGACCTCGAACGCGATTTGCTCCTCCTCCTGTAGCGCTTTGCAGATCTCCTTGATGATTCGCCATCAGATCCTGTAACGATCTGAGTCCCCACAGTGGCTTCGGAGGGAGTAACAGTAATGAAGGGCCCCGAAGCATGTGAGGGAGATCCCTGTTGAAGGCCTTCGGAGACACCCACTTAGGTATCGAGAGAGAGGGGACCTGAAACCGGGGGAGAAGCACCCCTCTCAATCGACCCCAATAACAGCTTCCCATGATCCGGTATAATCAAGTCCGCCACTTCAAGGTTAATCGGATCCAGCTCCATAAACCGACCGTCCGATCCACTCCCGGATCCGGAGGAGGGTCCGGTCCAGAAATGAGCCACCCGAATATCAGGAGAAAAGGCCCGTATCGAGGTTCCGGGCATCCCTTTCGAGAAGCTGAAATCCCCCTTGATCCCCGTGCACCTAACTTCCACGTCACCCGGGAAACCGCCAAGAGAAGCATCCATGCAGTGATCCCATGCAAAAGGATGGGCTTGATGTACGAAGGAGTCCGAGTGACTTATGAAAACATCATAGCGGGACGAAATCCCTGAAGCGGCGCCCTGCTTTGGTAATTGCGCCTCGAGAACCGAAACGACGGCCTTTCCTCTTCCAAAGTCCGGCTTCACGGCGATGCCACGCTCCGCCAGAGGCGGCAGCGCATGCACCACCGACAACTCCAACCGACAGTAGAAACGACCAAATTTTAGGTCTCCATAGAAGACCTGATCCAACGCCCTGTCCAGGAAGGACTTGTTGCACTCCAAGAGAACCCTAGTCGACGAGGGATCGGACTCCGGAGACAAACCATCATCGGTGACGGCCAGAACTTCACCCCATCTTCGCAGTGGATGCCTCAGACAATGAACAGAATGAGAAAGGAAAGGTACGCCACGGACCTCGGCGACGCAAACCTCGACGTCCGTGCATGCCCCATCCGCAAAACGCAAGTCCCTCCATGCAATGCCTCCCCTCGAACCGCCATTAAACAGCCTCAGTCGCTGGTCGTTCGACAACCCCCTAACACAGCATCTCTTTGACCCTAAGGGGACGATGTCCCCCGAGAAGCGATCCCCCAGAAGCTCCCTAAGAAGGTTGCTCGTGACCTCGATGGATAAGCACTCTCCCAAGGAGACTCCAACGACCGCCCTGCTACCAAACGAACTTCTCGTATCCTGCTCCTGTGGCTTCAACGAAAAACACCAGGGTCTACAGATGCAGAAAATAACTCCTTCTGAAGCGAAGACGACTCCATCGGTGAGTGGTTGCATGCACCACCGGCCACGACCTGGGCGAAAGAACAACCTCCACCGGCGAGCCCAGCCCACTCCCCGCGAGAGATCCTCTGTTGAACATCTGATTTTCCCAGCGAGAAGCGATTCCCGTCGAACCGCGAATGGGAACCACAATCCACCCTCTTGTGTCCCAGACCTCCACAAGCAAAACAACGTGGCTTAGCAACGCAAACCGACGCCAAGTGCCCCCTTACGCCACAGCGCCAGCAGGAACGTCCCGGCTTCTTATGGGAGACATGCAACCACCTCCCCTCCCCTGAGTGCGCTTCCTCCCCTTCTGCCGCCACGAACTGAGGGCTCTCTCTACGAACACCAGTAGACCTCTCCTCCAAGGCGTGGTTGGCTTCCCCACTCACCCCCTTACAACCCTTAAACCTTCTTCCTTCCTCATGCGAGAGGAGAGTATCTCCCCCCCTTGAGCCTCCCTGAGCGCTCTCCCTCCTCCGCCATCTCCACACCCCCCCAACCCCTCCGCCACTGGGAAACCTCCCAGCAACCCCATGCGCAGTTGCACCTCCACGCTGAAACCTCCGTCCGCTCTCCATCCTCGCCATTTTGGATTTTGTAATAGCTTATCAAAGGTGGTTACGATGGAAGTAGGTATGGTTATGGAGATGCTTGGTTGTGCATACGTGTGTTGGGAACATAGTATGGCATCCATCTCAGGCTCCAACATGCAAGCATGGGATTCGAACCCTGGTTTGTTAGTTGGAGAAAATAACTGGAGCCTCATCGTTGGTCGAAGGGGGCACGGTAGGAATGTTGCGTCGCGGGGAGTGCGGAGAAGCAGGGTATCGGGCAGTGGTGTGTCGTGATGCTATCAAGTGCTTCAAGTGCAGGGACTTTCGGCATCGCCGACATGGTTGCTTCTTTCGACAACCTCGGGTGGCACTTGGGGTTTTGCGGGTGGACAAAAATGATGGAGGCCCTCTAGTTGACCCACATTTGTCTCCTTTGTTGGGGGTGTTGGTGGGGGTGTGTTCAGGTCATGAAGATTGCTTGCAGGTGGCGATGGCAGATATCGAAGTGAAGGTGGGGCCGCATTTCAACGGTGACGTCACCCCCCCTCGACACCTCATTAATCTGTGTGAGAGGGCTCTTTGTGGCAAAGACTTTACGGCTTCTTTAAATGGACGGTGTCGCTCCAGGGGGCTCCGTGCATTGGAGATGACCGATGCTGCGGGACGGTTCCAATTGTGACCTCTCCTACAAGCTTTTACGGCTCAAGGGGGTCCCGTTGAGGGCTCGGGACTCTGGCGCTATTGGAGCTCTGATGATGATGCACAGGAGGGTGATCTCCATCCTCTCCGATGGCCTCTCGAAGGGGTATGACGTGCACATGGTGATCGAGTTGGCTCTAGGTGGTGCCCTTTTTCCTCCTATGTCGTAGTTGCGAATTGGGAAGACGATGTTCCCAATCTTTGTGGAAGAACTTGAAGCGGTTAGTTCCAACAGAGGTGTGGTGATGGTGGAAGGAGTGGTCACCGATCCCCCGAGGTCGATTTCTTCTGCTGTGGTGGGTGGTTCAGACGCTGCAGAACTGGGAGTAGCCGTAGGGTTGGATCTTACAACACCCGAACCCGACTCCTCTCCGGGTCTCGCATGTGATCTAGGATCTCTTTTTTCGAACCGTATCTTCTTGGAACCTCTACAAGGAGGAGCGCGACTCTCCGGACAGTCAAGACTTCCTTGAAGTTTTTTTTTATCATGTTCTTCTTCACATTGCAAGGTTCAGGCAATGTTGGGATGCCCAATCGGGCGAGGACGTTCCCATCTCTTCTGCTGGTGAAGTTCCCCCTACTGATTGTGTCTCCTCTTCGGCTCCTCCCACGCCGGAGGGGATTGTTGGCAAGGATGCCGAACATGGTTCGGGTGCTTGGGGCTCTAGGAGAGAGGATGGGGCTACAGGTTGCTGCTTGGTTGCAGAGGGCCACTCTTTGGGGTCGCGTGCTAGGAGATGACGGACCTACGAGGGGCCATGTCACTTCGGCTCTCCCCACCATGGCGGTATGGGAAGCACTACCTCCGATTTGGGTCCAAGGACCGAAGAAGAAGATGGTGGATGGCTATTTGTTAAGTTCTGGAGCGCTCGGAGATGGAGAGCAGAAGCATTGTCTCAATCTCCAGCTCGTTGCAGCTTGGCGGTGGTCCTTTTTTAGCCTTGGGCGAAGCGGGCGCGATGGGGGAGGTGGAGGGTGGTGCGGATACATCGCCTGTCCAAAGTAGGACACAGGTGGGCCCGTTGTTAATCGAGTGTTGGTAGACCGCTTAGGTATGGTGCCATTGCGAGGGAGTCAAGCCGGTTTACAAATGAACATACTAGGGAGGCCAGAAAAGAGGTTGGCGGTCCGAGATTTGTGCTTGGAGGCTGTTGAAATTTAGAAATGTGGAAGCAAATTGATAACCAAGAAATAATAAAACATTGAACACTCGGGATTTAACGTGGAACCCTACTCCTAAGGAGCGGAATGAAACCACAGAAGAATGCCTCAAAGGGGCGAATCTTTTATTAGAATTTCACAATGAGTACATGGGGTGTGGGGCTCCTTATATATCCCCACATACATACCAGAGTCCTATCGCTCATCCATATGGGACTAAACATGAGTGGTGGAATTGGATCTTGGAGAGATCCAATTACCCATCTATTACATTCTTCAACATTCCCCCTCAAGCTGGAGCTGAGAAAATTGTACCTTGCAACAAAAAGAAAATGTACATAACTCATTTTCACTCAATACATCTGAGAAGAAAATATGCCCGTTGCTGGTAGAAGATCTTGCCCAATGATGAGTCTGTGACGCTAAGGTTACCGGGAAGTACCTATGTCGTTCCTATAGTAAGTTGTTGTGATACCAGGTCATGTCTGGAGAAGAGTCGCAGTAGAAGAAGAAATTCCAGCACAGAGTAGTCGTCGAGGATAGAGGCACCCAACAAAGTAGTCGATGCTCAGTAAAGATGACTGATAGCAGTAGAAGTCTGGAGTGTTGGTCTGTCTGTCATGGACAGGTGGTAGAAGTCTTGAAGTAGCAGTAGAAGTCATGAAGAATAGGTTCCATCTCCGACTCCCCCTTTCTCCCATACTTGATAGAATAAGAATGTGGATGATCAAGTTGGGAGAAACAATGAACATGCAAGTTTGTTTACGTTTTCTTGTTTTTTTTGTATGGTTTCTTTTTTTGTACGATAGCCTCTTATATATATAAATATAGCCGTCCTTTTTGGCTATTTTTTCTCGTCGTACGGCTTTTCTTTGAAGCCTCTCCTTTTTTTCCCTAAAATGTTAATTTTTTTCTCGACTTTCCTCCTATTTTTTTTACAAAACTGACCGGCAATAGGGCCCAAGAACAACTCCAGGCCCCTTACTTTTTTTGCTAGACCTTCAACTTTTTATACAACTCTCTCTCTCTCTCTTATTTTTCCATTTTTAAAAGCCAAGGCCCAAGTGGGCTTGAACTAATTGCAGTGCCCCTTTTAATACAATAGGCCCCGTAGCAAGGCGTCTTCCATCGACTATAGGGTCCCCTGTAGGGAATCCATTACCACCGCCGCTGCTTTGGATCTCGAACAAGGACATTGGCGTGCTGCCATCAAGTACTACTGGATATGTTGCCTGGAGGAGTTCATGCACAGGGGCTACTCGCGTTGGAGATGATCGCTTAGAAGATTCAGTGTCGTACATGGATCGCTATCGAGGAGTTGAGACCCGATCACACTTTTTCTACGCATGCATGGAGTTCCGGATGGATCTTACACTGCCTGGGGAGATGAGATAGGTGTGCCATCGAGATCACCGTCGCTTGTCGATGGAGCCTTGCATGGGTTCGCTTCGTCGTTGTTAAAGATTAGAAGAACGGCAATAAGTGGGGGCCACCACCCCGTGTCCTAGTGAAACTTGTATACACTAAGGTTCTCCCACGCACTGGGAAGCGATTTATCTACTACTGCAAATCGTTCCTTTAGACTGAACAATATAATCAAAATTGCTCTAAAAACAAGAAACCCTAGAACATAAATCTTGAACTCGAACAGATCTTCAAATATGAATAAAATAATATTCACAAAGAAAATCCCAGTATTGAACAGCAGCATCGATTGCTCTGATACCATGGGTTGAAATCGAGAAATACATAAGCAAATCGATAAACAAAAAATAATAGAACATTGAAAACTCATGATTGTTGTAAAACTCGGCCGACTAGGCTGACTAATCGAGTCGGTGGGGTAGTCGACTCAACTAGGCCTAGTCGGTCAACCCGACTAGTCGGCCGACTTTTACAAAGAGCTTTTTAATTTTTTATATTTTTTAAAAGAAAACTTATTCTAATATGCTTAATGTTATATTTAAAGTTAATTACTTCTTTTGTTTTATTATGATAGTATAGAAATATACAAATCTATGCAAATATATAAGAATATATGTATAAAATGATTTACATATTTAAATTAATAAAAAAATTCAAAACCGACTAATGACCGACTAAATCCGATTAGTCGTCCGACTGTCGATTAATCCCTAGTCAGTGACCCCACCGACCAAGTACCGACTACCGATTTATGCAACCTTGCTCATGATTTAATGTGGAACCCTACTCCATAAGGAGCAGGATGAAACCACAGGAAAAGGCCTCAAAGGGACGGATCTTCTATTGGAATTTCTCAATGAGTAGAGGGAATGTGGGGCTCCTTATATAGCCCCACAGACAGACTGGAGTCCTCATCCATGTGGGACTGAACATGAGTGGGGGAATTGGATCTTGGATAGATCCAATAACCCATCTATAATATACTTCAACAGAGGAGAAATCCGATATCATGTTACTTCATGAACGAAGATCTCGCATGGCTTGCACAAGTTGTTGGGCTCTATTAGAGGATCTTTACTTTCCATGGTTAGAGTTGTGGACTTAGTTGGAGCGTCTGGTGGGCTTGTGATCGGCTGAAACGGGCTTGTTAATGGGGAGGAGAGTAGAAAGTGTTATTCGATCTTGGTGATGCTTCAACGTAGGATGGATGACGTAAAGGTGGTGGTCAATGATGTATACGGTCCCCCGACTTGGGATACAAGATTAGCTCCGACTGGTCAGGGAGAGGTATCCTGAGGAGCCTTGGATTGTCGGTGGAGATTTCAATGCGATGTTGCGCTCGGATGATCGCTCGCATGGTCGAGGTGGTTCAGATGGTAGATCAGATGCTTTGCTCCAATTCATCGGTGAATTCAGTCTGCAGATTATGGATGTCGGTGGTTGTCAGCAAACGTGGCGAAACTCCAGATCGTAACCAGGCATTGATAGGTTCCTGATGTCAACCGAGGTGACTAGTCTCTTCCTGTCGGCGCGAGCTTGGGCACTCCGTAGGGCACATTCCCACCATATGCCTCTCATGTAGTCAACTAGGGAAAACGCACACCTGAGATCGTTCTTCATATTCGAGCAGTCGTGGCTTATGGAGGAGGGATTCCGCTATATGATAGGCGCGTTCTGGCAAGATGGCCAACCGACGGGGACAACGACAGGGATATTGGCCACCAAGCTGGCATTGTTGTGCATGCATCTTTTGGACTATAATAGATCCATCCAGGCCCAGCGCTATAGTCGATGAGCCGCGACACGGGATGAGAGTACCCGGTTGGACTCCTTGGAAGATGCATGTGCGTTGACAGATGAGGAATTGGAGGAGCGATCCAGCCGGCTCCAAGAGGTGCAGTTAGAAGATTGGAAGGAGATTTAGTGGCGCAAAGATCGAGGCAAAGGTGGTTGAAAGATGGGGATAATAACACCCATTACTTCTACTTGATGGCCAACGAGTAACGACTCAAGAACTACATTCAGAGCATCATAGTTGATGGTGTAGTGGCACGTGGAGATTTTCTTTTTAGTCACAAAAGGGGGAAACACGCTATGGTGCATGCCCCAACTTTATTGCTAAAGAGGTAAATTTACAGAGGAACTTACATGAGCCAAGATTCAAGGAGAGCCCTAGAATAACATATTACACTTTCACAATAAAAACGTGTATTAGAGAAGAGCGTGTCGTTACGCCCCAACCAAATAGCCCAAATTGTTGCCACTGGCTGAAGAATGGTGCTTCTCTCATGATTCCTCTCATTCACCATAGACTCCTAGAAAAGGTCCATGTCCTGGAGAGATAGCCATGTCTGATTTATCGCCGCCCAAATTGCGGTTGACCTCTCGTAATAGAAAAATAAGTGATCCACCGTCTCAATGTGCATGTCATAAAGGAGACATCTATCGGATATTGCAGTAAACAACCTTACGCAACGGTCCCTAGTCATAATATGTCTTCTATGTAATAGCCACATGAAGAAACCAAACCTCGTAGGCAAATGGAGCTCCCAAATGAAGTTGCAGTAGCGAACCACGGTATCTGTCCTTGACGATGGGGGTCTGTAGATGGTGTGATAAGCTTTTTTCATAGAAAAGGTGTTCCCCTTCCAAATCCAGTGATCTCTACCATTGGTTGGTCTAGGAAAGTGTCGCAGCGAGTCAAGCAAAGAAAGGAAATCTTCAAGTCTTTGATTAAAGAAGCCAGCCACGAAGGAAGGCATCCAGTTCCCATTGACCCAGCAATCCGAAACAGAATTTCCCGATCACTAGCCAAAGCAAAAAAGTCTAGGGTAGCATGTGGAGATGCCCCCCTCCCCCGTCCAGATGTTCCGCCAGAATAGAAAAACAGAATTTCCCGATCACTAGCCAAAGCAAAAAAGTCTAGGGTAGCATGTGGAGATGCCCCCCTCCCCCGTCCAGTTGTTCCGCCAGAATAGAAAGGAGTTCCCATCACCAAGGTGGCGCGTGGAGATGTGGAGGTCACACAAGCCCTCAAATCGCATCTTATCATCTTCTCAAGAAGAGCCCCTGTATGGGATGAGGTTGGCATGGAAGAGGGGTGAGGAGTATTTCTGCTACTCAGTATGAGGATCTTGGGGCATCACTAGATAGAGGTCAAGCAGGCTTTGATGCAACTGAACGTGGATGGGTCATCGGGGCCAGATGGCTTCTTGGTTCTCTTCTACAGGGAATTTTAGGACATTGTGAAGAAAGACGTGGTTGCGGTGCTGCAGGAATTAAGGGAGGGAAATCGAGACTTCGAGAATATGAACAAGGCTCTCCTTTTCCTCCTTCTGAAGAGAGCTCGGTGGAGGACTTCATGTCTATTGCACTTTCCAATGCAATTTGTCTTAACATGGTCAAGGTTTTAGCAAATCAACTGAGAGGGTGCTTGATGACATTATCTTACCTGAGCAGACAGCATTTGTTCCAGGACGGCACACGACGGTAGTTCGGTCCTCGCATCAGAGATGGTTCTGGATTGGAAGAGGTCGCAAAGGAGAGGTGTGTTATGGAAGGTTGACTTTTCTAAAGCATATGATAGTGTGGATTGGCACTTACTTTGGGTCTCACTTTAAAATAAAGGTTTCCTGATTTATGGATTGCTTGGATGAAGCGATGTATCATAACGGCGTCTTATGTTGTTTTGGTGAATGGTCGTCCGGAGGGAGGTTTC
Source organism: Ottelia alismoides (assembly GCA_037367405.1). Classification (NCBI taxonomy): domain Eukaryota; kingdom Viridiplantae; phylum Streptophyta; class Magnoliopsida; order Alismatales; family Hydrocharitaceae; genus Ottelia; species Ottelia alismoides. The sequence continues at coordinate 793,768 of JAZKJV010001160.1, read as the reverse complement.
TTCCAACCCCAACAAGGGATACATCAGGGTTGCGCTCTGACTCCTCTCCTCTTTGTGCTCATTGTGGATGCTCTAGTGATCATGATGAGGTTGGCGGTGGATGCCAATCTCTGTGCAAGTTATGCGAGAGAGAGAACATGTCGATTCCTCTCCTTCGGCGTGCAGATGACACGGCCATTTTTTAGATGGGAACCGGAAGCATGCTCACCGGGCCACCGATATTATGGACATTTTTGGTGATGTTTCGGACATGAGGATCAATAGAGACAAGCCCGTATTTATTTCCTTCGAGCTCTCTCAGGAGGAGATTTAGGAGATTGGTTGCGTCCTCTGGTGCCCTTGTAGATCTCTACCTGTCACCTACTAGGTCCTCCCATTGGTGGCAGGACACCTCCATGCTTCGAAGTGGAGAACAGTGTTGGACAAGCTAGAGACCAAAATGACGGGGTAGAAGGCGGGAATGTTATCGAGAGGAGAAAAACTTGTGATGCTCAAGCATGCCTTATCTATTATTCCAATTTTCTTTTTCTCTATTAGGCTGCTTCCAATGGGCGTGCGTACGAGACTAGAGGCTTTGATGCAACGCTTCTTCTGGTCGGATGGGCGACATGAGCACGACGGTAAGCACCTAGTGGCCCAGGACATGGTTACTAGTGCTAAAAAGGATGGTGATTAGGGGTCATAAGGTTAGAATGTATGAACAAGGCCCTCCTGACTAGATGGGTGATAAGATTGTGAAGAAGTACGGAGGACCTAGTTTGCGGGATTTTGAGGAACATTGATGACATTCAAGGTCCACTTATGGCGATGAATGTGTGGTTGTCTTCATCTCTTTGGCGAGAGATTACTAAAATCCAAGTTAGGGGAATGTCTTCGGCCGGTGGTGGGCAACGGTGACACTTTTAGATTATAGATGGACGATTGGACATGGTTGGGGCCGTTAAGAGATAGGTACTTGCGCCTCTTCGCACTTGCAATGGATCAAAATGCGTTGTTTTGTTCGGTTTGGTCAGCTGGTACTTGGTGCCCTTCTTTGTCCTTCGCCTTTTCGAACCAGAGGATGAATGACTTTGTAGTATTGCTTAATGACATGTCTAATCTTCAGGGCCCCACGAGTGGGCGAGATCACTGTGCATGGGTCACTGATAGCTTCCCTATAAAGAAAACATATCGGTTCTTTGTTCGTACAATGATTGACGTACGTGAGGACTTTAGAAGAGACTGCACAATCATTTGGGCTAGCAAGATCCCAAGGCGGATCAAGGTTTTCCTTTGGCTGATAAGACATGGCCGCTTGTTAACTAGGATATGGTGGGACAAGCTGATGCATTCTGGAGATGTCTTGTGCGGAAGATGCAGACTTGAGCAGGAAGACTTGAAGCATCTCTTTTTTGGATGCAAGGCCTCATTTCTGGTTTGGGAAGGAGCTACTATCACTTAGATAATGACTGTGGATGCTGCTAATTTTTGGAGCTATGTGAGAACGGTGTGTGGAAATTCTCATGAGGATGTGTGGTCAATTTGGTATGCAAGAAATAAGTCTATTTTCAGGGACCAAGTTTTTTATTCGGAGAATGTAATTGCCCACTATAGGGCCCTATTGGCCTACTGGAACTCTGTATAATTTTTTTTCTGATCTAATATAGTTTTGAGATGGGTCCCTTCTTAGGACCGCACCCTTCTTTTACCAAAAAAATGAGTAGATGTGCAATAATCACTTATCATGTTGGTGTAGAAATAGAAGCAAAATTGACTATTGTACCTGAGATAGTAGCCAAACTCAAAGAGGCGTGCAGACAAATGAAAAGATGTAGGAGGAATCTGTAGAAACTGCATGAGCCTAGAGTAATCAATAACAGAGTTGGACAGTCTAGCCCCACTATCCCCGTAGTAATATCTGACACAGATTCATCATAGTCTAAAAAGAAACTAGATTGGCTTGATGAGGCATGCTAACCTTTGCCCAACACCTATCAGAAGATAAAGTCCAGTGATCTATTGATAGTAGTCCACTAACAACGAGTCTCCCAATGAAGTCGACCAAATACATATACTGATATCGACGATGCAAGATTTGGTCATTTGTTGAGAATATGTCCAAGCCATTTCATCCCACTAATATGTGGTCATTTCCTTGTATAGGAAATGGACAATGAAATGAATCTCGACATAGTTGATCATCCACATCATTACCAGGTAGTTACCACTCAACCAGGAATCATATTCCCTCTTAGTCTCCTTGACAGGCTCCTTCTCAAAACATTGATCTTCCTCTGATGACCAATGAACACCTTGAAAGTTCGAGATAATAATACATAGTTTTTTGCATCTTTAATTAGTTAGAAATCCCATGTACCATGACAGATTAGGTGGATATCATGGTCTTGATCTCGGTTAGAGTTGTGGCCATTGTGATCAAGAGGAAATAGATCGAAGTAGTCATAGACCAATCTACTCAAACATCAGAAAGAGATAAAGGTGACAGAACCATTGTTGATGTGTTCACGACAAAAGAACGTGAGGATGATGTCATTGAGTTGCATTTAGAGGTGGCAAGGAGCACCGATGTGCGCACTGGCATAGGTGCGATTGTTGTGGATGTGTTCACGTCAAGGGGCGCAAGGGCAGCGCCATTGGGTTGTGCCTAGATGAAGCTAGAATTGTCAGTGTGCTCGCTATGAGGTGCGGTGAGAAGCATAGTTGTGCTGGTGTGGTCCCACTTAGGGGGTGCCAACGTCGTTGAGCATATGGAAACTCGAGTCGAGCATCAAAGGTGATTCCTTCTTGGAGAGAAACGACAATGACATGTTGAAGGGGTTGGCGATGGCAGTGGGATTTAGAGCAAGAACTCTGATCTAGGATCGTCGCTTCGGTACCACGTGGGGGAAATTGTAAAACCAATTTAATAAATTTTAATAAAGGGGACGGGTTTCTTCTATAAGAGGAAACCATAAAATCGTGTGAACGGAAAATACATAATAGTCATCAACAAGACTTGTTTAGAAGGGATTCAAAATAGAAAGTGCTGAAAATATAAAATACATCGGTGGCAAACAATGGCCCAATAATAAATAATGTCAATACAAACCATGCCATAACTACGCATAATTTTGGTTTTATATGATCTGGAGATTGTTTGTGAGGTTACAGATGTTTCCATATTTTGTGTAACCTAGAACTTCCTCAAATCCTCGTGGTTTCTCCCTCAATCCCCTTGATGTCTTGTTCGGGTCGGATTAGACCAGAGCTCAGTTCAATTTTACGTGGGGCGTGACATTTCTTATTGCCTAACTGGACATGATCAAGTGCCCAGCAGATTTGCAAATGGCATGGATGGTGATAATTTTTAGGGTGGGCTCCAAACTTTTCTAAGCAAAATGACACATCCAGTAAAGGTAATCTGGATAAGATTATAATCGCGCTAAAAAATTGCTTTGTCAAAAAATGCACAAGAAACAACTAATTACTGACCACAGTTTAATCATATGAAAAATATAAAACTTAGGTTTGTTATGTGTTTGTGCTGATAAGTACAAGTCCTATACAAGCCAGTAAGGAGGTACACAGCCTAACCAGCCAGCCAGCGAGCTTGTTGCAACTTCCCATAAACTGAATGGAGACTGCATATGCAATTTGATGTTCTTTTATGTTGGCATGAATTCAACAGGTTCTGATGTTCAACTAATCAAGTTTCTATTTGGATTCATAAGATTGGAGATTTCAACTGCAGTTTTTATAGATGGAGATTTGCCACCTTCAGTCAACAACGGCAAGACCCCTACATTAATTTTATTTTGAGTAGCAACACCTTGCAAGAAAATCAAGCATATCCACACAAATTTTTACAAGGTTTTCTTGCTGGAGTGAATCCTCAGCTGATCTTCAAGATCCAGTGCTCAAAGCATCTTCTATGTAAATAAAGATTGAGAAAATAATTTCTTTCAGCCAATGGAGGTGGCAGAAGGGCAGAAAGTGGGTAGGCAGTGAAGAGAATGAAGAAGGTGCTAACGTCACTCCCCCATAGTCCCCCCGTCCATTTCGGCCATTACATAATGTGGGCTGAAGGCAGGTAACAATCTATAAGAAAGCGAGTAACTACCATACATCATGCCTGGTGAATGGCCAGGATCGGGACTTGTTGAGGCACAGAGCTCGAATGCAGAGCTGGCATGTGGGCATAGAGCTCAAACGCAGAGCTGACATGTGGGCAATCCTACCCTAATCACTAAAATTTCTTATTGTTCTCTACATGAACTATAGTAGTTTAAAACTTCAAATTGCTACAAAGTGCAATGGTTTTCAGGCATTTTAACTGCATCACAATTTTCAACTCCTAGCCTAGAAACCAAAATCTCCATAAGAAATTTAACATCGTGTATTAAATTTCATGTAATTTGTCCAATGAAATACATTAGATAAATCACGCTATGGCTGATTAGATAAGTTCTGCAAATATCCAAACAACAAGAAAATCTTCCAAAGTAAGCTTATCATTTTCCCCACCCCATACCCACCCAATTTTATAAAACAATAATGAAACGGAAACACAATTAAGGAATAATCATGTATGATTGATTTTATTTTCTCACAATTTATGGGCGCTTCAAGTTAACAAAGTAATTGTGTAAAATATATATTTTGACAAGATCGAAAATCTACCGTTCCATAAAATCAACAAATAGAATCCACGCTGTCCTGATATTGTTGTTAAAAATATATATGAAATACAGATAATGAACAAAGATAAGACAGCTCCCCATTTTGCTCATGTAACATTATAGATCTTTAAAAAAATTAAAGGGTAGATCATATTATGAGGTTACTTCTTTTAAAACATCCAACAAAACGCTACCAAAATGTCATATTACAAAACAAAGAACAGAAATATCATCATCATTGGAATCAACATCCCCATACTCCTTACCCAATTGACGACAGCTCATTCAACCTTTGGATATCAACAGCCTTCCTCAGAGGAGTCATGCCATAAACTTTCTGCTCGCTGCAAGGTGATAATTTGTCAGATTATTATTGTCTTTTCTTCGAAATTAAAATATTTTAGGGAAAAAGAGGTGGGCACACACTCCCAAGTCCCAAGCTATATATTCACAAACTCAAATGAAAAATTACAAAGATCAAGCCACAAAAAGTTATTTGACATGCTCTAAAACATTTTCCATAAAGAATCGCTCTTGACGTAACACCACACTGCGGAAAGAAATGAATAAGTTGTTTATTCATAGGTCATAGGGCTTCTTTATATAAAGGATAAATGCTAGAGGGTAAATGGTGAAAGGGGAAATTACATAAAACAGAAATATACACGACATTATTACTATTTCTTATACGACACAATTCAGTGTGGACCACAGCATCCGGACAATGGCAAAAAGCCTAAATTTATTGCTACAAAACAAACATTGGCGACCCCAAGAGAATTCCAAAGCCCCCCCCCCCCAATTGATCATATGTAAAGAACAAGTGGTCCACATCTTTTATACTATCTGAACACCTCAAACAGGTAACATTAGTTTCCCGCAGTTTCTTTTCCCTATAAACTCTTATCGTCGTGTACACCTTCATATTGTCAGAAACCATAGAAATTACTTTCACTCTCAACGGTACCTTCCAAGTCCAAATCATTCTGCAATTTCTAGCCAGATATCCACAATCAAGCACCCGAGTAGTAGCGATTACCGTATATGCCTTTTCAACATAACAGTTCCCATCAACACAAATCTGATGATCCTACCAATCCGAAGATCCTTCCCTTGTATCAAGGAAATCCATCAACCACATAAAGTTTGAAACCCTTTGTTCTGAAAAATCAGAGCAGATCACATACACCCACACACTATTTAACCAAGTCCCAGTCCCTCTCGATTCCTTATTGGTTTCTCGCACAAAAAGCATCGAGAACCTATCACACAAGTCCCTCCTCAGCTTGTCATCCATCTACAATCTGCACGAGCTACCATCCCGATCACTAATCATAGCAACTTATTCGAAAAAATCCTCCTTTACCGTGTCAACAACTGTATCACACCCTACCATCGTCCAAGTCACTCCTGAAGGAATCTTTCACGTGTTTGGGATCAAGGGAATGCCCTTCCCCTCACTACAAAGCATGCAAATTCACATGCTTTAAAACCACCACGCATGCCTCCATCACAACCAAATTCCAATACGCACACCATACAGCCCACTCAAATCGTGAAGCTAGATCTGGTGTAGCCATATTTTGTTGCATTGCCGACTAAAATTAAGCATACATGCAACCCACTTAGAAATAGCCGCCCCCTTAACAAAAACCTCACAACCACCACCAACCACGATCACATACCCTTTTCTAGAACTTTCACTAAAACTACTCGTGGACTCCGCACCCTCTCGTTAAGCCGCAACTTCATTCCCCCAAAACAACAGCCTCCCACCGAGAGTTGCAACTCGAGCGTTAAGGGTGCCCCACTGACCATGAATACATGGTCTGCATTGCATACAGCAGCCACCCTCAAACTCCCCTTCACTGCTTCACCAGAATCACCACCCATCGCCAACCTAGCCAGCTATATCACCGGCAACTTAAATACTACACCACACCAACCACAAATACATGACCTGCGTTGAATACGACAGCCACCATCAAACCTCCTTTCGTTGCTTCACCGCCAGTCAACCTAACCAACTCACCACCAGCAACTTGAATGCTACACATAGCCCCAGCCCTACAAAGTGCTCTCTAGTCTCTGCTTCATGTCCATCCTTCATGCCTCCACCGCCATCACGAGATAGACCAAAGCAGTCCCATTGAACAACCTCCAAAAGATGGCAGGTGTCAACATGCAAAGAAGTGATGCAGTCCAAAATATTCATTTTTTGTACTTTTATTTTCGTTGTAATTTTAAAAACCAAAAGTCACGAACTTTGGTTTTATATTTTGGGTTAGTTGTGTCTTTCGGGATGAAAGGTTGCTTCTTTTGATGGGTCAGTTCCCTATATAAAGCAACCTATTCTATGTAATGAGTTGAAATGAGATTAAAGATAGCCTTTGGTTGTATCCCTCTTCCCCCTTTGAATTTCTTTCTCTTCTCAAATCCTCCATTCCGATTCTCCTACCTTATCTTCTCCTTTCACATGTAGCTTGGCGTGCTCCTCCCTATCCCCTTACCTTTCTTCTCTTCTCACCCCTCGGCAATTCTTCCCTAAATTTAATCCGCGTCAATTGGTATCAGAGCATGGAAACCGAATCGTTTCCACAATTCAATGATCATGTTGAGTACTGGCAAATGAAGCTTGAGTTGAGCCGTCTTGATCATGATTCGCATTCACAGCAGAAGAAATTCAATCATCATCTCCAAGCAAGTATGAAAATACAACAGTGACCGGATTCACTGCTAGAAGAAGGTATATTCACTCATGGAGAAGATTCACCCAATACAAAACCTAAAGAAAGCGTGTTCTGTGGAGACATTTTCAGTTCAGAAGAAAATTTTGTTGATACAACTCCCACTTTAAGAATAAAGCACGTTCCGCACAACATCCATCCAGCCCATGTTTGCTGAAGACAAAATAGAAGCAGAATCCATATACAATGAAAGCCCATTGGATGAAGAATTCGAATTCCCATCCATGGCAATGCCCATGCAATGGGAATTGGATGAATACAACGATGAAAAGACTTCTCCGATAGCTGTCCAGGATGCTTCCAAACCAGATTCAGGGGAAGATTCACCGGCAACTCCTCACAAAGCAACCACCATCAACACCACCACCCATCTCCAACACAAGCATGAAGGTTGGCGCCTCCAGCTATTCGGGGAACAACACACCCGACTTAATGATTCCCGTTTTATCTCGAGATGCGGTGTAGACTACTGGACCATGTGCTCGAGCAATCATAGGTGCGCAAATAGGGGTCGCCGCAACCCCAACGACTCAAAAAGGCCTCATCAGAGCCGTTCCTGCAGCAGCAACAATGAAGTTTGGAGTTCACACTACCTCCAAATCCGACCTCACTGCCAATCAAGATGCCATCGCTACCACCGTAGTACCAACCTCTCCTCATCCTCCGCAGCGCCATCACCTGCGCATCGCGTGGAGCTCCATCGTTGCTGACTATGCATACAGCAGCAGCTGTGTTGTCGATCATGGCTCTATTTTTTGGGCCGTTGCTGCCAACATCCTCTCCATAGATGCCTCTTCCATAGTCGTTGGTTAAAGCTCCTTCATAGGAGCACCTAGGGCTCTTGGAACCACTGCCCTCGTCATCTTCCCCTCAAATACCGCCATCATCGCCGTTGAAGATACACGTGTTGGAGCCCTAATCGTGAATCCCAGCAGCATCGTTAGAGTGAGAAGCGAGAACGATTGCTCCGTTTGCCCCGTATCACTTGGTGACGTTGCAACTATCACGAAGGGACAGAGGATACTCCAACCTATGAGCTTGTTTGGTTGCCAGGGTACCCCGGGGTATTCTGGGATATCCCCAGCTCCATCCCTGCATTTTTGGGTTGGGTTTATTTGTATGGAACCTACATTTTCTTTGGTATAATATTTTTTAACCATGTTTAAATAAAAAAGTTAGCATAAACCATGTTATAATTGTAGAGATAGTTATTAGTCTGCGATGTTATTTATTATTTTAGTTTCTTTATGTACCTCTCATGTAATTTACCCAAGGGCTCTCTCCCTATATAAGAGACCCAAGGGCTCTATGGAATAAACATCTGAGTATTCTAACATGGTATCAGAGCCATAACCCTAACCCTAGGGTTCTCCACCGCCGTCCCCCCCCCCCCTCTCCCGCCGCCTAGGGTTTCGAACCCTACCTCCCGCCGCCGCCTAGGGCTCGCTGCCTCCTCGCTGCCCTCCGCAGCCCCCAGCGGGCCCCTCCAGCACCCAGCCCTCCCTCCCAGCGGGCTTCCAAGCCCTCCAGCGGGCTTCCCAATCACCGCCAGCCCCTGCCAGCGGGCTCCCACCGCCGCCGGGGCCCTCCTCGACCAGCCGCCAGCCCCTGCCGGGCCTCCCCATCGCCGCCAGGCCCTCATCAGCCGACGCCGGGCCCCTCCACCTGCTGTCCAGCCGCTGATCGTTCCTTGACAGCCGTTATTTTTGCCAAGTAGAGGCTTCCAAGGCCTCTACTCGGTGCCGGTGTGCCGCGTTCTTCCTAGGACTCGGCGTTATGTTTGATTCAAGTGCATAATCGTCTACCTATGCACTTGGATCCTACAAGTTCTTGGTAGACAGTTTTCTCTTGATCTATCAGTAGTTGCTCTTCTCCGGCGTCATGTCAGATCAGAAGCTTGATATGCCCGCCATAGGTGCCTTCAAAGGTTCGGCACCAATCGTCAAGATGGACGGGACGAATTACGAACTGTGGGCGATGCAGTTCCTCAGTCTCATGAAGTCGTGTGGTAAGAAGCATATTCTTACCGAGGATGAACCGCCGGAGAAGACAGGGATCTATGCCTCATGGGAGGCGGATGATGCGTACGCCAAAGTGTGGCTCTCAGGTACGCTCACAACGGAGATAGCGAACGATGTCCTTCACCAACCCACCGCTAAGGCGATGTGGGATATTTTGGCTATGACGTACTCTCAGGTCCGCAATGAGACGAAGATGCTCCAGTTGCAGCATGATATATTTACCACGAAGCAGAATGGGAAGCCTCTTCATTCCCTGTACACGTCGCTTCGTGGCATGTTCGAGAAGCTCTACAGCACTATTCCGCTTACAGCCACACCGGAACAGCAGAAGACGTTCCGCAACGCCACTATGGTTGGCGTATTACTCGCTGCCCTTGATCCGGAGTACGAGGCAGCACGCGCCCAGATACTGGCAGATGCTACCATCCCACCGATGGAAGAGGTATACAGAAGGCTCAGTCGTGTACCCGTTCCATCCAGTACAGCGACTGCGACTCCGTCAGCAATGGCAGTTTCCAGGGGACGTGGTGGTTCGTTCCCGTTTCGTGGCCGAGGAAGTGGTGGACGTGGACGTGGAGGCCGCATACGCTCTACGTGCTCGTACTGCCGCCGCACTGGTCATTCAGAGGATACATGCTATTCCAAGCATGGTTTCCCTCCTTCTGCACGAGTAGCTGATCATGTTCAGGGTCCACCCGCATCTACTCCAGATCACAGGTTCGAAGAATTGGTGGCACGGCTTCGGGATATTATGCCACAATCTTCTTCATCAGAGGGTGCAGACGTTTCTGATGTTGCGGCTTCGGCGTCAGCCAGTACATCGGCCTCAGCCAGTGCTTCAGGTAGTCCTTCAGTCTCACTTCATAATCATGACCTAACAGGATGGATTGTTGACTCTGGAGCTACCCATCACCTATGCCGTGAGAAAGATATTCTGCAGTCCTACAGAGCTGTTCAGCCAGGTCGCTCTGTACTTATTGCTGACGGTACTCACTCTCCTATCATTGGTCAGGGGGAGACAGCTCTGCTACCTTCTATGCACTTACAGAATGTGCTACATGCTCCAGAATTCTCTATGAACCTCTTGTCTATTAGTCAGATTACACGTGATTTGCACTGTCGTGCTATTTTTGATCCATCGTCTGTTATTTTTCAGGACATACTGACGGGCAGGGTGATTGGCTGTGGTTCTGAGCACAATGGCCTTTATCGTCTCGTTCGTAGCTCCTACGCTGGCGTCTCCTTGCATAACCAGGCCTCTGTTTCTCCGTACACCTGGCATCTTCGGTTCGGTCATCTACCACTGCAGAAGATGCGTCACCTCCTGCCTCAGATATCTCCGAGTTCCTCTTTTCGGTGTGAAGCGTGTCAGTTAGGGAAGCACCATCGGTCTAGCTTCCCCAGTCGTCAGAGTCGGAGCAGTAGCTCCCCGTTTGAGTTATTTCATATAGATATTTGGGGTCCAAGTCGTGTCCCGGATCACCAGGGGCACAGGTTCCATCTAGTTGTAGTTGATGATTTTTCCAGAGTGTCGTGGACCTTTCTTCTCAAAAATAAATCTGAAGCAGGAAATGTTCTCCAAAATCTAATAACTGAAGTTCAGAATGTTTTTTCATCTACTGTTAAGTATGTGCGTACAGACAATGCCTTGGAGTTCTGCACTCGCTCTCTTGCTAGCTTCCTTTCATCCAAAGGCATTGTTCACCAAACCACATGTGCCTACACCTCTCAACAAAATGGGGTTGCCGAACGAAAACATCGACACTTTCTTGACATTGCACGCACTTTACTTATTCAGAGTTGTGCCCCATTATCCTTTTGGGGTGATGCTATACTTACAGCATGTTATCTGGTCAATCGAATGCCTACAACTGTTCTGGGGGAAAAGTCTCCAATCTCTGTTCTCTTTCCTAACAGAGATTTGTTTACACTGACACCTCGAGTATTTGGCACTGTCGCCTTTGTTCACCGCTTATCTCCGGGGCTTGATAAGCTATCCCCTAGGGCTATCAAGTGCGTTTTCGTGGGTTACTCCAGGACACAGAAGGGGTACCGTTGCTATGATCCTGTCAATGACAAGTACTATGTGAGTGCAGATGTTACTTTTTTCGAACCAGTCATGTACTTCTCCCCTGCAGGTGACAGGTTGGTCTCCTCCACATCATCAGACTCCCAGATCTATGTTCCACCACCTCCAAGCCTTGGTCCGTCCTCTACTACACCATCATCAATATCAACACCACCACCACCATCTCCGCCACCACCACCACCACCGCCAGTTGTTCCTCTCACTAAGTTCTATACGAGACGCACAGGCCCTGCTCAAGCTACATCTCAACCATCCAGCACGCCTCAGGTATGTTCTGATATTAATGATGGGTTAAATAATGCACATGTGCAGGAGCTTTTACCACAGGAGGATGACCAACCGGTCAGCACTGTTTTGGATGACTTGGACCGGCCCATTGCTCATAGGAAACAGCGAAGACAGTGTGCCTCATATCCCCTAGCCTCTCATGTATCCTTTCATCGACTCACTGGGGATTTCCAGAAGTTTGCCGCAGCTGTATCATCCGTTGAGATTCCACGGACATATCAGGATGCCATGAAGACTGAATGCTGGCGTTTAGCAATGGAAGAGGAGATGCGTGCATTGCAATCCAGAGGGACTTGGTCTCTGGTCCCTATTCCTCCAGGTGCGTCTGTTGTGAGCTGCAAGTGGGTCTTTACAATCAAATATCATGCAGATGGTCGTCTTGACAGATACAAGGCCAGGCTTGTCGCACGAGGGTTTACACAGACATATGGGGTAGACTACTTGGACACTTTTTCACCGGTGGCGAGACATTCTACCCTTCGCATTCTTCTATCGGTTGCAGTGGTACGTGACTGGCCCATATTCCAGCTTGATGTTAAGAATGCTTTCTTGTATGGTGATCTACAGGAGGAAGTCTACATGCAGCAGCCACCCGGGTTTGCTACTGAGGGGGAGTCACAGAAGGTGTGTAGACTTCATAAGGCTATCTATGGCCTTAAGCAGAGTCCTCGTGCGTGGTTCCAGAAGCTCTCCCAGCTTATTGAACGACAGGGTTTCAGAAGATCAAATGCGGATCACTCACTGTTTGTCCGGAAGACCCCTAGAGGTACCATCGTTGTTATGGTATATGTTGATGACATACTGGTTACTGGAGATGATGCACAAGGGGTTGAGATGACCAAGTCTATGTTGGGCAGCCAGTTCACTACAAAGGATCTAGGCACAATACGGTATTTTCTGGGGATAGAATTTGCAAGAAATGCACAAGGAATGGTGATGAATCAGAGGAAATATGTCACAGATTTGCTGGTAGAAACAGGAATGACTGGATGCAGACCTTCAAGTACACCCATGGACCCAAGCATGAAGCTGTACGATGAGGACACTGAGGAGGTGGACAAGAGAAGGTACAGAGAAATGGTGGGCAAGCTCCTATACATCACTATAACTCGACCGGATATTGCACTTGCAGTAAACCGGGTGAGTCAATTTATGGAGCAGCCGAGGCAAGTACATATGGACGCATTGTACATGATATTGAGATATCTGAAGTCTTCTCCAGGCACAGGGTTGCTGTTCAAGAAAGCCACAGATTTATCTATTTCAGCCTGCGCAGATGCGGATTATGCAGGATGTCCACGAGATCGTAAGTCTACTTCTGGATTTGCTGTCTTTGTAGGAAGCTCTTTAGTCTCCTGGAAAAGCAAGAAGCAGACTGTTGTGGCAAGATCCAGTGCCGAATCCGAGTACAGGGCCATGGCACAGGCAAGCACAGAAATGATGTGGGTTAAAGCAGTTCTAGAAGATCTGAATGTTGAAGTTCCCTTGCCTATGAACCTGCAATGTGACAATCAGGCAGCGTTATTCATTGCCAACAATCCAGCCTTCCATGAGAGAACAAAACATATAGAGGTGGATTGTCATTTCACTAGGGACATGATTCAGAAGGGCTTCATCTCCACGTCCCACGTCAGTTCAGAGGACCAGACAGCAGACATATTCACGAAGCCATTGCTCAGAGGACCTTTCCAGAGATGTTCTTCCAAGCTGAGCATGATAGATTTCTATGCTCCATCTTGAGGGGGAGTGTAGAGATAGTTATTAGTCTGCGATGTTATTTATTATTTTAGTTTCTTTATGTACCTCTCATGTAATTTACCCAAGGGCTCTCTCCCTATATAAGAGACCCAAGGGCTCTATGGAATAAACATCTGAGTATTCTAACAATAATCATTAAAATACATAATCAATGTCACATCACATCATAGTTATCATTCCAACCCTCCCAACCATCCAAACAGCTATATTCACAGGAGGATACGCCTACCCAACCCAACTCAATTACCAAACATGCCCATAGGTTCAGTATCATCATCTCATGGGAGCCGTACACCCAAAAAAAGAGAAAAATGGGATTATTAGGCAAGTTTCAAATATACCTCTCCCCCAAAAGCATTCTATGAATAGGTTATGCCTTTGAGATTCTTAAAAGGAACATGGAAATGTGGTTTAGGGGAATAAATGTTGCATCTAAGGCTACTGAATCAGTTTTCTTTAAAACGAAGTCCTCAAAAATAGGAAATTTGAAGTGGACACCATCCAGATTTTTAGGAACTGCATATTCCTCAGTGTTTTTAATATTCCAAGACCTCCAGAACCGGCGTCCATGACAAAGGACTGTATTAGAATGCTCCCAGAACTCAACATTGATTTCGATCCTGCTTACTATAATATGAAATTTAATGTCCAGTCCTGGTTTTCTATATTTCATATAGGAGATCCGGAAGGTGAAAATGTAACTAGTCACCAATGAGTGCATGCATGCACCAAAATTAACATTCATCCGGAGATGAGTTTCTCCCAAGCTGAGGAGAATTGATGCGGTTCAATTTCAATTTTATTTTATTTTTTGTAATTTTATTTTTGTTGTAATCTTAAAAACCAAAAGTCGCAAACTTTGATTGTATCTTTGGGGTTAGTTGTGTATTTTGGGATGAAAGGTTGCTTCTTTTAATGGGTCAATTCTCATATAAAACAACCTATTCTATGTAATGAGTTGAAATGAGATTGAATTTAAGATATCCTTTGGTTGTATCCTCTTCCCCCTTTGAATTTCTTTCTCTTCTCAAATCCTCCCCTCCGATTCTCCTACCTTATCTTCTCCCTTCACACGCAGCTTGGCGTGCTCCTCCCTATCCCCTTACCCTTTCTTCACTTCTCACCCCTCAGCAATTTTCCCTAAATTTAATCCGCATCAAGAAGGACCCAATCAACGGTTCAAAGGTTCCCTGAAATCGAAACCCAGTAGCACCCCGAGTAGATCTCCCTCCATTGCCACCATTGATGGAGCATCAATAACTCCATCTGGCTCTTGTAATAGCCTTCACGATATGTTTCCAACATCTGGAAGCATGATAACGACCCTCTGGAAGCAGGATAACGACCCTCGAGAATCATTCGTTCACCCAATAAATCAGTAGAAGACCCAAAGACACTACACACACATTGGAACGCATTCAAATGTTGGTAAGATGGATCCAAGCTCCATACCTACCACTGCCAAAGATGACGGCATACCAACAACCTAGCCCATATAATTTATGTCTCCAAGAAGACCCTGCAATCCCACAAGCTCGAACTCTCCTCCTCACCATAACTCCATCTGAGCATCCCAACAAAGACCCCACCGCATGCAAATAGCATGAATGTGCCCTACTTTCATGCAGCCCCAGCTGACCACCTTGTCTTGACAATCCCTTGCCCAGTGACCCACTGACCCCTCACCCTCTACCATAATCACATCTAGCACCGACTCTCACCCCATTCATGACCCTATCCCATGATTCCTCTCTCCCGAGCGACCAATGCTCAATGACCCTCGACAATCCCTTGTTTCTATTTCTTTTCAGACTCCATGTCTATTAATTCCCTCTCTAACTTTGCAGGATGAGCATTAGCATTTCCAAAAGAGATAGGCTAAGCATATTTCTAACCAAAAGATGAAGAAAGCTATCAGAAAACTCTTTTATAATCTAATGAGAAGGCAAAATGAAGGTTATAACTGCAGCACCAGAACCACCCGACCTCGATTAACCTAAGCTGAAACAATGATAATGTCAAGCAATCTCAATGCACTCCTGAGTCAAAAAGATTCATCCATTCTTTCTCCAAATAGGGGAAATATGAGACATATGTTCCACATTGTCCTTGTCATGTTATTCGTTTTTCTTTATTGGGTTTCTGTCTAGTTACCACCCCCTCCCCCTAGAAAGTAAATTTCAACTTGTGCAAACTGACTGAGCCGATCTCTCTTCCATTCAGAGTAATATGTGCAAGATGAATGGATGACTGTAGTTACAAGACAAGGCTGAACTTGAAATTGACCAGCGTCAATGCAAGGATAATGTAACTCACAGTATCTCTGATTGTCGCTGAATATCCTCCTCATGTCTCCGAGCTCTTTTAGCCCTTTCTTCAACCAGAAAATCAACAGCACTAAAAACATCTTGATTCGTCATTCTTAATGCCCTTTTTGCCACTCGTTCTTTGTAACCCATGCTCATTAATAGCGATAATGCTTCGTCGGTTATTTCAAGCTGGCAAGAAAAAGAATGAAAATTATAGTGATAAAAGCAAGACAAGACACACATGTAAAGTAACAACATCAACGCATCTTTCTTCTAAAATATTTTTATATCAGAGTTTTTTTACTGATACAAGGGGTCCAGAATAGAAAGAGAGAGAGATCCAGACAAAGTTGACTCTGATACGATGAGATACAAACTGGAAAAGCACAAACCTGACGATATTTAGCCTGTGCAGAAGACAACACTTTTCGAGATTTCTCAAATTGGCCTGCGTGGTATGCTGCTACACCTTCCAAGAGCTCGAGTCTCAGATATCTGCTTATGAAACCATCCAGTAAATGCTCAATAAAGGCATGTAGTTTTGTTATCTCACAATTTCATCCAAATTTCGATGCACCATTTTAAATGAGGCTATGTGGGATATCAGATGGAAGGAGATGGATATTTTGTTATCTCACGGAACTTGGTATATTCTTCCACACTCTAATTGCAGGTTCCGTGAAGAATTGACAAGAGAAATCGCAGGTTCTTGAATGCATCTTATTATGCAATATCTTCTTCCATAAATGGACATATTCTTTCAATTCCTGAACTTTGAAAGTTGTCCATCTTGCCCCTAAACTTTTAGGAAGAGTCAATATGATCCTTCCGTCATTTTTCTAAAAACAACTACTCAAGGTTTGCATCCATCAGGATGCATGCATGGACATAAAGATGTGTACATTCCTGAGCTTTGAAGAACTTTTAGAGTAAATCATTGCAGTCCAGGGCTTCTTTTTTTCTAACTTTTAATCAAGGCTAGACATGTGCGGACATATGTATGTACTTACATAAAGGCAAATATGCATATATATCATCGTATATGTGTACATATATTCTGTGTTTTGAAAGGTGTTGATCTTTCATGGAACACATGCATATTATCTCCCAATGTTCAAGAATCACATTAAATTTTGTAATAGTCTGTAAATCTGAAAGTTACAGGAGAAGGTTTAGAGCAAGTTATGCTAGGCATAAGCATCAGGAGTAAATGTAGAATCTTACATGGCAAGCTCCGCATGTCGCCCTCCTTGAAGAAGTCTCAAGCGAGAAGTATCTTTTCCATGAGAACGCTCAAAGCCTTTCCTTGCCTCTGCAAGACGAATTCCGGCCATCGAGAGCCATGAAATGTCTTGAAGCATGAAGTAACACCATACCATGTCTATTTGAAGCATCGGCACGTTGTCCACCATCTATGAAGAACCATTAAATAACAGATATCAGTGTATGTTTAATAAGAAGCATAGATACTTTATTGAAATATGGGAACCACTTGGATATCGAGTTACCTCAATAACCTTGGGATCACATAGAGAGAAAACCTCCTGCGAAGAAGACAAATCCAATTAACACCATAAACAATACAATCGACAATATTTTATACCGGAGAAATGAAAACCTCTCCCATGGTCAATATATCCAAAGCATCTTTGTAGTTCCTTTTTTTAATAAGATTTTTACCATTTGCATGAAGCATCAATCCCATCATTATTCCCCTGTCAGAAACATGATCATCAACATTAGTTGTTTTTTATGTGGTTATGATTTGCATAATGTGCATATAGAAAAAATATCTCACCTCTGATCAGTCTCTGATCCAAAGTTTATTTTGTTTCCATCTTGATCCTCTAGTTCTATGTCATAATCTTCTAATGGTAAAGAACCATCCAAATGCCTTGCCGCCAATTTTTCAGCCGCAGCACTGGAAGGACAATCAAATGGTAGGAAACAAAATGCATTTACAATATAAGCTCAACTACAATGATGAACTGAAATGAGGATAGAATAAAACACACAGCAAATACCACTAGTGTCCAAAAACCGTGATAGCATGAGCCTGTATATTTAACATCCTATTATCCTAGATAAGTTCGTAATTGATTGATAAATATTACAGCCCAATATGACTGAAAAAGATTTGTGTATCCTGAGACACAATGCATATCCAAAGACAAATCTTATCCCTATAGAACATGTATCCGGGAAAAATAGCAAAAAAGGTGCCACATGTTAAGAGCTACGTAAAGATGTATTAATATTTGACTACAATCCTCGAATAAGTAAAAAAAATCACAGACATCCTTTCATGATGTACACTGAACATGTAAATTGGATGTATTAGATCTGCATAGTACACTGAACATGCACGAAGGATGCGTCAAAATTGCACGAAAACCCATGAGACATTGAAGTGAAACGAGTTCAACCACATTTATCTTATTCTGCTACGTGATACTAATTTGAGAATATTATTATACACGTTCAATAAGGGACATGATTGATAATTGTCGTTTAATGGTCAATTGGGATATCTTCTACTTAATTCTAAAAGAAGGGAACAAATATAGGAACACATACTACATGTTATCCAGGTCTTCTAGTATAAAAGATGCATGAGTATTGAATACTCACTGTTGGTATAATTCCAATAGAACATATTGCATAATTCTTCCTATAGATGTTTTCCGTATTTTAATTTTATTTTGTTTATCTTTGTTTTTTCTAATCTAGTGGTCCTCTTAAGAATTCCAAGGTATTTTCCTTTTTTTGTGTCAATAGGGTTTAGGGTTTCGCTCTATGTAAGAAACAATATCCCTTGAATAAAATTATCTCATTCCTTCCAATTGTATTATCACAAGTTATCAGAGCAACGGTCCTAGACTGGAGCTCTCGGACTTTGACCCAAAACCTAGCCCTCTTTATTGCCACCAAGTTCTAGAGCATGCATATCACCACGTGTCCACTTTGTCACCACATGCATCATTGTCACCTCCATCTGAGATCGTGAGGTCTGTAGACATCACAAATTCAGAAGCAGATCTACGAGTTCTGGAGGAGATGTGAGATTGTGAGTTCTGGAGCAAATCAGAAGTCCTGCTAAGAGCTGATTTCACGGTCTGATCTGGGCATCTTCTATGCCAACAGTTTTCGACTCAGGGGCAGATCGCAAAATCTGATTTGGAGCAGATTGCGAGTTATGCTACACCTTCTGAGCCCTAGGATTTGCACTGAAAAGCACTGGATCTACCGATCACATCAAAATAGATTGAATTCTCAGCGTGGTATTATACCCCACGCACAACAGTTGTTAAATGTTACTGATACTTGAATAAGTCTACCTCAATTACTTTTTTATTATCTCTTCTCCCGTCTGACTGCAGTGACCTCTTCCGAGACAACACATGGTATCTACATCATCTAATTGTGGTACAGGAAACTTAATGGTCCAGAAAATTATGTGCTCTGTCTCGAGCTTTAAGTGTTTGTTGGCAATCAGAGGAAGTTATATATTCTAAGTTATATATTCTTGTGACTTTATTCCCAATAGACCACCAAATTCTGTCTTGCTGACATCTACATGAACATTTGGTCTATCTCTCAGAGGGGACTCCTCTCTTATTCAGTACTATCAGTATATTACATGTTTATGCAAGGAACTCACTGTTTTTCAGCCACACTATTGCCCTAAGCAAGTGACTGAGAGATATGGATGCAACCATATACAGATATATCTGTATCCGACCGTCATCATATCCGTTTTTAAGCAGGTATAGATAAGTATTTTTTATTTCGGTGAATATGGATACGGATATGGATATGAGTTTCTATTTTTTTGCGGATATGATGTTTTTTTAGGATATGGATACGGATATGGCTACTAATTTTTCTGGTGGATACATATACAGATATCAGTATTTCGAAATCCGTGTGTATTTCATAGACACATATCAATTGTGTATAACAAATATCTACATTTATTACATGGTTATACGCAATGTTGCAGAAGACGGTATTCGGTATTCAGTCGAAGGGGTCACTGAATAGAGAATAATCGGTATTCGGGCGACTATTCGGAATTATTCGATTTTGTATTTTTTAATATAAAAATTATTTATAATACATATATTCTTATATTTTATACATATATGGTCATTAGTTAACATGAATCCAAGATAAAAGTACCAATCAATATAATATATATAGAATTTGACATTTGTTGCGATACCATGGTAAAATGTAACCCATAAAAACTGAAAATTAAAAATAAAAAAATAAAAATATCAAAAGTCAAACTCCAGTCAGCCAAATAGTCAGGCCAGTCGACCGAATAGTCGGCCGACTATTGACCGACTGGAGCTCTGTTCAGTCGGGGACCCCCCCCCCCCGGACCGCATAGTCGGACCGACTATTCGGGATAGTCGGTCGACTGTTGCAACACTGGTTATACGAATGCATTTTAGAGTAATTTTCAAATGCAGGAAGAAAATATATATGGTAAACTACAAAAAAGGTCCCAACTATACCTCAATTCACAATTAGGGACTTTTTTTGAAACGTAACAAAGAGGGGTTCGATCTTTTCTTGTCTTAAATAAACTGTAAACTTCCATGGCCCTTCTATGTCGATGTTAAAGCATAAAGGTGAACTTTTAGTACCCTATTTACAACATTTCAAAAATGAAGCTCCTAATTGTGATTTTAGGCATAGTTGGAATTTTTTGACAATTTACCCAAATATATACATTATTCTATTTAACTATTTGTTATAAAAGTTATTTAGTTTAACATATTACTCTAATAATCCGTACCCATTTGTACAATATTCCTATTCGAATTATGATTATCCATTTCCATATGTGCATCTATATTTCACGATATGGTTTGTGATTATCAATATCCGCAAGATATATGTTTACGTATATGTGTCCATATTTAAAAGTGATAAGGATAAAGTAACATCTAGATCAATATCCGTCCGTTTGCATCCTATAGAGAGAATAATATCATGCATGCATGTTTCCTATAGGACTGAGCCTTCTACTAGATAATGAAGGATTGGTTGCTTACCTCCGACATGGTTCCATCACTTCGTGTGATGTTCAGACGGCTCCAGTAGCTTAATTCCACTCTTGGCCACTCTAGCCAAGTTCAACCAACAGAGACCAAAGCTTTCCTTGTGTCATCGAACAAGGTGGTCATTCTAGTTTTCGTGGTGGACGAGATCATGACTCTGGATGCGGATAATGATGAAGACATCCTCCATGTATACAGTGTTGTAGAATGGGCCATCTATCTGACAGATGTTGAGCAAAGTTTGGTTTTTTGAAAGAAAAAAGCGCTTGCACCATATAGGTGTGTGCCCAAAAACTTCACCATTTATCACCGAAAATTATTACAAGTTTATTGTAAGTATATATAGATTAAGAAAGCAAGTTCCAATTCTCGCTCATTGCATTTGCATGTGCCACCACATTCTTGATGTAGAACCGATCTTGCCTAGAGTAAGTCATTTCTCACCCTCCAAAGTACCTATATTACCGCCAAGATCTTCGATCTTACCTTCTTTGTGTTGCTCCAGTTTGCCCCGATGGAAGACCAAAAATTTGAAGCATCATTAGAATTCACACCCCCATTACCAAAACAGTTCCAGATCTCCATCGAAACACCACATATAAAGAAAAGATGATCAGCATCCGCAACAACGTTCATGCATCTAGGACATTCCGCGTGGTTCCCCTGGGGATGGATGATACGTGCAAATTTATGTTTCGTCAATAATCTGCCTCTCCTAAAAAGCCATAAGAATACTTTTACCCGTGTCGGAACTTTACAATTCCAGATCCTCTTGCAGTCATCCAAACATCCCCCTGGGTCAAAAGGTACGTGGCCTCGTCAAACTCCCCCCAACATACGAAGTAGCTCCTCCACCCGCTACTCCGACAGCTCGGATCTAAACTGAGGTAAAAAAGTTTGTCCCTCCCACACATCCGCCATCGAACAGTCCAGTTGCATCGCCAGGTCCTTCAAGCGCGGGAATCTTGCGCCCAAGACAACTCCACTCCAGTCGTCTGTCGAGAAACAAAAAGTTGTGTCGTCCCCAAGTTCAGGCCTCATGAATGGGCGAAATTCCTGCACCACAGTACATACACCTCTCCGAAAAAAAGGATGGCTTCCCATCAAGGTCCCTTGTACTTGGGATCATTATTCCAAGCTCGTAATTTTTTTATGGTCATATTCCACCGGTCCCGGGGGTGTCCAAGATCCATGCACGTGATCAGGATACCCGTTAGAATCAGGTACTCGTAGAACAGATCGAATTGACATGTGACTTGCTAATGATGGATTGAAGTGGGTTATAAGATTGAAAAGACCGGGTACCCGTACCCACCCCGTACACACCACAGGCAGCTAGAAGCATCTAACGGGTACCCGTACCCCCGGCCTTCATCTACTTAAGCACTAGAAGCATCTGAATTATAGTCTATGAAGGAAAAAACACAACCAACCCCACTGCAC
This sequence comes from Ottelia alismoides, assembly GCA_037367405.1. Lineage (NCBI taxonomy): Eukaryota > Viridiplantae > Streptophyta > Magnoliopsida > Alismatales > Hydrocharitaceae > Ottelia > Ottelia alismoides. The sequence continues at coordinate 771,383 of JAZKJV010001160.1, read as the reverse complement.
ACTATCGTCGACTCCAACAGTAGAAGACTACTCTAATCAGCAAAGCGGATTAAGAGAAGCAAGAAATTCAGGAGCATTATATTCCACATACCGGATCCTCGAGAGCCTGAGGGCCCTCTCCGTCTCCGAGAGCTCCGCTTCCGCGGACCTCCTCTCCTCCACAGCCATCTGGGCACCCGCAGGCTCCGAGCGGGAGGCGAGGATCTTCGCGTTGTTCTTCAACCCCGCCTGCACGAGTGTCGCGTCGCCGAGCCCGTCCCTAAGGATCTTCCCGCCGCTGATGAGCTTAATAAACTCCGGAGGTTGTCCGCCGCCCGATCGCCGCGCAATCTCTGCGCGGAGCATCGGTACCGTCCACCGATCGAGGGGAACCTCAAGGACGCCGGACCACGATCCGGCGACCTTCAGCTTCGACATCGCCGCCGCCGCAGCAGTAGCAGCAGTGCTGTGCTCGGAGTCAGCGTCCATCGAGGGGAGAGATTGCTGCGAAGGGGGAAAGCGGAAAACAGCGGAAGCGTCGGAAATTGGGAGGGGGTTTTAACCAAGGTTTTTATCAAGTGTGCCTTGTGATATCTTTTAACTATTCTCTTCTTTTTTTTGTGTGTGTGAGTTGTATTTGATTTAAATCGGACTGGACTCATGTTTATATTTAAGTGGATCGGTTGGAGAAGCAAATGAATGCAATCTAATGCAAATTCAATCTAGTCCCATCTAATCTAATGCATGCAGTACTATCCGATCGTACATATTTGCCATTCGTACATATTTGACTTGAATTACATAATATCACTACTTCTTTTATGATAGAGCAGATCCTCTATGCAGCTCCTCGATCATTATGGAGCGGTTCACATGCAAAGAGTCATCATAATCCGGATTTCAGGTGAACCGCTCGATCTTGATTGAGAGACTCTATGTTGCACATGCAGCAGAGGAGCCGCCTCCTTTTTAAAGGTCTCCGTTTTAACGAGACAAGCAGATAAAAATATCGAAGTTCTAGGTAACTTTGTCTACCAAATTAAATGCAAACCATCCCTGGAGCTGCCACAAGCAAAAACAACAAGAGAAAAATGGAGAAAGTAGAATCTTTATCTTGGTTTGGTTCTCAACATCAGGGTATTAGAACGTAGGTGTTGACAAGTACAACCGTGATGGGTCTTTAAATGTCATACGCTTATATGTCTCTTGCCCCCTCCTTCAGAATTACACGTAATTTCAAAACTTAAATAAATTACCCTCATACGAGCTAAAACAATACTGCTTAGAATGGTTGTATGAAAATCTTTATGTAAAAATGTCAATATCTATTAATATCATCTTTGAGAGGAAATGAGAATGTAAATATGTTAAGAATAGCTTGTAATTTATGGTAACTTACATCATACTCATGAAGTAACAATTTTTTCTTGTGAAATCTATGAGATTGGGTGCTAATTTTATTATATACGAGCACAATGGCTATCCTAAACACATGCAAAGTTGCTACTATAAATGCAGAACATTAACCATGAAATTGTATTAGAGGTCACAATTTATATGCCATTAAGCAATAACCACAATACACATTCAAGAAAAAATGACCTTATTTTAATCAATACAATATAAGTCTGCCAAAGATACCCCGACATAAGCACACACACACGCACATACATGTACATGCATACCACTCACACAACATATACATAAACATGCACACTAGAACTAAAAGTATCTTTCCTGAAAAGATTCAAAAAAAAGAGAGACATGGAAAATCTAAAAAGAAAGGCCAAAAGGCCCCCATATCAGAGATATTTCCCATATAGGTCTTGGGGACTGAAATAATGCACGTAATGGACATGAAATGGAAAAAATACCCGGAATGGGTATAAATCGGCAAATGAATTGCCACACGACGTGAGTGCACGGCAAATCATTTGCCGTTTGCACCCGTCTGTCCCACGCCCCGATCAATCCTCCTTCCTCTCTTCTTAGTTCTTAGATCCATCTTATGAGCAAATTCCCACGGATCGAAGGCGGCATATGCATGCAGTAGACGATCTTGGCAAGTTGTGGATGCCACTGCTTTCCCCGTAGACGATCTCGATAAGTTGTGGATGTCACTGCCTTCCCCGAACTTCGAAGCAGGAGGACTAAGAGGAAGACGGGTAGAGATATGCAGGAGGTGGTGATGGGGAGCCCCGTGTTGTGGTGGGAAGAGGTGCTTCATGTGGTGAGTGAGGCTGCTGCTCGGGCAGGGGGTCAACCTCGAGGTTTACAAGGTAGACGACGATGCTCGTAGAGAGGATGGTTTTCCGACGGTGCTTATAGGGGGGAGCTCGTAGGGGGCCTCGACAGGCTCATGGCGGTCCATATATCCGGAGAGCTCATCCCCCTCCTCCCCCAATGCTGCTTCCAACTCCGCCCCTCCTCCTCTAGGGCTGCGACCATGGGCGGAGCCAAGAATTTCTAATAGGTGGGGCCGATGTTCGGTCAATCAAATACATATATACATAATTAAAAAACTATTGCTATTGAGTTACATTATTTAGTAAAAGTTGGATAGAGTCGAAGAGAAGCATATATAATGATTATTTAAAAATGCTAACAAAATTATCAATACGAGCATATATATGCTTCAAGTCAATACGAACAATATTACTATTATATGACTTGTCTTATTATTAGTATCATATACACATTTTTTATTGAAATTATTGCATATCACATAAAATATTGTTTCATATATAATCTCATATATCTAGTGCTACTGCAATTAATATCTTAAATTGTAATAAAGGTATGTATAGATAAAACACAATAGGAATTTATAAAATTCGATATCAGACTTATTATGATGATTTAACATAAATCAAATTAAATACCATCATTAATCATAATACCACAAACATTCAAAGGTCAAATTTTGCATCGAATAAAATTAAGAAATTTTAGCGTATTTTTTAAAATCACCATCTAGTGTTGTGCGGATGAAGGAACCCCACAGTTAGGACAACTCGATTCGGAAGTTTGTTGGGGGATTTCTCGCAACAGTGAAAATAGTTGATTCACAAAAATAGTTGGTTTATGTGCATGTCGTTGACGCAAGTTTGCAAGAAAATAATAATTTTCAACTTTTAATAATAGCATTTTGTGAACAACATTGCCATGTTGCAACATTAAAGGAGAATGAAACCCGAAAAAGAACTAGCATCCAATAATGGGAGAATTGGAGGGACCATTGCTTAATTTACATCCCATATTTTTTGAATTTGAAGGAGAATTTACAAAGAAGGAGCATTTGAGACCACAATATATGCAATTACTAATTTGTGAGGGGGGGGGGGGGGGGGGGAGGGGGGCACGGCCCCTACCTGCCCCCCTTTCCCTCCGCCCATAGCCGCGACGAGAAGTTCAAGGCATGTCGCCGTGAGGCTGACAAGGATCGTGCCCACCGTGAGGAGTCGTCAAGGCTGACAAGGACTACGCCCGCAACGAGGGCCGAACTTGGAGTGGGGGTTTCCTTCGACGAGGGTGGGGAGTCACCGAGAGGAGGTGCCGTTGGTTTCGGGAGATGTCGAAGGGGAAGAGGACCGGCAAGTCAGACATGGAAGGGGATGGCAACGGCAAATGATTTGCCGTGATTTTATGCGGCAAACCATTTGCCGATTTATACCCATTCTGAGTATTTTTTTCATCTGATGCCCATTCCGGGGATTAATTTGGCCCCATGGCTTATATGGGAAATTACTCCCCATATCACACAACCCTATTCACTTTTCAAAAATTACAATGGAAGAGGATCCTTTCCCCTCTTTCATCACCCGTTACCACAGTTTCCATTAACCAAACATACTACCCTTCCACTGTCTTCTCGGGCTCCATTAAAAGTTTCCAAACTCCGAGCCAATCCTGACTGAAAACTCCACCATGCTCCAATCTGCATGCCCAATGGCCTGACCACTCCCCTCATACCATGACCCGCTGCGCCGCCGCCGCCTCTCGCCTCCTCCTCAGAACCCCTCCCCCTTCCCCTCCATTCTCCACACCCCCACCGCCCCACTCATTGCTTCCGCATCCCCCCTCCCTTCCTCTCGTCACCGCCCTCCACTGGTTCCGCCGCCTCCTGGACTCCGATCCCCCGCCGCCCACCCACACCTTCAACGACGGCCTCTCTCGCGTCAAGAGATCCAACGGCCACCTCCACGTCTTCGGCCTCTACCGTTCTATGTTGGCTGCCGCCGCCCCCGACGCGCACACCTACTCCATCCTCGTCGATTGCTGCCGCCGCGTCGGGAACGCCGAGCTCGGCTTTGGGCTCCTGGGAGACATGCTCAAGAGAGGATGCCCGCCGGACACTGTCGTCCTGAGCGTGTTGATTGCTGGGCTCTGTGCCGGCAGGCGGGTTGCCGATGCAACTAAGATGTTTGAGAGAATGCCCGACTGGGATTGTTTGCCCGACGAGGTGACCTATTGTACACTTATCGATGCAGCGTGCGAAAACAATGAGGTGGAATTGGGATTTGCTTTGCTGGGGGATATGATGAAGAGGAAATGCCTCCCGAATGTGGTGGTGTGCAATGCATTGATTAACGGGCTCTGCCGGTTGGGTAGGACGTCGGATTTAGTGTTTCTGTTAGCTCAGATGCCGTGTTTGGGGTGCGTGCCGGACGTGGTGACGTATAATACGATCATCAACTATTTCTGCCGGATTGGCGATGTGAATTTTGGGTTGGGTGTATTCGGGAAGATGATGAAGGAAGGAATATGCCCGGATAGAATATCTTTCACAGTTTTGATCGACAGGCTTTGTGTGGAAGGGAAGACTTTTGATGCGAGGGGGTTGTTCCACAGAATGCTAGAATGGGGATTTTCACCGGACATCTGTACATATGGTGCTTTGATAAATGGATATTGCCACGTGGAACGAGTCGAATTGGCATCCGGAGTGCTTGGTGAAATGTACAAGCGAGGATGCAGCCCGAATGGCATCATTTTGAGCGCGTTAGTAAATGGGCTATGCATCACAGGCAAGGTATCTGAAGCTGTAGCCTTGATCCAGAAAATGGCCGACATAGGATGCTCTGTAGATGTTGTAACATATAGTACTCTTATCAAGGGTCTTTGTTCAGTGGGGAACTTTAGTAATGCTATTGAATTGCTTGAAGCAATGACTAGGCAAGTGGGTTGTTGTCGGGCAGATGTTGTTACTTATAACACAATCATCGACGGCCTTTGTAAACAAGGTTTAATTGACGACGCCATAAAGCTTTTTAATGAAATGCATATTCACAGGATTTCCCCTGATCCAGTTACATATCACAGTCTTCTTCGTGGATTTTTCTCAAAGAATATGCTGACAGAGGCGGATGAACTACTCGAGCAAATGGCTCATAATGGAATATTTTCTACAAGCACTAACCTTCTATAGGAATTTCACAACATTATGAATATTGCATACGAATTTTCGCAAGGTGGCAAAAACGCTCCTGCGAAAGGTGAATTTCGGTGTAGCAATTTTTATATTAGTTATGTAAATTATTATCACCATCATCTGAGGTTTTATTTATTTTGCATGATCAGAATCTCAGAAGAACAAACTATTTGGAAGTGCACACTTCACATGCGATTTCCAGGTAAATTATGGTGGCATATATGACATTGTAAATAGTAGTTTCCTTAATGTAGAAATTTGTTGGTCACATGGAAAAATCTTCCATCTCCATCCTTTTTGTGTTCTGACGAGCATTCAAGTTATTTTGTGATATTAAGTGGATTCTTGATAGGACATCGTGGTACTTTGCATTTATATGGTGCCAAGTGGCGATCTTTAACGAACGAAATTAACAAATTTTGCTTTAGCATCTCATTAAAAAAATCATCTTCTCTCATTTGACGGGCCTTATCATGGGCCCACTACTCTATTGTTCCAATATGACCACCATTGTCATGTCCCGTGTCATACAGTCATGTATCTTTTATATTATTATTGCATATCTTTGTTGGCTGCATTCCAATTTGTTTCGGAGGCTCTTAGGAACTTGTAGAATCTTTAATGTGTAGTTATTAAGGCTAAGCATGTGAAAATTTTACGATGGATGCATTGTATCCGTCGTTCTTTTATTCTAAAGGTTGCTTAACATGCGGAAAAAAGCTTTTATTACAAAGTATGTTGCAACTATGGCAATCTCAAACCGCATAAATACTTCCTTTAATCTCAAAATTGCTAAGTGATGAGTCTAGAAGTCGTCCTTGGGTTTTGATTGATTAAAAAGTTGTTGGCACAAAAGGTGATGGGGAGAGAAAGATGGAGATAGGGCTAGAAACTCGTATAGGGAGCAAGAGAGGTTGTCAGTAGTGGGATGATGTCAACATTGTCAACATGGGAGGAGGCTGTGCGTGACGAGGGCGACGACCTTTGGAGTCGATCGAGGAGGTGATATCATTCTCATAGGGTGCTAACAACAGCCTAAGGGTTTTACATAATGGGAAGGGCATGTAAATGGTGAGGGTACATGCTATATGCTACAAACATTGCATGCTTCCATTGCGACGATCTGATGCATCACAAATCTTTGTGTTCGGCCAAGGATGTGAGGCAATGTCATGGTTCACTGTCGGGATGTTTTATGGGGCGTCTGTAATCCATGCGATGGGACTAGTGGCTTGTGTTCCTATGATGGAGAAGGAGCTTATTCAAGTGACATCATCTTGTTCTCATTGTAGATGTTAGTGGTGGGGGGCATTATGAAAACATTCATATAGTAGATGGCATGATTGCTATGAGTAGATTCGATGAGTTCTGCGGTGACATGGTTTGGCTTGGAGAGATCGTGCTTTGAGCAAGGGGATTGGTGAAGATGATATTCAAGTCTTGTTGGTTGGACAAGTTCAGGGTTTTCCCTCGATGATCATATGGTGCCTCTCATCTTTATGATGGTGCATGTATGGTGGATCCATTGTTGGCTTCTCTCAATTATGGGTCTTCATTTGCATTGCCATGATTCGGCCTTCGTTTGAGCCTCCCTTTCGTCAGTGGGTGAGGTTATAATAATGCTCTGTAAGGCTTTGCAGAGTGCAGTCAAGGGAGGACTTGAAAGTTGGGGCAACACTTCAGAGGCATGCATGGTTAAACCCTTGGTTGTTGATGTTCCTTGTTGGTTGATCGTCGTTCCTCCTTTGACTGATGACATTGGCTGGTAGTGGGCGCTGCTCTTCTTCGGGTTTCGATGCGGATATTGGGACTAACTTCGAGGTTGGGAATGTGGTACCGACTCATATTGGTGTCGTCACATGTTGTTGGTGATCGGGGGACATGCACGAGGTCCTCATGCTGTTTGGTTTGGTCTCTAGGGTGCGTATTAGTTATGGCAAATCCTATTTTGTTCCCTTTAGGATAGATGATTCAGAGATTGGGGTGTGCATTGCAATGCTTGGAACTCAAAGGGATTCGCTACCTATCAATTATCTAGGTCTTCTTCTAGCGATCGGCCCCTTGAAGTGGAGTGACTGATTGCCGTTGATCAAGAAGATAGAACATGAGCTTGCAGGGTGTTGTGTTGCTGTCTTTCGAGAGGTGGATGCCTCGTTCTCTTAAAGGAAATCCTTTCGACGATTTCGATCTTCTTCGTCTACTCTAGATTGCTTCCTGACAGGGTTTGAGATCGATAGGGAGGTTGATGCATATATTCTTTTTGGCAGGGACAAATGACATACATGTTAGGCACTGGTTAGCCGGAGGACGATGGTGCTGGAAAAAAAGATGGTGGATTTGGTGTGAGAAGCATAGAGGAGATGGATCAACCGTTTTTAACGACATGAGTTTCATGGATCCAGGGAGATAATTACGACTTGGTGACCCAGATATTGTGATATATTTAATGGGCTTCTTATTTATCTTGGCGGGAGGGTTTGGTACGTGCTTCTTCATGCTTTTGGGGAAGAGTTGCCTTGGTCTTGCCTCTTGTGTCACGCTTTTAAAGTTAGAGTTGGGGGACAGAAATGGCTTCCGCTTCTGGACCAACGACTTTACTGGATATGATATGTTGTGCGACTATTTCTCGTGATTGTTTTGTGTTGGCTTTGAGCAGTGTGAGTTCTGTCAAGGAGGCTTGGATGGGAATGGTTAGTGCCCCTTATTTCACTCTAACTCTTCGATCAAAGAGTGGATGAGTTCTTGGCGTTCTTTGAGGATCCGGATGGGGACAAAGACCCCCATAGATGGTCATGGCCATCTGACTAGGGTGGACAAATGCTTCTTTGTCAGCAAATCTTACAAGGCTCTGTATAGATTTGAATTTTGCACTTGGGCATTGCCTCCTTAGATTACAATCATATTTGGAAATGGAAGGTTCTGTTGTGTGTCTTGACTTTCTTTGGTTGCTGAGACATGATCGTGTACTGACATGGGCTACAAGGGCTAGATTCTTTCAAGATGCAGATGGTTCTTGCTAGAGGTGTTTAACGAATTATGAGAATGTGGTTCTCGTTCTTCTCGTGTGACCTTTCATGACATGTGTGAGAGAAGGCATGCCTCGATATAGTCTCTACAGATTGTATGGATATGTTTTGAGTCTCTTTGGACTGGCTGAGGGATGGAGCGGGTTCACACAGAGTTTGGGTGGCCGCAATGTTTTGGGCCATTTGGCTGGCGAGAAATGGCACGGTATTTAGGGATGAAAATTTTTATGGAAAATGTGATAGAACATACCGGGATACTTCGAAACTTCTGGTCCTTGTAGTTGTACATTATAATTGTAAATGCAAAGTTTTTTGGGCGGACGTCTCCTCGATGTCTTGCCTTTCCTGCAAAAAATGTCAACGAAGAAAGACGAGTATAAGGCCACTTTAGGGTGATTGTTCCGAATATACCATAGAAATCTCAATGTTTGGATATTATTGGTGCACTTATTTAGATTATTGTCCTCCGTAGCATTGACAAACAATACTAAATAGCATTATTTTGATCATTAAAAGACTTTGATCTCTGCATAGATTTTTTTGTTGAAGTACTCTCGATCACTTTTAACCTTGAATTAGTGAACTATTTGTATACCCGTGGAGTAGCTCCTAAAAAGGTTGCTAGACAACATGACGTTTGTGCTAGTGACTCCTAAAATCAACATCATTGTATTGTAAGTGGTAGGTGCAATACTTAGCTCTCCAACAAACAACAACAACAAAGCCTTTTCCCACATTAAGTAAGGTTGACTGCATGGATATTTTTGACTCCATTCGGATCTATATTGGGCCATTCTCTAGCTTAGATCTGAATAATTATGATCCCTTTGGATAGTCTCAATTCTACACATCTTGGGCCTTCGTCGCCTTCTCTTAGTCGGCTCAACATCCTAAATCTTGCATCTTCTAACTGACACATATGCCGACCTCTTTTTGCATGTGGCCAAATCATCTTAAGCGGTTTTCTCTAATCTTATACTTTATTGGAGCAACACAAACTTTCCTTCTAATCACATCCTTCCAAATCCGATCTTTTCATGTAACACATCCACCTTAGCTCTCCAACAAAATGTTATAAAAAGCACACTCTGAAAATGATGATATTGCCGCTATATGATCACAATATCATCATATTATATCTATTATCTGACATAAGATGCAACCATTGGCCTTGGAATTAAGTGTGTATTGCTACACATGAATCTTTGTCGATTTTGAATGACCATTTTTTGGCTAAAACTATAACCTTTTTCTGGACATGAGAGTATCATTTCACTCAAAGTCCTTTTTTTGAAAAGTCACTCACTGAAATTCTTAGACGATGAACATGGGAGTTATGAGTGATTGGAGCTCTACATGCTACATAAAATTGATCGAGAGTGGTGAGTGGGTGATGGGAAAAGGGCAATAAGGTGTTGGTAATAGGAGGTGATGGGAGAAGGGCGACGATGGTCAGGGGGCTAGGAGAGTTCAGTGGCGAGGAGGGAGCAAAGGAAGAAGGAGGGAAGCTAGGGTGACAGTGGTTGTTCGAGAGTTTCTAGGCGATGGTAGGGGTTCCAAGGCTGGGGCTTTCAGAGGTTTTGAAGCTGGTGGATGGCGGTGCAAGTGGGTCCTTGTCGGTGATAGATCATGTGCGTGTGCGTGTTGTAGGGGGGGGGTGAAGTTAGAGTTTTTGGTGACGAGGGATGCATAAGGGTGGTGGGTTGAATGATCCTCGAACCGTTTGGATGAGGGGGTAGTGGTTTACGGAGAGATGGAAGGTTGGTCTCAGAGGGAGGTGTCGGTGTCGGCCTCGGGGCTGATAAGGCTGGTAACTCTGATGGTAGTGTTAGGGGCTTGATAAGGGATGGTAGTCCTCGAAGAAATGGAGGAGCCACCATAAGTTGGTGTTTCAGGGATTGTGTTTCTTGCATGGTTGTGAATGCCACATTGTGAAGAATTATGAGGAGTAGCTGTTTTTGGTTGCAATTTATCGAGTCATAAGAGGATGGGATGCTCCACTAGAGGTGTATGGAAGAAGGTATCTAGCAAGACATCTACTTTTTACGATGTCTTGGTGGGCGAGGGCATCAATGCAATAATGAAGGAGGTCTTGGATTGGGCTAGGCTTGGTCGTTTCGGTGATACGATGAATAGTGGCCCTCGTTGGTTGTCCGATGTGGAGGTTTGGGGTTGTTTTATGGCTCTATGGAGGGCCCGCTGGTCAGTTTCATGGTGGGTGCTCTGATTTCGTGATGGTGCGGTGATGAATGTTCATCGCTTCCTTGTTTTGGTGAGGGCCTGCCGATTGGTGTCGAGATTTCACGACGGTAAGGAAGGTGCTCTCCCAACTGGGGGAGTTGATAGCGATTGTTGGGATGACCTTCAACCATGTGGGAGTTTTAACCTTGTGGCAGAGTTGAAAGGGCTTGTACGGTCGGTCCCACCATAATTGAAGCTTCGTGTTGGCCACCCTGTCTTCTTGCTGGGGGTGGTCGAGCATCCTATATCGATGTTGTCGGCAAGGATGGTGCCCGAGGAGGCGAAAAGGAGCCCGTAGGAAGTGAAACAGTCGGGCATGCTGGATACTAGGCATGTAATCGTTAGTCCCCCAGGAACTGAACATGTATGGAACGAGCATTCAAGGCTTGAATTTGTCTTCACAATTGCCAACTGGACTTCGAGGAGTACATCGGTCATGAGTTTTTGTGACTCTTGGTACTCTACCACGTCACTTGGCCTCTCCCTCGAGGGCAGTGTTGGTTTTATTAGCGGAGAAGGATGAAGTTGAGCTGCCAAGTTTTGTCTTAGGGGCGTGCTGTGGAGGTGGCCAAGGCTTTGTCTCCGTTGGTGCATTAGGCACTAGTGGGTGGGTCCTTTGGAGGTGATGAGAAGAATGGAGTTGGGAGTGGGGAGCGGAGCTCTGGAAGGGCAGAGAGTGGTGTTTCATGGGCCTAGGAGTAGGGGGGAGTGAGAGGGGAGGGCATGGTAGGGAAGTCATGCGAGGGGAGAAAAAGAGGGCTTTGAGGGTGTTTCAAGGAAAGAGGTGCTAAGTGAAGGGGTTGTATGGGAGGTAAGGAGCTTGGAGCTTTATGGCAAGGTTCTTGTCGGTTATGGGGAGATAGAGAGACTCGTACTAGAGACTGTCACGAAGTGTGGTAGAGGTGTTGGCTAGGGTGGCCCCATGGTTAATGAATGTGGTTCAAGGATGCAAAAAGCGGGCTAAACGACCGTTTAAACGGTCGTTACACGTAGGCGGCCTCTGACCGCGCCGATTATCCATAATCGGGTCTATAAACGGTTAGGCCATTTAAACGTTGATAAACAACCGTGTAAAAGCCGCTTAAACGGTCGCTTTTTAAATTACTTTTTTTTAAATGACCCCACTCCTAACCCCTGGCGCACATAACCCTAAACACCTAATCCCTCACGCATCGATGCACATAACCCTAAACTCCTTCGAAGCCTTGCCCAACAAAGGAGCCTCGCCCAGCATCGCCAAGCCTCGCCGCCTTCACGCGAAGCCGCGCCTCCTTCGCCTCGCCAAGCCTCGTCGCCTTCAACCTCCTTCGCCTCGCCAAGCCTCGCCGCCTTCAACCTCCATCGCCTCGCCAAGCCTCGCCGCTGCCGCTGTTGTGCAACCTTCACGCGAAGCCTCGCCTCGCCTCGCCGCTGTCTAACCTGTGCGTGAAGCCTCGCCTCGCCGCCGCTGTCTAACCTGTGCGCGAAGCCTCACCGCCGCTTCTATCCTTGCAGCCGCTTTTATTAATTATATTTATGTACTATTTTTTATTAATTTAAAAATATAAAACCGCATATACCGTTTAATTTCTGTTTAAACTCCCGCATGTCGTTTAATCAGTAATCAGTGACCCTACCGACTGTACATACCGTTTTTTGCAACCTTGATGTGGTTTATCTCGTGGAATATCCGGACCCGTGGCAACAGAAAATAGAAGGGCGATTGGAATTGTGGTTGGAGAGTGGCGAGTAGATGTGGATTGTCTGTAGGAAATGAAGTTGGAGGTTTGGGTTGCTTTTACATGACATATGTTGTTGGTTCTAGGATTTCTGAGTTTAGGACGTCTTCTCTGTCGGTGCTTCCGATGGCTTACTTATGGGGTGGAGTGGTTATCTTTTCGAGTTGGTTATCTCGATAGAGGTGCACCACTCTCTTTTTGTTGTTCTCTAGCTTCATTCTGATGACATTTATGTCTTGTTCTTTGCGGGTCAAGGCCCTCTAGGTGGCACCCTGCCAATTTCGAGTGATGGGACGAATTGCTAATGTTGTGCACCCATTTCAATGAGTTGTGCTGGTTAGCGGGTAGCAACTTCACATTACTATGTTTGCTAATGATTGGCCAGGGGGATGATCCCCCCTCCTTATTCATTATGTTCGTGGATGACATGTCTTTGGAGGTGCTACATGCTACAGACTCTCATTATACTCTGCGAACTCGACATCGTGGTTCCACTTGGAACGCTTATTTTATTTTGTGGAACTGCTGGAAGCGTTCCCCCTGACATTGATCCATTCTTTGCCTTGTTTGCATGCATATCACGCCTCTATCTACTAGGATTCCGGCGTGGATTGTCGTTTTGGTGGTCAGTTTTGATTTGAGTGCGCGTTGTCGTTGACTTGTTGGATGTAGACTTTTCGGAAATGGTTCCCCTTTGTTTTCGTGCCGTTTTTGTGGTTGATTCAGCTGCATAGGTGTTGGCGACGAAGCTTGAGGCCATGAAAGGCCGTATCGCGATATATCAGCGATATATCACCGATATATCGGTATCGATGGAGCCTGGGTATCGATATTACTATGTATACCTAAATACCGGGTGTTGGCAATATATCGCCTATATATCGTTTGTCAGCGATATATCGCCGACACTTGGCATATTCTTTTCTTTACTTGCACGAAATGGAGGGCCCATGTCGCCTCATTTCGGTTATAAAATAGGCATATCGCCTCATATCGCCAATACCCAAATTTGAAGCTCGCAAGCCTCCCTTCTTCCATTTCCATTGCATTTTGAGCCTTTGAGGTATGATACTATGATCTTCTCTTAATTAGTGAGTAAAATTTCAAATTTTGTTAGGGGTTTTGTTCTTGATGGTTATTTGATCCATAATCATCTATGTTTTGTAAAATTTGGAATGAGTATAGTTGGATTACATGTTTTAGGTCTTAGGAAACAATATTCCATGTTGATTTTTGTTAAGTCTTGTTGTGTAATTAATTAAATCCGAAAATAGTAGAATTAATTCTTCAAATTATTGAGTAATTTGGTGTTCAATTTTGGGGCTTTTATTTTTTTGGGTTTATTAGGTACTCATATGATCGGATGGACTTGGATCTCATGAATTAGACTTAGTTATTTTTTTGTGGTGATTTATGGTAGGTAAATTGGGGTAATTAATTAAATCCGAAAATAGTAGAATTAATTCTTTAAATTATTAAGTAATTTGGTGTTGAATTTTGGGACTTTTAGTTTTTTTGGGTTTATTAGATTATGTTATGGTAGGATGGACTTAGATCTCATTATTTAGACTTAGTTAAATTTTTTTCGTGGTAATTTATGTTAGGTAAATTGGGATAATTAATTGAATCCGAAAATAGTAAAAATAATTTTTCAAATTATTGAGTAATTTGGTGTTCAATTTTGGGGCTTTTGATTTTTTTTTGAGTTTATTAGGTACTCATATGGTCGGATGGGCTTGGATATCATGATTTAGACTTAGTTAAAATTTTTTCGTGGTGATTTATGGTAGGTAAATTGGGGTAATTAATAAAATCCGAAAATAGTAGAATTAATTCTTCAATTATTGAGTAATTTGGTGTTTAATTTTGGGGCTTTTGGTTTTTTTTGGATTTATTAGATACTCATATGGTAGGATGGACTTGGATCTCATGATTTATACTTAGTTAAATTTTTTTCATGGTGATTTATGATAGGTAAATTGGGGTAATTAATTAAATCCGAAAATAGTAGAATTAATTCTTCAAATTATTGAGTAATTTGGTGTTCAATTTTGGGGCTTTGGTTTTTTGGGTTTATTAGGTACTTATATGGTCGGATGGGCTTGGATCTCATGATTTAGACTTAGTTAAATTTTTTTCGTGGTGATTTATGGTAGGTAAATTGGGGTAATTAATTAAATCCGAAAATAGTAGAATTAATTCTTCAAATTATTGAGTAATTTGGTGTTCAATTTTGGGCTTTTGTTTTTTTAGGTTATTAGGTACTCATATGGTCGGATGGGCTTGGATCTCATGATTTAAACTTAGTTAAAATTTTTTCATGGTGATTTATGGTAGGTAAATTGGGGTAATTAATTAAATCTGAAAATAATAGAATTAATTCTTCAAATTATTGAGTAATTTGGTGTTGAATTTTGGGGCTTTTTGAATTTTTTGTTTGTTTTTTCAGATCAAGGATTCAAGATCATGGCACACTCCGGTTCAGACTCTGATGGTTCTCGTGGACAGATGGATTTCGAGAGTGGAGAGATTGGTTGGAGATATGCCACCGCTCCAGATGGCAACAAAGCAAAACTGGCAATGCAACTTCTGTGGTAAGAGGCTGGGAGAAGAGGGTATTACTAGACTGAAGCATCACCTTGTTGGCAGCAATAAAAATGTTGCCAAGTGACTCGATGTCCAAAAGACGTGAGGGACTTGGTGAAGGCCAGCATGGAGGGGAAAAAGGAGAAGGATGTGGAGAGGTCAAGACGGGATGAATCATTCAAGGAGTTCATGTTTGAGAAGGAGTTCAATGTCCTCTCAGATTCAGACGACGAGGACTTTGTCTACCCCGATGACGTTCAGATCGAAGCGAAGAGGAGGGCGTACAGGAGGGCGATAAAGAGTCCTGAGGAGCGAGTTTTGAGAGGAGAGAACTCGCTGGTGCACGCGGCGGCTTCCCCGGTGCTGGTGGCAGTGGGGGTGGTTCTGGAGGTGCACCAGTACCATCACTCACCAAGAAACACAAGGGGAAGGGATTAGAACCATTCTTGATGAGGAATAGGTCCATGCAGTACAAGCCAAGCAAGGACCCGAAGCAAAAGACGGTGAAGGGGATGTTCATCAATGTACGAGAGAGAGTGGGCATGGCATCGACAAGCTCTTCTTTGGGGAGAGCATCCCAACCCATGTCGCTAGTGGACCTTTCTTACAGCACGCCATTGATGAGATCGCCGTATCTGGAACGGGAGTGAAGGCTCCAAGTGCCAAAGAGTTGATGAACAAGTATCTTGCGCAGGAGGAGGAGATAAACGAGTACATCTCGGACTGAGGAAGAGTTGGCCAGAGTACGGCGTGACACTGATGTGTGATGGCTGGACAAGTTATACAAGGAATCAGATCATCAACTTCCTCGTTTACTGCGACGATAAGATGATTTTCCTTAAATCCGTCGATGCTTCTGAACAGGTCAAGGACTACAAGTACCTGCTGAGTGCCTGAAGGACGTCATTAAGGACGTTGGAAAGAGAACATCGTACTGATTGTGACGGACAACGGAAGCAACTTTAAGAAAGCAGGAGAAACAATAATGAAGTCCAGCAGCTACGGTATTTTTTGGACATCGTGTGCTGTGCATTGCATAGATCTGATTCTGAAGGACTTCGGCAAGAGGAAGCTCGTCGTGAAGGTGATGTAACAAGCACGAGCGATCACGACTTTCATTTATCATTCCAAAGTGTTGGCTTTGATGAGGCAGACATGCAATGGTGAGTTGGTAAGGCCTGGGATCACACGCTTTGCAACCAATTTTATAGCGTTGCAAAGCCTCAAACAACACAAGGCAGGGTTGAAGAACATGTGCTGCCAAGGTGAATGGTTCGAGAACCCAGAAGCTCGAACTGAAGGAGGAAGGAGAGTGGAGACAATCATCAATGATCTCCATTTTTGGGATGACGTAACAAGGGTCACGAAAATAATAGAACCTGTTCTTTCTACATTGCATATCGTAGATGGGGATACTTGTTCATGGTTGGCTTCTTATCCCCATCTACGATACGCATTGCGTATCTACGAGGCAATGCGCTGCATGAGGGAGAAGGTTAGAGAAGCAGTTGGGAGAGGATTTAAAGCATAGTTGGACATCATAGACGAACGATGGTCCAAGATGCTCTCACATCCTCTTCACAAGGCTTGTATGTTTTATTATCCATTTAGTTTTTTTAATCCATTTTCGTAGGTATGTACTTTGAATGATTAATATTTGAGAATTGTTCGTCTCCAGCATACTACTTGAATCCGAAGTACCAATACAAGAACAGTCTTGGTACAAATGCTGACCTTCTAGCAGCTGTACAAGTTGTGGTGGAGAAGCTTGTCAAGGACGAGAAGGCACAAACCTCGTGCATGAATGAGGTAAGACCGTAAGAACGCTTGTATAATGTAATTACAATACTATATGTGTCTGTAAAATTATTTTGAGGTACAATCCATGTTATGACTTATACTTTTGATTAATGTGCAGATTAAATACTTTAGGGATGCCTTGGGTTCTTTCGGCAGGGTAACCGCGGTTAATGGACGCGATAGTACTCTTCCTGGTAAGGACTAAGTCTATTGATTGAGAATCTGAGATGTGTAAAAATTTGACTATTATTGATTTATGATTTATCTCTTTTGGATTTTTCGCAGCCGAATGGTGGTTACTGTATGGGATGGAAGCTCCCAACCTCCGCAAAGTGGCAGTGAAATTATTGTCCCAAACAACATCTGCCGATGGTTGTGAGAGAAATTGGAGCATATTCAACTTGATCCATTCGAGGAGACGGAACAAGTTGGGAGAACGACTCCACGATCTTGTTTCCGTGCACTACAACTTGAGGTTGAAGATGAAACATGCAAGAGAGGGGCATGACAGAGAGGACTACACAGACCCCATCGATCTTGCATATATTTTCAAGATGCACGACGACGATGCAGATGAAGATGTTCTGCAGAGGTGGTTAGATTCCAATGATGCTCCATTGTTCGATCAACCGGGAGGAAGGTCGAATCAGAATATAAGCCAACAAATGAGAGCAGATGTTGGCGACTACCTGGCCAGATCTGGCGAATCACGAACCTCTTGGAGGTATGGAGCTTGATGCGATTGTGGACGACATTCTCTCTACTGGATCGAAATCCAAATCCAAATTAAAAGATGACAGTGGGAGCGATGATGATGATGATGCTGTTGGTGGCCGTGGTGGATCAGGTGATGGGGACACACATTCAGGGGGTCAGGTGGTCGTGGACCACGTGATGATATAAGATTCGAGTCAGGGCGAGAATAGATGGAAAGACGTGGAAACATACATGGGCAGTTTGTCCCAAGTCCGAGTCCAGAACCTATGGATTACGATGCATATGGACGACGTGGTAATCATCCTACAGATAGCTACATGGACGATTTGATATCATCTGTAGGTTCGTTGAGTTGCATGGAGATTGACAGCCTATACCGTGGAGGAACACCCAGTCCCATGGGCGGATATGGAACCTCACAAGATGAAAGATCATTTGGCATCTTCCCTGAATACTTTCCTGCTTCTCCACGTGGACCTCCTCCTCCTCCTCAGGCGTATAGTCCTCCATCTTATGGATATGGTAGCAACAATGGATATGGAGGATATAACAGCTACAGCGGTGAGAACTACCAAGGTAGCCAACCCGAGCAGAGCCAGCTCAACCAGGGTAGCTTCTTTGGTGGTGACAGTTTCGGTTTCTTCCTTGAGTATTACGCTTCTCCTCCAGGTCCTCCTCCTCCGCAAAGATCTTCTCCTACTCCGTCGTCGTCATCCCGAGGATCTCAAGCTAGCTTTCGCAGCCTCGACGTGCACCTCGTGACACCGGATCTAGTAATGCTTATCCTCGACTCGGGATACTCATAGGGATTGATGACCACCAATACAGACAATATATTATGGATTATAAGGCCATGTACTCGTACATGGCATGAGAAAACTACTGCGAGTTCATTAAGTCCGCAATCCGCTATGAGAGACAACATGGCAAGGGGGCCGATTTAGATCCGCCGTAGAATTCTTGGTTTTAGCCTTTTAGGTCATCTCATTTTACATTGCTAAATTGATTTGGATATTTCTCATTTGTTGTTGTAGCTTTTATATAGATAAATCTTTATGCCAAACAATGATTGTCTCGTTATATATTCCCATCGATATGACCGATATGTGCAGTTTAAGGCTATGTGTGTTATGACTTATGAGGTGTATATTTGTAGTATTTCTTGTTATAAACTTATAAGAACTTGAATGGAATCCATTTCCAATATTTATAAGTCAAGAATCAACATTAAGTTATTAACATCGACATGACCGATATGTGCGATAGTAGCAATACCGATATGTGCGATATATGGTCTATAAATGGATCGATATGTGTGACATAAATGTGTATTTGTACGTTATTTGTTGTTTTAATATCGTGGATGACCTTAATTTCTGTAAAAATGCCAAAAAATTGACTTTTTTGCGCCATTTTCGACATTTCCACCGATATCGTCGATATGTCATTGATATATCCGGATATATTTATTTCCGGGCGGACCGAAACGATATCGATATCGATACGGCCTTCCATGCTTGAGGCCCTACATAGGATGTTGATCGAGTTCAACATGGAAGTGAGAAATTGGCATGCGGAAAGGAGGGAACATGCACATGCAATGGAGATGTGCGCCTTGATGCTTTGGAGGACTGAAGGGAGCTAGAAGAGGAGGTTGACCCGGAAGGAGTACATTCATGTCCTAGTAGTGGATGATAGGGATTGAGAGATGGATTGACGGCAAAGATCTAAGCATGCATGGCTAAAAGAGGGAGATGGTAATACTATTTTTTTCCATGCTGTGGCTAATAGGAGGAGGGGTGCACTTTCATACACTTGATTGAGGTCGGCAGTGAGATGGTGGGAGGGAAGCTAACCCTTGAAAGGGTGTCTACTTTCGTGAGTTAAGTGGGAAGTCCCCAGGGCCGTATAGCGGAAGATGGGCATATAGAGAGGTGTTGAGATTGTCTGAGGCATAAGGGCATACCTATTGCAACCGTTCACACATGAGGAGGTCTGTGCAACGGTTTTTTGGTTGAATTGGGATGGGTCGTCAGGCCCGAATGGTTTCTTGATCTTCTTTTTTCAGGGGTTATGAATTTTGGTCTTGAAAGAGGTTGTCACGGTCGTTGACGAGTTGCGGCTAGGAAATCGAGGTTGCGAGCGACTGAACTACACTATGCTTTTCTTTTCTCTCAAAGGAGGTTGCGTGGCAAGGGTGGAGGAGTCAAGGCCTATTGTACTCTCCAATGATGTCTACCTTATTGTCGCGAATGTCCTGGCAAATTGAATACATGTTGTGCTAGACTCCATTGTTTCGCCCTCATAGACATCATTTATCCTGGGTGGGCACATGATGGACGTACAAGGTTTTAGAAAACAAAAGGTTAAATGAGGCAGTTTCCTTGGAATCGAGGCGAAATGTATTCTCAAGGCACTTGAGAGGCGTAAGACTCCCATAAAAAAATCAATTTGATTAAAAAATATTACATAGCAATTTAGAAAATGTATAGTATAATGTAAGTCTCCATACATTTAAAGTAGTTAGAGGATCTTTAGTGTAATTCTTCAATGTCAAATAAGAATATATGCGATTGTTAATTCTAAATAAATTGTTAATAAGACAGTTTTTGACAAAATTATCACAAAACATGATATAGTTCCATGTTTTAATTACTATAATACAATGAATACATGTATACAATAGTATCATATAATTCTACATGTTCAGTCCACGGATCACATAATTGGATTGTTTATGCATTCTTTGCACAAATGTAACTCTTCCGTAAGTGACTTCTCAGTGATCGGTCATAATTTTGTCCTTCTTTCTCCTCCCAATTTCCTAGATGAAATCACTAAATACAACATTCAATACATTCTCAAACAAATTAACACCTTATGTGTCCTACATTCACATATTTTTGCTTTGAAGTGTATTATTTGATTAATTGAGAAGATGGTCTCCAATTTCACAACCCTCGATTTCATGACCCTTGGCACCTGGTCTTTACTAAAAAATCAATGATTATTTGATAGCAATCTTCGACTTAATCTCGTCATTTGTCATCATTCTTAATCTCATCATTTATTATCATTCGCTTCTTAAGGGTTTTTCTTGCGAAAGCATTCCCTGAACTTACTTCCGCTTGAGCTACTATGCTATTCTTCGAATTGCAATAAATCCAAGATTTGCTATCCCATTGTCTCATTACTTAAATGAAACTTAGGTAACAAAATAACAAACTGTAACCATCATCATCATCATCTAGTGAATAAGTCAAGCTAAACAAATCAAAACATTTACAAAATCTAAGGTGGGTGCCTTTTGTCTCGCCTCAACACCTTGCCGCCTCGGGACCACTCTATTCCCCCGAGGTGCACACCTCACCGATTTAGTTGAGGCACCCAAGGCCCTAAATGTCGGTTTCGGTCACCATTTCGGTGACCGACCGAAATGGAATTTCGGTGTTATTTCGGTCGAAATTCGACCGAAATTTCTGTTATTTCGGTCAATTTTTGTACTAGGGTCCTCATATTTCGGTCATTTCGACCATTTCGATCGAATTTCGATTTTGACAGGATATCGATATTCGACAGAAATCCGACCAAATTTCGCTGAAATTTGAGGCCATGGAGGCACCCTCCTTAAGGCAGTTTACCTCTGCCTTGCCTCGAGCTTCTCGATATTAGGCTTTTCATACCACGTAGACATGGTATTGATGGCGTTTGGAAAATTTTTCTGATTCATGGCGATATAAGGTGAAATGATTGCTTTGGAAGGTGAACTTCTCGAAAGCATATGATTGTGTGGGTTGATAGTTCTTGGACTTTTCTTTCGTACAATCGGTTTCATGATGATTGGATTGCATGTATAAAGAGGTGTGTGGTGACAACATCATATTCAATGTTGGTAAATAGTCGATAGGTGGGGGGCTTTTTCCAGCCATAGAGAGGGGTGTGGCAGGGATGTCCAATGGGTCCTCTACTCTTTGTGCTTGTAGCTGATGCACTTTCTAGGATGATTTCCTATGCGACTGCGAGTGATTTATGAAGTGGTTTAAGGTGGGGGATACCTTAGTGCACATGCTTCAATATGCTGGTGATACCACTCAATTGATTGAGGGTGGAGCTAGGGTTTTTGAGGGTGACGCAACAGTCTTAGATCTATTCCGGACGATTTTGAGATGAGGGTCAATGGTGTAAGTTCGTGTTCGTCCCATTCAGGATGGATGAGGCAGAGGTTGAGGTGAGTGCTATAGCGTGATGGATGTTGATAGGCTCGCTTGCTATTAGCTACAAGGGTTGTCCTATGGTGAGTGGGAGATTGAATCAATCCAATTTGTTGCCAGTGATTGAGAAGATGGAGTGGAACCTTTACGGGGCTGGAGAGCATTGTGCCATTTGAGAGGGGGACCCCACTTGCTTCTGAAGGCAGTGCTTTCTACTATCTTGATTTACTTCTTGCTGATGAGATCACTTCATATGGGGTAGGGGGCGACTGGAGAGCTTGATGCGAAGATTCTTTTGGGCTAGCACCAACAAGTCAAATGGAATACCTTTGATGACTTGGAAGATAGTGCCACTGGCTAAAGAGGCTGGTGGCTTGAGGGTTAAGAGCATGGGGGATATAAACATGGCTTTGCTAACCGAGTGGGTGTTCTAGATCTCGGATAGAGAGGTGGATTTGTCGATAATAATGCTCCTACAAATTCTCGTGGCAGATTGGGACCGTACGTGCACCGCCAAATTTTTGGAAGGGCATCTACCTTGTGATTCGGACAATCTCTCTTCACTTTCAGCCGGTGTTAGGTGATGGGAGAGGTTTCAAGTTTTGCTGGATAATTGGACCGTGCATGGTGTTCTCTGTAACTGTTTTTCATGCCTATATGCCTGGACAATGCATGGTGTAACAATGGAAAAAGAGAGGAAAAGTCAAAAGGAAAAATTGAGATCGGCTTATTGGTTTCTGTTCTTCCCCATCTTTTCATATCTTCTCTCAACTTTGTCGATGTCATTGTTTTCCGACAAGTGTGGGAGAAAGTGGAAGTATTGTGTAGAGTCATAGGGTCGGATTCATATTTTAGATTCCCCAGATTCCAAGGCCCTAAATGTCGGTTTCGGTCACCATTTCGGTGATCGACCGAAACGGAATTTCGGTGGAATTTCAGTCGAATTTCGACAGAAATTTCGGTCATTTCGGTCATTTTTTGTACTAGGGGCCCTATATTTCGGTCATTTTGGCCATTTCGGTCGAATTCGATTTTGACTGGATATGAATATTCGACAGAAATTCGATCGAATTTCGTTGAAATTTGAGGCCATGCCAGATTTCAGGCTAGCCATATTTCAGACTCTATAGAGATTTTCAGATTTCTGACTCAATGATCAGATTCTGAGTCTTCAGTTTGATATGCACATGTTTGCCATCATGTGTGTGGTCCTCATCTTTATTTTTGGTCTCAAAGTTTTCTTGTGATCCATAAGGACTCCAGAGTAGAGATCCCATTCCTTATGCCATGTGGGCTAGGGTTTTCGTGTGATTTCACAGGGACTCAAGTGTAGAGATCCCATTCTCTGAGTTATTATGGGAAAAATCCAGTTCTTCGACGAAGAGACTTTTCAGACTCCATTCTCTTGCAACCGTGGACTCCGACGAGGATGTCTCCACGGCTTTTCAGTTCGGCCCTTCAGAGATGGAGCAGTTGTCACATGATTCAGTCTTCTACATGTGGCAGGTCAGAGTACTCCGACGAGGAAACTCTTTCAATTTCGGTGACTCTGACATACGTAGTACTGAGCACACCCAGTTCGACTCACACTCCAACATGTTTGTTCCTCCTCGTTGCACGTCACGAAGCAACGTCCTCGACGACAACCGACAGTTGTGTTTGTATTAAGTTGATATTGTCCGTAGTATCTTGTAGCGTGAGTTTGAGATTTCTTTCTGTTTGTCCAAGCTGAGCATTGCATGCTTCAGCTTGAGGGGGAGTGTTGGAGTATATACGTCACGTATGTAGATGGGTAACCACATCCACTGTTTAGTCCCACATTTACCAGTAGTTAGATTTGGAGGGCTTGTGGAGGCTACATAAGAAGCCCCAGACTTCCTGTATTAGATGAGAAAAGTGAATGAACACATCAACCCTTTGAGATGTTCTCCCGTGGTTTCATCCCGCTCCTTAGGGAATATGGTTCCACGTAAAATCCCAATGTTCCATGATATTTATTATTTATCTCTGATATTAGCTTCCATTTTCATAGTTTCTAACAACCACCTATAAGAAACCAACATTAAGTTGAAATCATCAGCCTTAATATCCGAAAGCCAACATCCATTCTTGGACCTTGGCCTGTTTGGTTGCTGGGTTGGCTTGGGCTGGGTTGGGTTGGGTGAATAGTAATCTGTGAGGAGGAAGTACCCTTGTGAATAGTAACCAGGGTTGGGCCAACCCTGCCCAACCCTGCCACCAAACAGAAGAGAAATCATGTGCAACTCAGCAGTGGAGTCTATGATGAGGGGGAATGAAGATGTAGACTGGATGGTGATGATCATTTGCTTACGTGTATTGTCTATATGGAATGTGTAGATGCAGGTTTGCATAAAGGTCTGTCTTTGAGGGATTTCTGTAAGAGGATGATGGAGTGGGCTTGGAGTTTGGGAAATTGCGGCAGAGGAAGGGGTCTGAGGAAGAGAGGGACGGGGAGGAGGAAAGCATCGGGAAGAAGGGGAGGATGGAGAGTGAGCAAGACGGGTGCCATTAGAAAAAGAAGTGGCATGCCATGCATCATGATGGTATGCGCCAATTTAAATTTTGGAACTTAAGTGGTGCGGCTGCACCATGTATTTACCAAATCATTTATTTGCATGTTTTCGATATCAAGACCATGATACCGATGGTAAGTTCGAGGACTCTTATCTGAGTCACCCCATTGTATATATGCTGTAAAAACTTTTTCAAATAGGGGAAAAAGAGTACGTGGCTCTGTTTCCTATAGCAAATCCTTTGCTATAGGTTAGATGGATACTTTTCCTTTGAATTACAAGTGTAATTCCAGTCTGTTATCTATTGCTTTAAAAAATGACTACAGAAATGGAACTTCAAGCACGTAAGCTGCTTTAGTGCATCTGGAGAGTGGATGGGAATATTAAGGAATATCTTTATCTTAGAAACATAAACAATAGAATTGTATCTCTTCAGCCATTAGTCATAACTTGCTGTTCTTTGAAAGTCACTTGGAACCGTATACTATCCAAACTTTCTATTTGTATATTTATGTCAATTTATGTAAGCTGTTTGCACGATTGATATTTTACCTTGCATTCGATCGATTCGCCTGCAAGTTTTGCTTTCAACCCTCTTGTCAGCATTCCTGCATGCTTTATGAAATGCGATGATCATACTTGTGAGGATTGATTATGTATCATGAACTATGTTATTCCCCTCATTGCAGTATCCTTCAATCCAATGAGTTAGCGGCTCGGATCTGCCATTTCCATAATCAACCTCCAAGGATCATGCATTTGGCTGAATCCTGAATCGAAGACCTCGTTTACTCATGGAACAATGTTTTGATAACACACAGACATTATAGGTATTTGTTCATTTGGGTTTTAGATACAAGTGGACATCATTCCTGTGGTTTCTTAGTCTTTGATTGTTTGGTTAAACTGTTGCAGGGATCGGAAGGGCATATTCGAATCGGGCTTTGATGACCACTACCGAGACCAGACTTTGGCCGCAGCAGTTCTGGATGGATATATCTTTTTGAGGTGCGGTTCTTCAAATCGTTAAATGCATACTTGAGTTGCAAATAAGGGGAACACATCACATTGTTTCCCTGAGTGCAATTATTCTTTCATTCTATTCTTTCCTTTCCCATATAAAAAAGTGGGCCGTAATTTTTTAAAAACTAAAATCCTTGTTTAATTTGCTATTTTTTTCTAAATTATCATCTTAGAATAACATCTGGCCTCTTGATCTTTCTTGAAGAGCATTCATCTGCATCATCTTCAACTTGCAGTTGTGGCCCTGCAGTAATTTTTGAAGGGTACATGATCATTTTGTCTAAAGTTTTGCTCTATAGTCGACATCCTGAATCAGAAAATTTCAGTGGATGTATAGATTTGAGAAACAAGCGTGGCATCCCACACTCCAAATTTTTGTTTTGTTATAATCCAATTCGATTATAAGTAAATTACTTAGATTGTGCCAGTAAGTTCAGATTACCCTCCGTACGCTGACGATTTGCGATGACTGCAGATCCAAAACTTGCATTCAGTTGTGATCTGGGGACATGCAGTGCAGTTCGTCGGTATTAGATTATGCGGCGGCGATCAGATCATGGGTATATTTTACAGTATATATTAAGAGTATATACAGGGATTCGACAGTATCTTACATGATGGAGAATAAAATAAGAGGGACAAGCAGTGGATGGGGAGGTGCAACTTCCGGATCTACTCAGAGAGCTCCATTTCAGATTTTTGGATTCCTCTGATTCCCATGTCGCTCCAATTGCATCCCACTCATCCTCAATAATGCCATATAAAGCTTCTTCCAGTAGAATAATGGAATGGAGTGTTAATTTATCAGCAGATTTAGTGGGGGGTTTGGGCTTAGACGATATTTACCCTCAAATAAGACCATTTTTGATATTTAGTCATCTAAGTTTGTTCACGGATAAATTCGTGTTTGTACACATTTTCCCTTTTATTTTTAGATAAGAAAATGACAAGATGATGGTTTTATTATAGTATGGGGGTTTTTGCGTATAGGTCCTTGGAAACCTGTGTAATTGCACATGTATCCCTGAATATTGTTAGCATATGAATTCCTCAGGGCATGCCGTGCATATTGTAACGCATATATATGATAAATCCATGAATGTTGTATAGGGGTTTTTTACGTATAGATCCTTGGAAACCTGTGTAATTGCACATATATCCCTGAATGTTGTTAGCTATATGAATCCCTGTAGTTGCACATATATCACTGAGGATGGTTTTATTATAATATGGTTTTTTACGTATAGATCCTTGGAAACCTTTGTAATTGCACATATATCCCTGAATATTGTTAGCATATGGATCCCTCAGGACATGCCCTGCATATTGTAACGCATATGTATGATACATCCATGAATGTTGTATAGGGGTTTTACGTATAGATCCTTGGAAGCCTGCGTAATTGCACATGTATCGCTGAATGTTGTTAGCATATGAATCCCTGTAATTACATATATCACTGAGGATGGTTTTATTATAATATGGTTTTTTACGTATAGATCCTTGGAAACCTGTGTAATTGCACATATATCCCTGAATATTGTTAGCTTATGAATCCCTCAGGGCATGCCGTGCGTATTGTAACTATCAATTCATCCCTACCAGTGATATTTATTTTTGCTAGCATTGGCATTGAGTTACTCCAATCATAGGAATAAGTTGTTACGAAATTGTACACTTCGTTATCACCGAAAACACCGTGTTATTATCGTTGAATGGGCATTCCTACCAATAAAATTTCATTTATCAGAGAGTGATTTATTATCTCAATAACCTAATTCCTCTATAGTGGAGGAACAAATCAATCCAACCAACGTTCCCTCTCGAAAACAAACCGAGCTAATAAATTAACCACAAATATACACGGGGATTTCAATGTGAAAAATCCCAAAATGACAGGGTAAAAGTACAAGACTTACACGATCCAAGATCACTCCATCGTGAGTGGAGAGAAATTATACTCTCTTTGTTCTCCGCCGCCGCGCTCGAACACGAGAGGCACCGACAGCACTAGTTCGTGGCATCCACGTGACCACGTCCAACAAGTGGGATTAAATTGCCTCGACCTCCCCGCATTTCTTATCAAACGATCCCCAACGCCTCCAATCAGGAGGGTGGTCGGTGGACTGTGCGCTCTCCTGCAACAGGTCACTGGTAACGGCGGAGGGCAGAGGCGGCGATGGCGGAGAAGCGTGGGAGCCGGCCGCCGTGGGTGGGGCTGGCGGCGGCGGTGTGGGTGCTGATGGCGGCGGGGAACGGCTACACGTTCCCGCTCTACTCGCCCTCGCTGAAGTCAGTGCTGGGGCTCGACCAGAGGCAGCTTGCCATGCTCGGGGTGGCCAACGACATCGGGGAGAACGTCGGCGTGTTCGCCGGCGTCGCCTGCAACCGCCTCGCCCCGTGGCTCATCCTCCTTGTGGGCTCTGCCGCCTCATTCCTCGGCTTCGGCGTGCTGTGGCTCGCCGTCAGCGGGACGCTCGCGTCCCTACCCTACTGGGTGGTAGGTCTTCCTCTCAACTGGCTCTTTTTTTTTATCTTTTAATTTGCTTTTAAAGTAGGATCTCCCAATTTGCCGTGGTCCTTGTGGAAAGAAAATTCCCTCAACTCTTACCAGTAACTAAGATCTCATTTTTTTATAAGTAACCTCTTTGATTGCTGTCCTACAAGGACGTGTAGTCACTCCACAAATAAGAGCTACTATGTGTTGGAAGGTTTGATTAAACTATCTCTACGATTTTGGCTAAGAGATTGGTAAAGGTGTTTGTACAGAATTGCAGCCTCCTTGCACATGAAGTCGTTATAGATTTTCTCAACAGAGGTGTGCTTATCTGCTTCTCTTCATGGTGGATATGGACATTGCTTATGACCTGTTTAGAAGGGAATTACTGTATAATATAATGGTTCAAGTAAGGTTCCATGACTGACTGATTAGATCCTGCCCTTATTCAGCCAATAATTAAACAATGGGAGGAATTTGCGTTCCGACGAGTCTTAATCATATTTGACCCCATGAGTGCATGATTGCGGGTCTGTCTCCAACTGTTTACTTTACCCTCCTAGTTGGAGAAAGAATAAACCGACCCTTATTTCCCAGCTTATTATCCAACCAGCATAGGATCCTGTCATCCCCCATGCCCTGACTAGAGTGGGTAAGATTATCTCCACGAGAAGGGCATTAATGAAGGCTGACACACATTGAATTCGTTGATGTCCCCTTAGGTTGCAGATGTCTAGTTTGACATAGTTAAACACAGTGTCCTTCATGGGCCATGGACGAGTTCCTCGAATTTGCGAATGGGCTTGAGTAGGTTCTTTGTCTGCTCCTTAGAATCATGCAGATATATGAATCTGATCATCTTGAGTCCCCCATCATTTGTTGCCTACAAGTTGATCAATGCCATGAAAGACATCCATGTGCCACGAAAAATGCTCCCTTACAAGACGACTCTGCCACACGAGTTCCACTCTATCTTAGATACAATACTCCATTGCCCTGGAATAGTTTCCTTTCACGCTAGTTTGACTGGCAGATGCTGATGTCAGTCCAACCACCTTCAAGTTAAAAAAGTTAAAGGTCATTTAAGAGGCAAAAAACACCTCACGTTTTGTACTGTCTGTGAAGGCCGTGAACATTCCATGCTCTCACCGTCTCACGGTCATTGAAGAATGATGTTGGCACACCTTGGCACCATCATGTCTCTTCCATGACAACTGTCTTCTTGTTCATTTTCTTGGCCCTTTTTCCTGTTCCTAATCATCCCCTCCTTTGGTGATTAGGATGGTCTCAACGTGGATTTTCCCTCCTCTCTCTAACATCGGTGATCGATTGAGATTGATGATTTTGAGTAATCTTGACCATACCTCCAGGGAGATGTTTCCTCTAGCTCCTGCATGGAGAGATGCATTGGAACTTGGCCCCTAATATTGGTGCCACACACATTAAATGAGGAGGTGTTTCCACTCTTCATATTTCCTACGATGCAACCTTAGAACTCCCGCATCTGTATGGGAACCGTGGACCACCTAGTAGTCAAACCTCCTTAGCTGCCTGATGAAAGTCTGTGCCTGATGAAAGTCTGACACCATGGAGTAATCTGCCCTTGCTTGCAGACAAGAACTGGTACATTTAACTAATGACCCCATAGTGAGTGCACATTGGTGGTGTCATTTGTGAAAGAGTTGACACCTCCCCCTCCATCTCCTTGAGTGTTGATCGGGACAGTCAGGATATGAGGAAGCATTCACTTCCACATAGCAATCGGCATGGTCAAATTCTCGTCTTTGACATGGTGATCCTATTCTTGGAAGGAGGTCTCCCCACAGCGCTGACGATCTTGTTCAGTACCTCTCTCTCCTCAAATGAAGGGCAACGTTGACGAGCTGACTCCAGATTGGAATATACTTCCGTTCCATTTTTTCAAGGGTGAACTTCCTTGTCCACTACTTAGTAACTAGGTGGAAGTTTTTTCGGATCCACCATCCTTTTTCCAGAGTGAGATGCAACCAGCCTCTTTAAAAACGACCAGAAAGAACCGAGTGGTGCTCAAATGGATGTTTACGATCCAAAAATTGTTCATTAATTTTGCGATGATTACTTCAATAAGGTCTAGTTCTCAGCACCAACTTGCGCGTGTTCTTTGGCCATAAAAATATGTTCATGCCATTTGCTTATAAACTCTCAAACAAACAAGAAAAATACTTGCACCCATTGCTTGATTAGAGATGGCCCGACCATGTGCACTCGAAGAGACAATAAAACATGGCAGAGTTAGCTTTTTAGTGCAATTATTTATACTGTCCCTACTGTTTTGTTTGTTGATGCAAACTTGATGCAACCTATGTGAGGTTGTGAGAACTAGTGTGATTTAAATGCCTAAATTACGACGCAAGCAAAGCACTTGTAATGCAAACTTCGGGGGCGAAATGCAATGAGTTAAAATTTCGACGATGAAATGAGGCTTAAAAATCAGCAAACATCCTTCAGCAAATAATTGAATACCAGCACGGATTTCACCACAAACTTAGGGCTACACAAATAGTTAAAGATTACTGGAAATAAATAGCGACGCTGCGGTCACAGAATCTCAATAGTTCACCAAACAAAACAACAATATATCAATCCACGACACTATTATTATGCGGGAGAATAACTGATAGAGATGGCGCTCATACCACAACCGGCGAGGGTCGTAGGCAACTTCAGACCTGGTCGGCGGCTAGATTGGTTGCTGGTGACACTTGTAGCGGTTCCAAGGTGGTCTGCGGCCGAAGAGGAGAAGGTGCGGTGATGGCCAGCAACTGGGCGGGAGGGTGGTGGCGGTGTGGTGCGAGGCTGACGGTGGCGCGGAGGGTGAGGGGATTAGAGGGTCTGGCGGTGGCAGGGGGGTCGCACCAGGGGAAATCGGCAAACGGAGGCGGTGGTTTGGGACTGGGGGGGGGGGGTGAGATGAGGTGGCGGCGGCAGGGAGAAAGCTGGGGGGGGGGGGACGAAGGTTGAGGGGGCGCTGGGGAGGGGCGAGCGATCGCTGGGAGGGCTGAAGGGGAAAAGGGGTAGCGAGAGAGGGATGAGGGATCGGGCAGGAGGCGGCTGGAGGTGAGTTGAGTTCGTGGGGGAGAAGAGGTGCGGGCGAGAGAGGGGAAGAAAGGAGGGGAAGGCGCGGCGATGGAGGGGTGGGAGATTGGGCGGCGGCGGCGGGGATGAGTTGTGATCGTGAGAGAAGAAGTGCGGGAGAAGAGAGGGGAAAAAGGGCGGCGTTGGGGGAAGATTAGGGCACGGGGGAGAAAGAAGAGAAACAGGGTTGGCGAAAACGAGAGGGGAGAGGGAGAGAGAGAGGAGGAGGAGAGAGAGTAAGAGATGGGGAAATAAACAATCATTCAAAAAACTAATTCCAATCCTAGCTAATGGGGTGCCTTTATAGAGGCCAAATCCCCCCAAACAAGCAACAACCTTACTAAAAATAGAAAAAAACAGAAAAGATGATAAGGCCTTGTATAATGAGCCTTTTACATAGGTAAATAAAATTAAATAAAACAAATGTTGACTAACGAAATTGATCACGTGGTATCACGTTGCATCATTTGTGTTGGCCGTGCATCCTGAAATTACTGTGTGCATTTCAGAGCATTTTGTATCCGCATAATTATGCCATGCTTGGCTTCTACAAACATGCCCAACTCGCATGCTGTTTACAAAGCTCGTGGCTTAGATGCTAAAAAGAGCACGGAAAATTTACATCTGCGAAATGTAAAGTCATTTTAAATGCTATACATCCTTATGTTCCTTTTATCCCTAGTTTTCATTTTTGCATTTTTTATTTGTTATATTAATTTTTTCAATAACATTCTTGAATATCTAATGCTCTGCAGCTATGGATTGCATTGTGCGTTGGCACCAATAGCTGTGCTTGGTTATCAACGGGTGTGCTTGTTACCAACATGCGGAACTTTCCTCTGAGCAGGGGCCCTGTGGCAGGTATTCTTAAGGGTTACGGTGGATTGAGTGCTGCAGTATTTACTGCTGTTTATGCTGGGCTGCTTCATAATTCATCCACCAACCTGCTGCTCTTTCTTACTCTTGGAATTCCTATTGTCTGCATCTCTCTTATGTTCTTTGTTAGGCCTTGCACACCATCTTTGGAGAATGATGAGAAAGAACGGGGTCACTTTCTGTTTGTTCAGATTGCCAGCGTCATCTTGGGCCTTTATCTGCTAACCACTACGCTAGTGAATGAAATTCTGCCGGTGTCTAATGTTGTGTCATATATATTTGCCTTTGTGATGGTTCTCATTCTCCTCGCCCCTCTTGCAATTCCAATAAAGATGACACTTTTCCCCACTCAAAAGAGGGATGTCAAGGACCCATCTAGCTCAATGGGGTATGGCGCCTATGGAGATCCAGAGCTCTCCACATCCACACCACTTCTCTCGGAGTCTCCTTCAGAGGCAGATATCAGACTTCTATTAGAGGATGCACACGAGTCCGATGTAGGCATGCTTCTGGCTGAAGGTGAAGGAGCAATAAAGAAGAAGCGTAAGCCGAAGAGGGGGGATGATTTCAAGTTCCGCGAAGTGCTCGTCAAGGCTGATTTTTGGCTCCTCTTCTTGGCATATTTTGTTGGTGTTGGAACGGGGATCACCGTTCTGAATAATCTGGCACAAATCGGGATTGCAGCTGGAATAAACGACACAACTATCCTCCTCTGCGTTTTCAGTTTCTTTAATTTCCTTGGACGTCTGATTGGTGGGGTCATCCCTGAACACTTTGTGAGGTATAGATTGAGCATCTTGTTGGACACTCTTTAGAAAATGACACGACTTCATCTGTAAATTATTTTATGCCATTTTGCAGGTCGAGGTCGCTTCCAAGGCCTACTTGGATGGCTTGCACACAGGTGGTGATGGCAGGGACTTATCTCCTCTTCACGTTTGCCCCAGACGTTGTGCTCTATGGTTCAACTGCGCTGCTTGGCATCTGCTATGGTGTTCAAATATCCGTCATGGTTCCCACTGCATCCGAGCTTTTCGGTTTGAAACACGTCGGCGTCATTTATAACTTCATAGGACTTGGAAATCCTATTGGAGCTGTACTCTTCTCAGGGTTGCTCGCGGGCTATGTCTATGACAAGGAAGCAGCTAAGCAACATGTTGGTCTTATAAACAACTCTGATGTTTCTTGCTTGGGCCCTGAATGCTTCAGGCTGACTTTCCTGGTTTTAGCGGCAATCTCCGTCGTGGGATCCTTCATAAGCATAGTTTTGACTGTACGCATAAGGCCGGTTTACCACATGCTTTATGCTGGCGGTTCATTTCGAATTCCAAGAGGCTCTCAACATTGACATGGGTTTCTAGAGCTCAGAATTATTTAAGGTATATCATGTAATCTAATCTCATTGTCTGTCTTATTTATGAAACAACTACTTCAGTGCAATTGTTCCATTACTATGTATGATCTCGACAAGTATGTGAGATTTTTCTCATCCGGAGAAAATTTCTTTCATTTGCGTGAATAAATTGGAAGAAACATATATGCAGATATTATGCCAATAGAGGGCTGATCCCGTGAGAGCCCAAGACTGTGGGAGTGTGAGAGCAGTGAGTTTGAACTATTAGGTTATGCTTATATCTCTCCTCCAATCAACCAGTGTGTGATGAGCAGAATCTAATGATTCAGACTCACTGCTCTCACGCTCCACAGTCTGAGGCTCTCACAGGATCAGCCGTCTATGCCAATATGAACCAACGCTGTATTATATGTACTTTCTTTGTGAACAAAGGCTATAACTCCTTTTCTGGCTTTGATTATGATGATTTTCTTTCCATATTGTCAGGGAAACTTAAGTTTGCAACAAGTCACATCTTCTAAATACCAATCTGAATTCATCGTCATTTAGGATTATACTTAAGTACAGTGCGTAAATGAACCACCGGCTTAAAAAAGAGATTAAAGTACACAGAAGTCCATGAACCACACTTAGTTTCAATGTCATACCTGAACTTTAAATAGTGACAAATTTGATATTCGATTTTTAAAGTTTGTTTCAGTATGATCTGCGACTACAAATAAGCTATTTGTTTTGTCTTTCTATCCTTACCGTATTTAAGACCTATATAAATTAATGTACTTTTCGACAGTACTAAGATTGTTGAAATACAAAAATATATTTATTGTAGTTTTGTTTACTAACCATATCTTTTATGTTTTTGAATATTGAGGACTTCTATATAAAACAATGTATTTGTTTGATAATATTAAGATGGTTGAGGTACAAAAATATAGTTTTTATCGTAAATTATCACTTGTGTCCATCTAAGATATTGCAATATCAGTTATGCCCATCCCTTTTTGGGAATATCATTTCTGCTCCTAACTTTTTCTACAATCTTCACTTATGTCCTTTGGATTTGTTGCTGTCCATCCCCATCCCAAACGGACGTTAACTTTGAGGACAGAAGTATAATTAGAAAAAAATAACAAGGGTAGAAATGTCCTCCCCTTCCAACCCCTCCACATCTGACCACACATCCCATTCCCGCCCCTACTCCAATGTTTACTCCGCCATCGTCGCCCCTCTTCCTCCTCCATCATATCTTCCATTGCCCATTTCTTCTCCTCCTCAACCCCATCCTCCACCCATTCCAGCCCCTCCTCGTCCGACGATCGCCTTGCCCTTCCAACCCCTCCTCCTCCGCCCCATCCTCATACAACCATCCCTCCCATTCCAGACCCTCCTTCGTCGTCGCCGCCCCTCCTCTGCCACGAGCTGCACCTGCCCCCACTCCACTGCCCGTGGCCTCCTCCATCACTTCCCCACTGCCTAACCTACCACACCCAACCTCTTTCCCCGACCCTGCAGGTTGCTTCTCTAGGTGATGGGCGCTTCTTCTTCCTCCATTCTTGTTCTTCTTCTTCCCCTTTATTTTCTTTCTCCTGACTACACCTCCATCCATGCACCAAATTGCTAAAATTTTTGTATTTCCACGTATAAATCTTCCATTCTGATCATGAAAATGATTTTTCCTAAAATTTTCAAGAAAATTTCTTGGATCAATTAAGCCGTCATTTACAGCTGCTAAAATATTCCATGTTACAACAAACAATCCCTTGGAGGAGGATGGGTTAGATGAGGAGGTTGGTTTTTTCCCTATTGATGAATACCCATTCATCACTCTTTATTCTTATATTTTAGCTACAAAAACCTATGCAAATGCATGTAGATATGTGTAAATAGGAATAATTAGCAAAAGCATGCATGTTTGTAAATACTTATAATTAGCATGTTTTTGTGCAAAAATAAAAGAATAAAGATTAAAAAGAAAAAGAGGGAAATATTTAGAATAAATATTGAGCAACCTAACCCAAGGGAGGGCTCAGCATGGGCCTGACCGCATAAAAGTCAAGTAGAGGGAGATAGGGGCTCATGTGTATATATTTTTGTAAATAAATAAAAATTATATTTTCCTCACCCAAAAATATGCTTGTATATATTGTGTATATATTTAGAAAATACTAATAAATTTTAAAAATCAAAAAGACCAAAAATATCCCTTCACCATGTGCATAGACCACCTTCTTTATTTATTTAACCTTATAAATAAATAAAATTATTTGCAGAACTTTTTGTAAATATTCTACGTTATATATTGTAAATAAAATAAATAAAAAGAATTAAAACAAAAATCAAATAAAAATAACAAAAATTAAAAAAATACAAAAATATATTGTATATGCCATGTATATAGATGTATATAACTATTTATTCTACCTATGTATATAAATAATAAAAATAAAATAAAAATAGCCTTTTATTCCTCATTTTATTCTATAAATAAATAAAATATAAAATAGGAATAAAAATGTATAAAAATAACTAATTAAAAATCAAAATTAAGAACCCTATATTGTATATATACCTATGTATAGCTATACTATGTGAATACCTTATTTTTATTTCCAAAATTTAATTAAAAATCACCAAAAAATAGAAAAAATTAAAACAAAAATATTTCATGTTTTGAGTTTTTAATAAATCGGCCATTTCCTATTTTATTTTGAATTTTTTAAACATTTATGACGTGGCCTTCTCCGATTGGTCCACGGGGGATGTTGACCCCCCGGTCAACTCCCCCCCTTGGACCACAGGATTGCGGATCTGCATTTGGACCCGACTTCTCGAATTTGTACCCGCTTGATCCGACTCCTGAATCCGCTAACCCCGGGCGCTAATCCGAGCCTGATCTTCCCTGATCCACGCCCGGAGGTTTGCATGGGGATCCGCGCTCCGAGCTTCACACCTGACTCCCATCTAGCCGGACCCCTAGTGGTATATAACCTGAGCTCCGCCGCACTTCATTTCTATCTTTGGCTCTCCACTCTCACTCCCGTGACCTCCATAGCGATCCCCGAGGTGACAGCTCGCGATTGCCCTTGTCGCAGCGAGGAGGAGGTGGCCGGACCACTGATCAGGCGACGTTGCGCCGCCGTGCTCCGCCCAGTGCAGGAGCTCGAGCCTCAGGCCTTGGCGACCTTCGAGGCAACGACCAGGAGCTGCCTAAGCTTCAACACAGCCTTCCACTCCACCCAGGTAGCATCCTAGCTCGCCTATTTAGCGTAATTTCTAGTTTCCCCCAATTCGTAGCTCCGACGTATTCCGTTGATTCCGGCCATATCGTGTACCTTTTCGATCATCGGAACACCCAGTCACCATCGCCATCCCTCCGCGCACATTCTTCGCCCATTCATTCAACCCAGCTCGCACAGGAGCTGGGGTTCGAGCTCCACCATCCTCCGCTCGCCGGAGCTCGCTCGCCCCGACCCACAGTTCACCTTCACGCCGCTTCATCGGGTCGAGGTACTTTGCCCTCGACCCGCGAAGCTTCTGGGCTATTTTGCAGGTCAAGAGGAGGCCATCTGAGGCCCCCTCACATCCAGGCCAGGAGCTCCCCTCCGTCGACCTCGCCGGAGCCCCTC
Source organism: Ottelia alismoides (assembly GCA_037367405.1). Classification (NCBI taxonomy): domain Eukaryota; kingdom Viridiplantae; phylum Streptophyta; class Magnoliopsida; order Alismatales; family Hydrocharitaceae; genus Ottelia; species Ottelia alismoides. The sequence goes on along the minus strand of JAZKJV010001160.1, from coordinate 734,650 downwards.
CAGGGCTCGGCTGGGCCATCGGAGGCCACCACCAGCTGCGGGACGACATCGCCGACCTTCTCCGATCTTCGGAGGCAGCTGAGGAGGACCACAGTACGCGCACGAGGCCGGCGAAGCTCGCCGGCTGAGTGTTCTTCCAGTATCCTCCACCACCGTCCGATCGTCCTCAGAGCTCCAGTTCCAATCATCGCCGTCCATTCATCAAGGAGCAGCCACCGTCCGATCCTTTCGAGGGTAGATCTAGACCGTTAGCGCAGAGGGAGAGGCACCAGCACCTGAGCACCGTTAGATCCTCCACGTGTCTCGTTCTGCGCCGTCGATCGGCCCACGTGCGGAAGGAGAGAAGCGCCAGCATCCCAGGACCGTCCGATCAGCTACGTGGCGCACATCCAGCCGTCGACGTAATAAGGGGTAAATTACCTTAGGCCCCCTTTTAGTTTCTGTTTTACGTGTCAGTCCTGTAAATATTTTATGCATTTTATTTACGTAGGGTAAATTGCACATTGGACCTCGTGCTTGTTTATATTTGCACTTATGCCCCTGTGTATGTGAGCCACGTGCTTCGTCACGTGCTTTGTCTGGGTTATTTGCAACTCTTATCCTGTAGTTCTGGAGGTTAATGATTGAATAGAAACTTTTTGGTAATTGCATATATGCCCCTGTGAGTGTTTTTATTCCGCATGTGCGCCTTTTAGTGGGTTAATTGCAGGACAGCCCCTGGACTTTTTGGTACGAGTTACCAAAAGGTCCTAGGACTAGTTTTTATTACCAGAAGATCCCTGAGTGCCCCAGGCACGCGCCACGCGCGTGACTTGCTGGGAAAATTGCACCTGGACCCCAGATCTTCGGGTATTTGCACTTAAGTCCCTGTGCACAGTGCCCCCTTTTGATTTTTGAATAAAATATCAAACCACCTCCAAATTCGATGAAAATTTGACACATGGCTCCTGCCATGTTGTAGAATTTTTGAGAATTTTTGAGGACATTTTTGATTTTATTTGCTATTTTTAAAAATTCAAAAACATCTATTTTAGCTACTGTCTAGGTTTAAAAATCCCAAAAAAATATAAAAACACCCCCAAAAATTCTAAAAAAATTAGTTACTGTTCTTTGTGTGTTTCTTGATTTTCTAGCCAATTTCGGCTATTTTTCATTGAGTAAAAACCCTAAAAATATAAAAACACCTAAAAACTCATAAAAATTATAGTAAATAATCTAAAAACCCAAAAACAATAATGTTGGTGCCCAAATTTTCCTTGTTTTCTCTAGTATACAGGAAAATTACCTCCAGGTTCCTTTGAGATCCTTAAATATTTTATTTTTGGATTTTGGGCCTGGCTGGACAGTACCTTGCCTTTTTAGCACTGTTTGATTTTTAGAAAATAAAATACACCTCATAAAAATCCCAAAAATTCACCAAAAACACTTAAAAACCTAAAAAACATAAAAACAATTTTTCTTGAATTTTTGCTTGATTTTTGGTGCTTTAAATAAATTGCTCAAGTGTGCTTTCATTTGCTTTCTTTTATTTTCTCATTATATTAAAAATCCAAAAAAAAATATAAAAATTATTAAAAACAACTAAAAATCCTTGTATTTTATTTTATTTTATTTTTACTACTTCGTAGGCCTCTGGCCAACCCGTGCTCCTTGTGTTCGACCCTGGGTGCTATACCAGGTTAATCTCATAGCTAGGCCGCTTTCTTTTGTGCTTGATTGATTTATTTGCTCGAGTGGTCTGATTTTTCTTGATACACTAGTCTGAGTGACTGAGGTCGCAACGACCATTTCTATACCTTTACCTTAGTCATTTAGACGGTTATCAGAATGGCAGCCTAGACAGGTTCATCTTGTACAGGCGGAGCCGTACCAGCAGCCGCAACCCACCTACCAGTCTCCACCATCTCCAGAGATGCAGATGGTGGTCTACCAGCCGGACCAGCCTCTGGCAGTACTCCCGCCAGCCCCCTTTGATGCCGAGCCGTTGATGGATGTCAACGGGATTTGGTACGACCGTCCCCAGCCTGGGATCCGACGAGACCATCCCGGATTCAGGTGGGGGAGTGGTGGTGGTGCCCAGCCCCAGCAGCAGCCGTCAGGACAGGGAGGGCAGTACTCCCAGCAGAGAGACCAGCACCAGCCGCCAGCATATCACCAGCAGTCATCCTACGGTCCTCGTCCCTATCAGCAGCAGGGACAGTCTTGGAGACGTGAGCAGCAGGCTCACCAGGGATACCAGCAGCACCCTCCATCCTACCCCTCTTACCCACAGCAGTTCCAGCAGCCTCACCCACAGAGAGGCCACCCGTCGGGCTCCCACGAGAGCCCCGCCTTGGATGACATCGCCCGCCTCCTCACGGATCAGCAGGCCACATTCCGACGGGAGATGGACGAGTTCCGCCAGGAGATGCGGGACCTGGTGAGAGGGAAGGCCGCCATACCAGCCCAGATAGAGCCCAATCCGAACAGCCTCAAGAGGAAGTCTGAGCAGGTAGTACCTAATGAGTTAGCCACTCCTAGTGACCCATTTGATGATACTTCTTCGGATCTATTTGATGCTGATTTTGTCACACTTAGGAGCGGTAGGACCCCAGCAGGCGGCGGCGCCTCATCTGAGCACCATCCCGAGGCGCCACAGGAGGAGGAGGAGAGCGGTACTGAGGCCGCTCCAGATGATGACGGTGGTACTGAGGCCACCAAGGATGCTGATCTCACCGGCGGTACTGAGGCCGCCGCTTCACCAGATCTAGGAGGTGGTACTGATGCCACCCATTCAGCCAAGCCAGCCAGCGGTACTGATGCCGCACGACGTCTACCTTCAGCAGCAGCAGAGCAACCAGCCTGTGGTGGTACTGAGTCCACCGGTGTTTGTAGAGACAATGATGTTGTTTTTCCTCATGTTCATGTATCTCGGAACTCTGCTATGAATAAAGGAAAAGGTTTACTTTCTTCTGGTCCCACTGTGGTGCATGATGTATGTGTGGATCCGGTCCCTGAACCGTCTAGACCTTTTCCTAGTCCTTCATCTGGAAAGGACCCAGTGATCCCCTTCCCTAGAGCCCTTCAGATGGGGAAGGGGAAGAAAAATGATCCAAAAAAAAGAGAGCTTGAGGAGTTCAGCCAGAGCATGATTGACCGATTCCATATCCAGCTGACCCTCCAGGAGGCTTTGCAGCACATCCCCCTTCTCCAGCGTTCTTTGAGAGAGAGGACTACAGTCAGGAGGAGGAGGAGGAACCACACTTCAGAGATACATGTGCTGACGAAAGCTACGTGCTTTGCGATCCAGAACCGACTGCCAGCCAAGAGGCCAGATTCAGGGGCCCCGTATGTCAGATGCCAGATTAGTGAGCAGTGGTTCGACCGTACTCTTCTAGATAGCGGATCGTCGATTAACCTTCTTCCGGCAGCCCTTCTCGACCGCTTCGAGTTGGGCACTCTTCGACAGAGCAGGACAGTCCTTCAGTTCGCTGATCGATCTGTCAAGAGGCCGAAGGGGTTATTACGAGACGTTATCGTCACGATTCAGGGCCTGCAATTCCCCGTGGACTTCGTAGTGTTGGACATGGAGATCCCGGAGTCAGTGGCCGATACCCCCATCATCCTTGGTCGTCCGTTCTTGGCCACAGCCAAGGCGGTGACTGATCATGATAGCGGGAAGGTGTGCTTTCGCGTCCAGGGCGAGAGTATACAAATAGAGACGGTCGAGGACTATAGAGCCAGATTCAGATCCCGCTCAGATGCGAGTACAGACACAGAGCAGCTGACAGACGCAGAGCCAGACATCCACCAGGACTGTGATTTTGTGATCACAGATGATGAGGCAGCTTGGGCAGACCTTGAGACACAGACCACCCTCTCACTTTCAGACACAGCTGATGCAGAGATGACAGCAGAGGAGAGTCTGGAGAGCACATACCTGGTTCAGGATACCATTGAGGCAGCAGAGCTGGTCCTTGATCGCAGCACGATGATTAGTGATGGTGGTGCTGAAGCCACCTTGTTTTCCGGTGGTACTGATGCCACCGTTTCTGATGCAGATCCCTCGGATTCAGAGTCTGATTGGGCCGATTGCTATGATCAGATGCCAGACCTGAGTCCATCTGAGCCTATTGATGAGGAGGAGGTAGATGCAGAGCCGAGCAGAGACAGTACAGTTGAGCCGCCTTCTCCCGATCCAGTTTGCGAGAGTATGCTTTCACTTTCCCAGGCAGATTTGGCCGACCTTGCAGCTTTCACTCAGTTTCTTCCACAGCCAGATTTGCCGGCACCCAGCATTCCAGAGCTGAAGCCGCTCCCTACTTCGCTGAAGTATCGATTCCTTGCGGGCGAGCTTGAGATGTACCCAGTCATCATCTCCGCCGAGTTGACTGGAGAGCAGGAATCCCATTTGATGGGGGTTCTTGAAAAGAACCGCAAGGCGATCGGATGGAGCGTAGCAGATCTCCATGGGATTAGTCCATCAGTGTGCTCCCATCATATCTATCTCGAGGAAGGGGCGAAGCCGTCGCGTGAGTTCCAGCGGCGTCTGAACCCCAACCTGAGAGAGGTTGTGATGACGGAAATATCAAAATGGTGGGGTGCATGTTTTATTTATCCCATTTCCGACTCCAAGTGGGTCAGCCCCTTGCATGTGGTGCCCAAGAAGACGGGCATCACGACTGTGATCAGTGAGTCGGGAGAGGAGATCGCTACACGAGTACCCACCTCTTGGAGGGTTTGTGTTGACTACAGGAGACTCAACCAAGCCACCAAGAAGGACCATTTCCCCCTGCCTTTTATTGACCAGATCATTGAGAGACTGGCAGGGAAGAGCCATTATTGCTTCCTGGATGGGTACTCAGGCTACAACCAAGTGGCCATCGCTCCTGAGGACCAGGAGAAGACCACCTTTACCTGTCCGTTCGGCACATACGCTTTTCGACGCATGCCATTTGGGCTATGCAATGCCCCTGCGACTTTTCAGAGGTGCATGCTGTCGATCTTCTCGGACATGGTAGGGGAGTGCTTAGAGGTCTTCATGGATGATTTCTCGATCTACGGCGACGGATTTGATTCTTGTCTTGACTGCCTAGATCGAGTACTTCAGCGATGTATTGAGTATCACTTGGTGCTATCTTGGGAAAAGAGTCACTTCATGGTGACTCAAGGGACGGTGCTTGGCCACATCATCTCCAACAGGGGCATGGAGGTTGATCCGGCCAAGGTTGATGTCATTAGAAAACTCGCACCGTCGTCCAATCTGAGGCAGTTACGGTCATTTCTGGGGCACGTTGGATTTTATAGGAGATTCATTCAGGATTTCAGCAGGATCGCCCGACCGTTGACTGACCTCCTGACGAAAGACACCGAGTTCCTTGTCGATGACAAGTGTCTTTCGTCGTTTGCTACTCTCCAGCAGTGTGTGATTGAGGCTCCTGTCCTCCAGCCGCCTGATTGGTCTCTCCCATTTGAGATCATGACGGACGCCTCCGATTTTGCCGTAGGGGCAGTGCTGGGACAGAGGAGGGATGGAGTGCCATTTGCTATACACTATGCTAGCCGCACATTGGATTCCGCCCAGCGGAATTACACGGTCACAGAGAAGGAGATGCTAGCCGTAGTGTTTGCCCTGGATAAGTTCAGATCATATATCATCGGATCTAGAGTGACTTTGTTTATAGATCACACCGCCATCAGGTACCTCATGGCAAAGAAGGATGCCAAGGCCAGACTGACTAGATGGATCCTTCTACTCCAGGAGTTCGACATTGAGATTAAGGATAAGCCTGGAGTCAAAAATGTGGTGGCGGATCATCTCTCCCGATTAGAGCAGCCTGAGGAGTCTGAGCAGATTGATCCTATTAGAGATACCTTCCCAGATGAGGCGATCCTTGCTATCGCCTCACTCCCATGGTATGCCGATATTGTGAACTTTCTCGTTGCTAGGAAGGTACCACAAGATTGGCCCAGGCAGAGGCTTGAGACCTTCCTAGCGAAGGCCAAGTCTTACCATTGGGAGGATCCCATCCTTTACCACGAAGGAGGGGATAGCGTCTGGCGTCGGTGTATTCCTCAGGAGGAACACCATAGTGTCCTCACTTACTGCCACAAGCTTGGGGCAGGAGGACATCATTCTGGGAGGAGAACGGCACAGAAAGTGCTCCAATCCGGCTTGTGGTGGCCTACCCTCTTCAAGGACTCAGATGAGTTCGTGAAGAAGTGTACTGACTGTCAGAGGATGGGCACTTGTGGACAGCGTGATATGATGCCGATGCAGCCCATTCACTTCTGTGAGGTTTTTGACGCATGGGACATCGATTTCATGGGTCCATTCCCTAAGAGTCAGGGATTTGAGTACATTCTGTTGGCCGTGGATTATGTGAGTCGTTGGGTGGAGGCTATCCCCGCCCGAGCCGCTGATGCGAGGACAGTTTGCAGATTTTTGAGGAAACATATCATCACGCGGTTCGGGGTTCCACGAGTTCTCATTTCTGATGGGGGATCTCACTTCATCAACGACCAGGTGAAGGCACTTGCTAGCGAGTTCGGCATAGATCATCGTGTTGCTACACCGTACCATCCACAGACGAATGGTCTAGCCGAAGTGTCGAATAGGGAGATCAAGACTATTCTGCAGAAAGTCGTCCGCCCTGACCGAAAGGATTGGTCACAGCTTTTGGACTCGGTCTTGTGGGCATATAGGACGTCTTTCAAGACACCTTTGGGCACATCTCCCTTTCGCCTCGTATATGGCAAGCCATGCCATTTACCTGTTGAGCTGATGCACAAGTCACTTTGGGCAGTCACAGACATACTTATGGATTCAGATGGTATAGGAGACCAGAGGAGGGTAGAGCTAGCTGCCCTGGAGGAGCTTAGAGATGCAGCGTTCTCAAGCAGCCTACATTATAAGGAGAAAGTCAAGGAGTGGCATGATTCTCATATCAGCCACAAACATTTTGAGATTGGACAGAGAGTATGGCTGTTTGATGCGAGGCTTAGATTATTTCCAGGGAAGCTACAGAGCAAATGGAAAGGACCTTATCTGGTTCGGAAGGTACACGACAACGGTAGCATCGACATATCTGAGTTGTCTTCTGAGAGTACCTTCCGAGTGAACGGCCAGCGGCTCAAACCATTTCTAGATCATGAGCCGCGGGTCGTTGATATTGCCCCTATTCATTTTGCGTGAGATGTGGTCTTTGACTCACATCTAATGCATCTCACGCCTGAGCTTTACTGATCTCCCGCTGTAAATAGATCCAGATGTCCATATCACCACATTCTTTAGTCCCACATCCCTTTCTCCATCTTGTGATTATGCTATACTTAGGGTGCACTTTACCCTAAGTATAGGGGGGATGTGAGACATTTCGGGTATTTCTTTTGTTTCTGTCTACCCCTGTTTTGCTGCCTATACTTAGGGGCATTTCACCCTAAGTATATGGGGGATAGACCCTGTACATTCTCTACTCGGTTTTCCCTTCGTGGACAGCCTGCTATACTTAGGATTACTTGATCCTAAGTATAGGGGGAAGACCCGAGATCCTCTTCACTTTTCATTCTCTTTTGTATAGCCTTCCTTTTCACTTCCCTATACATAGCACGAGTTATGTCTTCTTCATCGCTCTTGACTCTGAGGACATCGTTCGAGCTAAGTATAGGGGGGGGGGTGTATATATTTCATATATACTTTAGCCATAACTCGTACTTTGTGTGAGTGTGTTAATAAATAAAAATGGCTAAAAACCACAAAAATTAAAAATTTTCATGTACATAATCTTCTTTTATTTGCACATACATAGCTAGTGTACAAATTATTTTTGTAAAAAAAAAAGATTTCAAAAATCTTTTGTGTGTAAAGCTTGTGTAAATATTTTGGTATTAAAATTATGTATATAGTACAAAATTTTTCCAAAATGTTTTGAAAATCAAAAGTTTGCAAAAATCTCGTGTAAATGTGTGTAAAAATCTTTTTGCAAAACTTGCACTTCATGCATCATCATTCATGATTTCAAAACATTTTTCAAAAATTTTGCATGATTGTAAATATTGTGTAAATATGCATCTTTTTGGTACATATGTATATAGTTTTTCTTGGATGATAGTTGACATTTAAACTAGCCTGGAATCAAATTGAGAAATGGAGCTTGATTAAGATCTTAATCCACCTAATTCTAAGAGGAACCTTATAGGGCTTAGGTTTAAGGCTTTTCAGGTCCATGGTGACTTAATTCTTTGAGTCCACTAGGCTATGATCACATGTCATCTCAATGAGCCTAAGTAGAGCACTTAACAACAACACATGACTCATATAGATTATGGCTTTACTTGGACAACCGCACTATGCACCGAGCTCTCTACGGATGAGGTGGTGAGGAGGCAGTCTTCCTTGACTTGGGGTAGCATATGAGGGTAGTACTTCTAGGCGGAACCTCTCTTCTTCTTATAGCGAAGGAAGTGCGTCTCAACTTGATCTGGTCGCCATGAGGTCTAACGACGGGAGTTGTGGGTTGCAATAAAGCTTCAAAAGAGGGATAGTCTACTGGCTCAAGAGGAAAAACTCCTTGTATATATGCTGCACATGTACATGTTGTATAGATGCACTCGAAAAAAAATGTGCAAAAAGAAAAGAACTCCAAAAAAGTGGTGGGTCTGAGAGAAAATGATAATCCCACCGGAGTATGTATATATGTGCAATAAGCAAAGCTTGGTTTCATGAATCCATCTGTTGTAGCTTGCAGCAGGGAGACTTGGCTACACTGGTCAAGCTCCCAAGGGGTACTTGGCTACACTGGCCTTGACCCATTCTCTTCTTCCCCCTCTTCTTGAGCCGGATGTACTTGAACTTAGAAGGGAATACCCCGCTCCTCGAGGAAAGAGTGGCCAGATTGAGGTCATAGAGTTACCTTGTTGGGGAGGGTTGTCAAGTTGCCATTTCTGAAGTGGAGAGCTTAGACCTCACTTTCACAGGACAAGAAAAGATTCATGGTCTTCAGGGTTTGTGATTGATGACTTGTTCTGATCTGGAGCATTGAGGAGTCTTGGTTATAGATTGGTGGAACTTAGAGGCTGTTAGGTTTTAAGCTTAAGTCTAAATAAGGTTCCGACACATTAATAATCCAAAGATCTGATTGAGCTCCATACCTCAATTTAATAAAGGCAAGTTTAATAATCAACCTTGATCCATGTACATTCTCTTTTTCTTTTTCTTTCTTCCTTTTTCACTTCTTTTTCAAATAAGTGTTTGCTAAGGGACTAGCAAAGTATAGTATAGGGGGGTGATGAATACCCATTCATCACTCTTTATTCTTATATTTTAGCTACAAAAACCTATGCAAATGCATGTAGATATGTGTAAATAGGAATAATTAGCAAAAGCATGCATGTTTGTAAATACTTATAATTAGCATGTTTTTGTGCAAAAATAAAAGAATAAAGATTAAAAAGAAAAAGAGGGAAATATTTAGAATAAATATTGAGCAACCTAACCCAAGGGAGGGCTCAGCATGGGCCTGACCGCATAAAAGCCAAGTAGAGGGAGATAGGGGCTCATGTGTATATATTTTTGTAAATAAATAAAAATTATATTTTCCTCACCCAAAAATATGCTTGTATATATTGTGTATATATTTAGAAAATACTAATAAATTTTAAAAATCAAAAAGACCAAAAATATCCCTTCACCATGTGCATAGACCACCTTCTTTATTTATTTAACCTTATAAATAAATAAAATTATTTGCAGAACTTTTTGTAAATATTCTACGTTATATATTGTAAATAAAATAAATAAAAAGAATTAAAACAAAAATCAAATAAAAATAACAAAAATTTAAAAAATACAAAAATATATTGTATATGCCATGTATATAGATGTATATAACTATTTATTCTACCTATGTATATAAATAATAAAAATAAAATAAAAATAGCCTTTTATTCCTCATTTTATTCTATAAATAAATAAAATATAAAATAGGAATAAAAATGTATAAAAATAACTAATTAAAAATCAAAATTAAGAACCCTATATTGTATATATACCTATGTATAGCTATACTATGTGAATACCTTATTTTTATTTCCAAAATTTAATTAAAAATCACCAAAAAATAGAAAAAATTAAAACAAAAATATTTCATGTTTTGAGTTTTTAATAAATCGGCCATTTCCTATTTTATTTTGAATTTTTAAAACATTTATGACGTGGCCTTCTCCGATTGGTCCACGGGGGATGTTGACCCCCCGATCAACTCCCCCTCTTGGACCACAGGATTGCGGATCTGCATTTGGACCCGACTTCTCGAATTTGTACCCGCTTGATCCGACTCCCGAATCCGCTAACCCCGGGCGCTAATCCGAGCCTGATCTTCCCTGATCCACGCCCGGATGTTTGCATGGGGATCCGCGCTCCGAGCTTCACACCTGACTCCCATCTAGCCGGACCCCTAGTGGTATATAACCTGAGCTCCGCCGCACTTCATTTCTATCTTTGGCTCTCCACTCTCACTCCCGTGACCTCCATAGCGATCCCCGAGGTGACAGCTCGCGATTGCCCTTGTCGCAGCGAGGAGGAGGTGGCCGGACCACTGATCAGGCGACGTTGCGCCGCCGTGCTCCGCCCAGTGCAGGAGCTCGAGCCTCAGGCCTTGGCGACCTTCGAGGCAACGACCAGGAGCTGCCTAAGCTTCAGCACAGCCTTCCACTCCACCCAGGTAGCATCCTAGCTCGCCTATTTAGCGTAATTTCTAGTTTCCCCCAATTCGTAGCTCCGACGTATTCCGTTGATTCCGGCCATATCGTGTACCTTTTCGATCATCGGAACACCCAGTCACCATCGCCATCCCTCCGCGCACATTCTTCGCCCATTCATTTAACCCAGCTCGCACAGGAGCTGGGGTTCGAGCTCCACCATCCTTCGCTCGCCGGAGCTCGCTCGCCCCGACCCACAGTTCACCTTCACGCCGCTTCATCGGGTCGAGGCACTTTGCCCTCGACCCGCGAAGCTTCTGGGCTATTTTGCAGGTCAAGAGGAGGCCATCTGAGGCCCCCTCACATCCAGGCCAGGAGCTCCCCTCCGTCGACCTCGCCGGAGCCCCTCCAGGGCTCGGCTGGGCCATCGGAGGCCACCACCAGCTGCGGGACGACATCGCCGACCTTCTCCGATCTTCGGAGGCAGCTGAGGAGGACCACAGTACGCGCACGAGGCCGGCGAAGCTCGCCGGCTGAGTGTTCTTCCAGTATCCTCCACCACCGTCCGATCGTCCTCAGAGCTCCAGTTCCAATCATCGCCGTCCATTCATCAAGGAGCAGCCACCGTCCGATCCTTTCGAGGGTAGATCTGGACCGTTAGCGCAGAGGGAGAGGCACCAACACCTGAGCACCGTTAGATCCTCCACATGTCTCGTTCTGCGCCGTCGATCGGCCCACGTGCGAAAGGAGAGAAGCGCCAGCATCCCAGGACCGTCCGATCAGCTACGTGGCGCACATCCAGCCGTCGACGTAATAAGGGGTAAATTACCTTAGGCCCCCTTTTAGTTTCTGTTTTACGTGTCAGTCCTGTAAATATTTTATGCATTTTATTTACGTAGGGTAAATTGCACATTGGACCTCATGCTTGTTTATATTTGCACTTATGCCCCTGTGTATGTAAGCCACGTGCTTCGTCACGTGCTTTGTCTGGGTTATTTGCAACTCTTATCCTGTAGTTCTGGAGGTTAATGATTGAATAGAAACTTTTTGGTAATTGCATATATGCCCCTGTGAGTGTTTTTATTCCGCATGTGCGCCTTTTAGTGGGTTAATTGCAGGACAGCCCCTGGACTTTTTGGTACGAGTTACCAAAAGGTCCTAGGACTAGTTTTTATTACCAGAAGGTCCCTGAGTGCCCCAGGCACGCGCCACGCGCGTGACTTGCTGGGAAAATTGCACCTGGACCCCCAGATCTTCAGGTATTTGCACTTAAGTCCCTGTGCACAGTGCCCCCTTTTGATTTTTGAATAAAATATCAAACCACCTCCAAATTCGATGAAAATTTGACACATGGCTCCTGCCATGTTGTAGAATTTTTGAGAATTTTTGAGGACATTTTTGATTTTATTTGCTATTTTTAAAAATTCAAAAACATCTATTTTAGCTACTGTCTAGGTTTAAAAATCCCAAAAAAATATAAAAACACCCCCAAAAATTCTAAAAAAATTAGTTACTGTTCTTTGTGTGTTTCTTGATTTTCTAGCCAATTTTGGCTATTTTTCATTGAGTAAAAACCCTAAAAATCTAAAAACACCTAAAAACTCATAAAAATTATAGTAAATAATCTAAAAACCCAAAAACAATAATTTTGGTGCCCAAATTTTCCTTGTTTTCTCTAGTATACAGGAAAATTACCTCCAGGTTCCTTTGAGATCCTTAAATATTTTATTTTTGGATTTTGGGCCTGGCTGGACAATACCTTGCCTTTTTAGCACTGTTTGATTTTTAGAAAATAAAATACACCTCATAAAAATCCCAAAAATTCACCAAAAACACTTAAAAACCTAAAAAACATAAAAACAATTTTTCTTGAATTTTTGCTTGATTTTTGGTGCTTTAAATAAATTGCTCAAGTGTGCTTTCATTTGCTTTCTTTTATTTTCTCATTATATTAAAAATCCAAAAAAAAATATAAAAATTATTAAAAACAACTAAAAATCCTTGTATTTTATTTTATTTTATTTTTACTACTTCGTAGGCCTCTGGCCAACCCGTGCTCCTTGTGTTCGACCCTGGGTGCTATACCAGGTTAATCTCATAGCTAGGCCGCTTTCTTTTGTGCTTGATTGATTTATTTGCTCGAGTGGTCTGATTTTTCTTGATACACTAGTCTGAGTGACTGAGGTCGCAACGACCATTTCTATACCTTTACCTTAGTCATTTAGACGGTTATCACCTATCATGCCCTCTATTAACTATGCCATGATTTGAATAAAACATAATTTAGTTCAACTCATTGATGGACAGACTAACAAAATAGCACAAGTGATCATTGTGGAAGAAGTTAGAGGTTGAACTAATCAAAAAGGGAGGAGTATAAATGATATTGAAATATCTCAGAAGGACACAATTGATAAAACTCTACTTATTGACCATATCTTTTATGTTTTTGAAAATTGAAGACTTCTATATAAATTAATGTATTTTTTTGATAATACTAAGATCATTGAAATACAAGTTGTGATTGTAGTTTTGATTATTAACAATATATTTTATATTTTTACAATCTGAAAATGTATACGAATATATATATATATATATATATATATATATATATATATATATATGGATGTCAAAATATGTATAAAACGGATACAATGGCGAATCGAATACAGATACATTTGTATCCCTTTGCATCCCTAAATATTTTGCTTATATAAATTTGTAAAATTTAATGAAATATCATAACAAATTTAATTATAATGAAAAGTTCATACATGAAAATTGTTGAAGGATGCATATCATTCGGCCAAACTGATATTTTTAATTAGAAATATCTTGTATCATGTTATCCAAATTGTTATGTAATAGTAACTTAGGATTTAGTAGCGCCATTTAATGTGTATATATTTGTTCTTACTTTATATTATATTTTGACGAACTTTGTATATTTCAGTATTCCTAATATATGGAGCTAACATCTAATACTTATACATACAATTAGTTACCTTTTCCCTATGGTTGTATTTATGTCTTATAATGCTATGAAAGATTGTAAAAATATTTTTAATCATATCAAAATTTCCAACAAATAATATCGTACACCCTTAGTGAAGCGTGGGTATGCGCCCTAGTTCTCGCGAAAGCCCAGGATTTGAGTAGTATGGGAATCTCAAATAGCAAATGGAAAGCTCCATCTGAGAGTGGGATTTTATGTACACGAGAGGTGATAGACTCTACAATGAATCTCTCCCTCTTGCCCATATTTATGGTAGCAAAAAGATAGCAAAAAGAGATGGATGTTTTTTTTACCAAGTTGGGATAATAGTAACAAAAGGAATAATAAGTAAGATCCTCTTCTTACTTGTCCCACTGTTCTCTCTCTCCTCCATCTTGTACTCATCCCCAGTTATCCTTTTCATCCCTGTGCATTCTCTTTGAGCGAAAATACAAAAGGTAAAAAATATAGTAAAGGAGAGGAGGCCTAAAGTCTATTCAACAACATGAAAGAAAGGAAATTAAAAAAAATGGTGAATTTCATACCTGAATCCCATCACCATGCATAACCCATCTTCTTCATTTTGGTTTCTTAGGATCCATTGAAGATGTTGCTTTGAGTGACATCTCTCGTTGAATTATGATCTCGCAAGGGAGTACAAGCGATCGTCAGGATCCAATCAAGCGGCAAGAAAGGCATATTGAGGTGGTGTACAAGTTGGGCTAGGCTCTATCAGAGGTCGTGAAACCAGAGGTCGTGAGTCGCCTCGCATTAGATGGGACTTGCCATGGTTAGAAATAGAGAAGTTATAATGGAGGAGTTGACGACACATTGCAAGAGAGGAGATAACAATGTTGGATTGGCAAGAGTTACGAGTAGTGTAGGAGAGCTAGGCTGGTAATCGAACCGAACTGTAACAAACGAATCTATGTTCGAGTTCAGTTTGATAAGAAAGTTCGAAACTTCGGGTTCGAGTTTGGTTTGATAAATATTCGATAGGATATGTTCGAGTTTGAGTTCAGTTCGATAATAGTTCATTACTGATTTAACTTAACTCAAACTTATTTTTATGAACAAGTTCGAAATTGAAGTTCGATAATAAGGTTTGATAATCAGTAAAAATAAGAAGTTATTCAAATTAAAGTGGTACAAAGCCCAATAGATATCATAATTTCTTTAACTCCATAATTTATCATGTGTAAAAACACAAAGTTACACACACAAATACACACGAACTCGAACTTTTATTCAACGAACATATGTTATGTTCATATTCGGTTCCTTAAGCTATCGAACTAAAATTTGAAGTTCATGTTCAGTTTGTTTCGAAACGAGCAGACATTTTTTGAACTATTATCGAATGAATTCCAATCGAATACAAATATGTTCAGTTCAATTAGCAACCCTAAGGGGGAATAATGATGAAGTAGCGTGATGGGACTATTGAAAAACATTTGAAAAAACTCCAAAATGAAGTAGAGGAGGTGTATTGTTTGCAACCATCTGTACGCCTTTGATATCTGTAAAATCTTGCATTTTTCTCATTATCGATAAATTCGAAAGACGACCAGAATTTGAAAACAATAAAGAGTGGCAATGCTTCTCTTGGTGCCTTTCTCACAATCTCAAGATTGTTGGAATCAAAGCTACCTAGCCCAAGTTATAACCATTCTAGCATGAAGGATGGAGATCCATTTAAGGATGTATTTGGATTTGAATCTTTGAGATGAAACTATAAATAGGAGAGCTGGTTGTCATAAAACTTAAACCCATTCAATCGCCATCCTTCTCATCGGGGACTTTGTCAGAGCATTGTTCGATCACCATGAGAGCGATTGTTGGAGTTTATCCGATCGATGATCCAAGATAGTCATTATGTATTGCATCTGGTGGAAGGAGACCCCCATAGAAACATCCAAAGACTTAACGAGTTGATCCTTCCTTATTATTTCTTGTGGCATATGTTTTAATGAATGATTTGATCTCTTATTTTGACATTATGATTGATGCATATTTGTTGCGACACTAAATATTATGTATAATGGCATACATGAATACCTCTCGGGACTTATAAAAGGAAAATGTAACATAAATGTTTAAGATAAAAAGCGAGGAACAATGTGCAGTGATGCATCATGTCCAATGGTACATCCTTGATTAGAGACCCATCTAGAATAGAGGAAAGAGAATAAACATGGGTAGTACTAAGGAATGCCAATACAACTCCTTTATACAATATGTTGTTGATTAAATATCCTTACATACACTGAATATCTGTACACCCAAAAGTATTGTACCAGTGTAATATTGTTCACATTGAATCCTTCTATCCTATTTGCATTAGGATTGGATCCTATTTGTGTTGAAATCTAAATCATATTTTTATTGGAATTTGGATATGATTTGGATCTTATTTGTATTGAGATTCTGATTCTATTTGTATTGGAATTAGGATCATCCATCTACGAAGGAATACTTTATAAACCCCCGCACGGCTAGAGTTTCACAATATCCTCTAACCCATTTACATGTGAACCTTGTATTCTTGCTTGCTTATCTGTGTATTTGATCTGTGCCGCACTTCCACTATGCGCAATTGATACTAGAGCTATCGGGTTTGTTTGTAGTAAGAATGAGATAATGCCGTATAGCATGATGATTGAGAAATTCATCAACTATAATGACTTTTGATCATGATAGGTCGAACTAAGTTGTGGCACGCATGTAATTGAACCAAAGAATTATCTCTCCTATTCAGTCGACTCATTGCTAGTCACCAACTGATACACCATTAAGATCTGATTTTGAAGAGATTGTCAATCAGATTAGGTGGGATGTGAGTATTCAGATGGTCCACAGTCAAATTGACTTATGGACCTGCACCACCTTGTTGACTTGAACATCCAATATATGCTTCTCATCTCAGAAGTAGACACTCATGCAAATTGTGTATCTTCCCACCTTTTCATTGTAACTGAACCACCAAGTTATTATATTTCATACACTAAGACTAAGATTGTAGACAAAATTAATTAAGAAATAAAAAAGATAAATATTATTATGCTTCCATGCTTGAAGTATCAACTTCTTGCTGTTCTTGTTGAGATGTATTTGACGGATGTTGTGGTACATGAACATGTTCAAAATGAGGAAAAGGGTCCATCAATGAGAACAGATTTTGATCATCAAAGTAAGCAATAGTATACTCAATCTTCTTCATCAAATATAGAGGAAACTGTTGGAATTAATGGTATTGGGATAGTTTGATGCAATTTGATGGTCAATATCAAGTTGTATTGATGTATCTCAATTCCTGGAATTCAATGTCTCAACCCTGTGGGGTGCTGTTTAGTCCTACATCGTGGAGAGAGAAAACTGAGACTTGGTTTATATGTGGGAAGTCCTGAGACTAGTCTGGAAACAGACTAGAGAGGATTTTAGACCACAACACACACACGCGCGCACGCGCGCGCGCGCCGTGCCGGGCCGGGCGCGGCTGCGGCTGCGGCGTGGCAAAGATCAAGTCGGTTTTTGTAACCGCGAGTTTTGATTTCCAAGCGTTACGCCCCATTATCTCCTCACGAAAACGTAACCGCCCGGACGCCTTTAAGTATCTCTTAAAGGGCGTGGGTGTGGGTTACGAACATCCAACCCCATTCATTCTCAGCGCCCTTCTCTCTCGCGAGGACGCTCCTTTTTTGCTCTCTCTCGATCTCGGGTTTCGTCTACTGAGGTGGTTTTCGAGGATGCTCAAGCACGGTGCGCACCGTCAACGAGCGTGGACCGTCGGACCCTGGGAGCGGCACGTCAAGGCCCTGTGCGCCGGTAAAGTGGGGGGCGCTGTCTCTCTAAGGGGAGTCCTACAACAGGACGCTTCGGTTGTAATCTCTAACTCTACTTTTCTTTGTCGCATTGTTTGTCATGTTTTTGGTTTCCGGATTTCTCCCTTGCGTGAATATGCATATGTTTATTAAACGGATATTTCTCTTATCACTATTAACCTGGATTCATACATATGATAATCTGTTCTGTAAATCTGTGGTCGTATGGATTTTTGTATGTATGTTGTTGACGTCTTTATCAACAATCTTAGAGAGACAGCGTTATAACGTGATAAGAAAAATGTCGGATTTGAGGTTTCGGTCTCGTGTGGATTTCACTGGTATGCCAGAGAAATTCGGGGGTCAGAATTTCAAGCGTTGGCAACAACGCATGAGAATCTGGCTGACCACGATTGGCCTGATTTCGGTTCTGGAAACCGAGTGCCCAAAATTTTCTGAACAAAATCCGGATCCTGAGACGGTTAAGATGGCGGATGCGTGGAAAGAACATGACCGTCTGTGTCATGGGTGCATTCTCACTGCACTATCGAACGTTCTGTTCGATGTCTATGGTGCATCTACCAAAACCGCGAAGGATCTGTGGGAGGAACTGGATAAGAAATATAACACGGAGGATCTGGGTACTGAAAAATACTCAGTATCCAAGTTCCTGAAATTTCAGATGATTGAGGGCAAATCGGTTTCGGAACAGGCTCATGAGTTTTTGTTATTACTCCATGGGTTAGCCGAGGCAGAAATGAAACTTCCTGAAAAGTTTCAAATTATGTCGATCATTGAGAAATTTCCCAAGTCCTGGGAAGATTTTGGGATGTCCTTAAAGTACAGGAAGGGGAAAATTTCTCTGGATGATCTCATGGTCTCGATAGCCATTGAAGAGGAGCATAGGAAACAAAAACCTGTGATGCCTGTAGATGTGAACCCTAAGGTTAATGTGATAACCTCAAAAGGAAACATTGCTAAAGGGAAAAATAAGAAACTGAAAGCCAAGGGAAAAATCCAGAAAAAACCAAAGAACAAACCTTGCTGGCAGTGTGGACAGGTTGGACATTGGAAGAAGGATTGCCCTTCTCTGAAGACCCAACAGAAGTCTACGGATGTCGTTCCTCAGGCTCTTGTGCTGACTGAGGGAGGCGGGTCCGGTGAGGGGTATGTCTCAGTGAACCCTGAACTCTATTTTGTAAACGAGCCTAATGAGTGGCTTGTTGATACAGGTGCAAATGTTCACATTTGTACTGACAGAACATTCTTTGTGTCTTATCAGGCTTCAGCCGGTGGAACAGTAATGATGGGGAACAGATCTGCAGCCAAGGTGCTTGGGTCCGGACAAGTCGAGCTGAGATTCTCAACTGGACGAGTTTGGACTTTGCGCAGGGTGCTGCACGTTCCTGAGATTAAAAAGAATGTTTTGTCTGGTTCTTTATTAGTTCGAGAGGGTTTTCAATTAGACTTTAAATGTAATAAAGTAGTTTTTCTGAGACATGGTATTTTCTTTGGAAAAGGATATTTGGCTGATCATGATCTTTTATTTAGAATAAGATGTGACATTGATAGTTCAGTTAATAAAATTTCTGGTTTTGATTCTTCTACTTATGTCGTTTCAAATATTGAATCTACTGATTTATGGCATGCTAGGCTAGGACATGTAAATTTCAATTCTATGAAAAGAATGATGAAACTTGACATGATTCCTAATCATACTATAGACAAACTCAACAAATGTGAAATGTGTGCTCAAGCTAAGTTGCCTAGAAAGCCTTTTCATTCTGTGAATAGGGAAACTGAAATTCTAGACTTAGTTCATTCTGATATTTGTGAGTTTGGTGGTGTGATGACTAGAGATAACAAAAGATATTTTATCACCTTCATAGATGATAGCAGTAGATACTGTTATGTTTATCTGCTTAAAACTAAGGATGAAGCCTTAGAAAAATTTCTTATTTTTAAGAATGAAGCAGAAACACAAGTCGGGAAAGTAATTAAACGTCTAAGGTCAGATAGGGGTGGTGAATACACATCTAAGATATTTGATGAACAATGCAAACTATTTGGCATAGTTCATGAGGTCACTGCACCATATTCACCACAGTCCAATGGAATAGCAGAACGAAAGAATAGGACCCTAACTGATATGGTCAACGTATTTTTACAAAGTTCTGGGCTACCATCTTACATGTGGGGGGAAGCTTTGAATACGGCATGCCATATTCTGAATAGAGTTCCCTTAAGGCATAAAGATAAGAGTCCATTTGAACTTTGGAGAAATAGGAAACCAAGCCTAAAATATCTTAAGGTGTGGGGATGCCTGGCTAAGGTCTTAGTCCCAGAACACAAGAGAAAGAAGCTTGGACCCAAAACAGTTGACGCAGTCTTCTTGGGGTATCTGGAAAATAGTTATGCCTATCGATTCTTAGTAATTCGGTCTGAGATCGCAGGCATAGATTCTAATACTATTGTTGAACTTCGTGATGCTACATTTTTCGAGGATATTTTTCCAATGAAAAAGGGGATTCCTGAAAATCTGACTA
Organism: Ottelia alismoides; assembly: GCA_037367405.1. Taxonomy (NCBI): domain Eukaryota; kingdom Viridiplantae; phylum Streptophyta; class Magnoliopsida; order Alismatales; family Hydrocharitaceae; genus Ottelia; species Ottelia alismoides. The sequence goes on along the minus strand of JAZKJV010001160.1, from coordinate 714,608 downwards.
GTGACGTAGCCTCAACATCTGGTTCTATTCCACAACAAATAGAAGAGATGTCAAATGTGGGGGCTAGCTCTTCTGAACCCAATGAATTTTTGGAGGATGTTGAACCTAGACGGAGTAAGAGACCTAGGATTGCCAAGGATTTAGGTAGCGACTTTGTCTCCTACCAAATCGAGGGTGATCCTCCCACATACAAGGATGCGATGGCTTCTACTGAAGCAAGGCATTGGAAGGACACTATTAAATCTGAAATGGATTCAATCATTTCAAATGGCACGTGGGAATTGGTCGATCTACCTCCTGGGTGTTCCACCATAAGAAGCAAATGGGTATTCAGAAGAAAACTTAGACCGGACGGATCCATAGAAAAATATAAGGCAAGACTTGTAGCCAAAGGTTTTAAACAGAAAGAGGGTATTGATTATTTCGATACCTATTCTCCTGTTACTAGAATGACTACGATTCGGATGCTCATTGCGTTGGCCTCCATACTTGATCTCACAATTCATCAAATGGATGTGAAGACTGCCTTTTTATATGGTGATCTTGAGGAGGAGATCTATATGGACCAACCTGAGGGATTCGTAGCATCTGGTAATGAGAGAAAGGTCTGTAAGCTTGTAAAATCTCTTTATGGATTAAAACAAGCTCCGAAACAGTGGCATGACAAGTTTGATAAGACTATCCAGTCTTATGGCTTTATTGTTCATGAATCCGATAAATGTGTGTACTCTATGATTAAAGGTGATATGTTTGTTATCTTATGCCTATATGTAGATGATATTTTGATATTTGGATCAAACATAAGGATAGTGGAAGAAACCAAGAGGTTCTTGAGCAGTAAGTTTGAGATGAAGGACTTAGGAGTTGCTAATATGATTTTGGGGCTCAAACTGATTAGATCTGCTAATGGGATAGCTGTGTCTCAGTCACATTATACTGAGAAGGTTCTTGAAAAATTTGGCTATCAGAGCTATAAATCTGTATGCACTCCTTATGATTCATCTAAACCCCTCTGCAAGAACAAGAGTGGACTACCTGTAGCACAGCTACAATATTCCCAGATTATAGGAAGCTTGATGTATCTTGCGAACTGTACTCGACCTGATATTTCATTCACGGTCGCAAAGTTAAGTAGATATACGAGCTGTCCTGACCGTACTCATTGGGAGGCCTTGGATCGAGTGTTGAAATACCTTAAGGGTACTACACTTCTTGGACTGCATTATGGTAAATATCCTCCTGTCTTAGAAGGATATAGTGATGCAAGTTGGATAGGTCAAATGGAGGACTCCGGGAGTAACTGTGTGACTGGGTATGTATTTACCCTTGGAGGCGGTGCAGTCTTCTGGAGGTCTGTGAAACAGACCATCTTGGCTCGGTCTACTTTTGAGGCAGAGCTGTGTGCTTTGGACACAACAGGTATTGAGGCTGAATGGCTTCGGGAGCTTCTCTCTGAGATGCCCATGGTGGGTAAGCCGATACCGGCAATTTCTTTACATTGTGATAGCATGACTACTATTGCAAAGGTAAAGAGTTCAAAGTACAATCAGAAAACAAGAAGACATATCCAAGTTAGAATTAAGTCTATTAGGGATTTGGTGTCTTCTGGAGTGATTGCTGTGGAATTTGTTGGTACCAAAGATAACACGGTAGATCCACTTACAAAGGGACTTGATAGATCTTTAGTCCAAAAATCCAGACTTGGGATGGGGCTGAAACCCACTGAGAGTTTACCCGCAGTAGCAACCCAACCTAAATGAGTGGAGATCCCACAAAATAGGTTCAATGGGAAAACAAGCTGTAAGGGGAACTGGTTGGCACTCATCATGCAATACTTTGCATGTGAGTCCTATCCCTGAAAAGTCGAGTGCCTGAAAGCTGCAGGAAAAGGTTGAGAATTATGCTCTTAATGGATTCAAGCTTTTATAAGCAGGATGTGAGCAGTGCATCCTTGGAGAATGCCACCTATATGAGTATTTCTGTGGGCCGCAGATAAAGGATGAGGGTTTATCCTTTAATATACTCATGAAACAGGGTAGGGTGCAAGGCCATTAATAGCACCAAAACCAGAAGATTGTCACCATAGACTTCACTCCGTTGTTACCTCTCGATACCATTAAATCAAAGGATTAAAGTTCAAGACATAGTTCACTTTATTCCTGTGATGGTGAAAGGGGATAACTCAGGTAATGGTTCAAACCGGAAGGTACCTTTACTGAAAGCAGAGTGTGGAAACCCGAGATTCTTGGCTCTTCGTGTTTCAACAGTGAATTCGTGGGGGATTGTTGGAATTAACGGTATTGGGATAGTTTGATGCAATTTGATGGTCAATATCAAGTTGTATTGATGTATCTCAATTCCTGGAATTCAATGTCTCAACCCTGTGGGGTGCTGTTTAGTCCCACATCGTGGAGAGAGAAAACTGAGACTTGGTTTATATGTGGGAAGTCCTGAGACTAGTCTGGAAACAGACTAGAGAGGATTTTAGACCGCAACACACACACGCACGCACGCGCGCGCCGCGCCGGGCCGGGCCGGGCGTGGGCGCGGCTGCGGCTGCGGCTGCGGCTGCGGCTGCGGCTGCGGCGTGGCAAAGACCAAGTCGGTTTTTGTAACCGCGAGTTTTGATTTCCAAGCGTTACGCCCCATTATCTCCTCACGAAAATGTAACCGCCCGGACGCCTTTAAGTATCTCTTAAAGGGCGTGGGTGTGGGTTACGAACATCCAACCCCATTCATTCTCAGCGCCCTTCTCTCTCGCGAGGACGCTCCTTTTTTGCTCTCTCTCGATCTCGGGTTTCGTCTACTGAGGTGGTTTTCGAGGACGCTCAAGCACGGTGCGCACCGTCAACGAGCGTGGACCGTCGGACCCTGGGAGCGGCACGTCAAGGTCCTGTGCGCCGGTAAAGTGGGGGGCGCTGTCTCTCTAAGGGGAGTCCTACAACAGGACGCTTCGGTTGTAATCTCTAACTCTACTTTTCTTTGTCGCATTGTTTGTCATGTTTTTGGTTTCCGGATTTCTCCCTTGCGCGAATATGCATATGTTTATTAAACGGATATTTCTCTTATCACTATTAACCTGGATTCATACATATGATAATCTGTTCTGTAAATCTGTGGTCGTATGGATTTTTGTATGTATGCTGTTGACGTCTTTATCAACAGAAACTCAGTCAATCTACCAATTTCATGCATGCTATTTCTTCCTCCAAAAATAATATCCTCATGAAAAGAAGATAATATATTAGTTAAATACATTTTTTAAATAACATAAAAGGTCATAAATTAAACATGTAGTTAATATGCTATAGTCAGATGTGGTATTTGTGTTTGCAACTACCTTCTAGTATTACCTCAATACCATGGTGTATGGACATCAATATTGACTTTTTTGTGCTCAAACACTAGAACATCATCTCTATTCTCCCTTCGCTCCACGCATTGTCAATGTAAAAAAGATTTATTTAGGATCTGATAACCTCATGCATGATTCCTTCGAGAACAAAAAAATGAGTCCTTTCAAATTAATGTTGAAACATGTTGACATTCTAAACTATTGCATCAGTCAATCTAACACATGTATTATGATAATTTTATATAAAATTAATGGAAAGCTACTCATCAAACTCCTAGTTTGGCAATGCATATTGTATACAATTTTGTAGTACTTGTCCATCATACTGTATCAAAATCATATGCATTAGAAAATCTTAATATATATGATTTTTATCCAATGAACCCTATGCCCACTAGACATGAGATAAGCCCATCATCTCGGTCATTGGATATGCTTCTTTTAATCCCTAAATATCAGGGATCCGTAACCATAATGGAAAAAAACAAAAAAAAGGAATTTTATAGAAATTCCCAAAATAATAAGCATTCGAGAGGTTATTGTATTGAGAGGTGATCGACATGTTCATTTGCAATATGAGGGTCGTTCTTGTAATATGAGGCAAGGATTTTGCAATCTTAGGCGATTGTTTTTCTCCAATCTAAGGTATTGTATTTGAAGTGTAGATGTTTTTTTCATTAATCGTACAATCTAATAGTTTTTTTTGATATATCAGTTTCAAACTCGATGGATGATTTGCGAATGGAAATTGAGCATGATTTATCAGAAGCAATGATGGACGATGCCTCCCAATTTAATTTGGATCGTGAGAAGATCACATCAGAAGGACAATGATGGATGATCTGCAAATGCATTTGGAGGATGAGAATATTATTTTAGAATGATGGATTTGTACTATCAATGACTGTTTTATAAATTTGTTGATCAAATTTATATCCCTTTGTACTTGATTAATTGCATTATTGAAGTATTTCTTCAGTAAGTATTTCTTTGAAAGGATATTAACAAGCTATAGAAGACCTATTTGTATTTGTGTGAATGATTGGAACTCTAGTAACACCTAAACAAAATTTGTGTAACTCATGCAATTGACATTAGTAACATAATAGGAAAACATCTATGACGAGTATCTTTATTATTGCTACCAATAACACATTTAGTTTAAGTATTTTACTAGATTATGTAAGTAACCAAGGCAATATGAATGCATCAGTAAAAACGTTAGTAAGACTAGTAACACTTGACATATTACTGAAGTATTTATTTTCAGTAATTTGGTATGATAAAAAGATCTTATATGACAAGTAACTTCAAGTGTTGCCATCAATAATACTTTTCGTAGTACAGGTAATTTGTTATCATACGTAAGTAAGGCCATATAACTTGTATCAATAACTATGAGAGAAAGATCAATATCAGTAACAATTTTTTGTAACATATGCCTTCAGCATCAATAGCTATAACTTTAGTAATAATTATAAGGGTTATATGGGGCTGCCGCCAATGTCCAACCAGCTGCCCCAAGTTGTCTGGACCGTTAGATTTGATCAAGGGCTAAATTTTTTTGCTTTTTCTTTAATTTCCAAAAAGAAGAAAGCTCCTCGATCTTGCTGCTTCTCTTCCTCTTCATGCAAAACCCCCCAAACCCATCTTCTTCACCAGATAAACCCACCAACCTCCCTTTCACACCAATGGATCATCGCTGATGTTTCCTCTCCTCGACGTCGACCTCTCCATGCAACCTCCTCTCCTCGGCTTCCACTAACTGCATGACCTTGCTCTTGCCCCACCTCACCAGACAAACTCACCAACCTCCCTTCCACACCAACGGATCATCGTCAGTGTCTCCTCTCCTCGACGCCGACCTCTCCACACAACTTCCTCTCCTCAGCTTTCACTCACTGCGCGACCCTGCTCTCGCCCCACCTCACCATGCACCCCATGCTCCGGATCATCCCCACTTCCCTCGCGAGCTCTAGCTACCGAGAAGTCCTCCCCATTGTTCTAGCTGTCACGCGTGAGCCTTCCTCGCCATATCTCTCTCACGCTCCACTCCAGTCGCACAAGCCCTCCTTGCAACAGCTTCCGGCCAGCACCATTATCCCTCATGTTGCTGTGAACCACACTTCCACAATGAGAAGGCCTGGGACAACCTCTTATCAAACAAGGTGCTAATCTTTTCGTTCGCTATTCTCCAATTACACATGAATCTAGGACAACCTCTTATCAAACAAGAAGGTATGGGGCAACTGCTGGAATCTATCATCCTCTTCTTGGGATTTCGTCGCTGGATCTATATGCTTTGGAGTGCATAAAATTCCAAGAATTTCACAATAAATTTCAATTTTAAAACGTCGAAATTTTGGTAAACTTTATGTTGTGCATAATTAATTAAACTTCGGTTATGGTTCTTAGATATCATCTTTATTGTTTTGTATATTCCAATTAAATGGAAAACAAACTTCATTGGAATGATTTTATAAAATTTATTTTATCATTTGCGATATTGCTTGTAAGAGAGAATGTTAAATTGTGGATCTTTGGATTTCAGTTGACTGATCATAAAAAAATGAAAATAACCGAATTCACCCTATCGCAAAAATTGAACTCTAACTTATTTCACAGCCAGCTCCTGTCGCGAGCACTCATCCCCGTATTTTAGTTGTAATGTTTTTGGGTAATTAAGGCTAGGGTTGTGCATGGGGAGGATACCTCTCGTATTGGATCAACCATGTTTAACCTTGCGAGCCCTAGCTATCGCAAGGATCACACCGACGATCCTTCTCTGTCGTGCAAGCCCTCGTCGTCGCGAGGCCCTCAGCTCTATCTTCTCTCGCGTACAAGTCCTCCAGACTATAATACGGGCCCTCGTTGAAACTCCAGGCATTTGCCGGTCTACACCTCCCTTCAGCACCCCCTCTCCGAACGGCTTCCTTTGGAAGGCTATTTCGACCACTGGATTGCTGGCTTCGAGCTTCCTTTCATGATCAGATTGTGGGTATCACATAGTCCTTTCACCATCTAGGCTTTGGAGCTTCCTTTGCACCACTGGAATAATGTGCGGCAATATTGTCTTACTTTATTAAAGGAGGGGATATTGCTTGTGGTTCAAGTGGTTCAAATTGTTTGCTGGAGCTTGTAGTCGTAACAAAGATTAAATATGCTTCTTTCCATGATTATCTTATTTATAATTTCATAGGGAATGATTGTCTCATCTTGGTACAAGCATAATGTGCAGGAGTTGCATGGGATTCGGTTGGATGGTAGCTCCAGAATGACTTAGTGCAGCTCTCTCATATTGATCTGAGGCAAAGTGTTACTTCTGGAGATTTTGTCAATAAAATTCAAAAAAGTTAGATTTGCAAGAAAAGTTGTGCAAAGGATTTAAGTCCACATTTCAATTGCTTTGTTCTATGTACTCACTAGTTGTGTAAAAGATTCAAGTTTACCTAATTGATCTCAAACAAATAGTATTTATATCGTAAAGCTTAAGATCCCTAATATATACATTATACTAAAGCCCGGTTCTGGCAAACTCTTCCCCTGCAATGGCACGTGAACACTGTGAGACTTCTCAAATTCCCATTGCCTCTTCTCCCTCACTCTGCCCACGATCTCTCTCGCTCTTTCTTTCTCACAAGTTGCATCACACCCTTCCATCCAAGACCTCCCTCCTCTCTCGCCTCCTCCTCCACCCCTCCACTTCCTCACCTCCTCTCCGCTCCTCCCCTCCCACTGCTCGCGAGTCTCCACCCCCTCTAGCCGAACCCACCGAATCTCAACCATCTCACAAGTCCCCCTCCTCTTGCACCAACGAGTACGTCAACTTCGAGCCCCGACCTCTGCTTGAGGACTCTGCCACCCTTGATAACCCCAAGCTCGGCCCCTTTTTCCTCAAGCTCGCCCATAACACTTTTGTGTCTGATGAGGGCCTTACAAAGGCTCTTGACTACTTCATCTGCGCCTCTCTGTCCTCTGAACGTTGCGCTTCCACTGAGGGCGACAACCTCCACATGTTACTTGAGCTCGCCATGAGCATGCACGTCACCGCTACCATCATCTATATCGTTGGGAGGTTCAACAGGTGACCCTGCTCCATGAACCTAGCCAGCTTTTTCCCTCATCTTGCCACGTAATTTCTTTCATGAAGTTGAAACGTGCCCCCAATGTCCTTTCCCCTCTCCATCACCCTCACATGGTCACCCTCCTTGACAAAGTCATGTGACTCCTGTACATCCATCAAGGGTCTCTTCCATCTCTACGAACTCTACAACTTCAACACCCCCCATCATTCCGACAACGTACAAGTTGAAGATGGATGCTCGGGTTTTCTAACTTGGCCCTGATTGTGAAATCCATAAGAAGCATGAGCGGAGGGTGTCCAGTTGTGCGGGGGATCGAACCTTATCACTCAACTAATGGCCTTCACCAAAGGTGGAAAGGGAGGATGGTTAGATAGTGAAGCAGAGGAGAATTGAAGGTTGGGAATCATCGGATTGTGGTCCAAGTTTGAAGGAGAAAATGGGTAGCAGAGAACTTATGGATAGCACAAGAAAAGAGAAGAAGATAAAAAAGGGGGAAAGGAAGTATAAAGGTTAGAGAAGATACCCAGATGTGGTTCGAGTTGTCTTCGCATGTACTACTCCTAATCGTTGCTTCAAACTCCCTACGATGACGTGAGCTCAATGTCTTCGGGACCCACAATAGTAACATGGTACCAAGGAGGTAAGGTACCTTAGGAGTCCTCACCGGAGGTGCTATTGTCACAAGTCCTATAGCTCCCTCCCTCCCTCTCTCTCAACAGGTCAGAGAACTGCGGATATGACAGATCATGTATAATGCGACTTCGTAATGGAGTTGTATAGGTGAAGAGAGATCGATATGTTTTAGGACTTTGATTGGTTATGAAACAAAGAAGGCGATCAGATTGGATGAAATTAATTGGGTTTGTTATCCGATAGTATGTGATAAGGTGGTTGAAGAGGCTTAGAGATGAACATGGGTTAGTTTAGCAAAGGAGATTGAGGTAATGGTCGATGGGTGGTTATTGATGTTGGAGTCTGCCAGTTGGGTATTGACGGAGGTTTTGTGAAGGACTGATGGGTGAAGGTGAGGATAAATGGATCTCAGTTGGGTGAAGGGTCCATCATTGAAGGTTTTCCGTGATTGTAGAAAAACGTCAAGACAACCCGAAGTCTTCATCGAAGCAGCCTAATCAAGCACCTGAAGCCTGGACATCGATGGCATCACCGATCTGTTATGAGGTTCACCACCGCTTGAACCCAATACAACTAGAGGAAGAACCCATCTCATCTCTAGAAAGCATAGTGTTTTGATCCAGAGAGCAACACTTTCACATCGAATTAATCCGAGCCGACTCCATCTCTAGAGACCTCTAGAGCGACCACATCACCCCGAAATCCGATCTATCATGTATATGAAGAGTTCATCCGAGCAACAGTCAGTAGAGAGACTTATACTTGAGCATTAATCTCCTGCACCTGGAGATGAAAACAAAGAAATCCATCGCCCACGACATTCCTTTGCCCGAAGAACATGCTTGTTTTGGGAAGAACACAACAGATACTCCCAGTTTTTTTACAACCCTCGATCAAATCGAGCAGCTTCATAGCAGCCGCATGTTGCCAAACCGCTTCAGAGGTTACGTGACCAGCAAGTGGAAGGAAATATTTTAGGAAATTTTGTATAATTACCCCTTAGATTCTATGGAAGATGAGCCATTTGATTCGAACTAAATCTAACGCTCAGTAAATTCCTATTTGCTGATACTTTTGTAAACATTTGTGCAATCAAACTTGCAACCTATGTACGAATTATCGAGCAAGCAGTTTTGATAATGTTCAGGCTTTTTCAGACTAGCTCCTACAGAACTAAATAGGAATTGAGAAGGGTAACTATGAGAAGCAAATGAAGTATATATGCAAGCAAATGGCAATCATGCTCCACAAGATCTGTAAGTGTTCTTTCTCATACATGCATACAAGGGGTTGTTGTCCTTATTTTGTGGTTGTTAACAGAAGATAATATTTTCAAATCTATTAGCTCCCTAAGAACTTATCCAAATATTTGTGCACTTAAAAATGAAATCGATTATACATACCCGTTTAGTCATAAGTATAGTTTTGTGCTTAGAAAGATAAGTAAAATGGAATTTGTAGAGGCTCGGGATAGGGGTGCCAATCGAATCGAATGCATTCGAATATACCACAATTTGAATTCAATTCATTTTAAATGTATCGAATCCAAACTCGAATAGAATTTAAAATGAATTTACTAACTTAAATTCAAATTGATTCATTTTGAGTTTTGAAAACTTAAATTTGTTTCATTTTATTCTGGAACCAATAAGTTAATTGGTGTTTTAAAGCCCATATAGATACTTTAATATGAAGGATATGATAATTTTAAAGAAAAAGGCTATATAATCAAGGAAAATAACAAACATATAATATATAATCGATAAAAATACCTAACTTTTACAATTATTATATGCCTTTTACAATAACGTACATACTGAGGCTTACATATGTGACTAACTAAGTGTAGATTGTGATGTTTTTGTGTCAATACCTCTACCATTCATCAGTATTACACATGTGCACTTATAGTTTATACTTATTGCAATTTTATCCTATTCACTATATACCAAATAAATACCTATAAGTCTATATTAAATAAAATTTGTAAAAAAACACAAATACATATTACTATATCTTATACTTTATTAAATCGTTGTGAAAATTAACATCATTTTCTATTTTTTATAAATCAAAAATAAAAATTACATATTAACTTTAAAATCCATAAACTCAAATAAATTCATAAAATTTCATAAAAATTATGTTAGATAGATTTTTATCAAATGTTAAAACATATATCAAAACCACCAACATTCAAATAGACTTAGCATATCTCTAAAATGTCCAAAATTGAAATAAAGAGTAAAGATGAAATGACTTAGCAAATGTCCAAAATAGAAAATTAATCAATGTAATTTACTTTTATTTATTTGCCAATCTTAAAAATTATTACATATATATGGGTTAAATTTTATGTTATTTTAATTGTTGCAGGTCACCAACTTCATATTTGGGGAAAAATCAACATTATTCTCACTCACTCTTATTTTATTTATTTTTTTATCTTTTTTTAGTTTGTTAATTAGAATCATATCTAGAAAATGTTACTTTGGATACTTTTATGTAGATTTCATGGTAGCATTGTTGTTGTTTGTAACTCAACTTTCGTTTTCAATTGTTTTTTTTTGAAAAAAAAATTATATGAATCTTCTGATGAGCGATGTATAATGTAATATCATTTGTTCATTTGATATGTACAAATGTCATTGATTGATTGAATAAGATGTATGCAAATATTTTTTATTCTCCATCAAATTATTTATTTATTAATTCTTAAATATACATATCGCTTTTTAAAACTATTGATGGTTGCATGTTAGGACATATGTAAATTTCTTATGATTATAATCGATAATTAATAGTTCTATGCAAATTGCTACTTCTGAATTTTAATTGAATTGTTCTAATGATGTTTTAGTCACTTCATTTTGTTTATAATTCTTAATTTTCTCTTTTAATATTTTGCTAATTTAATACATAGGAAAAATAATGGTATAGATTTTCTCAAAAAATATCTGTTTTATATTCTTTGTTTGATAATTTAACTATGTTTTTCTCAATAATTAATTCTTTTGCCAAAAGAATAATATTTCAGATTTATTTCAGTAAGTGTTAATATTGATATACCAATGGTCCACAAAATAAGGTGTATAACTCTATTCCTAAATTACAGTAAAATAAAGATAATTTGTCTTACTGATTTTTTTCATTTTTTAAAATATTGGAAATAGAATTATTTTTTACAACCCGCCGCGAAGCGCGGGCCCATATACTAGTGAAATTGAAGACTGAAACCGGAGAATCAAAAGCTCGCAAGCACAAGTAAATGATATTTTCTCGATTTCAAATCCTATACAAGGGAGTACATAAATATTAACTTCTATACAAGGGGAACCAGTTTCAACTGTTGTTTTTTTATATTTCAATTAAATGGAAAATCAAATTTCGTTGGATTGATTCTATAAAATTCATTATATTTTACCAATTGGATCTTTGGATTTCAGTTGACCGAACATAAAAAAATGAAAACAATCGAAAAATTGAATTCTAACTTCTTTCACAGCCAGCTCCTGTCGCGAGCACTCATCCCTGGATTTCAATTGTAATTGTTTTTGGGTAATTAAGCTGTTCTTTTTCAATGATGTGGATAAAATACATGCGATGTTCTTTAACATGCATTGTTTACATGCTTCTTTGAAGTCGAAGTGTTAGATTATTTGGAGGTACGAGATGGACTATATTTATGAATTGATGGTTGATATAAACAAGATTTAGTTGATATTAACAAGATTTATATGATTGGTCATTGCTTTCAATTTTCCATTTCCTTTTGACATTCTTTTATTCTAAATGGTGACACAATCACATAATTACAACATTTATATATTGTCTGATATGGAACACATTTAACACGAAGTCCAACACTTGAATATGTGTTCTCGTCAATTCTTTCATTCTGTCAACAAGCTTGAAATTAAAGACGATATCACAAAATTAGATCCATAGTTAAGTTCGCAAAATTCTATAAAATATTCAAAAAAAGTAAAGTTAGACCATATAGCAACTTCCAAAAAAATATGAAGGCAACATTTGCATAATAGCTTGCATTTTAGCAGATGCATAACAGCTTACACTTCAGAATCATCTTCATGATCAACTTGTATCTCATGATCGTCATCATAAAGCAATCTTTGATATCACCATCATCTAATTATAATTCTTTTGCCTAAAAAAATAAAACATGCACAATTAGCATATTGAAAATCAAAGTGGATGGGAAAGATAAGAATTATGTTCAAAATGGTATCTTCAACACCGAACAAGTAGATATATAGTGGCCCTTTTCTCCGCAATGACCGCAGGTTCTTTTTTTTACTATTTTCTTGTGATAAAGCAATCTCCAAGGAAGATTTGATTCTCCGAGCATGTTTAGGCCACCCCTTGCTTTTTACAAGACATGGATCTCGAAGAAGTTCCGTTGATTGTATATCATCCACAAAAAGTCCACCATCATCATTCCTTGATATATTTTCTTCTAATTCTACATCACTGAGCATCTTGACAAGCATCAACCTTTTGTAATGATAATTGGAAGTGTTTAATACTTTTCACTGGCATATTTGAAGCCTTAGCTGAGTGCATCCCCCAAGCCATTAGCGAAGTGATGTTTAAACTTGTGATTGATCTTTCAACATGGCTACCAACTGTATTATATCTGGCATGAATAGTCCATCTGAACAAAATATATCTTGAAGGCAACTCCATCAATCATTTTATCACTTTAAAAATGTGTAACATATGAGGACAAGTTATTCCCTTAGTCTCAAACTTTTTGCAATTACAATAACACATTGGTTCACTAATATTACTCACACTAACCATACATTGTCTCCCTACTTTACCAACTCTTTATGCGGAGAACCATGTCATAGTACCATCATTAGCTAATTCAGTCGCCATATATGCACTCTTTTGTTTAAGCTCCTCTTTAAAATTTAAAAAACTTTATGTGTGTAAAGTGTCCGGCTTGAGCTTCCATGGGATGATGAGAAAGAAGACCGGTTTAGAATACATGATCTTAAAGTCAGCTCTCTCCTCAAGGTCCCGTCAAGAAGTAACCGCTCTATCGTATTATAGAACAAACTCAGATAATGATGTTTTTGCATTAACAAAACCATCGAAGAAAACATTTATGCTTTCAGATCGTTGGCTAAATGTCACTCCTGCAAAAAAAGTATCATTAAGATATAATGACACCCAATGCTCTCTTTCTTCGTACATGTTTGCAAGCCAAGAACCCTCATCGAATTTATAACATTCTCTTATTTCATGCCATTTACTTTCGAATTCTGCGTTGGTTTTTGATCCATATATAGTCTTCTTTGAAATTTTTTGTTCCATTTTCAAACGTCTAAGATGAAGTATTGCATTTTTCTCAAGATGCCACGAACAATAATGATGCTTTGTGTCAGGGAACTGTAACGAACCCGATCGTCCGAGAAATGTGCGGAAGCGAAAACTCAACGGATATCTCGGGATCGTTACTCATAGCATTAATCATAGCATTAAGAGCAGTAAAGAACCTAGTAAAAAAACTTTTCCATAATCATAATAAGGTCACAATTCCAAGAGTTCCTTAAATAAACCAAAAGATAAATAAATTAGATGAAATCGTATCCACGATTTCCTTATTCCAGTGGGCATAAAAGATGTCCTTCCAAAACAAACACGCAGTGGTTCCATACCGATCCTACTTCTTGAAGACTGTGTCGTTTCCTTAAACCGTTAATGATCTAATCCTCACGTTCTCCTGAAAAAGATTAACAATACATGTTATGAGCCTAACGCTCAGTATGTGTCGAGTTAGGGTCAAGCAGACTAGCGTAGAAAACAAGTCACAAAAGCCATTATCATAAGAATCATAAATCAACTTATTTAATGTTTATAATTAACTTCCTTTCATAACCATGAATCTCATAACATATTTGCGCATATACCCATAAGTTTTACCATATTTGCATATATGCCTATAATATTCATATAAATTACACCTATGCACTTAACAATAACATACATGTACCCTTAAAATTTATCATAAATGGCACATACACACATACCATTGACATAAATTGCATATATGCCCATAACATAAACATAAATTTCATACGTGCACTTAACTTTAACAGAACTCACACATAAGTCCATAACAGTAACATAGTTGCATATGTGCACATAATATTAATATATATTGCACATATGCCCATGACATTTTGCATGTTTAGAGTGGTATTGATTGTTACTTCTTAGGCGGCTTTGATGCATTACCACCGGTACAAGCGGTCCATAATACATAACATGACAGTCTAGCTACAACTGTAGAGGACTTATCTTTTGCCTCACGCCCCGGAAGGCGTTGCCCCTTTAAGTCCTTACGACCCCTTAGTTCGAGTCGGTGTCAATATCTTAACATTATATTATTTTTAATAGCCATAATTTGATCACAAATTACATGTATGAACAATGCTCACATCAAATACTCATAATCTGTTACTGTCGGCCTAACAATACTTTTTACACTCCAAGTAAAATTATGAATTATTTAATTCTTGATTTGGCTGCCACGGATTATTCGTGGAGGAAAATCGTAGCCTACCCGTCTACCAACTATAACCTAGTTAATATTTTCTATAATTAGCATTTATTGCTTAGAATTATATTGCCTTTTTCTTTCCATTCACGAACTCACTGCATATAAATTCCAAAATTGATTTATACCAAAATGGATAAAAGGAAAAGCCTAAGTAATAACGTAACGAAATTAGATACCATTGAATTGAACAAACTTCCGTCCAAGAAAAATACTACTTGTTCATATGTAGCGCGTACGTACGCCTTATCTACATGTGTAGTAACAAATTCTATTTTTTTAAAACAAAATAACCATAATACATGTGAGACTTGGAATTCTAGATGAAGTGCCTAATTATCAATATAATACACGACTGATGTCTCCAATGCGACCGTCTTTGATGCAATAGAAAAAATATAATAATTGAGTTATACATTAAATAAGTCAAAGACTGATTTATTCGCACATGAATGGACTGTTGATTTATATTAAGAGATAGGATAATGTGCTATGAAATTAATAACTAATTCCTGATATCAATGTCAAACGAAGTCTCAATTTCTCTGACATAAATTCATGGTGATAAAAATACATGCTGATCTTATATCAAAATACTAAGCTTTTGCTAAAATATACAAGTATGTATATGGTACGAGTGTCTTGTTCCCAAGCCATTAACGATGGTGGTTATAACATCATATTCAGGCATCATGATATCGCGCCAATCGACTTAATTGTGAACAAGGTATTTGTAACTTTACGACATGGTATTCCTAATTAAGGTACAACACATACATCTATAAATTATGGTTCTAAACCAAGGATCAAGATAAAATATCATTTAACAATCCTATGTGTTTGACACATATCTCGCCGACGTAAGAAATTTTGTCGACCAAAATTCCACCACCCCACGTCGTTACTCCTCCAATTTTGTCAGATCAAACTTCGATGCCGACGAGGAAGATTGTTGTTGTCGGATTCAAGAACGACGCAATGAAATAGGTCGTCGACGATCTCTCTCTCTCTCTTTTCCTCTTTCTCTCTCTCTCTCTCAAAGGCAATGTGTGGGGAAGTCATTGGAGTCACATTGTATTTATAGGCACAATCCAAGAGATAATTAACAATAATTAATGGATTCAATTAAAGGATAATTGTGATAACTAAGTAGGGTTGTTGCTAATTTATTATCTCTTTCTTCTTATTATTATTTCATTATCTTAAGAAAGTGACGTCAGAATTTGTTACAGTCTTTATTTTTTTTATAAAAAAACATTCCGTTACAATTTACCCTCCTTAAAGAAATTCGTCCTCGAAATTTATACTGTAAAAAGTCACTTACCAAAGAGATGCGGATAATGTTGACGCATTTCGTCCTCTAACTCCCAAGTCGCTTCTTCCCTCTAATGGTTCTGCCAGAGTACTTTGACCATCAGAACTATGCGATGCCGCAACTGATGCTCCTTACGGTCTACGATAAGGATTGGTCTTTCTTCATATGTCAGGTTCGGCTGAATGTCCGAACTTCATGCTCGATCACGTGCGATGGATCAGGATTATACTTCCTTAACATTGATACATGAAAAATATCATGTAACTTGGAATAATGAGGTGGAAGAGCAACCTGATATGCTACTTCTCCCACTTTCTTTATTATCTCGAAAGGTCCCATATTTAGGACTCAATTTTCCCTTTTTGCCAAATCACACTACTCCCTTGGTAGGAGAAATCTTTAAGAACACATGGTCACCTACTTCAAAATTCAATTCCCGCCTTCGACAATCAGCATAAGACTTTTATCTACTCTGAGCGGCTAAAAGTCTCTTCCGAATTACCTCAACACCCTTCGTACAAGCTTGGACTAATTCAGGTCCCAATATGTATTTTTCCCCAACATCGCTCCAGCACAATAGGGATCTACAAGGTCGACCATATAATACTTCAAAAGGAGCCATCTTAATGCTTGCGTGATAGCTATTATTATAAGCAAATTCAACCAAAGGCAAATGTCTATCCCAATTTCCAGCAAAGTTTAGGGCACAAGCTCTCAACATGTCTTCTAATGTCTGGATTGTTCTTTCAGATTGTCCATCAGTCTGAGGATGAAATGATGTGCTGAACTTCAAACTCATACCCAAAGCATCCTGCACACTTTTTCATAACCGTGAGATATATCTTGTGTTTCTATCTGACACGATCTATATCGGAATACCATGCAATTTCACTATCTCATTCACATACAATTCAACAAGGCTCTCTGTGGATTGATCTAATCTGATGGGTAAGAAAAGTGCTGACTTTGTTAAGCGATCAACAATCACCCAAATAGTATCAAATCGATCCTTTTTTGTTTTTAGCAACCCGCAAACAAAATCCATAGTGATATGCTCCCTTTTCCATTCGGGGATCTCTAGTGATTGTTGAGGACCTGCATGCTTTTGGTGCTTAATCTTTACTTGTTGACAAATAAGACATACCGACACAAATTTTGCAATGTCCTTCTTCATCTTAGGCCACTAAAAATTCCGTTGTAAGTCTTTGTACATTTTTGTAGTGCTGGGATGAATGGTATACATGGACCTGTGAGCCTCTTCAAGAATTTCTTAATTTAGTTCACTATTATTAGGAACCCACAATATATTACGGAACCTCAATGCCCCATCTATCCCGATGGAGAAATCAGATCCTTTCTTTTGAGAAGCGATTATCAATCTTTGGAGGTCATTATCATCCTTCTGAGCCAAGATAACCTTCTTTACCAATGATGAGTGGATCTTCATTCCAGCCATAAGAACTCTAGTCTTTCTTTCAATAAAAGGGTCTCATTCCTCTAAATCTTTCATTAGCTGCCTTGCAATTTCATACTTACGAGCTTCCCTTCATATTTCCTACTTAGAGCGTCAGCAACTGCATTTGTCTTTCCTGGATGGTAGTCAATGGAAAGATCATAGTCTGACAAAAACTCCAACCATCATCTTTGCCTCAGATTCAGTTCCTTCTGAGAGAAGATCTACTTGAAGCTTTTATGATCAGTAAATACCTCAAATTTCTCTCCATATAAATAATGACGCCAAATTTTTAGCGCAAAAACTACCGCTGCAAGTTCTAGATCATGTGTCGGATAATTTCTTTCAGCTTCCTTCAACTGTCGGGATGCGTAAGCCACAACTTTTCCATGTTGCATGAGGACACATCCCAAATCGGAGCCTGATGCATCTGTGTAAACCACAAACTCACCACCACCCGATGGTAGCGTGAGAACAAGAGCAGTCGTCAATCTTTTCTTTAACTCTTGAAAGATTTGCTCGCGCTTTTGAGACCATTCAAACTTTACATCCTTTCTCAACAGTCTGGTCAGAGGTAGAGAGATCCTAGAAAAATTCTGGATGAATCTCCTGTTATATCCTTCCAAACCTAGAAAACTGCGGATTTCAAAGACATTCATGGGCTGACTCCAATTTAAAACACCCTCCACCTTCGCGGGATCCACAAAAATACCATTCTTGGATACAACATGACCAAGGAATGCAACTTCATATAGCCAAAAGTCGCATTTGGATAATTTAGCATAAAGTTGGTGTTGTTGCAATGTCTCAAAAACTAATCAAAGACGTACTTGGTGTTGTTCGATATCCGGTGAATAAACCAAAATATCATCAACAAAGACAATCATAAACTTATCCAGGTATTCTCGGAATACCCTATTCATTAATTCCATAAATGCAGCAGGCGCATTTGTGAGGCCAAAAGGCATCACTAAGAATTCATAGTGCCTGTATCTTGTCCTGAATGTTGTCTTTGATATGTCTTCATCCCTGATCCTGAGTTGATGGTAACCAGACCGAAGATCAATCTTGGAGAAGACCGCTGCTTGCTGCAATTGATCGAACAAATCATCAATGCGAGGTAGCGGGTACTTATTTTTTACGGTGACTTTATTCAATGCTCTATAATTAATGAAGAGCCTAAGAGACCCGTCCTTCTTTTTCACGAAAAATACAGGAGCACCCAAAGGAGAAACACTTGGTCTCAAGAACTCTTTATCTAATTATTCTTGCAATTATTTTTTCAGCTCATCCAACTCAGCAGAAGCCATTCTGTAAGGTATCATAGAGATGGGTGTAGAACCCGGTAATACCTCAATAGTGAAGTCAATCTCCCTTGTAGGCGGAAGATCCGGGAGGTCATCTGGAAAAACATCTGGAAAATCTCATACGACGTCCAAATCCTCAAGTTGCACCATAGAGGGTTTTGTACTTATTATGCTAGCCAAATAAGTCGTGCACCCGGTAGCTATCAATCAGCATGCTCTTAGAGCTGAGATAATCATCTGACTTCTCTTTTTGTCTCCGTGGATTACCAATTCTGACATATGTGGTTTATTAAAAACCACCTTCTTTTGTCTGCAATATATGCTGCATAGTGCTCCCAAAGCCAGTCCATACCCAAAGTAACATCAAAGTTATTCATATGTAGTAATATCAAGTTGGCTGGTAGATTGTCTCCTTCAACAAGGACAGGTACATAAACCATGTAGGTTCCCAACGTAGAGTGTTCACCCATCGGTGAAGTCTCACTAAGTGTATATGGATATTCAATAACCGTAAAATTCAACTTGTTGGCGAATCGTTGAGAGCTAAAAGAATGTGATGCACCAGAATCAAATAAAACATAGCTTAAATGATCCGCAATAGAAAGAGTACCTTCCACTGTGACGTGTCCATCTTCCTCCTCTCCCGAAGGCAGAGCGGACACCCGTCCTTTGACGTGCTTCTTTTGATCTCCAGAGTTCTGTTCCTTCTTCTTGGGACAGTCTCTAATAAAGTGCCCCTTATATCGCAAGCTAGGCAAGCTCCTATAAGCTTGTAGCACTCTCCCGTGTGCCTTCTATCGCAGTGATGGCATAGAGGATATACTGGTTTATCTTTCGTGGCATTCTCGATTCGGGCTTCTTTCCTTTATCCTTATCATACTTACCCTTCTTATTGTCGGCAGAATGGGGACGTTTTCTACTACCTTGTTGTTGGATCCTTTTATATGCTGAGTCGATCTCCACAGCAGCTGAAACTGCATTCGAAAAAGTCTGAGGGCCTCTAGTGAGCACTTTCATGCCCAAACCTGAATTCAAGCCTTCGACAAATTTCCTAGCACGTTGTCTTTCATTTTTGCGTATTCCTTTTCCGTACTTTTCCAGCTCTTGGAATTTGGAAGTATATTGTTCAACGGATAAACTCCTTTGTCGAAGCTCAATAAATTCCAGTCTTTTTGCATCTTGAACATGCTGAGGAATGTAACGTTCGGTGAAACGTTCCTTAAAGTCCTTCCATTCGATGGTGGTTTTATCAGCAAAGTGTATGTTTTTACAAGAAGTCCACCATTCTTTCGCATTGTCGCGTAGACGATAAGTGCCAAATATCACCTTCTTCTCCTCAGGACAATCGGTTGCCTCAAAGGCAAGTTCTAATTCTCTCAACCAATGCTCAGCTTTATCCGGCTTAGGTTCTCCTTTAAAGATAGGTGGATCATGTTGAATGAAAGTCTTCAACGTCAATCCACCAGAACCATGTCCTTGGTGCTTTTGCTGCTGAGACATCATGGTCATCAATTCCTATATTTGACGTTGCATGTCCATAGCCATATCCTAGGTAGACGAAGAGTCACGATCTCCGTTCGCCTCATTCCCACGACGAGGGGCCATCTGAAATGATCACTACAAACTGGACGTCCTTTAGGGACGCTTATTGGGGACGGTCAAGGAGTAACCGTCCCCAATAACAGTATCGAGGACGGTCAGAAGCGAACCGTCCCCTTTCGTATGTAATAGCGACGGTTAATATTGACCGTCACCATTAAGAGACCTTTAGGGACGGTTCTTTACCCGTCTCTAAATAGGCTAGCCCCAGTTTGTTTTTTTTCAACCCAGGATCTTTAGAGGATGGTTATAACCGTCCCCATTACTCCACTGTGCTCGTCGCCTATACAAAAGACCTTTAGGGACTGTTCTCAAACCGTCCCTAAATAGGCTAGCCCAGTTTATTTTTTTGTCAACCCGGGAACTTTAGGGGGCGGTTATAACCGTCCCCATTACTCCACTGTACCCGTCGCCTATATCAAACTATAGGGGACGGTTGTAACCGTCCCCGATAGTTCATTATAGGGGACGGTTGCAAAACCGTTCCCTCTTCCCTTAGAAAAGGGGACGGTTCACTCATAACCGTCCCCGATCATTTATATAGGGGACGGTTGTTTGACCGTCCCCGATGGTGATATACCCCTCCGACGGAGGCGGCTCTTCCTCATTCTCATTCGACCCCTCCCTCCCGTACCTCGCCGCCTCCTGTCCTCCCTCTCGCCGCCACGCTGTCCTCCCTCTCGCCACCGCGCCTCTTCCTCCTCCTCCTCCCTCTCGCCGCCTCGTCACTCCTCCACCCTCTTGCCGCCGCCGTCATCCTCCTCCTCCTCACAACTCACCGCCGCCCTCCTCCTCCTTCTCCCAACTCGCCGCCGCCCTCCTCCTCCTCCCAACTCGCCGCCGCCCTCCTCCTCCTCCTCCCAACTCACCGTCGCCCTCCTCCTCCTCCCTCTCGCCGGCGCCCTCCTCCTCCTCCTACTCCCTCTCGCCGCCGCCCTCCTCCTCCTACTGCCTCTCGCCGCCGCCCTCCTCCTCCCTCTCGCCGCCGCCCTCCTCCTCCTCCACCTCCCTCTCGTCGCCGCCCTCCTCCTCGGCCTCAACTCGTGCCCGTCCGCCCGCCGCCCGTCCGCCGCCTTGCCCGCCGCATTACTTGGTTGTAAGTTTCGTTCTTAATTTCTTATATATTCATCATGCTTATGATTGCATATTTTTTTGATATACTTATTAGTTTAGTCAAATGCTTAAGATAGTACATTAAAAAATAGTGGATAAATGCCTAATTGTGAAAAATGCTTGTAAGTCAGTAGATTAATCTTGATTATGATTAAATGCTATTAGTGATAAAAGATGATTAATTTAGGTAAATGCTTGTAAGTCTTAATTTAAAACATAGTTAGATTAGAGACATAGTAGTGAAACATAGTTATTTGTTCAAAAGCCAAGACTCTCTAGATTAGAGACCGGACTCTCTGGATCGAAGGCCAAGTGTGCCACATAATATTTAGTAGAATATTTGTTCATTAAGTAGAATATTAGTGTATAGCTGATTCATTTTCCTTCGATCCTACGTGTCGCAGCCTGCCCCGCCAAGCGCTGCTCCTGAACCCGATTTGTCGGGAGGAGGAGGGGTAGACCGAGACCGGACTCTCTGGATCGAAGGCCAAGTGTGCCACATAATATTTAGTAGAATATTTGTTCATTAAGTAGAATATTAGTGTTTAGCTGATTCATTTTCCTTCGATCCTACGTGCCGCAGCCTGCCCTGCCAAGCGCTGCTCCTGAACCCGATTTGTCGGGAGGAGGAGGGGTAGACCGAGACCGGACTCTCTGGATCGAAGGCCAAGTGTGCCACATAATATTTAGTAGAATATTTGTTCATTAAGTAGAATATTAGTGTATAGCCGATTCATTTTCCTTCGAGCCTACGTGCCGCAGCCTGCCCTGCCAAGCACTGCTGAACCCGATTTGTCGGGAGGAGGAGGGGTAGACCGAGACCGGACTCTCTAGATCGAAGGCCAAGTGTGTCACATAATATTTAATAGAATATTTGTTCATTAAGTAGAATATTAGTGTATAGCCGATTCATTTTCTTTCGAGCCTACGTGCCGCAGCCTACCCTGCCAAGCGCTGCTCCTGAACCCGATTTGTAGGGAGGAGGAGGGGTAGACCGAGACCGGACTCTCTGGATCAAAGGCAAAGTGTGCAACATAATATGTAGTTAGGTTGTAAAACCTGTTAGCTACCCTAGTTAATAATGATGTCATGTTGTTGTTATGAACATTACCAAACATTTTTGAAATTAACTTTGGATCTTACCTTTAGGCAATGGACAAAAGTTGGATGAACAAAAGATTCGATGACTATCGGACGTATAATAAAGGAGTTATCGGATTCATAGACTGGACTTTTCGATATGAATCGCACTATCATATTGTAGGAGGTGAAGGAGATAAGATACATTGTCCTTGCATAAGATGCAAAAATACTTTGACCCAAAATCGAGCCACAGTTTACGAGCATTTGATATTAAATGGATTTTGGCTACATTATACGAATTGGACATATCATGGTGAAGGACTTAATTTAGAAGAAGATAGTAATGTCCACGGTGATACTGAAAGAGATGTCTCAGAAATACAAGACCGTGATGCTATATTTCATTGCATCTGGTTCGATGTTGGTCGAGTTGGAGTAGGTTACAAGAAGGATAGAAATGTGGTTCTTTCTTTAAAGCAAACAGGTAGGTTACAAACAAATGAACCGTATACGCTTGCCAGTCAGGTCGAACAGGTCTTTTATGTTCCAGATAACTCAGTTAGTGGATGGATAATACCAATTAGAACAACACCGAGAGATTTCTTTAATGTAAACGAAGAGGCAGATGCACTAGACAATGATGTAGCATATCAAAATAACTCCAATGATTTTTTCCATTAGATATTAGACAACGACATTGGAACTTGGAACTAGCAATTTCAGGTAATGTTTTTTTATTTTCAATTTCTATTAATTGAAATTGTTGTCATCTATCGAAATGTATATATTTGTAATAACTCTTTAAATTGCAGACATGGCTCCTAGACCTAGACGTATTCGGGAGGTCCCTGAACCTCCTGATGAATACCCATTCATCACTCTTTATTCTTATATTTTAGCTACAAAAACCTATGCAAATGCATGTAGATATGTGTAAATAGGAATAATTAGCAAAAACATGCATGTTTGTAAATACCTATAATTAGCATGTTTTTGTGCAAAAATAAAAGAATAAAGATGAACAAGAAAAAGAGGGAAATATTTAGAATAAATATTGAGCAACCTAACCCAAGGGAGGGCTCAGCATGGGCCTGACCGCATAAAAGCCAAGTAGAGGGAGATAGGGGCTCATGTGTGTATATATATGTAAATAAATAAAATTATTTTCCTCACCCAAAAATATGATTGTACATATTTTGTATATATTTAGAAGCTATTAAAAACAAAATAAAAATTTAAAAATTAAAAAGACCAAAAATATCCCTTCACCATGTACATAGACCACCCTAATCTTTTTTTTATTTAACCTTATAGATAAATAAAATTATTTTCTAAACTTTTTGTAAATACTCTATGCTATATATTGTAAATAAAATAAATAAAAAGAAACAAAACAAAAATCAAATAAAAATAACAAAAACTAAAATTACAAAAATACATTGTATATATGCCATGTACATAGTTGTACATAACTATTTATTCCACCTATGTATATAAATAATAAAAAGAAAATAAAAATATCTTTTTATTCCTCATTTTATTCTATAAATAAATAAAATATAAAATAGGAATAAAAATGTATAAAAATAACTAATTAAAAATCAAAATTAAAAACCCTATATTGTATATATACCTATGTATAGCTATACTATGTAAATACCTTATTTTTATTTCCAAAAATTAATTAAAAATCACCAAAAAATAGAAAAAATTAAAACAAAAATATTTCATGTTTTGAGTTTTTAATAAATCGGCCATTTCCTATTTTATTTTGAATTTTTAAAGCATTTATGACGTGGCCTCTCCTGATTGGTCCACGGGGGACGTTGACCCCCCGGTCAACTCCCCCCTGTGGACCACTTCACACGGGTCGTGACGCCCGACCCGACTTCCCCGATTTTTCGCGTCACGACCCGGCTTCCAAATCCGCAAATCTCGAGCTCCGATCCTTCCCCGTGCATCCGGGAACCTCGTCCGACACCTTGCCTAGGGCTCCGTGCTCCATCGAGCCGGACCCGAGCCCTTCTTCCCGGACCTGCACCCATATAAAGTCTGAGCTCCGCCGCATTCCATTTCCATCTTTGGCTATCCACCCTTTGTCCCGTGACCTCCATAGCAATCCCTGAGGTGACAGCTCGCGATTGCCCTTGTAGCAGTGAGGAGGGGGTGGTCGGACCACTGATCCGGCGACTTTGCGCCGCCGTGCTCCGCCCCGTTCAGGAGCTCGAGCCTCAGGCCTTGGCGACCTTCGAGGCAACGACCAGGAGCTGCCTAAGCTCCAGCACAACCTTCCACACCACCCAGGTAGCCTTCTAGCTCGCCTATTTCGTTTAATTTTTAGTTTCCCCCAAATCGTAGTTCCGCCGCGTTCCTTTGATTCCGACCATATCACGTATCTTCTCGATCATCGGGACACACTGTCACCTTCGCCATACCTCGACGCACCTTCTTCGCCCATTCGTTCAACCCAGCTCGCACAGGAGCTGGGGTTCGAGCTCCACCATCCTCCGCTCGCCGGAGCTCGCTCGCCCCGACCGACAGTTCAGCTCCACACCGCTTCATCGGGTCGAGGCACTTTGCCCTCGACCCGCGAAGCTTCTGAGCTATTTTGCAGGTCAAGAGGAGGCCATCTGAGGCCCCCTCACATCCAGGCCAGGAGCTCCCTTCCGTCGACCTCGCCGGAGCCCCTCCAGGGCTCGGCTGGGCCATCGGAGGCCATCACCAGCTGCGGGACTTCATCGCCGATCTTCTCCGATCCTCGGAGGCAGCTGAGGAGGACCCCAGTACGCGCACGAGGCCGGCGAAACTTGCCGGCCACCTGTTCTTCGAGGGTCCTCCATCACCGTCCGATCGCCCCAGAGCTCCAGTTTCCATCGTGGCCGTCCATTCATCGAGGAGCAGATACCGTTGATCACTTCGAGGGTAGATCTGGACCGTTAGCGCAGAGGGAGAGGCACCAGCACCTGAGCACCGTTAGATCCTCCACGTGGCCCCCTCTGCGCCGTCGATCAGGCTCACGTGCGGACGAAGAGAAGCGCCAGCCATCCGAGACCGTCAGATCAGCTACGTGGCGCTCATCCAGCCGTCGACGTAATAAAGGGTTAAATTACCTTAGGCCCCCTCTTAGTTTCTGTTTTACGCGTCAGTCCTGTAAATATTTTAGGAGTTTTATTTACGTAGGGTAAATTGCACATTGGACCTCGTGCTTGTTAATATTTGCAAGTATGCCCCTGTGAGTGTCTGTCACGTGCTTCGCCACGTGCTTTGTCTGGGTTATTTGCAACATTTATCCTGTAGGTCTGGATGTTTGTGATTGAATAGAAACTTTCTCGTATTTGCACTTATGCCCCTGTGAACGTTTTATTTCCGCATGTGCGTCTTTTGAGTGGGTTATTTGCATAATAGCCCCTGGACTTTTTGGTACGAGTTACCAAAAGGTCCTAGGACTTGTTTTTTATTACCAGAAGGTCCCTGAGTGCCCCAGGCACGCGCCACACGCGTGACTTGCTGGGAAAATTGCACCTGGAGCCCCAGATCTTCGGGTATTTGCACTTAAGTCCCTGTGCACTGTGCCCCCCTTTTGATTTTTGAATAAAATATCAAATCACCTCCAAATTCGATGAAAATTTGACACATGGCTCCTGCCATGTTGTAGGATGTTTGAGAATTTTTTAGGACATTTTTGATTTTATTTGCTATTTTTAAAAATTCAAAAACATCTATTTTAGCTACTGTCTAGGTTTAAAAATCCCAAAAAATATAAAAACACCCCCAAAAAAATTCTAAAAAAATTAGTTACTGTTCTTTGTGTGTTTCTTGATTTTCTAGCCAATTTTGGCTATTTTCCATTGCTTAAAAACCCTAAAAAATTCAAAAACACCTAAAAACTCATAAAAATCATAATAATAATTTAAAAACCCAAAAACAATAATTTTGGTGCCCTAATTTTCCTTATTTCATCTAGTATACAAGAAAATTACCTCCAGGCCCCTCTGAGATCCTTAGATATTTTATCTTTGGGTTTTGGGCCTGGCTGGACAGGACCTTGTCTTTTTAGCACTGTTTGATTTTTAGAAAATAAAATACACCTTATAAAAATCCCAAAAATTCACCAAAAACACTAAAAAACCTAAAAAACATAAAAACAATTTTTCTTGAATTTTTGCTTGATTTTTGGTGCTTTAAATAAATTGCTTAAGTGTGCTTTTATTTGCTTTCTTTTATTTTCTCATTATATTAAAAATCCAAAAAAATATAAAAATTATTAAAAACCACTAAAAAATCCTTGTATTTTATTTTATTTTATTTTTACTACTTCGTAGGCCTCTGGCCAACCCGTGCTCCTTGTGTTCGACCCTGGGTGCTATACCAGGTTAATCTCATAGCAGGACCGCTCTCTTCTTTGTTTTGATTGATCTTCGATTTATTTAGCGGTTCGATATTTTTCTTGATACACCCATCCTCTGAGATCCGGGTCGCAACGACCCTTGTCTTATTACCTTCATCCGGGTCTTAGGGACTTTAGGGTTATCAGAATGGCGTCGTTGCCGGGGAGGACGGCTTAGTAGTATTTTTGTCTTTATTTTCGTTTTTTTTTTCGTTTCGCGGTTTTTCGCGGCTCTTGGGAGCTCGCGGCTTTTCGCGGCTTTTGTATCTAGTTTCTTTTTGTTTTATTTTGTTTTATTTTGATTTTCTTTTATTTTTTATTTTTGTTTTATATTGTGTGTTTATTTTATTTTTCATTTTTGCATATATACCCTGACTTGTATTTTCATTTCTTTTTCTTTTCATTTGATTATTTTTACTGGTCTGACCACTCTTTTCTCTGTCTTGCGAGGGTCCGAGGACCGCGGAGGCGACTTTCGAGGAGCCTGAGCAGCCGAGGAACTTGGAGGCGGCTTCTTTCTCTACGAAGCCGCAGGAGAGAGCGAGAGAGAGAGTTGAGTGGGTGAGGATAGCTTAG
Organism: Ottelia alismoides; assembly: GCA_037367405.1. Classification (NCBI taxonomy): domain Eukaryota; kingdom Viridiplantae; phylum Streptophyta; class Magnoliopsida; order Alismatales; family Hydrocharitaceae; genus Ottelia; species Ottelia alismoides. Next base: position 687,113 of record JAZKJV010001160.1, on the reverse strand, counting down.
GACTTTATTTCATTTATTATTATTATTGTAATAATACAGGGACAGGACTTGGACACTGTTTGGACTTGTGACCGTAGCGGGTCTGTTTCGCCGAGCACCGGTGTGCTCGGGGGACCCATTAGGACCTCGCGGTTTTTCGCGATTTTTACGCGGCTTTCTTTTTCTTTCTTTCTGTCTTTTCCGGTTTTGCGCGGTTTTTGCTCGAGCCCCTAGATTTAGGACTTTCTGGTGATTGTGACGTAATTAAGTAGGATCCATACACCTTAATGACACATCTGTTCCTATAGACCGTAATTGGACCTGCTTAAAATAAATAATAAAAATAACCGACTCGCTAGCTTCCGTAGCCTACGTGCCGTAGCCCGTCCTGTAAAGCGCTTACTCCTACCCCCGATTTGTCGGGCAGGGGAGGGACGGGCCAAGACCGGACCCTTTGGCTTGGAGGTCGGTGACCGGTTAGACGGTTCTTCGCTAGAAGTTGCTCGTCTAGGACTCGGCTTCCCGCTGCATCATTTAGCTTAGTTTTATTTCTGCCTTTTATTTTATGCGCGGATCATATTGCATGTAGAGAGCTGGAGGCAGGTACGCATTTCTGACTTTGCATGCATCATTGATTTCTCGTGCATCGGTTTTTTCGACTTCTCCCCCCTGTTTTTGACTTAATAATCAGGAGAATCGAAAAATTCGTTAGGCGTTTTGTTTGCTTTGAAAAACACCTAAAAAGTGAAACCATAAAATTGGGACTGCTAAGATTATTGACCTTAAAACTCGCTCACCCTAAAAATTTTGTCTTGGGGAGAGCAACCCCCTCATTGCTTGGTTTGTATGCGCGAGAGAGTGACCCGCACACTAGGTAGAGCCCCCGTTGCTAAACCCGACTGATTACCGACTCTTCCGTGCGGGCCAGTCGGTTGGGTTAGCAGCGGATATCCCAACAGGTCACGTAAGCGCTCTGATATCTTGAGTGTTCACCAAAATAAAATTGACAAGATAATTTGACCGAACTTTCACGGTCTTCAGCTCGCGTTGCATTGGTGAACCGGGGGTTTGTTTTCAGATCATAATTTTCCAGATCTCATCCGCCCTACTCGCCAGATCAAGATGATGGGTAGACGATCTCTTAGGCAGCCTCTGGCTGCACCGCTTTCGGGCGCGTCTACCTCATCATCTAGGTTGGCTCGCGAGAGCTCAGACCCGCTCTCCGAGCCCGAGTATGACTCCACCCTGTTCCCCCTCGACCCCCTTTCTGACCTTCCTGAGAGACACGAGCCCGAGGAGAGACTGATACATTTGACAGCACCTGAGTTGGGCTCGTTTGATTTTGCAGACGTCGATATGGCCGGAGCAGGCAGTTCTGATGATCACTCCCGTCGACCAGAGCACATTGTACTAGACCAGGGAGCGATCAACTCCACCCTGATCGCATCACTCGATACAGTTCAGCAGCAACTCCACGATCAGGGAGCATTCATGATTGAGATGAGGAGAGAGTTGGAGAGGCTCAGAGCAGAGAGAGACCAGCAGAGCGAGCCCGAGGAGATCCCGGATGCAGATGCACAGGCACGAGCCGCAGCAGCAGCAGCAGCCGCGGCCGCCGCCGCAGCGGCAGCAGCCGCAGGAGGAGCAGGACCACCTAGACCGATGCGGGAGTTGCACAACCCCGGATCTACACTGATGCACCATTGGGTGGTGGTTCCTGCTATCGTGGGGGACTTCAAGTTCCCCCCGAACACCTTGCAGATGCTTCCTCGGTTCCATGGACTTGCTACAGAGGAGCCCCACCTCCACCTTCAGGAGTTTCTGATGATATGCAGCACTATCCACGACAGACATGTGGACCAGGACACGATCAGGATGATCGCCTTTCCCTTTTCACTGGCAGATAGAGCAGCCACCTGGCTGAAGCATTTGGGGAGATTTGTCTACACCTGGGAGCAGCTCCGCACCGAGTACTTGAACAAGTACTATCCACTCGGGCGGACGAATGCAGCGAGGGCCTTGATCAGCAACTTCTCCATGTTCCCCAACGAGCAGTTTCACGAGGCTTGGGAGAGGTTCAGAGAGCTCCTGGACAGATGCCCGCACCACGACATCACGAAGCCGAACCTAGTTCAGAGCTTCTTCAGCGGGTTGTCACCAGAGCTACAGGACCTGGTGAATGCTTCTTGCGACGGGTCCTACTTCGCCAAGGACTACGACCAGGTCTGGGCCATTTTTGAGGAGATGGCAGAGAACTACATGGTGATGTCCCAGACCCGGCTCTACACTCAGAAGACCCAGCCACATCAGCCAGGGCCCGTGCAGTACCAGCGGATAGCACGGGTAGATGCAGGTCCATCCAGTTCGTCTGCAGCCGCAGCAGCACAGGCAGAGTCGTCAGCTGCAGACATGGGTATCATTAGCGAGAAGTTGGACCGCATGGAGCTGATTGAGAAGAAGCAGTGCCAGAGTATCACGCAGATGGAGCAGATGGCACAGGTCTTGAGCGACATGAAGACACAGCTCATGTGTCTCCAGGAGGCACAGACGGCTTCTCAGCCCCGTCTTCAGTCGCGAGGCGACGCCGGCAGCAGCAGCAGCTCGTCCCAGCGCTCCAGCACCACAGTGCAGCCTAGACAGGTTCACCTTGTACAGGCGGAGCCGTACCAGCAGCCGCAACCACTCTACCAGTCTTCACCATCTTCAGAGATGCAGATGGTGATCTACCAGCCGGATCAGCCTTTGGCAGTACTCCCGCCAGCCCCCTTCGATGCCGAGCCGTTGATGGATGTCAACGGGATTTGGTACGACCGTCCCCAGCCTGGGATCCGACGAGACCATCTCAGATTCAGGTGGGGGAGTGGTGGTGCCCAGCCCCAGCAGCAGCCGTCAGGACAGGGAGGGCAGTACTCCCATCAGAGAGACCAGCACCAGCCGCAGCAGTAGCCCCCAGCGTATCAGCAGCAGTCATCCTACGGTCCGCGTCCCTATCAACAGCAGGGACAGTCTTGGAGACGTGAGCAGCAGGCTCACCAGGGATACCAGCAGCACCCTCCATCCTACCCCTCTTACCCACCACAGCAGTTCCAGCAGCCTCACCCACAGAGAGGCCACCCGTCGGGCTCCCATGAGAGCCCCGCCTTGGATGACATCGCCCGCCTCCTTACGGACCAGCAGGCCACATTCCGACGGGAGATGGACGAGTTCCGCCAGGAGATGGGGGACTTGGTGAGAGGGAAGGCCGCCATACCAGCCCAGATAAAGCCCAATCCGAACAGCCTCAAGAGGAAATCTGAGTAGGTAGTACATACTGAGTTAGCCACTCCTAGTGACCCATTTGATGATACTTCTTCGGATCTATTTGATGCTGATTTTGTCACACTTAGGAGCGGTAGGACCCCAGCAGGCGGCAGCGCCTCATCTGAGCACCATCCCGAGGCGCCACAGGAGGAGGAGGAGAGCGGTACTGAGGCTGCTCCAGATGATGACGGTGGTACTGAGGCCACCAAGGATGCTGATCCCACCGGCGGTACTGAGGCCGCCGCTTCACCAGATCTAGGAGGTGGTACTGATGCCACCCATTCAGCCGAGCCAGCCAGCGGTACTGATGCCGCACGACGTCTACCAGCAGTAGCAGCAGAGCAGCCAGCCCGTGGTGATACTGAGGCCACCGGTGTTTGTAGAGACAGTGATGTTGTTTTTCCTCGTGTTCATGTATCTCGGAACTCTGCTATGAATAAAGGAAAAGGTTTACTTTCTTCTGGTCCCACTGTGGTGCATGATGTATGTGTGGATCCGGTCCTTGAACCGCCTAGACCTTTTCCTAGTCCTTCATCTGAGAAGGACCCAGTGATCCCCTTCCCTAGAGCCCTTCAGATGGGGAAGGGGAAGAAAAATGATCCAAAAAAGAGAGAGCTTGAGGAGTTCAGCCAGAGCATGATTGACCGATTCCACATTCAGCTGACCCTCTAGGAGGCTTTGCAGCACATCCCCCTTCTCCAGCGTTCTTTGAGAGAGAGGACTACAGTCAGGAGGAAGAGGAGGAACCACACTTCAGAGATACATGTGCTGACGAAAGCCACGTGCTTTGCGATCCAGAACCGACTGCCAGCCAAGAGGCCAGATTCAGGGGCCCCGTATGTCAGATGCCAGATCAGTGAGCAGTGGTTCGACCGTACTCTTCTAGATAGCGGATCGTCGATTAACCTTCTTCCGGCAGCCCTTCTCGACAGCTTCGAGTTGGGCACTCTTCGACAGAGCAGGACAATCCTTCAGTTCGCTGATCGATCTGTCAAGAGGCCGAAGGGGTTATTACGAGACGTTATCGTCACTATTCAGGGCCTGCAATTCCCCGTGGACTTCATAGTGTTGGACATGGAGATCCCTGAGTCAGTGGCCGATACCCCCATCATCCTTGGTCGTCCGTTCTTGGCCACAGCCAAGGCAGTGACTGATCATGATAGCGGGAAGGTGTACTTTCGCGTCCAGGGCGAGAGTATACAAATAGAGACGGTCGAGGACTATAGAGCCAGATTCAGATCCCGCTCAGATGCGAGTACAGACTCAGAGCAGCTGACAGACGCAGAGCCAGACATCCACCAGGACTGTGATTTTGTGATCACAGATGATGAGGCAGCTTGGGCAGACCTTGAGACACAGACCACCCTCTCACTTTCAGACACAGCTGATGCAGAGATGACAGCAGAGGAGAGTCTGGAGAGCACAGACCTGGTTCAGGATACCATTGAGGCAGCAGAGCTGGTCCTTGATCGCAGCACGATGATTAGTGATGGTGGTGCTGAGGCCACCTTGTTTTCCGGTGGTACTGATGCCACCGTTTCTGATACAGATCCCTCGGATTCAGAGTCTGATTGGGCCGATTGCTATGATCAGATGCCAGACCTGAGTCCATCTGAGCCTATTTGAGGAGGAGGTAGATGCAGAGCCGAGCAGAGACAGTGCAGTTGAGCCGCCTTCTCCCGATCCAGTTTGCGAGAGTATGCTTTCACTTTCCCAGGCAGATTTGGCCGACCTTGCAGCTTTCACTCAGTTTCTTCCACAGCCAGATTTGCCGGCACCCAGCATTCCAGAGCTGAAGCCGCTCCCTACTTCGCTGAAGTATCGATTCCTTGCGGGCGAGCCTGAGATGTACCCAGTCATCATCTCCGCCGAGTTGACTGGAGAACAGGAATCCCGTTTGATGGGGGTTCTTGAAAAGAACCGCAAGGCGATCGGATGGAGCGTAGCAGATCTCCATGAGATTAGTCCATCAGTGTGCTCCCACCATATCTATCTCGAGGAAGGGGCGAAGCCGTCGCGTGAGTTCCAGCGGCGGCTGAACCCCAACCTGAGAGAGGTTGTGATGAAGGAAATATCAAAGTGGTGGGGTGCAGGTTTTATTTATCCCATTTCCGACTCCAAGTGGGTCAGTCCCTTGCATGTGGTGCCCAAGAAGACGGGCATCACGACTGTGATCAGTGAGTCGGGAGAGGAGATCGCTACACGAGTACCCACCTCTTGGAGGGTTTGTGTTGACTACAGGAGACTCAACCAAGCCACCAAGAAGGACCATTTCCCCCTGCCTTTTATTGACCAGATCATTGAGAGACTGGCAGGGAAGAGCCATTATTGCTTCCTGGATGGGTACTCGGGCTACAACCAAGTGGCCATCGCTCCTGAGGACCAGGAGAAGACCACCTTTACCTGTCCCTTCGGCACATACGCTTTTCGACGCATGCCATTTGGGCTATGCAACGCCCCTGCGACTTTTCAGAGGTGCATGCTGTCGATCTTCTCGGACATGTCATGGATGATTTCTCGATCTACGGCGACGGATTTGATTCTTGTCTTGACTGCCTAGATCGAGTACTTCAGCGATGTATTGAGTATCACTTGGTGCTATCTTGGGAGAAGAGTCACTTCATGGTGACTCAAGGTACGGTGCTTGGCACATCATCTCCAACAGGGGCATGGAGGTTGATCCGGCCAAGGTTGATGTCATTAGAAAACTCACACCGCCGTCCAATCTGAGGCAGCTTCGGTCATTCCTGGGGCATGTTGGATTTTATAGGAGATTCATTCAGGATTTTAGCAGGATCGCCCGACCGTTGACTGACCTCCTGACGAAAGACACCGAGTTCCTTGTCGATGACAAGTGTCTTTCGTCGTTTGCTACTCTCCAGCAGTGCGTGATTGAGGCTCCTGTTCTCCAGCCGCCTGATTGGTCTCTCCCATTTGAGATCATGACGGACGCCTCCGATTTTGCCGTAGGGGCAGTGCTGGGACAGAGGAGGGATGGAGTACCATTTGCTATACACTATGCTAGCCGCACATTGGATTCCGCCCAGCGGAATTACACGGTCACAGAGAAGGAGATGCTAGCCGTAGTGTTTGCCCTGGATAAGTTCAGATCATATATCATCGGATCTAGAGTGACTTTGTTTACAGATCACACCGCCATCAGGTACCTCATGGCAAAGAAGGATGCCAAGGCCAGACTGACTAGATGGATCCTTCTACTCCAGGAGTTCGACATTGAGATTAAGGATAAGCCTGGAGTCAAGAATGTGGTGGCGGATCATCTCTCCCGATTAGAGCAGCCTGAGGATTCTGAGCAGATTGATCCTATTAGAGATACCTTCCCAGATGAGGCGATCCTTGCTATCGCCTCACTCCCATGGTACACCGATATTGTGAACTTTCTCGTTGCTGGGAAAGTACCACAAGATTGGCCCAGGCAGAGGCTTGAGACCTTCCTAGCGAAGGCCAAGTCTTACCATTGGGAGGATCCCATCCTTTACCACGAAGGAGGGGATAGCGTCTGGCGTCGGTGTATTCCTCAGGAGGAACACCATAGCGTCCTCACTTACTGCCACAAGCTTGAGGCAGGAGGACATCATTCTGGGAGGAGAACGGCACAGAAAGTGCTCCAATCCGGCTTGTGGTGGCCTACCCTCTTCAAGGACTCAGATGAGTTCGTGAAGAGGTGTACTGACTGTCAGAGGATGGGCACTTGTGGACAGCGTGATATGATGCCGATGCAGCCCATTCACTTCTGTGAGGTTTTTGACGCATGGGGCATCGATTTCATGGGTCCATTCCCTAAGAGTCAGGGATTTGAGTACATTCTGTTGGCCGTTGACTATGTGAGTCGTTGGGTGGAGGCTATCCCCGCCCGAGCCGCTGATGCGAGGACAGTTTGCAGATTTTTGAGGAAGCATATCATCACGCGGTTCGGGGTTCTACGAGTTCTTATTTCTGATGGGGGATCTCACTTCATCAATGACCAGGTGAAGGCACTTGCTAGCGAGTTCGGCATAGATCATCGCGTTGCTACACCGTACCATCCACAGACGAATGGTCTAGCCGAAGTGTCGAATAGGGAGATCAAGACTATTCTGCAGAAAGTCGTCCGCCCTGACCGAAAGGATTGGTCACAGCTTTTGGACTCGATCTTGTGGGCATATAGGACGTCTTTCAAGACACCTTTGGGCACATCTCCCTTTCGCCTCGTATATGGCAAGCCATGCCATTTACCTGTTGAGCTGAGGCACAAGTCACTTTGGGCAGTCACAGACATACTTATGGATTCAGATGGTATAGGAGACCAGAGGAGGGCAGAGCTAGCTGCCCTGGAGGAGCTTAGAGATGCAGCTTTCTCAAACAGCCTACATTATAAGGAGAAAGTCAAGGAGTGGCATGATTCTCATATCAGCCACAAACATTTTGAGATTGGACAGAGAGTATGGCTGTTTGATGCGAGGCTTAGATTATTTCCAGGGAAGCTACAGAGCAAATGGAAAGGACCTTATCTGGTTAGGAAGGTACACGGCAACGGTAGCATCGACAAATCTGAGTTGTATTCTGAGAGTACCTTCCGAGTGAACGGCCAGCGGCTCAAACCATTTCTAGATCATGAGCCGCGGGTCGTTGATATTGCCCCTATTCATTTTGCGTGAGATGTGGTCGTTGACTCACATCTAATGCATCTCACGCCTGAGTTTCACTGATCTTCCGCTGTATATAGATCCAGATGTCCATATCATCACATTCTTTAGTCCCACATCCCTTTCTTCATCTTGTGATTATGTTATACTTAGGGTGCACTTTACCCTAAGTATAGGGGGGATGTGAGACATTTCGGGTATTTCTTTTGCTTCTGTCTACCCCTGTTTTGCTGCCTATACTTAGGGGCATTTCACCCTAAGTATAGGGGGGGTAGACCCTGTACATTCTCCACTCGGTTTTCCCTTCGTGTACAGCCTGCTATACTTAGGATTACTTGATCCTAAGTATAGGGGGAAGACCCGAGATCCTCTTCACTTTTCATTCTCTTTTATAGCCTTCCTTTTCACTTCCCTATACATAGCACGAGTTATGTCTTCTTCATCGCTCTTGACTCTAAAGGACATCGTTCGAGCTAAGTATAGGGGGGTGTGTATATATTTCATATATACTTTAGCCATAACTCGTACTTTGTGTGAGTTTGTTAATAAATAAAATGGCTAAAAACCACAAAAATTAAAAATTTTTCATGTACATAATCTTCTTTTATTTGCACATACATAGCTAGTGTACAAATTATTTTGTAAAAATGATTTCAAAAATCTTTTGTGTGTAAAGCTTGTGTAAATATTTTTGTATCAAAATTATGTATATAGTACAAAATTTTTCCAAAATGTTTTGAAAATCAAAAGTTTGCAAAAATCTTGTGTAAATGTGTGTAAATATCCTTTTGCAAAACTTGCACTTCATGCATCATCATTCATGATTTCAAAACATTTTTCAAAATTTTGCATGATTGTAAAATATTGTGTAAATATGCATCTTTTTGTACATATGTATATAGTTTTTCTTGGATGATAGTTGACATTTAAACTAGCCTGGAATCAAATTGAGAAATGGAGCTTGATTAAGATCTTAATCCACCTAATTCTAAGAGGAACCTTATAGGGCTTAGGTTTAAGGCTTTTCAGGTCCATGGTGACTTAATTCTTTGAGTCCACTAGGCTATGATCACATGTCATCTCAATGAGCCTAAGTAGAGCACTTAACAACAACACATGACTCATATAGATTATGGCTTTACTTGGACACCAGCACTATGCACCGAGCTCTCTACGGATGAGGTGGTGAGGAGGCAGTCTTCCTTGGCTTGGGGTAGCATATGAGGGTAGTACTTCTAGGCGGAACCTCTCTTCTTCTTATAGTGAAGGAAGTGCGTCTCAACTTGGTCTGGTTGCCATGAGGTCTAACGACGGGAGTTGTGGGTTGCAATAAAGCTTCAAAAGAGGGATAGTCTACTGGCTCAAGAGGAAAAACTCCTTGTATATATGCTGCACATGTATATGTTGTATAGATGCACTCGAAAAAAAATGTGCAAAAAGAAAAGAACTCCAAAAAAGTGGTGGGTCTGAGAGGAAATGATAATCCCACCGGAGTATGTATATAAGTGCAATAAGCAAAGCTTGGTTTCATGATCCACCTGTTGTAGCTTGCAGCAGGGAGACTTGGCTACACTGGTCAAGCTCCCAAGGGTACTTGGCTACACTGGCCTTGACCCATTCTCTTCTTCCCCTCTTCTTGAGCCGGTTGCACTTGAACTTAGAAGGGAATACCCCGCTCCTCGAGGAAAGAGTGGCCAGATTGAGGTCATAGAGTTACCTTGTTGGGGAGGGTTGTCAAGTTGCCATTTCTGAGGTGGAGAGCTTAGACCTCACTTTCATAGGACAAGAAAAGATTCATGGTCTTCAGGGTTTGTGATTGATGACTTGTTCTGATCTGGAGCATTGAGGAGTCTTGGTTATATATTGGTGGAACTTAGAGGCTGTTAGGTTTTAAGCTTAAGTCTAAATAAGGTTCCGACACATTAATAATCCAAAGATCTGAATGAGCTCCATACCTCAATTTAATGAAGGCAAGTTTAATAATCAACCTTGATCCATGTACATTCTCTTTTTCTTTTTCTTTTTCTTTCTTTCTTTTTCACTTCTTTTTCAAATAAGTGTTTGCTAAGGGACTAGCAAAGTATAGTATAGGGGGGTGATGAATACCCATTCATCACTCTTTATTCTTATATTTTAGCTACAAAAACCTATGCAAATGCATGTAGATATGTGTAAATAGGAATAATTAGCAAAAACATGCATGTTTGTAAATACCTATAATTAACATGTTTTTGTGCAAAAATAAAAGAATAAAGATGAACAAGAAAAAGAGGGAAATATTTAGAATAAATATTGAGCAACCTAACCCAAGGGAGGGCTCAGCATGGGCCTGACCGCATAAAAGCCAAGTAGAGGGAGATAGGGGCTCATGTGTGTATATATATGTAAATAAAAAAAATTATATTTTCCTCACCCAAAAATATGATTGTACATATTTTGTATATATTTAGAAGCTATTAAAAACAAAATAAAAATTTAAAAATTAAAAAGACCAAAAATATCCCTTCACCATGTACATAGACCACCCTAATCTTTTATTTATTTAACCTTATTGATAAATAAAATTATTTTCTAAACTTTTTGTAAATACTCTATGCTATATATTGTAAATAAAATAAATAAAAAGAAACAAAACAAAAATCAAATAAAAATAACAAAAACTAAAATTACAAAAATACATTGTATATATGCCATGTACATAGTTGTACATAACTATTTATTCCACCTATGTATATAAATAATAAAAAGAAAATAAAAATATCTTTTTATTCCTCATTTTATTCTATAAATAAATAAAATATAAAATAGGAATAAAAATGTATAAAAATAACTAATTAAAAATCAAAATTAAAAACCCTATATTGTATATATACCTATGTATAGCTATACTATGTAAATACCTTATTTTTATTTCCAAAAATTAATTAAAAATCACCAAAAAATAGAAAAAATTAAAACAAAAATATTTCATGTTTTGAGTTTTTAATAAATCGGCCATTTCCTATTTTATTTTGAATTTTTAAAGCATTTATGACGTGGCCTCTCCTGATTGGTCCACGGGGGACGTTGACCCCCCGGTCAACTCCCCCCTGTGGACCACTTCACACGGGTCGTGACGCCCGACCCGACTTCCCCGATTTTTCGCGTCACGACCCGGCTTCCAAATCCACAAATCTCGAGCTCCGATCCTTCCCCGTGCATCCGGGAACCTCGCCCGACACCTTGCCTAGGGGTCCGTGCTCCATCGAGCCGGACCCGAGCCCTTCTTCCCGGACCAGCACCCATATAAAGTCTGAGCTCCGCCGCATTCCATTTCCATCTTTGGCTATCCACCCTTTGTCCCGTGACCTCCATAGCAATCCCTGAGGTGACAGCTCGCGATTGCCCTTGTAGCAGTGAGGAGGGGGTGGCCGGACCACTGATCCGGCGACTTTGCGCCGCCGTGCTCCGCCCCGTTCAGGAGCTCGAGCCTCAGGCCTTGGCGACCTTCGAGGCAATGACCAGGAGCTGCCTAAGCTCCAGCACAGCCTTCCACACCACCCAGGTAGCCTTCTAGCTCGCCTATTTCGTTTAATTTTTAGTTTCCCCCAAATCGTAGTTCCGCCGCGTTCCTTTGATTCCGACCATATCGCGTATCTTCTCGATCATCGGGACACACTGTCACCTTCGCCATCCCTCGACGCACCTTCTTCGCCCATTCGTTCAACCCAGCTCGCACAGGAGCTGGGGTTCGAGCTCCACCATCCTCCGCTCACCGGAGCTCGCTCGCCCCGACCCACAGTTCAGCTCCACACCGCTTCATCGGGTCGAGGCACTTTGCCCTCGACCCGCGAAGCTTCTGAGCTATTTTGCAAGTCAAGAGGAGGCCATCTGAGGCCCCCTCACATCCAGGCCAGGAGCTCCCCTCCGTCGACCTCGCCGGAGCCCCTCCAGGGCTCGGCTGGGCCATCGGAGGCCATCACCAGCTGCGGGACTTCATCGCCGATCTTCTCCGATCCTCGGAGGCAGCTGAGGAGGACCCCAGTACGCGCACGAGGCCGGCGAAACTCGCCGGCCACCTGTTCTTCGAGGGTCCTCCATCACCGTCCGATCGCCCCAGAGCTCCAGTTTCCATCGTGGCCGTCCATTCATCGAGGAGCAGATACCGTTGATCACTTCGAGGGTAGATCTGGACCGTTAGCGCAGAGGGAGAGGCACCAGCACCTGAGCACCGTTAGATCCTCCACGTGGCCCCCTCTGCGCCGTCGATCAGGCTCACGTGCGGACGAAGAGAAGCGCCAGCCATCCGAGACCGTCAGATCAGCTACGTGGCGCTCATCCAGCCGTCGACGTAATAAAGGGGTAAATTACCTTAGGCCCCCTCTTAGTTCTGTTTTACGTGTCAGTCCTGTAAATATTTTAGGAGTTTTATTTACGTAGGGTAAATTGTACATTGGACCTCGTGCTTGTTAATATTTGCAAGTATGCCCCTGTGAGTGTCTGTCACGTGCTTCGCCACGTGTTTTGTCTGGGTTATTTGCAACATTTATCCTGTAGGTCTGGATGTTTGTGATTGAATAGAAACTTTCTGGTATTTGCACTTATGCCCCTGTGAACGTTTTATTTCCGCATGTGCGTCTTTTGAGTGGGTTATTTGCATAATAGCCCCTGGACTTTTTGGTACGAGTTACCAAAAGGTCCTAGGACTTGTTTTTTATTACCAGAAGGTCCCTGAGTGCCCCAGGCACGCGCCACGCGCGTGACTTGCTGGGAAAATTGCACCTGGACCCCCAGATCTTCGGGTATTTGCACTTAAGTCCCTGTGCACTGTGCCCCCTTTTGATTTTTGAATAAAATATCAAATCACCTCCAAATTCGATGAAAATTTGACACATGGCTCCTGCCATGTTGTAGGATTTTTGAGAATTTTTGAGGACATTTTTGATTTTATTTGCTATTTTTAAAAATTCAAAAACATCTATTTTAGCTACTGTCTAGGTTTAAAAATCCCAAAAAAATATAAAAACACCCCCAAAAAATTCTAAAAAAATTAGTTACTGTTCTTTGTGTGTTTCTTGATTTTCTAGCCAATTTTGGCTATTTTTCATTGCTTAAAAACCCTAAAAATTCAAAAACACCTAAAAACTCATAAAAATCATAATAAATAATTTAAAAACCCAAAAACAATAATTTTGGTGCCCTAATTTTCCTTATTTCATCTAGTATACAGGAAAATTACCTCCAGGCTCCTCTGAGATCCTTAGATATTTTATCTTTGGGTTTTGGGCCTGGCTGGACAGGACCTTGTCTTTTTAGCACTGTTTGATTTTTAGAAAATAAAATACACCTTATAAAAATCCCAAAAATTCACCAAAAACACTAAAAAATCTAAAAAACATAAAAACAATTTTTCTTGAATTTTTGCTTGATTTTTGGTGCTTTAAATAAATTGCTTAAGTGTGCTTTTATTTGCTTTCTTTTATTTTCTCATTATATTAAAAATCCAAAAAAATATAAAAATTATTAAAAACCACTAAAAAATCCTTGTATTTTATTTTATTTTATTTTTACTACTTCGTAGGCCTCTGGCCAACCCATGCTCCTTGTGTTCGACCCTGGGTGCTATACCAGGTTAATCTCATAGCAGGACCGCTCTCTTCTTTGTTTTGATTGATCTTCGATTTATTTAGCGGTTCGATATTTTTCTTGATACACCCATCCTCTGAGATCCGGGTCGCAACGACCCTTGTCTTATTACCTTCATCCGGGTCTTAGGGACTTTAGGGTTATCACCTCCCCAGCAGCCACATGACGGTTCTTCTGATACAGGTAGTGGAGCTACATAGAGACGGTGTGGACCGTCTCAGTGTAGATTCTTAGATCGTCTTGCACCAGGGCAGACGTTACCTGTACGCATTGTTGGCAGAGATGCGGTAAGAGAGAACTCCACGGAGTTCCAGAGCTACCTTGGCCAGGTTGCCTGTGCGCGCGTCCCCATCACCACCCACGACTTCCGACAGCTTCCTTATGCTGTCAAGGCTGCCATACTTGCTGATCTGGAGGTATTCTAAAATCTTAAAACAGTTTTTGCATTTTATGAGCTAATCGTTATTATATTTGTTGTATCAGGCTGTATTTACATGGGAACGCAGTACCCATGTCGATTCTCAGATTTTATCTCATGCTGCTGAGTTGTTGCGTCGATACAAGGGACGCATAAAGGCTAAATTAAGATTTTTTTAGTAATATTTAATATCAAAAGATTTAGATATTGACTATATTTATTTCTCCATTTGTAGTACTTCAACCTCCAGATTTCATATGAGCAGCTTGTGCAGAATATCCCACCTGGTGTTACACCAGAGCAATGGAGGGAGCTGATTAATTTTTGGTCCAGTGAGGATTTTGCGGTATGTATATAGTTTTCTTAGTTATTTCTTTTATTTTTATATTGACTTTGTGAAATTTCAGTCGATTTCGTCCAAGAATACGACGAATCGTTGAAAGGGTTTAGGTCGAGGCATAAGATGGGAAGGAAGAACACCAACCAACTGAAGGACGACTTTGTAAGTATTTAAAAAATATTTACAACGATTAATTTTGAGTCTTAAAACAATTTTAAGAAGTTGTTTTACTTTTTATAGTTGAGGGAAAATGAAAGAGATATGACCCGCATAGAGGTTTTTGCTGGGTCAAAGAGCAGAGACTTAGGAGGAGAGGTGCAGTGGGTTGATGATGCCTACGCACCAATACATGTAAGTATAAATACATTTTTTACTTAAAGGATTACTTATGGTAATATACTGACATTATTTTATATTTCTTATATGTAGGAAGAAATGATTAGGCTCTCTATCACCTCCTCGTTGGATAGCATGGGGACGAGCAATCCCCCGTTGACGGCCGATGATGCCTTCCGTCAAGCCACTGGTCCAGAACACAGTGGACGCATCCGTTGCGGAGGACGGGGCGAAACGATCCGTACATGGTACGGAAGGGGTGGTGCAGGTAGGTCGCAGTCTTCCTCGCAGGGAAGCCAGAGAGAAAGAGAGATGGAGAGGAAGCTGTACGAAGTAAAGGCAACGATGAATGCACAAGCTGCAGAGATGGCCCAGATGCGTATGGACATGGCGAATGTCATGTCTTTAGTAAGCCGTCTTCAAAGTCAAACCACGCCCTCTGTACAACCTGCACATCTCGGCGACGATGAGGAGAGTGAGGAGGAAACCGATGAGAGTGACGGGAGTGGCGCATCTGAGTAGGTAGCATGGATGTAGTACCCTAGTTAATTTTGATATTTTAATTGTAATGTTTTTTATTAATGCCTAACATTATGTAGACTTCTTATCGTTTCATAATGTTAACTGTATGATTATATTTCTTCATAATGATCTTAATGTTGTGTTGTTTGATGTTGAATTTATGGTATGGCGAATGTTTAGTTGTTGAATTTTGTGGTTATGTCCTTTGCAGAGAAGAATGATGTCATGTTGATATTCATTGTCATGTTAATGATATTCATAATATTGTCATGTTGATGATATTAAGGATGTTGCAGAGTTTATGATATTCATATTGTTGTCATGTTTAATATTGAATGATGTAGGGAAGAAATCATAATATATAAATTTTTTTTCCTGTCATGGTTTATTGGGGACGGTTGTAACCGTCCCCTATAGAGCTACAGAAACGTCCCCCCAGCCAGAACAGTTCACGGAGACTTTTGGGGATGGTTATAACCGTCCCCATTAGGGAAGCGCAAAGGGGACGGTTTTAACCGTCCTGTATACCCTTCTGTTGGCGTCGCTATAGATGCTACTACTAGAGGGGACGATTACAACCGTCCCTAATAGTCTTCTATTGGCGTCGCTATAGAATCTCTCAGGCTTCTGTTGACGTCGCAAAAGACCTGCAGAGTAGAAGGGATGGTTACAACCGTCCCTACATGCAAACGTATGCGACGGTTATAACCGTCCCTTCTACTCTGCAGGTCTTTTGCAACGTCAAAAGAAGCCTGGAAAACTTTATAACGACGCCAACAGAAGACTATTAGGGACGGTTACAACCGTCCCCTCTAGTCCACAGATGCGACGGTGAAAACCGTCCCTTATACACTTATGTTGGCGTCGCTATAGACACTTTGGTAAAGGGGACGGTTACAACCGTCCCATCTGCGCAACGTATGCGACGGGGATAACCGTCCCCAAACATTTTCTGGGGCTGTCTCAAAATGTGGATGACCATTAGGGACGGTTTCTAACCGTCTCTAATACTATAGGTTGTGGGGACGGTTGCAATCGTCCCTAATAACATTCGTGTAAGGGACGGTTACAATCGTCCCCAATGGTGAATTAAATGAGACGGTTGTCAGAAGCGTCTCATTTAGTCAAATGAGACGGTGGCTGAAGGGACGGTTTAGGAACCGTCCCCGTTGATCAAAGGGGACGGTTCTACAGACAAAGAGGACGAGTTGCGACCGTCCCCTTAGACCGACCCGCCTGTAGTGACGATGACATGTGAAATTTACGGTCAAATGTTAATTCTAAAACTAATGGATCTAAGTTTGAATTGGTCGGATATCTTATGCCCAGAGGAACTCCTACTCTAATACCACTTGTAACGAACTCGATCAACCGAGAAATATGCGAAAGCGAGAACTCAACGGATATCTCGGGATCGTTACTCATAGCATTAATCATAGCATTAAGAGCAGTAAAGAACCTATTAAAAAAGCTTTTCCATAATCATAATAAGGTCACAATTCCAAGAGTTCCTTAAATAAACTAAAAGGTAAATAAACTAGATGAAATCGTATCCACGATTTCCTTATTCCAGTGGGCATAAAAGACGTCCTTCCAAACAAACCCGCAGTGGTTCCATACCGATCTTACTTCTTGAAGACTGTGTCGTCTCCCTTAAACCGTTAATGATCTAATCCTCGCGTTCTCCTGAAAAAGATTAACAATACATGTTATGAGCCTAACGCTCAGTATGTGCCGAGTAGGGTTGAGCATTGGGCCGGGCCAACCCGACCCGGTCCGAAACCCGACCCATGTAGCACGGCCCGAACCCGAGCCCGCAAAGAATTGAGCCAAGCTTTGGGCCTTAATTCAAGCCCAATTGTATATTCGGGCTGGGTTCGGGCCTGATAGGGCCCAAATCCGAAAGCCCGATAACCCGACCCGTTAGCTCAGCCCGTTTCAAGGGCCCAAACTGCCCGACCCATTAGCTTGACCCATTACTTATGCATATGAGTGATAATAGAATTTAGATGGATATTAAATTCTGAACATATTAATTTAGTAAAGTTAACAGCCATCATTGTTATATATACCATCATGATAATAATTTATCATGTTAACAAACATATATTATAAACAATTATATTACATTGGTAATATATTTGTCATGTTTAGAGCATGTTGTTGTACATAGCAAATTGGTATCATGGACATGATTTCTTAATATTATCAATGTGTAAAACATATTTGCATGTGTAAAGAATACCCATTTTTTGTTGGGGATGGGTGGTGTATTTGTAAGATAAAAATAAGCTCAATATGTCCCGAAGTTTCAATTTGGGCGGCCCAGCCCGAACCCGGCCCATAATGTTTGGGCCGGGCTTGGGCTTGGGCCTAGATTTTGAAAAATAAAACGGGCCTAGGCCCGGCCCGTTAGCTTGTATACTAAAATGGGTTTGGGCCGGGCCAAGCCGAACCCAGCCCGGACACGGCCCATGCTCAACCCTAGTGCCAAGTTAGGGTCAAGCAAGCTAGCGTAGAAAACAAGTCACAAAAGCCATTATCATAAGAATCATAAATCAACTTATTTAATGCGTATAATTAAATTCCTTTCATAACCATGAATCTCATAACATATTTGCACATATACCCATAAGTTTTACCATATTTGCATGTATGCCCATAACATTCATATAAATTGCACCTATGCACTTAACAATAACATAATTGCACATGTACCCTTAAAATTTACCATAAATGGCACATACATACATACCATTGACATAAATTGCATATATGCCCAAAACATAAACATAAATTTCATACGTGCACTTAACTTTAACAGAACTCACACATAAGTCCATAACAGTAACATAGTTACATATGTGCACATAATATTAACATATATTGCACATATGCCCATGACATTTTGCATGTTTAGAATGGTATTGATTGTTACTTCTTAGGCGGCTTTGATGCATTACCGCCGGTACAAGCGGTCCATAATACATAATATGACCGTCTAGCTACAACTGTAGAGGACTTATCTTTTGCCTCACGTCCCAGGAAGGCGTTGGCCCTTTAGGTCCTTAGGACTCCTTAGTTCGAGTCGGTGCCAATATCTTAACATTATATTATTTTTAATAGCCATAATTTGAGCACAAATTACATATATGAACAATGCTCACATCAAATACTCATAATCTGTTACTGTCGGCCTAACAATACTTTTTACGCTCCAAGTAAAATTATGAATTATTTAATTCTTGATTTGGCTGCCACGGATTATTCGTGGAGGAAAATTGTAGCCTACCCGTCTACCAATTATAACCTAATTAATATTATCTATAATTAGCATTTATTGCTTAGAATTATGAATTATTTTCTTTCCATTCACGAAACTCACTGCATATAAATTCCAAAATCGATTTATATCAAAAAGGATAAAAGGAAAAGCCTAAGTAATAACGTAACGAAATTAGATACCATTGAATTGAACAAACTTCCATCCAAGAAAAATACTACTTGTTCATGTGTAGCGCGTACGTACACCTTATCTACATGGGCAGTAACAAATTCTATTTTTTTAAAACAAAATAACCATAATACATGTGAGACTTGGAATTCTAGATGAAGTGCCCAATTATCAATATAATACACGACTGATGTCTCCAATGCGACCGTCTTTGATGCAATTAAAAATATAATAATTGAATTATACATTAAATAAGTCAAAGTCTGATTTATTTGCACATGAATGGACTATTGATTTATATTAAGAGATAGGATAATGTGCTATGAAATTAGTAACTAATTCCTTGTATCAACGTCAAACGAAGTCTCAATTTCTCTGACATAAATTCATGGTGATAAAAATACATGATGATCTTATATCAAAATACTAAGCTTTTGCAGAAATATACAAGAATGTATAGGCACGAGTGTCTTGTTCCCAAACCATTAACGATGGTGGTTATAACATCATATTCAGGCATCATGATATCGCGCCAATCGACTTAATTGCGAACAAGATATTCGTAACTTTGCGACGTGGTATTCCTAATTAGGGTACAACACATACATCTATAAATTATAGTTCTAAATCAAGGATCAAAATAATATGTCATTTAATGATCCTATGTGTTCGACACATACCTCGCCGACGTAAGAAATTTGTCGACCAAAATTCCACCAATCCCACGTCGTTACTCCTCCAATTTCGTCGGATCAAACTTTGATGCCGACGAGGAAGATTGTTGTTGCCGGATTCAAGAATGATGTAACGAAATAGGTCGTCGACGATCTCTCTCTCTCTCTCTCTCTTCCTCTTTCTCTCTCTCTCTCACAAAGGCAATGTGTGGGGAAGTCATTGGAGTCACATTATATTTATAGGCACAATCCAAGAGATAATTAACAATAATTGATGGCAATTAAAGGATAACTATGATAACTAAGTAGGGTTGTTGCTAATTTATTATCTCTTTCTTATTCTTCTTCTTATTATTATTTCATTATCTTAAGAAAGTGACGTCGGAATTTATTACAGTCTTTATTATTTTTTTATAAAAAAAACAATCCGTTACATGAACACTTTAGCTATTGCATTACAAATAACTCTATATTGATCAATGATAATAGAAATTGGCATCTTTCCATTCATGCAATCAAGCCATGTATTGAATAATCAAATAAAGATTTCTTTCATCTCATCTGCAAGAAGTGCACAATCAAATAGTGCCGATTGTCGGCGATGATTAGCTCCAGTAAATGACGCAAATTGTAATCAAAGGAATTCATTTTATATGTCGCATCAAAGACAAGAACATCACCAAAAGTCAAGTATGTTGCTTTTGATCTACCATCTGTCCAGAAAATACTTCGTGCAGTTCGAAACTCATCAAGTTCATATTGAAAATAAAAGCCATCATCTTTTACTCTTTTAGATAAGAAGTGTTTCACCATAGACATGCATTCTCCATTAATGTTGTTAATGTGTGTCGTCCTTAAGTGATCGATACAATTTTATGCACTAACTCAATCTTCTCCCGAAGCATTAAGCACTGCTAATATTTTGAAGGATCCATTCCACATTCATTGAATATTTAAATCAAGCATTTTGAGGTAGAGGACAATTGATGATGTGATCTCAATAATGTATTATGGATGGAGTTGCCGGAGGATGATTGTTCTCCTCAATAATTTTTTTACAATCCAAATCTCTGTAACATTCACGGAAATATAGAATTTATCCCGACAATTTTCTGTTGATTCTCGTCGTTGTTTAACACCTACTCCTTGCTTACACTTATCATTTAGATCCTTTTGACCTTCTTTTGAATACACTAGCAATCTTGAGAGGAGCTTGTTATTTTGCTTTGATCGATGCAAGTTACCATGTCTAATTGAAAATCCAACTTATTTTGCATAATCATTGTAAAATTCATAAGCTTCTTTTTCTGACATGAACTCCAACCCAATATAGAGTTTCCTCATTTATTTGTAATTTATATATTTTGAATATCTGCATCATTAATACGCAACTAGTTTATGATTTTCCATTAGAAATCTAAAGCAACTAGAAGACAAACAATGCTAAAAGACAAACAATTATTTAATTAATGTAATACATGAAAATAAAACAATTGAAACCCAAGGATATTGATGAGAGCATTGACGTCTTCCAGATACACAAGGAAAAAAATAAATGTAATAAAGAAAAATAAAATGCTAGAAAATTATTTTCTTTTGTTGTTTGGGGATACGCTGGAATACAAGTTCGAATGATAAAACAAAGCGGTGAACTGGCAATAATGTCACGATAGAGATTTCCATCACAAGAAAGCAAATGATGATTATTTCTTTTGGTGATAATATTGTAATGTTAATTTATGGTTTAAACCATATGAACTATTAAGAATGTATTACCAGAGGAGCTGGCGAGGATGTTGTGACAACAGTGATCGGCAACACACTCGAACGTCGCAAGTGGAAAGAGATGGATGAAGGGAAAGTTGCGCTGGCTCGGATCTGCGGTGAGGAGCAGGACGTGAAAGAACTTGCAGCTGCAACAGAGAGGGTTCCCATGAGATAACCGAAGTTTAAGATAATTATGCACAACATAAATTTTACCAAAATCAAGGTGTTTTAAAATTGAAATTTATGATGAAATTCGTGGAATTTTATGTACTCAAGAAGCATGCAAATGCAACGAGGAAATCTCGGGAAGAGGATGACATATTCCAGTTGTCCCATGCCTTCTTGTTCCATAAGATTTTGTCCCAGATTCATGTGTAATTGGAGAATAGTGAACGAAAAGATTGGCACCTTGTTTGATAAGAGGTCATCCTAGGTCTTTTCGTTGTGGAAGTGCGGCTCACGTCAATAGGAGGGATAGTGGCACTGGTTGGGAGCTGTTGTGGGGAGGGCTTGTGCGACTGGAGCAAAACGTGAGAGAGATTTGGCGAGGAGGGCTTGCGCGTGACAGCTGTAACGATAGGTATTACTTTTCGGTGGCTAGAGCTCGCGGGAGAAGTGAGGATGATCCGGAGCAAGAGGTGGTGGGATGGACGAGAGAAAGGTCGTGAGGTGAGTGGAAGCCGAGGAGAGGAGGTTGCGTGGAGAGGTCGACGTCGAGGAGCTGAGAGACCAGTGATGATCTGTTGGTGTGGAAGGAAGGTTGGTGGGTTTATCTAGTGAAGAAGATGAGTTTCGGGATTTTGCATGAAGAAGAAGAGATGCAGCAAGATCAAGGAGCCTTCTTCTTTTTGAAAATTAAAGAAAGAGCAAAATATTTCAGCCCATGATCAAATATGATGGTTCAAACAACTTAGGGGCAGCTAATTGGTTGTACCATAGGGCAGCCCTCATATTTCTCTAATTATAATGAGTTCAGTAATATGGAGATTTTTAATCAGTAATTGTTGTATGGACATTAGTAACTATAACTCAATGACAAGCAAAAGTATTGTTGTATGGACATTAGTAAGTATAACTTACTTTGTATTTAGCAAGGACCATTGCATTTCTTAACAAATTACTTTTTTCCATTTGCTTATGTATTTATATCAGTAACTCAATTAGAGGCATAAGTAAGTTCTCATGTTATTAAGGTAACTTATATAATATAATTGGGTCAATAAGAATAATTGAAAACTAGTAACATCTGATATATTGTAGGTAACATTTGTAATGGAATCAACAATTTTGTATAAAAAATATACATGAAAGGTAACTTTTGTATTTATTTCAGTATCTCAACTTGAAGCATAAGTAATTTGTTGAGCTACTTAAGTAACTAAGCTAATAGATTTATAATAGTAATAATGATTGAAAGACAAGTAACACCCAACAAATAGCAAGTAACTTATCCAAATGTTATCAGTAACTTTGTACAGATAAAAAACATGCAAGAAAAGTAACTTTGTATTTATTTCGGTAATGTTTGCAATGCAATCAGCAACTTTGTATAAAAAAACATACATGAAAAGTAACTTCGTATTTATTTCAGTAACTCAACGTGAAGCATAAATAATTTGGTGAGCTACTTAAGCAAGTAAGAGAATAGATTTGTATTAGTAAGAATGATTAAAGGACAAGTAACACCCATCAAATAACAAGTTACTTATACAAATATTATCAGTAACACGGACAATCACAAATCAAAAACTCTGAAGCATATTTTGATCACCACCGAAGTAAATAGGAGATTCTCAGAGATTTTTTTGGAAGGAATAATGCAGAAATTACTGAATACGTAATTGTATCTCAAAAAAGAGAATTAAATTACAAGTAACATGCGTTGCTCCTGAATCCGATTTGTCGGGAGGAGAAGGGGTAGACCGAGACCGGACTCTCTGGATCGAAGGCCAAGTGTGCCACATGATATTTAGTAGAATATTTGTTCATTAAGTAGAATATTTATGTATAGCCGATTAATTTTCCTTCGATCCTACGTGCCGCAGCCTGCCCTGCCAAGCGCTGCTCCTGAACCCGATTTGTCGGGAGGAGGAGGGGTAGACCGAGACCGGACTCTCTGGATCGAAGGCCAAGTGTGCCACATGATGCAAGGTGTGTTCTATTTCATTGCATCTGGTTCGATGTTGGTCGAGTTGGAGTAGGTTACAAAAAGGATAGAAATGGGGTTCTTTCTTTAAAGCAAACAGGTAGGTTACAAACAAATGAACCGTATACGCTTGCCAGTCAGGTCGAACAGGTCTTTTATGTTCCAGATAACTCAGTTAGTGGATGGATAATACCAATTAGAACAACACCGAGAGATTTCTTCGACGTAAACGAAGAGGCAGATGCACTAGACAATGATGTAGCATATCAAAATAACTCCAATGATTTTTTGAATGAGGTATTAGACAACGACAATGGAACTTGGAACTAGCAATTTCAGGTAATATTTTTTTTATTTTCAATTTCTATTAATTAAAATTGTTGTCATCTATCGAAATGTATATATTTGAAATGCTTCTTTAAAATTGCAGACATGGCTCCTAGACCTAGACGTATTCGGGAGGTCCCTGAACCGCCCCAGCAGCCACAAGGCGGTTCTTCTGATGCAGGTAGTGGATCTACACCGAGACGGCGTGGACCGTCTCAGTGTAGATTCTTAGACCATCTTGCACCACGGCAGACGTTACCTGTACGCATTGTTGGCGGAGATGCGGTAGGAGAGAACTCCACGGAGTTCCAGAGCTACCTGGGCCAGGTTGCCCGTGCGCGCGTCCCCATCACCACCCACGACTTCCGACAGCTTCCTTATGCTGTCAAGGCTGCCATACTTGCTGATCTGGAGGTATTCTAAAATCTTAAAACAGTTTTTGCATTTTATGACGTAATCGTTATTGTATTTGTTGTATCAGGCTGTATTTACATGGAAACGCAGTACCCATGTCGATTCTCAGATTTTATCCCATGCTGCTGAGATGTTGCGTCGATACAAGGGACGCATAAAAGCTAAGGTAAGATTTTTTTTATTAATATTTAATATCAAGATATTTATATATTGACTATATTTATTTCTCCATTTGTAGTACTTCAACTCCCAGATTCCATATGAGCAACTTGTGCAGAATATCCCTCCTGGTGTTACACCAGAGCAATGGAGGGAACTGATTAATTTTTGGTCCAGTGAGGATTTTGCGGTATGTATATAGTTTTCTTAGTTATTTCTTTTATTTTTATACTGACTTTGTGAAATTTCAGTCGATTTCTTCCAAGAATACGGCGAATCGTTCGAAAGGGTTCAGGTCGACGCATAAGATGGGAAGGAAGAACACCAACCAATTGAAGGACGACTTTGTAAGTATTTAAAAAATATTTATAACGATTAATTTTGAGTCTTAAAATAATTTTAAGAAGTTGTTTAACTTTTTAGAGTTGAGGGAAAATGAACGAGAAATGACCCGTATAGAGGTTTTTGTTGGGTCAAAGAGCAGAGACTTAGGAGGAGAGGTGCAGTGGGTTGATGAAGCCTACGCACCAATACATGTAAGTATAAATACAATTTTTACTTAAAGGATTACTTATGGTAATATACTAAATTTATTTTCTTTTTCTCATATGCAGGAAGAAATGATTAGGCTCTCTACCACCTCCTCGCTGGATAGCACGGGGACGAGCAATCCCCCGTTGACGGCCGATGATGCCTTCCGTCAAGCCACTGGTCCAGAACACAGTGGACGCATCCGTTGCGGAGGATGGGGCGAAACGATCCGTACATGGTACGGAATGGGTGGTGCAGGTGGGTCGCAGTCTTCCTCGCAGGGAAGCCAGAGAGAAAGAGAGATGGAGAGGGAGCTGCGTGAAGTAAAGGCAACGATGAATGCACAAGCTGTGGAGATGGCACATATGCGTATGGACATGGAGAATTTCAGGTCCTTAATGAGACGTCTTCAAAGTCAAGCCACTCCCCCTGTACAACCTGCACATCTCGGCGACGACGAGGAGAGTGAGGAGGAAACCGAAGAGAGTGACGGGAGTGGCGCATCAGAGTAGGTGGCATGGATGTAGTACCCTAGTTAATTTTTATCCTTTAATTGTAATATTTTTTATTAATGTCTAACATTATGTAGACTTGTTATCGTTTATTAATGACTTTATGATTATGTTGAATGTAATGTGTTGTTTGATGTTCAATTTATGATATGGTTAGTTGTTGGATGTTGTGGTTTGTTCTTTTGCAGAGAAGAATGATTGGTGTTGTAGAGTTTATTATATTCATATTGTTGTCAGGTGTAATATTGAATGATGTAAGGAAGATATCAAAATATATAATTTTTTTTCCTGTCATGGTTTATTGGGGACGGTTGTAACCGTCCCCTCTAGAGCTACAGAAACGTCCCCCCAGCCATAACAAATCACGGAGACTATTAGGGACGGTTTGAACCGTCCCCATTAGGTAAGCGCAATTGGGACAGTTAAAACCGTCCCTTCTACCCTTCTGTTGGCGTCGCTATAGATGCTCCAACTAGAGGGGACGGTTACAACCGTCCCTAATAGTCTTCTGTTGATGTCTCTATAGACTATTCCAGGCTTCTGTTGGCGTCGCAAAAGACCTGAAGAGTAGAAGGGACGGTTACAACCGCCCCTACATGCAAATGTATGCGACGGTTGTAACCGTCCCTTCTACTCTGCAGGTCTTTTTGCGACGCCAACAGAAGCCTGGAATAGTCTATAGCGACGCCAACAGAAGACTATTAGGGACGGTTGTAACCGTCCCCTCTAGTTGGGCAGACGCGACGGTTGAAACCGTCCCGTATACACTTTTGTCGGCGTCGCTATAGACGCTATGGTAAAGGGGACGGTTACAACCGTCCCATCTGCGAAACGCATGCGACGGGGATAACCGTCCCCGAAGGTTTTCTGGGGCCGTCTCAAAATGTTGAAGGCCATTAGGGACGGTTGTGAACCATCTCTAATACTATTGGTTGTAGGGACGGTCGCAACCGTCCCTAATAGCCTTCGTGTAAGGGACGGTTACAACCGTCCCCAATGGTTGTTTACATGAGACGGTTGTCAGAAGCGTCCCATATAGTCAAATGAGACGGTGGCTGAAGGGACGGTTTAAGAACCGTCCCCGTTGATCAGAGGGGACGGTTCTAGAGACAAAAAGGACGGTCTACGACCGTCCCCTCAGACCCACCCGTCTGTAGTGTTCTTAGCGTTAAAATTGAAAATTAATCAATTTACCCATAACTACAAGATCATCATCACACAGACGATCACATTTGCTTAATAAAACTCAAATGGACACGTGACTCATTGGATAAGCCTTCCCCCTCTCCCCCCTCTCTATGTATATATGTAGTGAGGGTTGATCCTGTGAAATCCAAAACCTGCGAGAGCATGAGAGCAGCGATTCTGGACCACTAGATTATGAATCTAGAGGTCCAGAATCAATGCTCTCATGCTCTCACAATTTTTTGCTCTTACAGGATCACTCCTCTCTCTCTCTCTATATATATATATTCGCTTAATATACGTGCATATCGTATCAAATTATTAGAATCATTTATCGGATGAATCTTGTATATTCGTCTCATTTTCTTATATCATACTTATATCACATGTTGTAATCAAATTTGTAAAAATCCATTCCATTTTTTGATCTAAGTACGTGGATTCTTCCAAATCGCCACTTGAGATCGTCAAATTATACATATACTTCAAAACTTCCTACCTATTATTATAATAATTGTTTAAAAAAGTCCATGGAGACTGGAGAGGCCTACATATATATACTAAACTAGGAAAATTACCTGCGCTTCGCCGCGGGCAAAATTTTAATATATCTTTGGAAAATATTGGAGTCATGGAATTTAAATTAATTATGTATAAAGTAAAATAAGCATTAGCATTTGTCATCGACTTTTTTACTTCTTCAAGAGAAAAGTGCGTATTGATAAATTTCCATAAATAATGTGATTTTTTATCATATGATTTGTATAATAAAGAAAGAACAATGAGAAAATAACATTCACACAATGTTGATACATTTGAACTTGTAAATCTAGCAATATATACCCACGTGTAAGGATATTTATAGTATAGTAAAATATACATTCACAATGTATGAATATGTATTTTCATTGGTATAGTGTATTTTTAAAGATGCTAACTTCTTGCACCAATTTTTCTTTGTAATTAGCCTAAAACTTATTTAATGAAAGAATTATATTATATATAAATTAATAATTATAAAATATATTTGATGTAGATTTCATTACAATAATTGTTTTTTATTTCTTTAATCCATAATGTTGGAAAAAATATTAAGTATATACGTTTCTTCATCCTATCCTATTAATAACTAAAACTTGTTGATTGAAGTGACACAAATCGAGTAGAAATGCACATGAGATTAAGATTTATAAATATGAAAATTAGCTTTATAACCTAAGAGATTACTTTAATAGAAATGGACATGAGATTAAGATATTGTAAATATGGAAATTAGCTTTATAACCTAAGAGGCTAACATATAAGAGTATGCTGCATAAATAACGTGGTTGATTTAATCAACCTCTTACATTTTTTCATGATCATGAATATATAATCCGATTAAGCAAGCAATGGATTCTCTTAATATAATTTGCAACATGTAACATGAATAGAAAGACAAAAGGGAACATACATTGTGATTGCATTTAATTTATTTACATCTACAAAAACTTGGATAACAAAATTATTAGCTACAAATCGCTTTTATAAAATTAGATGCAAGATAAATAATATTATCATTTATATCATTAATCTGGAAATTTGATGAAAATATGAATGTCTGGCTCAAGAGATACCAAAGCCCCGTGAAAGGTTCACATATGTAACTTCACATCAAGTCAAATCCTTTGAGATCTTAATAATCCACATCCTTCCCCTTCGCTTCCACTAAGAAATATATACATAAAATTTAAGGATCCGTATCTGGTCCCGATCCCAGTGCAAACTCCACTTTCACGCCGCGAAATCAAAATCTCTACTCTTATCTTGCTTGATTATGCATCCATATGGATAATGATCATTTAAATTTCAAAACAAAACCATTTCCGACAATGAATGTGATTTGGGAACCAAAAGCGTGTTTGGTCCCTGTCCCAACACCAACTTCACTTGTGTCATGGAATCGAACATTTTTATTTCTTTTCTTTCATGCATGTAAACGACAATCACCATGTGGATCTAGTATACCGAACATCACCGAATCTACAACCGCATCCACCATTGCGACCCAAACTTCAACGTCCGTGATGAAATATAATATGTGTATCAGTAGCGATTTCTGGATCGAGAGGATCTTATAGGGGGGTCATGTGACTTGAAGTACGAAGAAAAGGATGCACAGAGAGAGATGGGGTTTTCGGATTGAGAGATGTTGGGAGACGGGGAGACAAAGAAGAGAATTGGGGAGAGAGATTGGGATGGGAGAGTTCTTTTGTGAGAGAGCAACGTAGAGAAAAGCGGAAGAGAGTGCTTAATCGGAGGAGAGACAACACATCATAGAATAATAGAGCACAGAGATGGATGCCATGTGTCCAACTAATAGAAAGACCGAGATAGAAACCTTTCACTGCGGAATAATTTGAAAAAAAATCAATGATAAACTGACCATATTTGAATATAGATTCTTAAATTTAACATAAGAAGATATAGTAACATATATTCTAATTATGAGGGTAAATTTTCATTGTAATTAAATTCAATTCCTTTCTTAAAGTGAAGCGGATTTCAGATTTTTTACATGAAGTAGAATCCTAATCCAATTTGAAAATCTCAATGTTTCGTTTATTATAATACAACAAAGATGAAATATTTCTGGCATAATCGATAGACTTTAAACAGTTGTATTTTTTATATGTGTGTATGTTTGTGATGAGAAAGATATTCATATCATATATAATTTATTTTTTCATAATAGTTAGGGGATTGGATGCTCATATTTATTTCTTATATGTTAAATCATATATCAGAATAAATTATTACTATTGAATCAGTGTTTAATATGGAAATTTTAAAATATGTATTAAAAATAGTATAAGCAAAGTCTTAATATTATATATAGATAAAAGACTAAAAGACCTACTTATTGTACAATAACCATATGTATTAGATAACAAATATTTGCAAGAATAAAAAATTAAGAATTGAATTCATTAGATTTCCATGAATATTTTATTAGATATAAATAACTTATAAAATAACTAAAATATTTTTGATAATATATAATTTTAGCAATATTATATTTTAAAAAATAATTATTTATAAGATAATACAAAATAGATAATAATACCTTTTCATATTCATTCTAATTTAAATGTATTTCATATCTTTTACTAAATGTAAATATGAAAATATTATAGTTGGGAGAAGTTAAGGATATAGGATTGACGTGGAAGTGAGAATACACGTGGGGAAAGGGAGAGCGGACAGGTAGAGAGATAGGAGTACGTTATGTTAATAGAAAAGAGAGAGAGAATGAAAAGTAGGATGTGGCATTGACGAAGGTTGTAATGTAGCTGTTGTAAATCTCATTTTAATATATAATATAAATATAAATAATATTCATTCATTATGTTAATAAATTATAATTTAGAATTTTTCTATAGTTATTACACATGAATATTTAAACATAAGAAGAAAATCAATACATATGTCATCCTTTTTTGTAAAAGATAAGGAATAATCACATCTTTACACCCATAATTAGGGTTGAGCATGATCGGGTTTAGGCCAGGTTCAGCTTGGCCCAATCCAAACCCATTTTAGTGTACGGGCTAACAGGACGGGCCTAGTCCCATTTTATTTTTCAAAATCTAGGCACAATCCCAAACCAGGCCCAAACATTACGGGTTGGGTTCGGGCCGGGCCGACCCAATTGAAACTCCAGGATATATTGAGTGTGTTTTTATCTTCTAAATACATCACTCATCCCCAACAAAATGTGTATTCTGTATACATGCAAATATATTTTACCACATTGATAATAGTAAATAATCATGTTCATGATACGAATTTACAATGTACAACAACATGCTCTAAACATGATGAATATATTACCGGTTCAATATAACTGTTTATAATATATGTCTGTTAACATGGTAAAGTTATTATCATGATGGTATATATAACAATGGTGGTTGTTACATTTAATTAAATTAATATGTTTATAATTAAATATCCATTTGAATTCTATAATCACTCATATGCATAAAATAATGGTTCAATGGTCGAGTGACGGGCCGAGCAATTTGGGACTTGAAATGGGCTGAGCTAATGGACATGGCTATCGGGCTTTTGGGTTTGGGCCCTATCAAGCCCGAACCCGACCCGGATATATATTTGGGTTGAATTAAGTTCCAAAGCCTGGACCAATTATTTGCAGGCTTGGGTTCAGGCTGTGCTACGTCGGGTTTTGGGCCGGATTGGACTTGTCCGACCCAATACTCAACCCTATCATAATCTTTACTCTCCACTTTTAAGTCTTTTAGATAAATTTCATAAGATCTACCCTTATCAAATAAATATTATATTTTACTAATCCTTTTTTTTGAAATCATTTTTATAAAAAAATCATCTATTTTCTTTGAAATGCAGTGAATATATATATATATATATATATAATAAGTGGGAGGGAGATTTCTTTGAAATGCAGTGAATATATATATATATATATATATATATATATATATATAATAAGTGGGAGGGAGACATATATAGTAAGTGGGAGGGGGGAAGATAGACGGTCAGGAAAAATGTTTAATGTTTGAACATGATCATATATTTACAAAAGTATAGGAGAGAGAGTCGCTCCTAATATTAGAGCAAGATCGTATTTTGTAGTGCTCAAGGAGAGAGAGAAAAGGAGTATGTTTGGAAATTTGAAAGAAAGATGTGTATGTCAATTGCCAAATTGTAAAAAAACAGGTAGATAGATAGAGAAGAGAGAGTATGTGGAGGGGCATTTGTTAGGTGAGAGTGAGACCACGGGAGATTCGAGAATGGGAGTAGTGGGAGAGGACCACGCCTTAAAAGAGAGTAGAGAACCGAGCTTCCCAGCATAAGTTGGGTTTCTTTTCTTGCCCCCAGAGACCATCCACGTGTCACTACACTGGGTGGAAACCCAGCTTTAAAATAAGTAATAGATAATTTGTAAGTTGATGTCTTGGTATTAATCATTTATTGGTAACATCAATTTTTTTTTCAAAGTTTTATTGCTAGACTGCTAATAGCTACTGTTCAGGTATAATATACTTCCTTTTTGTCCGAGTAGTCCGAAACATCAAATAATAAATATCGTATCTGCAATCTACCCAAAAAACCCCATTCACACAGATACAAATATTTTCCAAAATGAATTAGGTTAATCTGATATTTACTGAGCATTGATTACGATGATCAGATCATTTTCTGTTACAGCAGTTGCTGTAACACAAGGAGCCGCTCGATCACCCTCCAGAACCGTCCGATAATGATTGAGCGGCTCTCCTGCATTACAGCACCTGCTGTAATGGCAGAAGATCATCTCTTTGATCACATTCAATCTTCAGTATCCAACTCCAAAGCATTCTCAGAGAACATATAATATCTCACACAAAGAAATAAAAAGAAAAGAGGAACATTCTTTTTTTTTCCAATAATAGAAAGAACATCTCTCCTCTTCCTCCACACGTTCGATCTCCATTCCCAGTCTCTTCCGTCACCTGAGATCTGCCCGCGATCGCGAGATCAAGAGATCGATCACGGATCGTGGGCCGTCGACATCGCCGACAGACGGCTCGGTCGCGGGAGGAAGGCCTCCCTCCTCCTCTGCCGGCGCGACGACGGCCGTATAAAAGCCTTAAGCGCCCTCCTCGCCCACGCCCCCTCCGCAGTTATGATCCTCGCCGTCGGGATCACCGGCGCAGACGAGGATACGGCGCCGCTGCTCTTATGGAGGGAGCACCGGAAGGAACCCGGGTGCGTCGTCGGCGAGCACGAGCACCGCCGCCGCGCGGGCGGTGGGATTCGCACGGACGAAGGAGACGGGGCAGAGGCGGCGGAAGGTTGGGATCGGTTGCGGAGACGGTCGTCGTATCGGAGGAAGGCGGATTTAGGGCTTCGAGGGGCGGCGGTGGCCATCGGCGTGCCGGTGATGATGTCTGTTCGTTGTGCAGTTGGAGGTGGGGGAGGAGGCGGTTAGGGGGATGGCCTTATATAGGAAGCGAGCGGATCCTCCAAAGAGGAAGGGGTAGTGCTGTAAATACCGGTAAAGGTGTGGGTGAATCCTAATGGGAATAGGGGAAGGGTATTTTGCGGATGTCATCCTAATGTATTTTATTTTATTTCTTGGACGTGGTTTTTAATTAGTGTTTTTTAATGCAAACTTACACTTTCTTTGCATTTGGATGCAAGAGTTCAAATTAGTAGTGAGTTAACTATTTTTGGTAGGTAAAATTTATGAGTATTTTTTTAACATGGTTTGACGTTTGAATGGTGGGTTTATTATACAGTTTATATAATAATATAGTGAGATAGTTTGAAAGTTTGGAAGAATGATTGGATTGTGCTTACATAATACACATATATTGTTCCAAGATTTATGTGGTCGTTCTTATTTTATTTTTCAAACTATAGTGGCATATACATTTTTCTACCCCGCATGATAATATATTTTCATTTCCATTTCCATTTTCATATGTTATAATTCGTAAAGAGAAAAATGGGGCTGCTCCATGGGAGAAGCCAACGGGCTGCTTCCACCCGCATTTTCCCCCAATTTTTTTATTTTTTTGGAAAATAAAATTTTGTATATTCATCACTATATCCCTCTAACTCAGCCATGACCGGTCCCAAGCCCGGATAAATGAGGAGGGTTGCGTTAGGTAGCCGACAACCAGCGTAAAGCAGTCGGAGACAACTTCCTAAATAATATTTTTTTAAAAAAAATATTATTTAGGATGTTGCCTCATGACAGTCGGATCTTTTCAACATGGATTTAAGCAAACATACAGATTTCGTTGGGGCGTTCCCTACTTGCGACGCGTTGCATCGCCCGAATGTAATGAAAAATTGACAAGGGACGCTACATCGCAGCCTGGATGTAGTTCAAAATTTGCAAGGGTTCTCGCATGAGGAACACATGCGGGTAATTAAGCTACTTCCGCTGCATCACCGCCTGGATGCAGTCCAAAATTTACAAGGGTTCTCGCATAATGGACACATGCGAGTAAAGAAGTTAGTCCAAAAGAGATTGCAACGGAAGTTGTGGATTGGTAGTTGGAATATTGACACTTTAACTGAAAAATCGATGGAGATAGTGGATACGATGGAAAGAAGGAAGATTCATATACTATGTCTTTAAGAGACTAAATGGGTTGGAGAGAAAGCAAGGGAGATCGAGAAGACATGCTTTAAACTTTGGTATTCAGGTAAAGATAAGGGTAGAAACGGTGTTGGAGTGGTTGTTCATAAAGATTTAAAAGATTGTGTGGTTGAGGTGCAAAGAATCGGGGATCAGATTATTTTGCTAAAATTGGTGCTTGAAGAAGAAATTCTGAATATAATCTCAGTTTATGCACTGCAAATTGATTTAGATGAAAGGACTAAATAAGCTTTTGGGGAGGATCTAGATTAGATTTTACAAGGAATCCCACAAAGGGAGATGATTTGCATAGGTGGAGATCTTAATGGACATGTGGGAAAGGATGCTTCAGGGTATGCTAGTGTGCATGGAGGATGTGGTTTTGGGGATAGAAATGAAGAGGGAAAAGTCATCCTGGATTTTGTAACGGCATATGATCTTTTCATAGCAAACGCTCTCTTCAAGAAGAGGGAGGAGCATTTAATTACTTATATGAATGGGTCAACGAGAACACGGATAGATTACTTTCGTTGAGGAGAAGAGATCGGTTGTGTTGTAAAGACTGCAAAGTAATCCCAGGAGAGAGTTTGACAACCCAACATCGCTTGTTAGTCTTGGATGTACAAATAAAAGGGCTGGTAAAGAAAAGAAGGGTTCCTAAGATCACTAGAACTAGATGGTGGAATCTTCCACTGAAGCAATCGAGCTTCAGGGAGAAGGTTTTAGAAGATTTATCTTGGGATTGTAGTGGAAGTGCAAACGAGATGTGGGAGATAGTAGCATCTTGTTTCCGAAAGGTAGCCAAAGAGATGCTAGGCGAGTCAAAGGGAGGAGCCTCAGGTCAAAAAGAGGCTTGGTGGTGGAGTGTAGGGGTGCAAGAGAAGCTAAAAATTAAAAGAGCATGCTTTAAAGCTATGTCTAAGGGTAGAACAGAGGAAACTCTCACAAGCTACAAAATAGCAAAGAAGGAAGCAAAGAAGGCTGTAAGCGAGGCTAAGTCGAAAGCTTATGAAGTTTTGTATAAAAATCTCAACTCTAAGGAGGGCCAGAAGGATATATTCAGGTTGGCCAAAGAAAGAGAAAGAAAGACCAAAGACCTTTCTCAAGTGAGATGCATTAAGGACGAGGAAGGTCACATGCTTGTTACTCAGAAGGATATAGAGACTAGATGGAAGCAATACTTCCATAAACTTTCCATTGGGGAAGGAAATAGAGAGATCATTTTGGGTGATCTAGCTAGTAGTGAAAGTTACTTGAATCGTGCAAGCTATAGACGGAAACAACGAAAGGAAGTAGAGGAGGCTTTAAAGGTTATGAGACCTGGGAAAGGTGTAGGACCGAATGACATCCCTGTAGAAGTATGGAAAGTTTTGGGTGAGCGCGGTTTGACTTGGCTTACGAATCTATTCAATGTTATTTGGCGAAGCAAGAAAATACCTGAAGATTGGAGGAGGAGTATCGTGGCGCCTCTTTATAAGAATAAAGGAGACATTCAAAATTGTTCAAATTATAGAGGTATCAAGCTGATGAGTCACACTATGAAAATTTGGGAGTGTGTGATCGAGAGAAGGTTGAGGCAAGTTTCCAACGTCAAAGAAAACCAATTCGGATTCATGCCAGGTCGCTCAACTATTGAAGCCATCCATTTGCTGAGGAGAACAATGGAGATTTATAGAGCTAAAAGGAAGAACCTCCATATGATCTTTATTGATTTGGAGAAGGCTTGTGATTCTCTCCCACGAGAGATATTGTGGAGAGTTTTGGAGAAAAGACAAGTGCTTGTCCTATACATTAACCTCATAAAGAACATCTATGATAGGGCTTTATCTTGTGTAAGGACCACGTCTTGGAAGACTGGCTATTTTCACGTCAACATTGGTTTACATCAAGGTTCAACTTTGAGTCCATTTCTTTTTACTTTGATTATGGACGAGTTGACAAGTCACATTCAGGATGAGCTACCTAGGTGTATGCTATTTGCTAATGATATTGTGTTGATTGACGAGACTAGAGATGGAGTAAATGAGAAGCTTGAGGTCTGGAGATATGAGTTGGAGAGTAAAGGATTTCGTATAAGTAGGGCTAAGACAGAATATATGGAGTGCACCTTTGATGGAAGCAATGATGAAGGAATTGAGGTGAAGATTGGTGATGTTAACATTCGGAAGAGAGATTCTTTTAGATATCTGGGATCTGTTTTGCAACATGATGGAGAAATTGATGGAGATGTTACTAATAGAATAAATGCAGGTTGGCTAAAGTGGAGAGGAGCCTCTGCTGTTCTCCATGATAAGAAAATTCCTTTAAAAATTAAAGGAAAGTTTTACAAAGCAGCCGTGAGACCTGCTATGCTCTATGGATCTGAATGATAGCCTGTGAACCATAGACATGTGCAGAGAATGGATGTAGCAGAAATGAAAATGCTAAGGTGGATGTATGGACACACACGTAAAGATCAGATTCGAAATGATGCAATCAGAAAGAAAGTGGGTGTTGCTCCGATCGAGGATAAGATGCGAGAAAACCGCTTAAGATGGTTTGGTCATTTGCAAAGAAGATCAACTGATGCACCAGTTAGGAGATGCGAGTGTTGGGATGTTGAGCCGGCTAAGAGAGGGCGGGGACGGCCCAAGAAGTGTTGGAAAGAGACCATACGAAGGGATCTTTGTTTTGTGGATATAAGCACGGGATTGACCCAAGATAGATCTGAATGGAGGCGAAGAATCCATGTAGCCGGCCCTACTTAATTGTGGGAAAAGGCTTTGTTGTTGTTGTATCACTATATCCCTCTAATATTTTATTAAAATTTCGTCAGAAACAGAGACTCCTACGGCCTCCATCCAAACATAGTCGATTTAAAAAATCCTTCGACCGTTAAAAAATGACGTCTGGATGGAGGGCCTAGGAGTCTCTGTTTCTTACGAAATTTTAATAGAATATTAGAGGGATATAATGATGAATATACAAATTATTATTTTTTAAAAAATAAAAAAATGAGGGAAAAATAGGGGTGGGAGCAGCCCCGTTGGCTACTCCCAGGAGCAGCCCCATTTTTCTCATTCGTAAATATATAAATATTTTAAATAATATTCCATCTTACTCTAACACAAGAAACCTTATAATTCATTTGAAAGATGTTTCATAATACATTTTTTATTTAATTTGAATTTTATATCTGAATTTCCAAATGAATGGTATATGATTTTTTTAGTCCTCCTTATCCAAACTTAATTTTATTTGATACCTAATTTGCATAATTTTATTTGATGCGAAGTTTGCACAAGCTATTACTGATCATGGATGAGAAAAGGAATATCGATTGCATATATAAAATCTATTCAATAGATGGATAAAGATGCTTATACATAAGGTAAATTAGATTATATATATTAAAAAGGATTTTTACCCGACAGACTCTATAAACTTTTTAAATTACCTCTACGACCTTTTGCAGAACGTAATTACTCCATTGACCCTGTAAATTACTCCAAGAACCCTCATGGCTTCAAACAGACTATCCGAATGGTTCATGGGGTAAGAGTTAGCAAGTTTACATGATCGAGGGGGGAATTAGGTTGTTTCAAAGGTCGTAGAAGTAATTGGCAAAGTTTATAGGGTCTGCAAGGTAAAAATCTACTATTAAAAATATAGGAATAACTCTTATATTATACGTATTCAATATAAATGATTACTTACATAATAAGTATTCAATCTAAAAGATTATATTTGAAAAATACTAATATATTTATACATTTTGTTTATATTTATGATAGATGTAAAATGTGTTAGAAAAATAAACATAAAATTAGGTCAATCGTCGGATATTTGATATTTTCAAAATAGGTTGAAATCTATTATGCGCTTATTATTTTTAAACAAGAATGATATTTATTTATTTATACCATTTGATATCTTTATTTTTCATCCCATGCATCTATAATTTATTGTATTTTTTCAAATTTTGTTACATTTAAAATTATGATCTTATAGATTGAATTTTTACATGGTGGTTGATGATTTATAAAAATCACTCTGACCAAATGTTGGGAAACATACCTAATCAGTAGAGTACATGCAAAACACTAATCACAAAATGAAAACATGCGTAGTTGAACAACATTGGGATTTACAATAGTTCAACAATGTATCTACTCCACTTGTTCACACCAGAATATGCCTTTGTATTTCATGAATATGTTTGGAATAAAAGTGCAACTACCCAGTTGGCATATTTATACCGCAACGTTTGTATTACATGAAAGTACAAGCAAAATTACCAAAATACCCTTGGATCATTGAGGATGATATTTGCATGTACGCCGCCGATCAGTCTTCACAAGATGAAATGAATCAATTTTTTTGATTTTTTATCACGAACATGTTTTCTTCATAAATGAATATTTTAATCGTGATGATTTAATTACACAATTAGATTAAAAATATATTTCTAAAAAAATCATAAATATGTTCGATAAATGAGAAAATTATATAAATCTTTTGTATAAAATGACAGTGATGCGAAAATATGATTATGCTAGAATTAATTAGAGAAGGAGAGATATGATTGATTATGAAAGAGAATATTACAGTGTGTTTAGAGAGATGATTTTCATGTGATGATTTCTCAACATGCACTGTTTACCTGTTATTAAATGGCATCTTACATGTGGTTTTTGACTGATACTTTGTCTAGTCCATGTCTATTGCTTTCCCTCTTCCCATGGCAAGGCTATCATGTGTAGATATGGCAAGCTTTATAGTGCATGGATGTATTATTCACTGCACATTGAGCTAATGAGATTGGTAAATTTCAAACTATATGATCAAAACTTTCTTATGTTACATGCAGAGGATCAAGGATAAGAAACCTTCTTAATACATCAATAACATTTTAGAAGGTCCACCCTGTGGAGTAGTATAACAAATTCAGTATATAATGACATTTATTTTAAATTTATCACTACATCATCCGTTATTAAATATATAGGAATGGATATATTTAAATTGTTTTAAACTAGAAATTAGCAACGAAAGTCATATCCGTTGCTATGGCATTAGCACAAATGCTTACATAAAGCTATTTTTTAAAATTTGAGTTAATAGTCGCTATTTTTTTAGTTCAAAATTTATCGATTATTAGCACAAATTTTGAGAAATAACAATAATATTGAACGTTGCTATTGATATAGGAAGGAATACGACTTCTACTGTTTATAAAATCTCATTTAGCAATTGATAGTATTTGTCAGTTGATATTTAGCAACGGACGATATAGTGACAAACTTAAAAAAACATCACTATGGGCTCAAATTGTTGTAGTGATGACAAGAGGGAGTCCTGCAAAATGAAAATGTGCTCGAATTTGAGATACTAAATAGTAGTCTTTGGTTAAGAAAAAATTATTACTTAAAATAACTTATATGGTTAATTTATTTATGGAATCGATGGAAAGAGATATAGTGAATAGGACATATATTCTTGTAAAGACTCACATCTTGGATTTTACTCCCATATCTATGTTAAAGAGGGAAAAATTAGTAAGTTGATGCTTCAAATATTTCTAAATTTAATGATTTGTTTATATAATTATGAGTTGGGATCCAATGTCTATAATTTTTAATGATTAGATTCTCGAGATCAAATGGATAACTCGCTCTTGAATTACATAACGGAGAATAAGGAGAGTATATACACTTATTGGATGGCAAGATGAACTATATGATGAATGATGTATATGATTTTTTTCAATTTTTTAAGTTTTGTTTAAATAGTTGAAGCTGATCAAAATATATTTATATATAACATCAGTTGCATGAGGATGATGCCTCTAAAGTACCCTGGATATATATGAGGGATGATCCAGTGAGAGCCAAAATCTGCGAGAGTATGAGAGCAGTGATTCTGGACCATTATATTCTGTCATCTCTCTCCTCATTGATTTCAAGAGGAGAGAGAAGAGCAGAATCTAGTGGTCCATAATCACTGCTCCCATGCTCTCACATATTTTGGCTCTCACGGGATCAGCCCCCGGATATATATATATATATATATATATATATATATATATATATATATATATGTATGTATGTATGTATGTATATATATATATATGTATGTATGTATGTATATATATATATGATCCTATGAGAACCAAAATCTGTGAGAGCATGAGAGCAGTGATTATGGACCACTAGATTATGTCATCTCTCTCTTGATTTCAATCAGAAGAGAGATGAAATAATCTAATGGTCCAGAATCACTGCTCTCATGCACTCACGGATTTTAGCTCTCATAGGATCATCTATATGTGAGTGTATGTGCGTGTGTAATGTTATGGATGGTGTCACTATGAACTGGTGTTATGACCAAAAGAGATCCTCATCGTCGTTGTCATCGTTTGAGTGTTAGATACATGATTTTGAAATCTTTATCGTCAAAAATAAGAGATGAAGGTGTAGAGGGTGACCAGGAGAGCTTAAGGATGCTAGCCCTATCAGAGAAGTTGATGCAACCTCCACCAGATCATCTGCGTGATTATTTCCACAATTGCAGTGACATGCGATGGGCTAAATCTTTGACACCAACGTAAGACGTGAAGCTATTAAACATCTGTTATATGTATATTTGTATGCAATTAATTTTTAATATATTTTAGAGGTGAACTATGTAATGTTTCGAATCCATTTAAATGGTCTAGTGGTTGAAGCATTGTGCTCTCACTCCAATGATCAGGGTGCCCCCCTCCCCCTACCAGTAAAAAAACTATGTAATGATGGGAGGAGGAGGAGGTAGCATACGTTATCTAGAGATGATAAATTATGATTGATGAGACAAAGTACATGATATCGGGTAGGGGGTTGGGATTTAAAGAGGGTAAGAGGAAGCAGTCGAATACAATGAATTCTGTTTATATAGATCAAATGGTTGATTTGGAGGGAGTGGAGCGGTAGGAGGTGTTGATAAGAGGATATACAATAGAATCATAAAGTTGAAAGTACCAGATATTCCTAGAGGCATACCATCAGAAAAGTTTCCTTACCAATAGGGTATATCAAGAAAACAACAGTAGTAGCTGCAAAAGGAGATGAATATACAATAACAATCCAAGGGCGCATACCCAAACGAAAACTAGGTTCCCACTCACGACCCATGTAGCAAGCTACACCAAGTAAGAAATATAGAGCAATTAGCTCATAAGGACCACCATTGTATAACCATTTATTGATGGATGTAGGAACGATTGCACCAGATAATATTGTTTCCGTAAAGTAGGACCCAAAAACATGTTCAAGAATACCATCAATATCTACTGGAGGAGAAAGCTCGTTCATGTTGATATTGTAATGAGAGGCCGGGGTTGATTTTGAGGGAGATTGTGACTATGTATATCCATCCTTACCACTGAGGATGTTAACAAACAGTTACGAATACAGATATATGTGTTATCATATTCTCATCCATTCTCAAGTCTGAATATGGTGATCCAATCTACTATATGCTCGGTAATACCCTAACTTAAGAAGGGAAGCATGGTCAAGTCAAACAATGGAAATTTATGTTCTCTATTCGATAATTAAGGAAGTGAAAGGGCTCAATAGATATCTTACAATAATTGTTTGTAAAATATCTCGAGAGGATAAGAACAAAACGTGTTAACTACACTTCTTTGACTGATACGTTAATAGTCTATGACCTTAATAAGAGGGCATCAAACACGGAGTCAACTCGATCACTCGTCACATATATAATATTTTTCCCAAGAGCAACGCCAAATATAAAACATATATAATCTATCGAAAGTATTGGAATATTTATTAAATGAAGAGGAATAGTATACAACTATACGAAGAAGATAAAAATTAGAGATAATAAGAAAAATCTCGGGTTTTCTTTTCTTATTTCCAAACAAACGGGACCTAAGAAATTTGCCACAATCAAAGATTTTCTTTGCATGATAATACCTGAAAGAAAAAGTAACTAAAGAATAAAAGAATTGCGATGGTTATGCATATTCCTGTCATATTCACATCTTATCCTTTAAAATTTGAACCTATGTATTCATATTTGCAACCATATTCATTCGTATTCATATCTTTCAAGATGTACTTATCAAAATTAAGGATATTAAACTAATAGCTATATTCATATTTGACGGATGTTGATTCAAGACTCGTATTTGCATTCATATACACCAGATATAGGAAAATAGGGTAAAATGAGGTTGCCCCTAAAGGAGAGCTAACTAGTTCCCCAGCATCATTTTTCCTATTTTTTTATTTTTTTAAATACTTTCGTGGCTTTTCGTCAATATATCCCTATATTATATCATTCAAGTTTGGTGCAAAACAGAGACTCGTACGACATCCATCCAGATGGGGTTGATTTCAACAATTATACGACTGTTACAAAATGACTGTCTAGATGGATGTCGTAGGAGTCTTCGTTTTCCATGAAACTTGAATAACATAATACATGGATATATCGATGAATTTCCACGGTTTTATTTTTCAAAATAATAAAAAATAAAAAATAAGATGGATAAGCTAAGTTAGCTCTTCTTGCATCCTCATTTTTCCCATAAAAATAACATATGAATCCTCTATCTAAGAAATGCTGATATGAATGATTGTGAATATATTTGTATTAAATTTGATCTCTAGAAGAAATGATGACGTTTGGTCTATCTTTAAGGTATGAGTAGTTGTACATTAAATAAATATAAAAATGATGGATTGGGACAATCATTAATACAATTACACTATACAATTGATTCCACATGGCATTGTCTCCCATTTGTTACTTTCTGTCCCTTTTTATTTGGACTCATGACTCTAAATTTTTAGTGTCAATTGCTTTGCTTTTGACCGCAATTGCTAACATTTATCTCACGACCGTCGACGTTATTGTGTGAGACAAATGTTAGTATTATTTCTAGATATATTTGGATAAATTTGGAGGGGTTTTGGATTTTCAAAAAAGATAAAAATGGGGTTGCCCTTTGGGAGAGTTAATTTGGCTCTCCCATCTATTTTTCTTATTTTTTTAGTTTTTTTGAAAAATAAATCCATGAAATTCATCACTATATCCTTATATTATGTCATTCAAATCTCGTGCGAAACGGATACTCCTATGACCTCTATTTAGACAGTCATTTTTTATCGGTCGAAGAATTATTGAAGTCGACTCCGTCTGGATGGAAGTCATAGGGGTCTCGTACCTCCTTGTACGACCTAAAAAATCAGAGCAAAATCCTTCCGATTAGAACCATCCAACTCGTCCGGAGTGCGAAAAAACCCATATCTGGACTCTTGGATCACATCAATCGGACTCCAGATGCTCCCGATCTCAATAGCTCATAGTAATCGTTGGATCTTAACCGCCTCTGAATAAAGCGTGCATGTTGCGTCGTCTCCTGAACGTCGAATCTCGCTCCGATCTGCCACGTCGTATCCTTCACTGTCTTCGAACCAAGCTCTGATACCAGTTATTGGGAACATGACCTGTCGCTATCGTCTCCTCTCAGATACCAGTTGTTGGGGATGCGAACCCCCTTGGATGGATGCGGATGCACAATCACTCACCACCACGGAAGCACGTGAAGAAAAGAACAATCAGATATAACGGTGGTCGATCACCTCTCACAACCGTTGGAGAAGAAAAATCACTTAAGAATCACTATATCCTTATATTATGTCATTCAAATTTCATGCGAAACAGAGACTTTTATGGCATCTATCTAGACAGTCATTTTTTATCGATCGAAGGGGTCTCTGTTTCGCATGAAACTTGATTGACATGATATATGGATATATTGATGAAATTTTACGAAAGTATTTTTCAAAAAAATGAAAAAATAAAATGAGAGAAGCCAAGTTAAGAAGCATCCCATTTTACCCTTGCCTTCGGTTCTTTTGAGCCTCGAAGTTT
Source organism: Ottelia alismoides (assembly GCA_037367405.1). Taxonomy (NCBI): domain Eukaryota; kingdom Viridiplantae; phylum Streptophyta; class Magnoliopsida; order Alismatales; family Hydrocharitaceae; genus Ottelia; species Ottelia alismoides. The sequence continues at coordinate 643,695 of JAZKJV010001160.1, read as the reverse complement.
GAACTTCACCGTGACAAAATTGTAACCGTAGAGTGGTTATAAACCATTCGAAAATATCAGTCGCGTGTTATTAATGTGCGTCTGCTATATCCAACCTGTTAGGAAATAGTTGTTTTTTTTCAAGATAGAAGTGTAGGAACTAACGATGCAAACGGTTACGGATATATCCGTATCCGATCCGCCGCCGTATCCGTATATGTCTATCCGTTTTCGTATATAAATGTAGTTATAGATTTATTTTTAACCCTATATAACATAATTCTATACATTCTTTTACCATATTGGTATAATTTTTATGATATAAACACATTTAGTAAATTTATATGATGTGTCTTTGTTGAACGAGATTTTGCAGAGGTCGTGTCGATTCACAAGACGAATCAACAGTTGCTGAGTTGACCTCATGTGAAATCCCAATTCAAACAACAATTAACCCACAACAAGAATCAAACAATGAAAAGCGATGCGGAGTTAAAATTTATTATAACTCTACAAAGGATGTGTATAGTGTGCAAGCCGTGTAGAGGTCAAACACAGGGAGTAGACAGGTTGACGGGGCAAAATACTCAAAAATGTGAAAGTGATGTAGTTGTCTATTTAAGCTATTTTTTGTGGGTATTTAATTTTTAAATTATTTATTTAATTTTTTATTTTATATTTTTATACTTTGATTTTTAATTTCTGATTTTATATTTTCTTTTTTGTATTTTATATTTTTTATATTTTCTTTTTCTTTAAATAGAATATATACACAATATAAGAAAAAGAGGGATAAAGTATTTATAAAAATAGGTAAAAATAAGTAAAATTCATAAAATATTTTTGTGCTTTTATAATTTTCTAATGCATTTATAATTTTTCTAGATTTTTCCTAATTTTTTTGGTATTTTTAAAGTCAAAAATACCGAAAACAGTGAATAAAATAAAGAGCTGAAACCAAAATGGAGAAATAAAATATCAAACAGTAACAAAAATTCTCCAAATAATTTTAAATAAAAGATAGTAAAATAAATAAAATTTAGAAATAAAGATTGTATTTTTATGATTTTTTATGAATTTTTAATATTTTTATGAAGATTTTAGAGTTTTATAATTTTAAGGAGTTTTCTTTTATATTTTTACTGATTTTTGATCTGAATATAAAAGACACTAAAATAGGCAAAAAATATTTTTTGGGGAATATTCTGAGGTGTTTTATAATTTTTATGGATTCTATAGTGCAAATAGTGAAGAAAATGTGTGTTTTTAATTTTTTATAAATATTAAAATGTAATAAAAATGCAAAATAAAAATATGGCGTGAAACTACAATACAACAAGAACTTATGGTATTTTTTGGTAATTTTTGAGATTTTATAGAAGCATGAAATACATAAAGGAAATAAAAAGAAAATGGATACTAGCAGGGGTAATTCTGGAATTATGCAAAAGTTCAAGGGCACAACAACAATTTTCCTAAAAATATATAATGCAATATAAAAGTTTTGGGACCAATTACAAATAGCCAAACCCGCAAGGGTGTTCCTACAAAAAGCCCACCTACGCGGTACAAATAGCCAAACCCGCAAGGGTTTTCCTACAAAAAGCCCACCTACGCGCGTGCTGCGCACGCGCCTGGGGAGGACTGAAATGTAATATTCCACAAACACGGGGGCTCGTATGCAAAAATACCGGAAATTTATAACTGCAGATAAAACTTTTGGGATTACAAATAAATATGCAAAATCCCCGGGGCATACCTGCAAAATTCCTAAGTCACGTGCGCCGAACACGTGACCTGGCAGGGACTAAAATGATATATTACAAAAATCGGGGGGTCAAAGTGCAAATTCTAAAAAATTATAAAACAACACATGAAAGATTTAGCATTGAATATTAAATACCAAAAATGCCTTGGGGGTAAATGCAAAATACCTCAAAGCCTATGCGATCTGACGGCGGGAGATCTGTCACTAACGCCACATGTCGAACCCAGGGGCGACGATACCCCTTCGCGCGAACGGTTGCGATTAGATGATCCGTGACGCGATCAACGGCCGAGGATGAAGCAATCGGACGACAGCTGCACTTCCTAAAGAACAACCCCGATCTGACGGCCGGGAACGCAGGAGCAAGAACAGGGAAGAAGGCTCCGACCAGCGAGCTTCCTTGGCCTCGCTCCTCCTCCTCCGGCGTGAGATGGGGCTCAAAAATGGTCCAAGGTGCTCCTGCATGTCTTCTTAGGGTGCTGGGCGACTCCAAAAAGCTCCGGCGTGGGCCGGAGGACGCGTGCGGAGGCGGCGGAGCTCGCGAGCTCCGAGAACCTCGACCGCGCATCCAAAACGAGCTCCAGACATCTCTGTTATCACTGGACCTGCAAAAGAGTGTGAGAGAGTCGAGGGCACAATGCCCCGACCCCGCAGAGGGGTGGAAACGAGCTGGGATGCGGAGTAAACGCTCGTCGGAGCAAGCTTCGGCGAGGTGGCTATGAAGGATGAGGGATGGTTTCAGTTGCAATGGAAGGTACCTATAGATTCCTATGGGTAAGGAGAGTAACAAAAAGCAATAAAAATAAGGAAAAACGACCTCAAAGGCTGGTGTGCCTGAGGTGGAACCTCATGGCAGCGTGGCCGCCGGAGATGGTGGAATGACCACTCAAGGCCTCGCAGTACCTCCCTGGGCTGCTGGAGACCTTCCTGTCACCAAGGTCAATCTAGAGCACGCCCAACGGAGCCAAAACCGAGGTCCAAAGGGGTTCAAGATCTGAAAATGGATGGAGGGGGTATTTTGAAAGAGTGGCTCCGACGCTCCACAAATCGAGGTTAAATACCTCGATCAGCGATCCAAAGCTCAAGAAATACCTTGGGCGTGAATCACCAATAAACGAGGAGCAAAAATACAGAAGGACTCGACATGAGAAGAGGAGCGACCTCCAAAAATCCGTGAAATCGAGGAAAAAATACTCGTTCTGACATGAACAGGAGGGGGTCAGACAGTTGACCGGAGGTCAACTGTCAGACCCACTTGGTTGGTCCACGTGGACCAACCAAGAAAAATCCCCTTAAAATCATTTAAAAATAGTATTTGATTTTATTAATTTTAGGTTATTTAAAAAAATGTTTATTATTTTATGAATTATTTTATCATTATTTTTATTTATTTTTTAGAGTTTTAGAAATACAAGTTACCTTTTTAGCTTATATACAGGTATATTTATTTATGTATTTTAATAATTTATTTTTATTTTGTATATTTAATTTATTTATTTTTGTTTATTATTTTATAAATTTATAAAGTATTTTTATATACTTAACTATATTTTTGTTTTATTTTTCTGAAATGTTTTATACATTTAAATAAATAGATGTATGTTCTTTATAGGTGTATTGATTGGTATTATACCTATGTGTAATATACAAACATTTTATTTTGTATTTTTTTTGAGTTTTTATTCTGATTTTAATATACACATTTATTATAAATAATATTTACAAAATTATAAAAATATAATATTATGAAAATAAAGAATAATAAATAAATTGAATATTTTAATCTGTACAAGTATACAATAGGGTTCCAAAACTCAACTTTCAAACCGTAGCTCCGCCAAATGCGAAACCACCTTCATTAAATAGCTTATGAAAAATTATATACTATTAAAGGTTATTTTGATGCGTTTCGAGTTTTTATTTGGGAGATACATGTCTGGGAAGTTGGAATTCTGGAATTTTATTCAGACCATAACTTTTTATCTGTAAATTATTTTTGAATGAAACCAATTTTGTCTTTTCTATATTTAATTATCTACAAATTTCATGTACAAAGTTTCTTTATTTGAGGTATAAAAAGTGGAATCAAAATAGGTCCCAAAATGAATAAAGAATGAATGAAATAAAAGGTATTTTTATTGTATTTTGGCCCTTATCTCCCCCTACTTTATTCCTTGTCGACCTAGTCATCTCGATGCCTAGGTCTTGGGGTTTCGGGTCATAAAATATTTATAATATTTTATTCTTTTTCTTTTCTTTTCTTTATTCTATAATTTTGGCATTAAAAATAGTATTTTATACACTTTTTACACAAATATGCACGGATGCTAAAATGCATGAATTAACAGTATTTACATGTATTTACTAGGGTTTTTAAGGCTAAAATGATAGAATAAAGATGATGAAACGTTGATTCATCATCCCCCTATACTTGCCTTTGCTAGTCCCTAGCAAACACTTATGCAATAAGTGCAGAAAAGAAAAACAAAGAAAAGGAAAAGAAGAAATGTGGATTAAATTTAATTATCAAACTTGTCTTCACAAAATTAAAGTTTGGAGCTTAAATCGGACCTTTGGAATTTTAGTGTGGGCGGAACCTTAACGGGAATCAGATTTGAAATCCAACAACCTTCGAGAATCCCAACGCTCTGCTCAAGTCTCCCCAATAGCCAGGTCAGAAATGTCTCAACTCATACGCAAACCCTTACGACTATGAATCTGACTCGTACAGTGTAAGTGATAGTGTCTCTCCCCAACTAGAATGACAAAGAGACTGACTTCTCCAACATGACAACGCAATGATTCCCCAATTCAATAACTCCTTCCTCGAGGAGCGGGGTATTCCCTTGTAAGTTCAAGTGCCAACCAGCTCAAGAGGAGGGGGTAAAGAGAAGAATGGACGGCAGCCAGTGTAGCTACCTATCCTAGGATGCAAGACCAATGTAGTCAAGTCATCCAGCTGCAGGATCACATGATTTGACTTTGGAACTCAAGCTTGCTTATTGACTTTACAACATGTGTACACTCCGGCAGGCATTTTATTTTTTATTTACAAGCATGTCCACTTCTCTTTTTTTGAGTTTTTTTTGAAATACTATTTACAACAGCATTTACATAGGGAGTTTTTCCTCTTGAACCAGTAGACTATCCCTCTTTTGAAGCTTTATTGCAACCCACACTCTCCTATCTTTAGAATTCCTCATCACTGGACGGGTTGGGGTGTACTTCCCTCCCTAAAGGAGGACAAGTGTTTCTACTTGTGTGCGTCTCATACCAGCAAATCCAATCCCCTCACCACTCCAACTGAGTCGAGCCATGTGAAAGGTGCAGGTGTCCAAGTTAGGTCATTATCAACAAGAGTCGTGGTGTGTTCCGAAATACTCTACTTAGGCAGTCAAGAATCCATTGAACCAAGTCTCGTGATCCTCAAAGAATTAAGTCAACTAGACATGAAGTACCTCAAACCCAGTTCCTATAAGGTTCCTATTATTAGGTAGGTTTTAAGGTCCAATCAAGCTCCAATCTCCAGATTTTATTTAGACTCGTTCAACTATCAAACTCAATCCGAAAAATGCTAATGCTATGCAAATGCAGAAAATATTTTTGTGATGCAATTTTCAAGACTTTGAACTTTTTATGGATTTTTGAAAGATGATGCATATGCATTATTTTGTATTTTTCAAAAAGATTTTTCAATATTTTTGATATTTTAATTTTGCAAATGTTTTTGGGATTTTTGTATGTAAAAAGATTTTTGGATGAAAACTAGGTGCAAATATTTACACGGGGATGCATCTCATATTTACAAGAAGTGGATTTTTAAGGATTTACAAGGGTAAGTGTTCAATTTTATAAATATATATAATAGATTTTAGGTGTGATGTATGTATTCCTCAAACTTACTTCAAAATCATTTTTCAAAAATTTTGAAAACTATAGTCCAAAATAATTTTTAAACACAATTTTTGCAAACATGTACACACATTTGAAAATTATTTTGCAAAAGGTTTTCCAAACAGTATATATAAATTTTTCAAATATTTTTGCAACCATTTTTTAAACCATTTGCAAATTATTTTTCAAACATTTTGTTTCACACAAATAAAATAAATTTTTCAAACAAAACATTTTTACAAAGGTTGAAAATGTGTAACAAAACGTTTTCCAAATAGTTTTCAAGAGATTTTCACAAAGATTTTCAAACTATTTTCAAATATTTTGCAAAAAATATTTTCACCTGATTTATTAATAAGTAAATTCAAAAATAATTTGAGGAATAATAGCATCTTTTTATTAAGGTTTTTAATGAATTTTAAAGAATTATTAGCCATAGTTATTAAGAAAAAATGAAAGTACGAGTTATGGCTAAAGTATATACGTAGTATATACGACCCCCCTATACTTAGCTTGAGCTATGTCCTCATAGATCAGAGAGAAAAGAGAAGACATAACTCTTACTGAGTATAGAAAAGCCTACGAATAAATGAATAAGAGATGAAGGAATGAACGAATGAGAAGTTGACCGTCCCCCCTATACTTAGGATGAAATAATCCTAAGTATAACAGACTGTACACAAAGCAGGGAGGGTCAAGGATGGGAATGAACAGATCATACTCAGATTGTCTCCCCCTATACTTAGGGGAAAATATCCCTAAGTATAGACAAGAAGAGGAGACAATGGAGATGATCAAAAAATAGAGGAACTCTAGGTGTACACCCCCTATACTTAGGACAAAGTACGTCCTATGTATAGAAGACTGTCTACAAGGGTGACACCAGAAGATAGAAAAGGAAAAGAAGAAAAGAAGAAAAGAGATGAAAATGGAAATAAAATCAGAGGATGCACACACCACTCCCCCTATACTTAGGGTAAAAGAAGCCCTAAGTATAGGCAACAATAGGAGTGATGAAACGGAACGACGAATGATCACTCGGCTCGTCCACCCCCCTATACTTGGGACAAAGTATGTCCTAAGCAAGGCAAACACGAGAATGGGTGGATGAGCAATACAGGAGATAGACAGAGGGAAATGAATGAATTTACAACAGGATGGATGTACACATGAGCAAGAAGGTAGAAAGCGAACCTTCTTGCGGAACCGCTGAGGAATGGATCTAGTATGGTGCAAGTCGACATCGGGGTCCACAGTGGACGGAAGCCGATCAGGGTCGACAGAGTGAAGATCCTCAGGGGCCCTAGGGTGTGAAGGCACAGACTGGTGAGTGGAAGAAGTATGGCTAGGTCCGGCCTTGGGTGTCTCGCTGATATCAAAGTGGAATGGGACAAACTCATCATCATCAGAAGAAGTGTAGTCAGTGTCGTCCTGCGAGGTGTCGTCCAGGTCAAAACCAAAAGGAACGAACTCATCGGTGGAAGTAGTCGAACTTTGTTCGTCCTCTATAATCTCAACCGGATTATCTTTCTCATCAAAAGGCCCGAATTCTTGAAAAAAACAATCAGATAAAATTCGGCCTTTGTCTCATCTGAATCTACGTGAACAGGAGCAGACTCATTGGTGAAAGAAGTCAAGTCATGTCTGTCCTGTCTAGTCTCTTGATCTACCCTCCGCTCAATGGTAACGATCGTGTAAATCCTGTGGATGTCATCAACACAATGCCAAGTCCCAGAAGAAGGAACTCCGAGGTCCATGCTTTCCAAGTCTTCCTCCATGGGGAGTAATTCTTGGGTCTCAATGGAATTCAATAAGCAGCAAAATTCTCTGATAGTATTGTTGAACACGAAAATCGCAGAGATTGTGTTGACTCACAAGGCGAATCAACAGTCGCTGATTTGACCTCCAACGAAATCCGAATTCAAACAACAATTAACCCACGACAATCAAGTAAAGCAATGAAAGTGTGTGGAGTTAAAATTTATTATAACTCTACAACAAGATGTGTATAGTGCAAGTATGTGTAGAGGTCGAACACAGGGAGCAGACAGGTAGAACGGGGCAAAAATTGCTCAAAATGTGTGAGTTGTGATCAAGTGCCTATTATGCTAATTTTTTGTGGGTTTTAAATTTATATAATTTTTTTATTTAATTTTGTAATTTTATATTTTTGTATTTTGATTTTTAATTTTCTGATTTTTATATTTTATATTTTATATTTTTTTATTTCCTTTTTCAATGTTGGAATATAAAGACAATGTAATAAAAGACAAGCTAAAGTATTTATAAAAATGTGCAAAAATAACCAAAAATTCAGAAATGAGATGTTTTTGATATTTTTAGGATTTTTTACTGTTTTTGTGATGTTTGGGTAATTTTTAGAATGTTTTTGGTATTTTTAATTGGCTAAATAAAGAAAACAGTGAATAAAAGTTGCTGGCCGAAATTAAATTGAGGATGAAAAATAGTAAACAGTGTCAAAAATTCCTCAAATTAATTTTCCATAAAAGAGAATAAAATAGAGAAACTACAGAAACTGAGTTTATATTTTTAGGATTTTTCTAGGACTTTCTAGATTTTTAGGAAGGTTTTTGGGCTTTTCTAATTTTTAGGAGTTTTGTTTTGTATTTTTTAATGATTTTTGGACTGAAGTTAGAACACAATAAGATAAGCAAAATATATTTTTTTTGGGAATTTTCTGATGTGTTTTTATATTTTTTTGGTATTTTATGACGCAAACAGTGCTGAAAATGAGTGTTTTTAAATTTTTATAAATAATAAAATGCAATGAAAATGAAAAATAAAAATATGGCGTGAATCTACAATGCAACAGGAGCTTAACTCTATTTTTTGAGAATTTTTGGAGTTTTATAGATGCATGAAATAAATAGGGAAAGCATACAAAAATACAAGGCCTAACAAGGGTATGAATGAAAATAGAGCAAAGTTCAAGGACCAATATGCGAATTATACAAAAGTACACAACTTCAGATGAATGCTTTGAGTCCTAAATAAATATTACACAAAATGGCGGGGGAAAATGGGGCAAAATACCCTCGCCCGACGATCGAACGGCTGCGAAGGAATGTGAATGAACTCGCGAAGAATAGCCTCTCGGCGAGTTTTGGCTTGACGGCGTGATCTCCTCCTACAACCTGGAAAGTCCCAAGCTGGCCGAGAAGCTCCTGCGAGGCTCCCCTATCGACTGGCGGCCTCAAAATGACGGTTGCTCCGTCGGGGCGTCACCACGGTGATGAAGAACGGGGGGAAACTCCAAAAGGTTTGGCCTGCGTCAAAAACGACCCCCTTGATGGAGTCCTTTGGCCTATGGACCTGAAAATGAAGAACGAGAATCACAGTAGAGGGTCCCAAGGGCCAACGTGTGGAGTGGAGAAGGTGGCGGAATGGCAAAAATGGCCGGAGCTCATGGAGCTCCGGCGAGGTGTTTGCTTGTGAGAAATCTAGGCGAGTGAATGATTGAATCAACAAGCTAAATGTGAAAACTAAAAACTGAAACTAAGAGCTAACTAATCAGCGATAAAATGAAAAGAAAACGACCTCGAAGGCGGGTTGCCTGAGATGGGGACCTCACGGCCAAGCTTGGCCGGAGATGGATGGAGACGCCTCCGCACCGCTCCTCCTCTCCTCCTAACGGCGAGGTGAGGTTGCTGTCACCTCCCTCTAACCTCAGCACATGAAAGAAGGGAAGAAGAAGGGGCAAAAGGAGTTCCAAAATTGAAATGGAGGATTGGAGGTCTTTTTGAAAGAGTGGTCGAAGGGGAACAAAGAACGGTGCTTCTGGAGCACACCAGTGATGCACTCCCCAAAAACAACCATGGGCGTGTATCCTCAATATATGGTGAACAAAAGTCAAGAAGGAAGCAATGCCAAATGGTGAAAGACGCGCTCTCCAAATTTCGGAGAAAACGCCAAAAAAACGCAGTCTGACAAGCTTCAGAACATTGGGCAGAGAGTGGGCGAGGAGGCATGAAGATCGAGGTTTATAGAGCAAATCTTCGATCTAAAGACCAAAGTAAGTACTGGGCGTGTATCATGGTTGTATGGGGAGAAAAAGTGAAGAAGGACTCTAGGTCAAAATGTGAATGACGTGGCCTAGAAAAATAGGAGAAAATGACAAAAAACGCAGCTGGTAGGCTGCAGGTGCAGCCCAGGGAGTTGACCAGCGGGTCAACTTCCACATGGTTGGTCCACGTGGACCAACCACAAAAATCCCTGGAAAAACATTTGTAAATTCAATTAAAAATAGCAAATCACTTTATTAAATTATGGTTACAAAATAAAAAATGTTTATTATTTTATAAATTATTTTATTATGATTTTTAATTATTTTTATGAGATGTATTTTTACAAGTTTGCATTTATACCCCTATAGGTATCTATATCTATATATTGTAGTCTTTTATTTTTAATTTGTGTATTTAATTTTATTATTTTTATTTCTTATTTTATAAAATTATAACATACTTTTATACACGTAATTATATTTTTATTTTATTTTATTAATATATTTTGTATATTTAATAAAATAGAAGTGTATTTTATATAGGTGTAAGTATATGTATAATACCTATGTTTTGAGTATACAAGTATTTTTATTTGAGTTTTATTGATGTTTTTATTTTATTTTTAATGTTCATAAGTATTATAAGTAATATTTACAACATTACAAAAATATAAAATTATAAAAATAATTAATAATTAATAAATTGAATATTTTAATATGTACAAGTATACAATGAGGGTCCAAAACTCAACATTCAAACCGTAGCTCCGCCAAATGCGAAACCACCGCCATTAAATAGCTTATTTTCTTATATATACAATTAAAGGTGAGTTTGATGCATTTGGAGTTGTTGTTTGTGAGATACGGGTCTGGGAAGTTGGGATTCTGGATTTTTATTCAGACCATAACTTTTCATTTGTACATTATTTTTCTGTGAAATCAATTTTGTATTTTTCTTTATAAAATTATTTACAACTTTCATGTTCAAAGTTTCTTTATTTAATGTATAAAAAGTGGAACCAAAAATAGGTCCCAAAATGAATAAAGAATGAATAGAGTGTATAGGTATTTTCTCTGTATTCTGGCCCTTATCTCCCCCTACTTTATTCCTTGTCGACCTATTCATCAAGATGCCTAGGTCTCAGGGTTTCGGGTCATAAAATATTTACAATATTTTATTCTTTTTCTTTTCTTTTCTTTATTCTATAATTTTGTCACTAAAAACCGCATTTTATACAATATTTACACATATATGCATGAATGCTAAAATGCCTATATTAAGCCTATTTACGTGCATTTACTAGGGTTTTTAAGGCCAAAATGATAGAATAAAGATGATGAAACGTGGATTCATCATCCCCCTATACTTGCCTTTGCTAGTCCCTAGCAAACACTTATGCAATAAGTGCAAAAAAGAAAAATAAAGAAAAGAAAAAGAAGAAAGATGGATTTTATTTGATCATCAAACTTGTCTTCACAAAATCAAAGTTTGGAGCTTAAGTCGGACCTTTGGAATTTTAGTGCGGGCGGAACCTTAGTGAGAACCATGTTTGAAATCCAACAGTCCCTGAGAATCCCAAAACTTCTGCTCAAGTCTCCTCAATAGCCAGGTCAGAAATATCTCAACTCATACGCAAACTCTTACGACTATGAATCTAACTTGTACAGTGTAAGTGATAGTGGCTCTCCCCAACTAGAATGACAAAGAAACTGACTTCTCCAGTACGACAACCCAATGATTCCCCAATCCAATGACTCCATCCTCGAGGAGCGGGATATTCCCTTCTAAGTTCAAGTGGCAACCAGCTCAAGAGGAGGGGGTGAAGAGAAGAATGGACGGTAGCCAGTGTAGCTACCTATCCTGGGATGCAAGACCAGTGTAGTCAAGTCATCCTGCTGCAGGCTCACATGATATGACTTTGGAACTCAAGCTTGCTTATTGACTTTGTACATACTTGCAGGCTTTTTATTTTTGTACATGCCTGAACTTTTTTTTTTTTTTGAAATACTATTCACAGCAGCATTTACATAAGGAGTTTTTCCTCTTGAGCCAGTAGACTATCCCTCTTTTGAAGCTTTATTGCAACCCACAGCCTCCTGTCTTTAGACTTCCTAATCACTGGACGGGTTGGGGTGCACTTCCCTCCTAGAGGAGGACAAGTGTTTCCACTTGTGTGCGTCTCATACCGGCAAATCCAATCCCCTCACCACTCTAACTGAGTTGAGCCATGTGAAAGGTGCAGGTGTCCAAGTTAGGTCATTATCAACAAGAGTCGTGCGTGTGCTCCGAAATACTCTACTTAGGCAGTCAAGAATCCATTGAACCAAGTCTCGTAATTCTCAAAGAATTAAGTCAACTAGACCTGAAGTACCTCAAACCCAGTTCCTATAAGGTTCCTGTTATTAGGTAGATTATAAGGTCCAATCAAGCTCCAATCTTCGGATTTTACTTAGACTTGTTTAACTATCGAACTCAATCCGAAAAATGCTCATGCTATGCAATGCAATGCAGAAAATATTTTTGTGATGCAATTTTCAAGATTTTGATTTTTTTATGGATTTTTGAAAAGATGATGCATGCCTGTGCAGATGCAATTTTTTTGTATTTCTCAAAAAGATTTTTCAAATGTTTTTGGATTTTAATTTTGCAAATGTTTTTGGGAATTTTTGAAAATAAAAAGTTTTGGCTGAAAACTAGGTGAAAATATGTACACGGGAGTGCTTCTTATATATACAAGAAGTGGATTTTAAGAATTTACAAGGGCACGTGATCAATTTTATACATATATATATATACAGTGGATTTTGGTGAGATGTAAGTATTCCTCAAACTTATTTGAAAACAATGTACACACAATTTTTGAAAACTATAGTCCAAAATAGTTTTTACAAACATTTTACACACCTTTGAAAACATTTTGCAAAGGCTTTCAAAACAGTATATATAGGTTTTTCAAATCATTTTTGCAACCATTTTTCAAACCATTTGCAAATCATTTTTCAAACATTTTATTTCACACAAAGAAAAGAAATTTTTACAAACCACACATTTTTCACAGGTTGAAAACACGAAACAAAATATTTTCAAAATAGTTTTCAATAGATGTTCACAAAGATTTTCAAACTATTTTTCAAACATTTTGCAAAAAACATTTTCACCTGATTTATTAATCAGTAAATACAAAAAGAATTTGAGGAATAACCACATCTTTTTATTAAGGATTTTAATGAATTTCAAAGAATTATTAGCCATATTATTAAGAAAATACGAAAGTACGAGTTATGGCTAAAGTATATACGTAGTATATACGACCCCCCTATACTTAGCTTGAGCTATGTCCTCATAGATCGGAGAGAAAAGAGAAGACATAACTCGTACTAAGTATAGGCAAAAGGAACAATGAATGAATCAAAGAATGAGAAGTTGACTGTCCCCCCTATACTTAGGATCAAATAATCCTAAGTATAGCAGACTGTACACAACGCAGGGAGGGTCAAGGGTGGGAATGAACAGATCGTACTCAGATTGTCTCCCCCTATACTTAGGGTAAGATATCCCTAAGTATAGACAAGAAGAGGAGACAATGGAGAGGATCAAGAGGAATAGAAAAACTCGGGGTGCACGCCCCCCTATACTTAGGACAAAGTACGTCCTAAGTATGGAAAACTGTCTACAAGGGCGGCACCTTTTTGATAGATAAAGAAGATAGAAAAGGAAAAGAAGAAAAGAAGAAAAGAAGAAAATGAAAGCAGAAGATGTATGAAAAGATAGAGAAGGATATACACATCACTCCCCCTATACTTAGGGTAAAAGAAGCCCTAAGTATAGGCGACAACAGGAGTAATGAAACGGAACGAAGAACGAACACTCGGCTCGTCCACCCCCCTATGCTTAGGACAAAGTACGTCCTAAGCAAGGCAAACTCGAGGAATGGGTAGACGAGCAATACGGGAGAGATAGAGATGAACAACGGAGAATGTACAACAGAGGTGGATATACACATGATCAAGAAGGTAGAAAGCGAACCTTCTTGCGGGATCGCTGAGGGATAGATCTCGTGTGATGCAGGTCGACATCGGGGTCCACAATGGACGGAAGCCGATCAGGGTCGACGGGGTGTAAATCCTTAGTGGCCCTAGGGTGTGGAGGCACAGACGGGGTAGTGGAAGAAGTGCGGCTAGGTCCGGCCTTGGGAGTCTCGCTGATATCAAAGTGGAATGGGACGAACTCTTCATCATCGGAAGTAGTGTACTCGGAGTCATCCTGCGAGGTCTCGTCCAGGTCAAAACTAAAAGGAACGAACTCATCAGTGGAAGTAGTCGAACTCTGCTCGTCCTCTATAATCTCAACCGGATCATCTTTCTCATCAAAAGGCCCGAATCTCTGAAGAAAAGCAACCAAATCAAATTCGGCCTTTGGCTCATCAATATCTACATGAACAGGAACGGACCCATCAGTGGAAGTAGTCAAAACATGTCCATCCTGTATAGTCTCTATATCTGCCCTCCGCTCAATGGTATCGATCGTGTAAATCCCGCGGATGTCATCAACACATCGCCAATCACAGGAAGCGGAAACACCAAGGTCTATGCTTTCCGAACTTTCCTCCTTGGAGAGGAATTCTCGGGTCTCATCATCGGTCATGAAGAAAGTCTCTCTGATATCCTCATATAGATCATAGTCCTCGGGGTCAGCCAAGATAGGTGAAGTCACATCAGGTGCCGGTCTCTGGTTGGCAATAGGTACGGTGATCAATGCTTCGCTCTCGTCAACAGGACGGAAGCGAATCTCTCCTGATCCGTAATCAATAACGACCCTTGCGGAGGCAAGGAATGGTCGTCCCAGGATGATTGGAGAATGCTCCCCTGTGGAGGTCTCCATGGGCAATACGACAAAATCGACAGTGTAGCTCGTGCCCTGAATCGAAATGACGGCGTTTTCAAGGATACCCTTCGGCCTCTTAATTGATCCATCAGCAAACTGTACGATCATCCTGGTCTTCTTGAGAGGCCCTAGGTGAAGAGACTGTACCAGCGAGAAGGGTATGATGCTAATAGAAGCACCGCCGTCTAGGAGAGTGCGATCACATGTGTGGTCAGAGATGGTGCAGCTAATGAAAGGTGTGGCAGTGTTCCTCTTCTTAGGAATGGGACGGTGTGTGATGGCGTGGGCAGTGGCCATGGTCAAGATGTGACGCTCAGATCTACTCCTCCGCTTTCTCTTCTTGGGAAGAGGAGCAGATAAGTCGGTCATGGCCTGCTGAAGTGGGGCACGGATAATCTCATGTATGGTGGCCACCACTTCGGGTTCAGTCAGCATTTTTTTGAATTTTTGGACCTCCTCCATACAAGGGAGGAAGTCGGAATCATCATATACACGAGGTATGCCAAGAGCAGTCTGTACAGCGGCGTCCTCGGGGTCAAAGGTGGGACCGGGTGTGAATGTATGTGTGGACCAAGGATCTGGCAAGTGGTCTCTCTCCTCTCTGTCTGACTCGATCGTGTGTCTCCCGAACTCTTTTTGTATTTTCAAATTTTTCTCATTTTTTTGTAATTTTGGTGATTGCAAGCTCTCATGGAAATCCTCGAGTGAACCCATATCATCAAATGGTGGAACATCATGGTCGCTCTTATTGGTACTAGTGAGGTGGTCAATCCTCTGTCTCATATGGTCCATCATCTGGGTCAAGTGCTCAAGGGTGGACTCCATGAAAGGTGACTCCAACAGCTCGGCCTCGGGTGGATGTGAAGGTGGAGAATACGGAAGTGGAGGTGGGTGTGGGTAGAAATCCGAGTCCTGATACTGTGGCTGAGGTGGATATGTACAAAAATCAGAAAAAATAGGAGGAGGATCCTCCTGATAAAAGGGAGGTGGACCGGCTGGAGCGAGCGAGGGGTCCGCAAAGTCCGGATAAAATGCACTCCAGGGGTCCATCTCGAAAACAAAAGGAAGTGATTCGGGGGAGCACGAAGGTCAAGTCAAGAGAGTGAAGAAAAAGGCGCAAATGCGCAGGTATGATCTAGGACACACAGAACAATCACAAGCAAAAATGAAACAAGACAAACCCTCAATTCACCTACTCAACTCGGTAGAGACCGCAAAGTGCGGTCTTTTTATCTTGTCTGTTTTAGAGTTAGGTGAGAAGTCAAAAAGTTGCACAAACACTTAGGGGGCTGAATGGGATTTTGGCTCTAACCTTAGTGTGTGCGCGAGCAAGTAAAAGCGAAGACAATGAGGGGATTTACTCGCCCCAAAAGAATTATTTTCTTTTTGGTTGATTTTAGGGTCGAGTAATATTAACAGTCCCAATTTTATTGGTTGTCACTTTTTTTGGATTTTTAGTAAAAATGCACGATCCTATCGGGGATTCAATTCCTTTAAGATCCTAGGTTGGCAAAATCAGAGGTAGAGAGGCGGAAAAGCAATGCAAGCGACCAAAACGATGATGGATGCTAAAGTGTAAATGCTCACCTTGCCTCCAGCACTCTACATGCAAGGATGCTCAGCAGAATTGAAACCTATCTATATGCAAATGCAAAAGCCGATGAAATCGCCCTAAGTTTCAGAAATTGCTATTATCGTGAAGAACCACAAGCTGACCACCAACCCTCAATCCTAATGTCCGGTCTAGGCTCACCCCTCCTCTGCTCAACAAATTGAGGGTAGGAGAAAGCGCTTTGCGGGGAGAGCTCGCGGCGCGACGGATCGAAGGTGATGATCAACTGTTTATAATTTGACTAAGTCCAAACAAAACTATAGGTGCATGCAAGGGTATTAGGTGTTTGGACCTAATCTATCGCAAGCAATCCTAAAAGCTAAGGGCTCAATCACACAAAAGAAATGAAAAATAAAACCGGAAAACAAAATAAAAAATGCGAAGAAAAGCCGACAAAAACCGCGAGAGCCCCCAAGTGAACAATCACTTGGAAATTAGGCTCAAGAGAGTCCAAGTCCGGGGGTACCTGTATTATTACAAATTAAGTCTCTCACTCACTACGAATTACAAAATAAATACAAGAGAATAAAGAACTAGAACTGTCTTCAAAATTCTCTCCTAGCTCGCCTACGTGCAAAGTCTCGTCGCCTCACGTGGGTGCGTAGGGGCTCCTGGAATAGAGCTCCTCCCTCGATCCGCGTTCCTCGCAAGAAGTCAAACAAGAGAGAGGTTAGACAATTCAAACAAGAAATATCAAAAATAAAGAAAATAAAACAAGCAGAAATAAAAGCCGCAAATGTAGACAAATAATCACAACACAAAACAAAAACTCGAACTACGCGCTGTTGCTCCCCGGCAACGGCGCCATTTGTTGAACACGAAAATCGCAGAGATTGTGTTGACTCACAAGGCGAATCAACAGTCGCTGATTTGACCTCCAACGAAATCCGAATTCAAACAACAATTAACCCACGACAATCAAGTAAAGCAATGAAAGTGTGTGGAGTTAAAATTTATTATAACTCTACAACAAGATGTGTATAGTGCAAGTATGTGTAGAGGTCGAACACAGGGAGCAGACAGGTAGAACGGGGCAAAAATTGCTCAAAATGTGTGAGTTGTGATCAAGTGCCTATTATGCTAATTTTTTGTGGGTTTTAAATTTATATAATTTTTTTATTTAATTTTGTAATTTTATATTTTTGTATTTTGATTTTTAATTTTTTGATTTTTATATTTTATATTTTATATTTTTTTATTTCCTTTTTCAATGTTGGAATATAAAGACAATGTAATAAAAGACAAGCTAAAGTATTTATAAAAATGTGCAAAAATAACCAAAAATTCAGAAATGAGATGTTTTTGATATTTTTAGGATTTTTTACTGTTTTTGTGATGTTTGGGTAATTTTTAGAATGTTTTTGGTATTTTTAATTGGCTAAATAAAGAAAACAGTGAATAAAAGTTGCTGGCCGAAATTAAATTGAGGATGAAAAATAGTAAACAGTGTCAAAAATTCCTCAAATTAATTTTCCATAAAAGAGAATAAAATAGAGAAACTACAGAAACTGAGTTTATATTTTTAGGATTTTTCTAGGACTTTTTAGATTTTTAGGAAGGTTTTTGGGCTTTTCTAATTTTTAGGAGTTTTGTTTTGTATTTTTTAATGATTTTTGGACTGAAGTTAGAACACAATAAGATAAGAAAAATATATTTTTTTGGGAATTTTCTGATGTGTTTTTATATTTTTTTGGTATTTTATGACGCAAACAGTGCTGAAAATGAGTGTTTTTGAATTTTTATAAATAATAAAATGCAATGAAAATGAAAAATAAAAATATGGCGTGAATCTACAATGCAACAGGAGCTTAACTCTATTTTTTGAGAATTTTTGGAGTTTTATAGATGCATGAAATAAATAGGGAAAGCATACAAAAATACAAGGCCTAACAAGGGTATGAATGAAAATAGAGCAAAGTTCAAGGACCAATATGCGAATTATACAAAAGTACACAACTTCAGATGAATGCTTTGAGTCCTAAATAAATATTACACAAAATGGCGGGGGAAAATGGGGCAAAATACCCTCGCCCGACGATCGAACGGCTGCGAAGGAATGTGAATGAACTCGCGAAGAATAGCCTCTCGGCGAGTTTTGGCTTGACGGCGTGATCTCCTCCTACAACCTGGAAAGTCCCAAGCTGGCCGAGAAGCTCCTGCGAGGCTCCCCTATCGACTGGCGGCCTCAAAATGACGGTTGCTCCGTCGGGGCGTCACCACGATGATGAAGAACGGGGGGAAACTCCAAAAGGTTTGGCCTGCGTCAAAAACGACCCCCTTGATGGAGTCCTTTGGCCTATGGACCTGAAAATGAAGAACGAGAATCACAGTAGAGGGTCCCAAGGGCCAACGTGTGGAGTGGAGAAGGTGGCGGAATGGCAAAAATGGCCGGAGCTCATGGAGCTCCGGCGAGGTGTTTGCTTGTGAGAAATCTAGGCGAGTGAATGATTGAATCAACAAGCTAAATGTGAAAACTAAAAACTGAAACTAAGAGCTAACTAATCAGCGATAAAATGAAAAGAAAACGACCTCGAAGGCGGGTTGCCTGAGATGGGGACCTCACGGCCAAGCTTGGCCGGAGATGGATGGAGACGCCTCCGCACCGCTCCTCCTCTCCTCCTAACGGCGAGGTGAGGTTGCTGTCACCTCCCTCTAACCTCAGCACATGAAAGAAGGGAAGAAGAAGGGGCAAAAGGAGTTCCAAAATTGAAATGGAGGATTGGAGGTCTTTTTGAAAGAGTGGTCGAAGGGGCACAAAGAACGGTGCTTCTGGAGCACACCAGTGATGCACTCCCCAAAAACAACCATGGGCGTGTATCCTCAATATATGGTGAACAAAAGTCAAGAAGGAAGCAATGCCAAATGGTGAAAGACGCGCTCTCCAAATTTCGGAGAAAACGCCAAAAAAACGCAGTCTGACAAGCTTCAGAACATTGGGCAGAGAGTGGGCGAGGAGGCATGAAGATCGAGGTTTATAGAGCAAATCTTCGATCTAAAGACCAAAGTAAGTACTGGGCGTGTATCATGGTTGTATGGGGAGAAAAAGTGAAGAAGGACTCTAGGTCAAAATGTGAATGACGTGGCCTAGAAAAATAGGAGAAAATGACAAAAAACGCAGCTGGTAGGCTGCAGGTGCAGCCCAGGGAGTTGACCAGCGGGTCAACTTCCACATGGTTGGTCCACGTGGACCAACCACAAAAATCCCTGGAAAAACATTTGTAAATTCAATTAAAAATAGCAAATCACTTTATTAAATTATGGTTACAAAATAAAAAATGTTTATTATTTTATAAATTATTTTATTATGATTTTTAATTATTTTTATGAGATGTATTTTTACAAGTTTGCATTTATACCCCTATAGGTATCTATATCTATATATTGTAGTCTTTTATTTTTAATTTGTGTATTTAATTTTATTATTTTTATTTCTTATTTTATAAAATTATAACATACTTTTATACATGTAATTATATTTTTATTTTATTTTATTAATATATTTTGTATATTTAATAAAATAGAAGTGTATTTTATATAGGTGTAAGTATATGTATAATACCTATGTTTTGAGTATACAAGTATTTTTATTTGAGTTTTATTGATGTTTTTATTTTATTTTTAATGTTCATAAGTATTATAAGTAATATTTACAACATTACAAAAATATAAAATTATAAAAATAATTAATAATTAATAAATTGAATATTTTAATATGTACAAGTATACAATGAGGGTCCAAAACTCAACTTTCAAACCGTAGCTCCGCCAAATGTGAAACCACGCCATTAAATAGCTTATTTTCTTCTATATACAATTAAAGGTGAGTTTGATGCATTTGGAGTTGTCGTTTGTGAGATACGGGTCTGGGAAGTTGGGATTCTGGATTTTTATTCAGACCATAACTTTTCATTTGTACATTATTTTTCTGTGAAATCAATTTTGTATTTTTCTTTATAAAATTATTTACAACTTTCATGTTCAAAGTTTCTTTATTTGATGTATAAAAAGTGGAACCAAAAATAGGTCCCAAAATGAATAAAGAATGAATAGAGTGTATAGGTATTTTCTCTGTATTCTGGCCCTTATCTCCCCCTACTTTATTCCTTGTCGACCTATTCATCAAGATGCCTAGGTCTCAGGGTTTCGGGTCATAAAATATTTACAATATTTTATTCTTTTTCTTTTCTTTTCTTTATTCTATAATTTTGGCACTAAAAACCGCATTTTATACAATATTTACACATATATGCATGAATGCTAAAATGCCTATATTAAGCCTATTTACGCGCATTTACTAGGGTTTTTAAGGCCAAAATGATAGAATAAAGATGATGAAACGTGGATTCATCAAGTATCATCAAGGTCATGGTCCTCGAGGTCAGCCAAGATAGGTGAAGTCGCATCAGGTGCAGGTCTTTGATCGGCAGTGGGTGCGGTGATCAACACTTCGCTCTCATCAACAGGATGGAAGCGAATCTCTCCTGATCTGTAATCAATAACGACCCTCGTAGAGGTGAGGACTGGTCTCCCAGGATGATTGGAGAGTGCTCCCCTGTGGAGGTCTCCATGGGCAAAACGATAAAATCTACATGGTAGCTTGTGCCCTGAATCGAAATAACGATGTTTTCAAGAATACCCTTCGGCCTCTTGATTGATCCATCAGCAAACTGTACGATCATCCTGGTCTTCTTGAGAGGCCCTAAGTGAAGAGACTGTACCAGCGAGAAGGGTAATATGCTAATCGAAGCACCGCCGTCTAGGAGAGTGTGATCACATGTGAAGTCAGAGATGATACAGCTAATGAAAGTTGAGGCAGCGTTCCTCTTCCTAGGAATGGGACGGTGTGTGATGGCGTGGGCAGTGGCCATGGTCAAGATATGACACTCAGATCTGCTCCTCCGCTTTCTCTTCTTGGGAAGAGGAGCGGATAAATCAGTCATGACCTGCTGAAGTGGGGCGCGGATAATCTCATGAATGGTGGCCACCACTTCGGGTTCAGTCAACATTTTTTTGAATTTGTGGACCTCCTCCATAGAAGGGAGGAAGTCGGAATCATCATCTACACGAGGAATGCCAAGAGCAGTCTGTACAGCGGCATCCTCGGGGTCAAAGGTGGGACAAGATGTGAAAGGTCGTGTGGTCAGATGGTCTGGCAAAGGCTCCCTCTCCTCATCGTCTGAGTCGATCACGTGTCTCCCAAACTCTTTTTGGATTTTAAAAATTTTCTCATTTTTTGTATTTTGGGTGATTGCAAGCTCTCATGATAATCCTCAAATGAATCCAGATCCTCAAGGTATGGAGCGTCATCCTAGTTCTTATTCAAACTAGTAAGATCATTGATCCTCGACTTAATACGCTACATTATATGATTCAAGGTCTCAAGTGTGGATATCATAAAAGGTGACTCCAAAATCTCAGGATCGGGTGTGTCGAGTGTGGGTGGTGGGTGTGGAAAAAAATCACATTCTGGATCAGAATAGTCAAGGAAGAGCGGATTGTCGAAATGTGTAGGAGATGGTGGTGGAAATGATTGGTGAAGGTCAAAGTCCAAATCCTGAAATAGTGGGTTGGTCGGATATGTACAAAAATCAGGAGCAAAATCCTCCTGGAAAATAGAGATGGACCGATTGGAGTGAACGAGGGATCCGCAAAGTCCGGATAAAATACGCTCCAGGGGTCCGTCTTGAAAACAAAAGGAAACGGTCGGGAGAGCACGAAGGTCAAGTCAAGAGAAGTGTGAAGAAACACAAATGCACAGGGACGATCTAGAATGCACACAAGCAATCACAAACAAATATGAAAACAAGACAAACCCTCAATTCACCTACTCAACTCAGTAGAGACCGAAAAGTCGGTCTTTTTATCTTGTCTGTTTTAGAGTTAGGTGAGAAGTCAAAGAGTTGCACACACTTAGGAGGCTTGATAGGATTTGGGCTCTAGTCCTTAATGTGTGCGCGAGCAAGTAAAACGAAGACAATGAGGGGATTACTCGCCCCAAGATAATATTTTCCTTTTTGATCGATTTTAGAGTCGAGTAGTGTTAGCAGTCCCGATTTTATTTGTTATCACTTTTTTTGGATTTTTAATAAGAAATGCACGCGCCTATCGAGGAGTCAATTCCTTTAAGCACCTAGGTGATCAAAATCAGAGGAAGAGTCGGAAAAGCAATGCAAGCGGCAAATCAATGATGTATGCTAAAGAGTAAATGCTCACCTTGCCTCCAGCACTCTACATGCAAGGATGCTTAGCAGAATTGAAACCTAATCTATATGCAGATGCAAGCCGATGAAATCGTCCTAAGTGTGAGAAGTTGATATTAGTGTGAAGCACAGTTTTCAAAATTTGACTACATCCAAAATGTCACTATAGGCACAGGAAAATATACTTAGGTGTTTGGACCTAATGCTATCGACAAGCAACTACTATAGCTAAGGCTCAATCACACAAAAGAAAGAAAACAAATCGGAAAACAACATAAAAAGAAGCGATGAAAACCGTGAAAACCGCGGTGAGCCCCCAAGTTTAGAAATACTTGGAAATTAGGCCTGAGAGTCCAAAGTTCGAGTACTTCTATTATTACAATAAATAAGTCTCTCTCTCTCTCTCTTAAATTACAAAAAAAAAATACAGGAAGTAAATGCTACGACTAAAGGTGGAGCTCGTTCTTCAAAAATCACTCTTCGTCTCCATGGTGCTAGGCTGGCAGCTACCGGCTTCACGTTGGTGCCCAGGCGCCAAGGGTAGAGTGCCTCCCTCGATCCGTAGTTCCTCACACAAAGTCAACAAAAGAGGAGGTTAGACATCTCAATAGAGATATCAAAAATAATAAAAATAAAATAAGTAAAAATAAAAGCCGTGAAAATAGATAAATAATCACAAGCACAAACAAAAACCTGAACTAAGCATTGTTGCTCCCCGGCAACAGCGCCATTTGTTGAACGAGATTTTGCAGAGGTCGTGTCGATTCACAAGGCGAATCAGCAGTCGTTGAGTTGACCTCACGCGAAATCCCAATTCAAACAACAATTAACCCACAACAAGAATCAAACAATGAAAAGCGGTGCGGAGTTAAAATTTATTATAACTCTACAAAGGATGTGTATAGTGTGCAAGCAATGTAGAGGTTGAACACAGTGAGCAGACAGGTAGAACGGGGCAAAATTCTTAAAAATGTGAAAGTAATGTAATTGTCTATTTAAGCTATTTTTTATGGGTTTTTAATTTTTTAATTTTTATTTAATTTTTAATTTTATATTTTATACTTTGATTTTTAATTTCTAATTTTATGTTTTCTTTTTTTATATTATATTTTTTATATTTTCTTTTTCTTTAAATAGAATATATACACAATATAAGAAAAAGAGGGATAAAGTATTTATAAAAATAGGTAAAAATAAGTAAAATTCATAAATTATTTTTGTGATTTTTATAATTTCTAATGTTTTTGTGATTTTTCTATATTTTTCCTAATTTTTTGGTATTTCTAAAGTCAAAAATACTGAAAACAGTGAATAAAATAAAGAGCTGAAACTAAAATGGAGAAATAAAATATCAAACAGTAACAAAAATTCTCCAAATTAATTTTAAATAAAAGATAGTAAAATAAAGAAAATTTAGAAACAAAGATTATATTTTATGATTTTTTTTATAAATTTTAAATATTTTTATGAAGATTTTTAGAGTTTTATAATTTTTAGGAGTTTTCTTTTATATTTTTAGTGATTTGATCTGAATATAAAAGACAATAAAATAGGCAAAATATATATTTTTGGGAATTTTCTGAGGTGTTTTATAATTTTTATGGATTTTATAGTGCAAACAGTGAAGAAAATGCACGTTTTTGAATTTTTATAAATATTAAAATGCAATAAAAATGCAAAATAAAAATATGGCGTGAAACTACAATACAACGGGAACTTATGGTATTTTTTTGGTAATTTTTGAGATTTGATGCATGAAATAAATAAAGGAAACAAAAAGAAAATGGATAGTGGTAAGGGTATTTCTGGAATTATGCAAATATTCAAGGGCACAACATCAATTTTCCCAAAAATATATAACGTAATATAAACGTTTTGGGACCAATTACAAATAGCCAAACCCACAAGGGTGTTCCTGCAAAAAGGCCACCTACGCGCGTGCTGCGTACGCGCCTAGGGAGGACTGAAATGTAATATTCCACAAACACGGGAGCTCGTATGCAAAAATTCCAGAAAGTTATAATTACGGATAAAAGTTTTGGGATTACAAATAAATATGCAAAATCCTGGGGCAGACCTGCAAAATTGCCAAGTCACGTGCGCCGAGCACGTGACCTGGCAGGGACTAAATGATATATTACAAAAATCGGGGGGTCAAAGTGCAAATTCTACAAAATTATAAAACAACACATGAAACATTTAGCATTGAATATTAAATACCAAAAATGCCTTGGGGGTAAATGCAAAATACCCCAAAGCTTATGCGATCTGACGGGGGGAGATCTGTCACTAACGCCACGTGTCGAACCTAGGGGAGACGATACCCCTTTGCGCGAACGGTTGTGATTAGATGATCCGTGACGCGATCGACGGCCGAGGACGAAGCAATCGGACGATAGCTGCACTTCATGAAGAAAAACCCCGATCTGACGGCCGGGAACGCAAGAGCAAGCAGGAGCAAGAACAGGGAAGAAGGCTCCGACCAGTGAGTTTCCCCGGCCTCGCTCCTCCTCCTCCGGTGTGAGATGGGGATCAAAAATGGTCCAAGGCGCTTATGCAGGTCTTCCTAGGGTGCTGGCGACTCCAAAAAGCTCCGACGTGGGCCGGAGGATGCGTGTGGAGGCGGCAGAGCTCGCGAGCTCTGAGAACCTCGATCGCACGCCCAAAACGAGCTCCAGACGTCTCTGTTATCACTGGACCTGCAGAAGAGTGTAAGAGAGTCGAGGGCACAATGCCCCGACCCCACAGAGGGGTGGAAACGAGCTGGTATGCGGAGTAGACGCTCGCCGAAGCAAGCTCCGGTGAGGTGGCTATGAAGGATGGCAGATGGTTTCAGTTGCAATGGAAGGTACCTATAGATTCCTACGGGTAAGGAGAGTAACAAAACACAATAAAAATAAGGAAAAACGACCTCAAAGGCTGGTGTGCCTGAGGTGGAACCTCACGGCGGCGTGGGCGCCGGAGATGGTGGAATGGCCGCTCAAGGCCTCGTCGTACCTCCCTGGGCTGCTGGAGACCTTCCTGTCACCAAGGTCAATCCAGAGCACGCCCAACGGAGCTAAAATCGAGGTCCAAAGGGGTTCAAGATCTGAAAATGGATGGAGGGGGTATTTTGAAAGAGTGGCTCCAGTGCTCCACAAATCGAGGTGAAACGCCTCGATCAGCGATCCAAAGCCCAAGAAATACCTTGGGCGTGAATCACCAATAAACGAGGAGCAAAAATGCAGAAGGACTCGACATGAGAAGAGGAAAGGAGCGACCTCCAAAAATCCACGAAATCGAGGAAAAAAGACTCGTTCTGACATGAACTGGAGGGGGTCAGATAGTTGACCGGAGGTCAACTGTCAGACCCACCTGGTTGGTCCACGTAGACCCACCTGGTTGGTCCACATGGACCAATCAGGAAAAATCCTCTTAAAAATCATTTAAAAATAGTATTTGATTTTATTAATTTTAGGTTATTTAAAAAAATGTTTATTATTTTATGAATTATTTTATCATATTTTTTATTTATTTTTTTAGAGTTTTAGAAATACAAGTTACCTTTTTACCTTATATACAGGTATATTTATCTATGTATTTTAATAATTTATTTCTATTTTGTATATTTAATTTATTTATTTTTGTTTATTATTTTATAAATTTATAAAATATTTTTATACACTTAACTATATTTTTATTTGATTTTTCTGAAATTTTTTATACATTTAAATAAATAGATGTATGTTCTTTATAGGTGTATTGATTGGTATTATACCTATGTGTAATATACAAACATTTTATTTTGTGTTTTCTTTGAGTTTTTATTCTGATTTTAATATACACATTTATTATAAATAATATTAAAAAAATTATAAAAATATAAACTTATGAAAATAAAGAATAATAAATAAATTGAACATTTTAATCTGTACAATTATACAATAGGGTTCCAAAACTCAACTTTCAAACCGTAGCTCCGCCAAATGCGAAATCACTTCATTAAATAGCTTATGAAAAATTATATACAATTAAGGTGATTTTGATGCATTTTGAGTTGTTATTAGGGAGATACAGGTCTGGGAAGTTGGGATCCTGGAATTTTATTCAGACCATAACTTTTTATCTGTAAATTATTTTTGAATGAAATCAATTTTGTATTTTTCTATATTTAGTTATCTACAACTTTCATGTACAAAGTTTCTTTACTTGAGGTATAAAATGTAGAACTAAAAATAGGTCTCAAAATGAATAAAGAATGAATGAAATAAAAGGTATTTTTATTGTATTTTGGCCCTTATCTCCCCCTACTTTATTCCTTGTCGACCTAGTCATCTCGATGCCTGGGTCTCGAGGTTTCGGGTCATAAAATATTTACAATATTTTATTCTTTTTTTCTTTTCTTTATTCTATAATTTTGGCATTAAAAACAATATTTTATATACTTTTTACACAAATATGCACGAATGCTAAAATGCATGAATTAACAGTATTTACACGCATTTACTAGGGTTTTTAAGGCCAAAATGATAGAATAAAGATGATGAAACGTAGATTCATCAGTTTTCCATCCAATTTATATATATTTAAGTCGATTCTATAAAGTATTTCTAACATTACTCATATGTGATCAATATCCGTTTTACATCCGTATCCGTTTTTTAAGGATATGGTAAGATAATTTTAATATCCGTCAATATCCGTATCCACATCCGTATTCGTATTCAAAAACAGATAAGGGTATGTGATGAATCTCCATTTCATCACCTTTATTCTATCATTTTAGCCTTAAAAACCCCAGCAAATGCATGTAAATAGCATCAATTTGTCCATAATAGCATCTATTATTTATTGTATTTATTGCACATAAAATAAGGTTTTTAATGCCAAAATTATAGAATAAAGAGAAGAAAAGAAAAGGTAATAAAATATTGCAAATATTTTATGACCCCCGAGACCAAGGCCAGCATGGAATCGATCGACAAGGAATAAAGTAAGGGGAGATAAGGGCCAATAACACAATAAATACCTCATTTATTTATTCATTCATTTATGCATTTTGACACCTATTTTGTACTTAATTATTTATTCATCAAATAAAGAAAATTTGTACATGAAAGTTGTAGATAATAATGTAAATAAAAATATAAAATTGAGTTTGTATAAAAATAATATACAGTGTACATTTTATACATAGAATAAAAAGCTATAATCTCGACTTCACAGACCCATATCTTGCAAATAAAAACTCAAAATCTACCAAAATCAACTTTAATTGTATATAGCTTTTCAAGAACTATTTAATAAAATTAGTTTCATAATTTTTGGAGTTTATCTGTGGAAGTTAGGTTTTTGGCCTTCATTGTAAAGTCTACCTGATTAAAATATTCATTTTATTCATTATTCATTATTTCTATGAATTTATATTTTTAGAATTTTGTAAATAATGTATATAATACATGTGCATATTGAAATTAGAATAAAACCAAAAAGAATTTATAAAATAAAATAAGTCTATGGAATACATAGGCAAAACACCTATGTCGCCTATGTATATAAATAAAAGGGGAATTCATTATTTTATTCTTTATTCATCTATATTTTTATAATATTGTAAATATTACATATAATTTATTAAAAATACAAATCCAAAATAAAAACAAATAAAATTCATTAAATAAATAAAATGTATATAAAATATTGGTAAAATACCTATAAGTATACCTACATATTACATATACCTATTTATTTAAATATTAAAATAAACTCATAAAAACTAAATAAAAATATATTTATACTCACAAAAATAATTTATAAATAAATAAAATAGGAAAATAAAATAATAAAATAAAAATACACATAATAAAAATAAATACATGTAAATGCACTTATAAATACATCATTAAAATAAATTCATAATAAAATTCATCAAAAAATAAATAAAAATCATAAATAAATAAATAATACATTAATTAATAATCATTTTTTATTTTATAAATAAAATTTAATTAAATCATTTATTAGGTTAAAATAATCAGTCAACGTCGCGTTGACGTGGACCAATAAAATTCCAGTGTTTGTTGACCGCTTGGTCAACTGTTCCCCCAGGCGGCTGATTTGACGTGGTCGGTCTTTTCCGCCCGTCTTCTCCCTTTATTCGCGCTCGACTCGTCCATCACCTGGCATCGCCGCCTTCATGAAAAGTGTTCCCCTATCGTTGTACATCCTCGCCCATTCCTTTATTCTTTTGTACATAGCTTGTAACGTCGTCGTTGGCCCGGTCAATAAGGGTGCCCCAGTCATTCATAAAATAAGAAACCTCTGCCTCTTCTCCAAGTTTGGTCAGCCTTTCTCCCATTTTCTTCCTCGCATTCGGTCCTAGAGGTGCTCCTTGTGACAGGAGGGCATGTCCGGCACCTTGAATCAGTTGGAATAGACGGAGGTTGCACCCAAGGCCGCCGCTCCGGCGAGGCCTCTGCTCCTTGGCCCCAAGCCAGGTATGAGTTGTGCCCTTTAATCATTTTTAATAGCTTTTAATGTTTGCGTTTTAACCGTGTTTTTAGATTAATTAATAGGCCTTAGATGTAGCGTAGATTTGGTGACCCGTAGTTCGCCGGAGCTCCGCTCCGGCGAACCCATTCACAGTGACCCCGACCTGCTCCGCCCTCGCTTCCACCGCCATCTTCTTCCCCTTTCATTTCCCTACGCCCCAGGCCCTTCATTCCACCCGGATCCCTACTGGATTCGGAGATCCAATCTCCCATATCCGCCCTTCGCCGGAGATCGTCGCCCCGCTCCATCAACCCGCATTCCACCACTAATAAGCGCCCCAGCACCTTGGTTTTGTGTGTTGAGTTTTAACGCATGTGCTGGGAGGCCAAACGACCCATGTTGGGGTCGATTTCGAGTTTTTTGCAGGTACCTGGAGCCTCGAGCTTCACCGACTTCGTTGGACCACCCCGGTGAGCCTCCAGCTCTCCGGAGCACTCCGGTCGACAGAGCATGGCCCCAGGAAGCGTTTTGGAGCATCGGTAGCCCGAGGGATGGCCGGACGTGAGAGCAGCACCGGATCGAAGGTCGGGGAAGAGGGAGTTCTTCCCTGTTCTTCGTGCCTTCGTTTCTACCGTCCGATCGAGGTCCCAGCCCAAATCAGAAGCCAGTCGTTGGATGGACATCTTCACCGACCGTCAGATCAGCTCGGCTGATCTAATCTCAGCCCTTCATCGGCGAAGCGTCATCGGGCAAGGAGGAGGCGACGCGTGTCAAGTGAAGCGATCCTAGTCGTCCGATCACGCGCCTGAGGGGGTAAATTGCAAACCTAGCCCCCGTTTTTTTTGTATTTAATTTTTTATTCTGTAAATAAATTTTTACGTTATAAAATAAATGTGATTTTTGTAAAAGGACCCCCGCACTTATTGTAATTACTTTTTGGTCCCCCTACGCCTCACGTGCAGTCCCACGTGAGGCGCGTGAAAATTTCATGTATACCCTGGTGCTTTTTTGATATGTAAAATAATTCTGAAAAATAAAATACATGTTTATTTATGGTGGTATTTTTGCACAGAGCCCCCTGTAGTTATTTTTATTTGCAAAAATGCCCCTACCAGGCTGTTTAATTTTTGTGTCTTTTATCTATTTATTAAAAATACCTATGTAGCTCCTAAAAATCCACAAAATATAGGTTAGATGCTTCATGTAGTGTACTTTTATGCCACATGTCCATTCTGCATTTTTTGCATTTAACCTAATTATTAAAAATAAAAAGGAGCCATTTTTGCACTGTTTAAATTATAAAATACAAAAAAATTATAGAACATTTTTGAAAAATTACAAACAAAATTACATATGGTATATTTATATATATATTGAGTCTAGAAAATGAAAAACCCTAAAAACAAGAAAAAAGAAAAATAAAAAATCAGAAAGCTCCAAAATCCAACAAAAAATAGAAAAAAACCTATAAAAATACCAAAAATATATTTTTCTCTTTTATAATCATCTATATCTTATTATTAACATATTAAAATTAATTTAGGTAATTTTGAGACTTATTTTATATTTTTAAAACCCAATTTAGTTTCGACCTATTTAATTAGTCCCATATTAGGGACATTTTTGGAATTAAAAATACATAAAAATTAGAAATACTCCAGAAAAAATAATAAAAAATATAAAAACATAAAAAGCCAAAAAAATATTATATGTAATATATTTTGAGTATTTGTATATATATATATTTTTTATATTACTTCTCTCTCTTATATATATCTCTCTTTATATATATATCTATATTATATAATTAAAAAATATAAAAAATATATATATAAAATATGAAATATAAAAACAAAATAAAAATTAAAAAAAGAAAAAAATAAATAAATAAATTATAAAATTAAAAAAACCCACAAAAACAATAAGAATTGGAACCAAGAATTAAATAATTGCGCAACCAATTTCATCAATCAACCATTCGCCTCCCAGTGTTCGACCTCTACTCGTGCTTACATCTATACACATTTACATGTAGAGTTATAATAAATTTTAACTCCACATTTTTTTATATTCATTGCATATATTTTATTGTGGGTTAATTGTTGATTGACTGGGATTTATTGAGCGGTCACCGCATCGACTATTGATCCGCCTTGTGGATCAATACGACCCTTAATTTTCCCTGTCCATCAATATGGTAAAACCTATATCTGTATCTGTATCCGTCCATTTGCATCCCTAGTAGGAATTATTGAAAAAAAAAGATTGTTATCACTTCTGCCATTCTTAACTTATGCAATATCAGTTATACCCTTATTTTTTTGTATTATTAGTTGTGCCCTTGACTTCTTGCAAAATTCACTGTTCTATCCTTCCGTTAAGGTAAAATAGAGGCATAATTGATATTACAAAAGAGCATACCTGTGAATTTTGTAAGAAATCAGGAGCACAAATGATATTAAAAAAAGGGGAGGCATAACTGATATGGCATGAAATTGATCTATAATCATACGAACTATGATAAATTTTGTGTTTAATAAAAATCCAAAAAAATGATAAATTATGTATTTAGACAGATTTTTCATCAGGTGGATCCTTTAATATTACCAGAAATAAATGCAATGAAATTGATCTATAATCATACGAACTATTGCGTTCAATTTTAATCGTGTAAAACATGATTAAATAAATCATTTTCTATATAATAATTCAATCCAATTTACAGAAGTCGTTGATATATCTAAATATTGTTGTTTCAATATGTGATACAAAAATACGCAAAATGCAACAAATTGAAAAGAGACCACTGAAGCGCAAATATGGACTTTTCTTAGAGAATATAATCGTCCTCAAAAATACCTCAAAGAACAACAAGAATCACGAGAAAGCGACCGTATCCGTTGTTTGGTGGGAGTGATTGACTCCATGTCCTCCTGTAAGGGATGATAAAATATCACTTGTTGAGAACAGTTAGGGAGCACGTCTCTTCAAATTCGTAACACTACGTGAAGAGATTGCCCTTTTGATCTCGAAGAAACTGATAAAAATATGAAATGAACCTTAGAAATCAAATATTTTTTGTTACTAATTAACTACATGGATTAATTTATCCATAAACTTAAAAGGCGAACTTTAGCAAAATTAATAAGATTCAGTATCCAAATTTACTCTCACGAGCCCGAGCAAGATTGCAATTGGATGCGGGGTGTGGCCCCTCATACTCACCTTTGGCGTTATGCTACAAGAGCTTAAGGAAGGACTCATTTATGAGACCATCAAAACTTTTGATCAAACAATATTTATGTTTGTTCTATCTAAACTCATTGATGTTTCAAATTGGAAAGCTTAATCATAAATTAAGCACCTTAATTGATGTTATGACCCCTTTAACTTCAACAATCCTTCACGGATTCACTATTTAAAAAACTCAATGTATAGAGAAACTTCTTTAAGCTATCACATTTTGCCTTCAGTAAAGGTAAATTTTGGTTTGAACATCTATCTAAGCTAACTATTCCCCCCCTCCACCCCACACACACAGAAGTGAAGTGAATTATGACTTGAACTTTAAACCTTAACATGGACGTATATGATAATGAAGACAACGTGTTGTTCTTGGTTATAGTCTTTAGGGTTGGTGCTCTTAAAGTTCATGCCACTTCCTGTTTCGTGAGCTTGTTCAGCGGGAATCCTTTAATTTTACTGGCAACCATCACAATCACATAGGTGGCATTCTCTAAAGATGCATTGATAACAATATCATAAGGTTTAAACCCATTTGGTGCCTATACTCTTCCTTTAATTGGAGCTTCAAGAAATTGGAATTTCATCAATTAGATACTCATGTATAAGCATGAAAAAATAGTGCTAACCAATTCTCCATGTTCTCTTAGTATTGTGGGTTCTCCACTCAGATAGGTTGAATTACTAGTTTGATTGTCTTTTGATGGTTCCAGTCACATCCTCTAGGACTAAAGATCTATCAAGTTCCTTAGTTAGAGGATTAGTTGTTTTACCTTTGGTTCCAAAGAAATCCGTGGTCATCATACCCAATGACACTAAATTCCTTACTAACTTAAGTTGGATTTGATTATGTTTCCTTATTTTTTGATTTAACTTTGAACTTTTATTTTTGGTGATTGTGGTTATTTTATCTCCGTGCACCTTGATTGCAGGAACTAGTTTTCCCACCATGGGATTAAAGAAGTTCTTGCATCCATTCGGCATCATTATAGTAGTGTCCAAAGCACATAATTCAACCTTAAAGGTAGACCAAAATAAAATAGTATACTTCACAAAACTCTAAAAGGTTGCACCACCTTTTAGGATAATATACATACAAAGTAACATTGCTACTACAAGACTTCTCTATTTTCCCTAGCGAGCTTGCATCACTATATCTTTCTAGCAAAGAGCGATGTCTACTGTTATGCAAACTTAGGGAGATATTTCACTTCAAGTATCCTAATACTCAATCTAGAGCATTCCAATGAGTACAATCTAGAACTTGTGTATCCATTCAGTTAAGCCATAGAAAATAAAATGCAAGGTCTCATGCAATTTGCAAGTAAATTAAGCTTCATGCAGTATGTGATTGTCTAAGTTGAGACACAAGAACTCCACTCTTATTCCTGTGAAGAATTTTGGATGAATTGAAAGCAGTATTTATAGCTATGCTATGTTGATGTCTAATTAGTGAGCTTGAGAAAGTACAATCACATCAACTGATATTGTCAATATGAGACTTACGATGACATAAAAGCACCCACGACCTTCAAATCAAACTTGATGCTCACGAATAACTTGGTTTTCACTTCTTATCATCAACATACATACATTGGAAAATGCATTGCGCCATTATCATCATTCACCTTGGAAAAGATATACTTATCGGATTCAAGAAATCTTAAAGCAACGTGACAAAATAATCTTTTCAAAATTTTTCATGCCATTTTGTTGATGCTAATTTTAACTTGTATAAAAATTTTACGAACATGCAAACTTTTCCCTCACTATTAACCATCACAAGCACGCCAAGTTGATCCATACAAATCTCATCCTTAAAATTGACATGAAGATGGATTGTCTTAACAGTCATCTCACATTTATTCTCTCATTAGTGCAATAGAGTTTCACTACCAAGTTCGGAATGGATTTCTATAGTTCCACTATGCCTATGACACAATAATCCCGAATCATGAACGAAGAAATGCACGAGAGAAATATTGGTTGATGCCTGAATTCACTGGAAGGGGCATCAAAGGCCTTTACCTTCCATCGTATCAATGGTTGTTCAACACATGGGTAGAGTTTTTTTTAGTTTTGAATATCTGAAAGTCAAAGTCAAACTTTTAGGAATTAGGGTTGAATTCAAACAGATGGCGAGTGTCGGATTGAATTGATCAGATGTGTCATATATAGTTGTGGAACAAAATTAAAATCTCTCGATCTGTTGTGATGCCTTAGTTGCAGGCATCATGGCACTACCACTTGACACCTATCGTTATCTTGAATTAATATTATGCTTCCACCAATACTATTCTACTATAGGACTTATCATCCCATTTTTATCATGAAAAAGTATTTTCTTCTCGTCCTCCCACGTAAATACAACATACTCATCATTCTCATCAGATCTATGATCTATTATTATATTATCATCAGATGCACAATCCACAATGACATCACATTGTCGGCTTATTTTCATACATCAGGATGTGCAATGATTCCCACAGTTTCCTTATCGTCGACGAAAAGAATGTATCAGGATCGAGAATCTAATAGATCATACTTGAGTATCTAATCAAGTATCATCGATGAAAGGAATGCTCGATTCTATGCTGGCAAACTTTATGGAATCGGGTTAGTGCAGTGGTATGTTCAAAAAAGGAATGCAAACAACAATCACCAATATCCAGTTTGCAGATGATCTTCTGATCTTTATTGGACATGACATCCATAAATTGAAGAATGTGATATCCACCCTCAAAATATTCACAAGATTATCAGACCTTGAAATAAACAAGGGAAAATCCTAATTTTTTTAGAATTCACCTCTCTCTTGAGAAAAATACTGAAATTGAGAAATTGGGGGAATGGAGACAGGGATATCTTCCTATTTCCTACCTAGGTTTTCCGCTGACAAACGAGAGTCACTGCTCATGATTGGGAAGACCTAATTGTGAAGTTTGTTGAGAGACTTCATGGTTGGAAGGATAACATATTGTCACTACCAGCTAGGGTCTGTTTGATCAACTCCTCCTTAACTCCTCTCTACACCCATATGCTATCTGTGCTTAAGGTCCCATCGGCTACAATCGAAAAAATTGATAAGATTAGAAGAAGAATTTTATCGGGATGAAACGAGGCTGGTAATCCCAGAGCTCGTGTAGCTAGGAGCAAAGTTTGTAGACTTGAAGAAAATGATGGTTGGGGGATTTTGAACTAGCGTCCTTTTAACAATGCATTGCTTACTAAGGTGTATATTTTAATCACCGAGCATAAGAAAAAATTATGGCTGAAACCATTAGTGCATGTTACTATCATTAGGGTCCGATTGTGCAAAGCAATCTGAAATAGAAGAGATGAGCGAAGGTCTGGAAGGGCATCTCCAAGGCCCATGATATTATCGAAGACATCTCATTTAAAGAGATTGGAGATGGAAAGCTCTCTGTGTTATGGATGGATAAATTAATTGATAGTACCCCATTAAAAAATCGTTTATCGTAACATTTGGAAATATGCACAGAACGAATCTTCGTCGATTAGGCAAGCGTGTGGCTCTCTCATGGCGAAAAGCAATAGGATAAAAGGTCTTTTCAATCGAATCTCAATTGATTTTTTCGGAAGGAATTCAACGATTTCAAGATTGAAATACACTTTCTGCAGATATGATAGCTAACTGGAAGAGGATCCTCTGCTGTAGAGGGGATTGCAACAGAGGTGCTGTAATCCCCTTTAATTTTTTTTGTGATTTAGATTTCAAAATCCAACCTTATAGATTGAAATTTAGATTAATGATCCGCATACTCTCCAAATTTCGTTTAATTCCGAGATTATTTGCTTTTTTATCTTAATAGTTGAAGATTCGGATCTTTTTTAAATGGAGTTTAAGTTGCTTAGATCTTGACCGAATGTTTGACCGTTAAGATAAAATAGCAAATGATCTTAGAATTAAGTGAAATTTGAGATTCAATCTATAAGGTTGGATTTTGAAATATAAATTATAAAAAAATTAAAGGGGATTACAACACCTCTGCCGCAATCCCCTCTACAGCAGAGGATCTCTTCCCTAGATAACTATACTTCTGACCGCAGCTTTTTCCCCAAAAGAAATAGGGATGATGACAGAACTCTAAATAAAACTATATATCAGTTGTTTGTCAATGGAGGTAAATCATCTTTTTTCCACAAAAAACTTTGGTCCAATCCTTTTGACCTCGGAGTATCTTATTTTCTTTGGATGTTGCTTCATTCCAAGTTAATTACAAGACCTTTTGAGTAAATTGAATATCACATCGACAAATAGACGCTTTATGTGACAATGATAATGAGGACTACTTATATATGTTCGAACTTTATCCATCCACACGAAACATTTTTGCAATGATAGGGTTAATGGACCAAACTTTTGATCTGACTAATCTCCAGCGTCAGGAATTAAAAAAATTAAATTAAGAATTAAATTGGCAGTTGTTCGCTATGAGAGCATCGATCTGGTGATTGATCTGGAGAGCTCGTTGCAGGATGGTGTTCGATTATCTGTCGATATCCGAGAGGAACATAATGATAGAGAGCTCACAAGTTTGTTGGGTGCATTTGGGTTCAAATTTCCCCAATCTTTGATTCCTAAGATCCCTTTCCTCCTTGTTGATTCTTGTTTTCTTCTTATGTTGTACTTGGTGATTTGTGCTTGGTTTGCAAATTGGAATATCTTTTTATCATCAGATGCCAAACCACCGAGCTCCTGCGAAAAGGAAGAACTCAACATCCAAGAACTCAGCGGCTGGAGTGCAGCCCTTCAAATCGTCATTTGTTGATCGTTGATGGCTCCGGTGATGGCACACTTTTATCCGTTGGGCTAGTAAAGATGGTCTCTTGTTTATTGATGGCACACTACTACTTATCCAACAATCTTATCTAAGGTAACCTAGTTATTCCTTCCTACCATCAAATAAATAATAGCAAATAACTACACTTACCCCTCCTTATTCTTCTCCCTTCAACCGAATAGAAATAACTCTTATCCCTTTTATTTCGCTGTGAGGAAGAGAGCATTTCCGAATTGGTTTGGCCATCCATCAGTAATGTCATATGTCATCTATTTCCATCCTTTTATTGCACATTGAGGCGTTGCCTCGATTCACCACAAGATGAGCATCCTTTCCCCCATTGCCACTATGGATTAAGATCATGAGACGACGCTGAAGACAAATGCGAGCGGATCCTTTGTTGTACAGCAGAGATCTGCTGTAAAGGAAAGATGTGTCTGAGCCGCTTGATCAAAATCAAGAGGTTAACACGAAATCAAAATTTTTGTGGATTCTTACCGTATGAACCGCCCGATCTTGATCGAGCGGCTCGAGCGCGGCTCCCCTTTACAGCAGACCCTCTGCTGTATAACAGAGGATCCGCGTTCGAAGACAAATGGCCTTGATAACGATACGTAACACGATAATATTCAAGATTTATTGTGGATGGCCTTTTTAGAGAGGTCAAGTTGATGAAGATGAAGTGGATTTCATGACCTGATGAGAACGCCACGGCACTGCATCGATTGATGCTAACACAGTCAAGTTGGAAATAAGCAATTGCTTATTAATGGGATTAGGTCAATTCCAATTTCCAACCTTAGCAGTAACAGTCTGGAGGAACGAAAGGGTAATTGAATTGGAAAAACTTTTAAAAAAGCAAGGATTCTTTTACACAATGCCCTCTAAAATCTAGTCCAGTTACACCTTAGATCTGATAATCTTCGTAATTATGCGGCCCTATAATCTTACTCTATGCAACGCATGCCTCTGTCTTAACTCATACGTGTTATGCTGTAAGAGTTGGCAAGATTCAACAAATAAAATGTCTTTTTCCACATTAACTAGGGTCGGCTACATGTATTCTTTGTCTTCATTCAGATCTATCTTGGGTCATTCTCGGGTTTTAGATACAAAAAACTAAGATCCCTTTGTGTGATCTCATCTCAACACTTCTTGGACCTTCTTCACCCTCTCTTATCCGGCTCAACATCCAAAAACTCGCATCTTCTAACTGGTGCATCAGTGGACCTCCTTTGCAAATGGACAAACCATCTTGAACGATTTTCTCGCATCTTATCCTCGATGGGAGCTACACCAACTTTCCTTCTGATTGCATCATTCTGAATCCAATCTTTACATGTGAGTTCACGCATCCACCTTAGCATTTTCATTTCTGTTACTGATCTTCTCTGCACATGTCTATGGTTCATTGGCCAACATTCAGATCCATAGAGCATAGCATGTCTCATGACTGCTTCGTAAAACTTTCCTTTGATTTTCAAAAGAATTTTCTTATAGCAGAGAACAATAGATGCTCCTCTCTACTTTAGCCAACATGCATTTATTCTATTAGTTCATCAATTTCTCCATCATGTGGTAAAATAGATCCCAAGTATCTAAAAGGATTTCTCTTCTGAATGTTATCGCCACCAGTCCTCACTTGATTACTTCATCATTGCTTCCATCAAGAGTACACTCTACATATTTAAGGGATATTTACACCCATAACCCTGAGTAAATTCGTAATTACCCAACAACCCTTGATAATCATGAATTACACCCAGAACCCTTAATTTGTGTGCATTTCTTCCGTGGGAACATTCTTTTCCTTCTTGCTCGATCTTGGAAACCTCGTCTGTGGTGAGAACTATCGCTGCCGGGTGGCTCTCTAATCGTTCTGCCTCTTATGGGAAGACGTAGGCTTTCCGAGCTTGGTGAGATCGGCATACTGTATGGCAAGTCCGAAGAAGCTTTTCACAATGAGGCCGGCGATGGTAATGATGTGATCGGAGTGGAGGTCCTCCAGGGAGGAGCCGGAGAGGCAGCCTTTGAGGAGTGAAGGGGTTTGGAGGGTGATGTGACAGGAGTGGTCACGGGACTCACGGACGATCTGCTTGGCCGTGATATGGACGGAGGGGGCTGGAGTCGCACATCCGTGTCGCGCTAGGTTAGGCTACGACTGGGTCAACCACCAACTCGTTGGATGCCATGGATTGAGGAGCAGCTCTAGGACCGTCGCTCGAGATGTGATGTTGGCAGAGGCAGATGAGAGGGTATCCGATTAGAGACGAGAAGTTTGTAGGGTTTATGGAGTTCAAATCCTCAGATATGGAGTTATATCTCCCTTGGTGAAGGCATGGATATGAGGGGAGCAGCCGGAGAGCAGTCGCCTTTGACGGCGTTCCGGCAGGCAAGTAGGAGCCGGAGAGGCGAGCATCGAGGAGGTGGAGGGCGTGGGAGGGATAGCAATAGACAGGAGCTGCACGAGGGAAGATGCGAGGAAGGGAAGGTCGGAGGCGATGGAAGAATGGTCAGGACAGATAGCGAGATCGAGTGGGGTCTCCCCCTAGCGGACATCGCGATAATCGAGGACGGTGAATGGGAGGAG
Organism: Ottelia alismoides; assembly: GCA_037367405.1. Lineage (NCBI taxonomy): Eukaryota > Viridiplantae > Streptophyta > Magnoliopsida > Alismatales > Hydrocharitaceae > Ottelia > Ottelia alismoides. The sequence continues at coordinate 604,221 of JAZKJV010001160.1, read as the reverse complement.
ACATGACGGACGGGGGTGACACCGAGGGGGACATAAATGGAATTTTTTGTGACAAATTAATTGAGTGTCGGTGGACTCCCCTGCTTAATATATGTTATAGATTTTTTTGTGACAAATTAATTGAGTGTCGGTGGACTCCCCTGCTTAATATATGTTATAGATAGATAGATTTAGAGTAGGTAGTATGGTCTCTCTTTCTCTCTCTAAAAATAGTAGGTAAATTATCTTTCTACACCAACTCATTTCAAATTAATGCCATCCATTGAAATGTCACTGATTAACAAGTTCTATCAAAATCTTAATGTAAGCATCTACGTTGCAGTATAAATAATAGTTTTCATAAAAAAAAACATTACATGAATATAACTACATCATAATATTAGCCCATTACTTCTGTGATTATTAGTGAATCAAAAATACTGTTTAATACAAATATGATATATGTTTAATCATAACGAATTTCATAGATATTATAAATCATTATAAGAGAATTATATCATGAAAAAAAATAAAAAAAAACACCTATTATAATTTACAAATACGGGTTAATATATTTAAAAATATTCACGAAGATACGACTTAACTAATAATTATAAGAAATATTGCTCTATATTAAACAATTTGTAAGATAAAATTTCAAGATATTCACTAATTTAAAAAAATAACTATATGAATGATAAATGCAGAAATTGATGAATCCATAGTGTTTGAATTCCTCTAGATTATTTTTTGCTCTCAATTGTATATTTAGATTATATTATTTTTTTAGAATGTATGTTTACTATTTCCAAGTATTGTAGAATTGCGTAATTAAAAAAATAATATATACATGTCTTAAATATAATATAACCTTATTAATGCATTTTTAATTCAAACACTTATTGTTAATTATTTCAAGATATCAGTGAGTGATAACCCATTCATCTTAATAAAAGAGAAATAAACTTGACTAATACAAATGTCTACAAATAATACTTTAATATATAAATATATATGTATATATATTAAAAAAATTATAAAAGTATTGTAAAGTTCTTGCAATCAAGACATTGTGATATCTGATAATGCATATTTGTCTATGCATTGATTTTATTATTATGAGAGGCAATGATGATAACTAATTGATGTAGCACATATGAAGAGTTGTCCTTTAATGCTAAAATGACGAGGATCATCTTGCAACTTTTAAACAAGCCACAAGAAATTTAGAGGTACAAATATTTGCTTGTCGGAAGGTTATACAAATATTTATTTCATACTTCATGACATATAAAACAAAATAACGAGCTTATTATTTTTTTAAACAAGCCACAAGAAATTCACACACATTTATGTTTTTATCCTATTTTTTTTGAAACTGCAGTTAAAAGAAGCATATCCCCAAGTTCTGCTTGTTGTATTAGCTGCATTAACCCATGTATAATTTGATGATTCATTCATGCCATAATAATGTTGTGTTTGGATTTTACGTGATTATTTAAAAACATATGTTCCATGATTCAGCACATGAATGTATCAGTTAACTATGTGAATATGTTTTTTAACAAGCAACATGAAATATTAATAAATAAAGAAATTTTGACATGTCCATATTTTCTTCTTCTTATCCTGATTGCAGAAGTTGCTTATATGTGTATTCCTATTTTTATCATGCTAATACAATAAAAAATAATAGTCAATTTATATTTCTCTATTGGTTGCACTGGTTCATATGATATTTTGTCATTCATTCATGTATTATTGGCATGCATTAAGTTCTCTTTATATTTCATATTATTTAATAATATCTCTTTTATGATTCATGACATGTATCGACATGAGTTGTATTTTAACATGCAACATGAAATAAATTTTGTTTATATCCCTTATTTAATCTTAACGAGACATCATGTAAATTTTAGATAGCGTGGAATTTTTCCATGCATTGTTTGTTATTATCTACAAGAGGAAATAATGATAACCTAAAAATCTGCAACATTTGAAAAGTTGTCCTTTAACCTTCAGTTGATGAGGCTATATTGTACGTATCTTTGAGATATATCTTGCATTTTTAAAAAAAAATTACATAGCAATAAGATATACAGATCTATATTGTACATCTAACCTTAGTATGAGCCTCTCATGTATTATGAATTTCTTTTCATCTTACTTATAACATATTGTCAACGATCTTATTTCAACTACTATCTTGGGATAAATACATTTGTATTTTATTGTTAATATTATTCGAGAAAGGCGATGACGATAACTTCTTATTTTATGTTTAGCTGTATCTCACTTTAATTACATGCAAGAGACAATGATGATATCCTCAAGTAAACGTAAAATACATGAATAATTATTTTTTTGGTCTTTTTAATAATTTAGGCAATATATACAATAATTAACCTAATTTTATGGACTTTTAATAATAAAGAAAATATAGAAAAGTGTTAGTAATTAAATATTTAGGGTTAGATATTTAGTGTTAATTATACACAATATAATATAGGTTAATATTAGTGATTTATTGGTGCTTTTATTGAATTGTTTAAGTTAAAAGGATAATAAATAGATTTCATAATGATGTATCTAGGATTCATCATCCCCCTATACGTAAACTATGCTCGTCCTCGAGCATCTAAAGAATAAAGAAGCTGGATTAATTCCTAACAGTGCATGCAAATTTTCAAGGCTTAATTCATCGAAGACCCTTAGTTTAAGTAAACCTAAAATTCTGGGCTCAACCATGCTCTAATCAAAAGGAATCGAACTTCTCTAATTATCAGACTCTCTGTTTGTACATAAAATGTAAAGATATGACAATTAGTGAACTACAATCATGAGAGTCGAGTCGAGATGTCACCCAAGTGAAGCAATTTATGATTCCTTTGTAGCAACCACCTTGCAGCCTTTTATGATTTGAAGAACTGCAAATGTAATTCGGGGATAGTTTGAGTCACTATTGTAACTATGCAAAAAGAACTTAGCATGCACAAAAATTAACTTTCTAATCTTTATTAAGGGTCCCACAACTTTTTATGATACATAATATTATCTTCCTTCCCCTATTTTGTTTTAAATGTTTCCTTATACTATATTCTGTTAGTTGACGAAATAATACCATTGTTAATATCTTTGTTAAACTATTTTTTATCCTATTTGCATTCAACAACTGATATAAGCTATGATAAATTGCATAAACAACCAACTAAACTCTTTCTACCAAACTTACTATGTCTGCTATCATATATGTTTTTCATGGTAATTTTTGTTTCATGTGAATTGATGAAATTGTTTCGTTACCAACTTTCGTTATCATTCATTTTATCAATCTTCACATTCATTGATTTCTAGGGCTTGGATTTGACTCTAAGCTTATATGCTATGAACACAGCGCAAGGCCACATTTTTGCACCTGTGAAAAATAATGCACACTATATTTTCAATTATATTGTAATTGTCGTTATTTGATGCTATCTTAGTTTACTTTTTCTTATGCTATATTTTGTTGAAACCCTCTCTGTCTTGACATAAATCTGGTTGCTCTTCAAGTAAGATATTTTATGGACAATTGGTTACCAATCAAAATGGAGGCAAAATTGTAATAAGAAAATGTAAGCACGCTACAAGACTTAAAATGGTAAAGCTGTGTGCTAACCTCCTCCAAAAAAAAGTAGCTTCTAGTCCTAAGTACCAGCTTTTGTAAGTAATATTAATAACCAGTAATGAAAACAATATCTCAAGTACATTCATAACTAACCGCTTTTACTCAAAAATTCCAACATATTTTTGTTAGTATTATTGCAACTACACACAATTGTTGTACACAATCAAAAAAGATAAAAGCATACCACAACAAAGCGCGAGTGAGACCACTAGTAGTACTTAAGTCTGATTCATCCCACACTTTTTAATAGCACATATCAAATATCACACACACCTAACGCACATTGCTAATTGGATCTATGATCAAAACATAGAATTCCAAATAATCAAGGTCCTTTTAGAACATGAAATATCGAATTGTGAGCATTCAAGGAACAATTAACACATACTTGGACCATATCCTCAAATTTCATGAATTTAAGATTCGATAGGTCACCGAAATTCAACCGAAATTGCCTATATTTCAGCAATATTGGATGTCATAGTAAAAATCCTGACTGAAATGATCGGTCGGTCGGTCACCAATCCTGTGACCGAAACCGACATTTAGGGCCAAGACTTAGAAATCATCTTCCAAAGAACAAATGGTTTCCTATGGCACAATTTCAGGACATTTTATACTTGAAGTATGAAGGTGCGCATCCCGATAAGCCATGCAGCTAACCACTTAAACTTGACTATCCTGAACACGCTTAGGGGGATGCTAAACAACACGGGAAGTTGCTAAGTAGTTGTATAAATCACGTTAACGATGAAGCTTTTAACCTGACAAAACCATGCTAGAGAGACTGTTAAATTTATTTTTGCAACATAAGAACTAAGCCCCCTTTTTCCAGCCTTGCAACCTTCCCTTTCCCAAGGCCAAAATTAAATTAACAAAAAAAACAGACGACCATAAAGTTCTTAGGGAGAACGAAACCAGTACAGCTACAGAAACACCTGCAAATCGATAGCTACCTGATGATGCAAAAACAATGTCTTCTCTCAATCATATACCAAGAGACACGATGTACTCTGATAAGCACAGATCCCAAAGCATCTTGAACTTTTCCAGTTGGAATCTGGTTCAAAAGAAAGGGCACTGCACTCAAAAAAAAATGTCAAGAAGTTTACAATAGGGAACAGCCATAAACTTACACCCACAATCGCAAAAAATCGAAGTGTGCTCCGACAGAGTGATTTACAAACCTTGTAATCTCAGTTAAAAAAACATACAACTTGACCATGTGCAAAATACTTACCATACTACTTGAATAACAGAGATGGGAGAAAGAACGACGGGATCGTTTTCTCTTTTGTGTTTTTCTTCGTTAGATAATATGGAGGAAGAGGTGCAAATATATAAAGATTGGGAAAATGGAAGGGAAAATTTTGTTCTACATCAAAACTAATAAAAATTTACATATAGAACAAGGGTTGTCTCAAGATATTGCTCAGTGTCCAAATACCAAGCATGGGGGTGGATCAACATCACCTCAAATGGAATGTTAGCTTAGGTTCCTTGAGCATAAATTCATCTTGAGACCAAGAGATGCCTAGAACTCTTGCATGTGTTTAGGAAATCAGGCTTCTAGACAAGTGGGAGCGTGAGAGGCTGGCAATTCCCAACAAGCTAGAGAGAAGCAATCTCAACACGAACGAGAACACACCCAAATAAGATCTGAGTATTTACCCAGAAAGAATTTCCACATCAAGATCTGAAACTTAAAGACATCCTGGCTGAAACAAGTGGATGTCAAACTTCGCCATCAACACCTTACTACAGATTGCCACCTTGTAAGTTTCATCACCAAGTTGCCACATTTTAGCCTTCTTAATTCCACTAGGATTGGTACTTCCTAAAATACCATTTAGTAAAGTAGAAATGCAAGAGATGGACTGCAACCATAGTTTTAAAAAACATGCCTCGAGGTGCTGAGCCGTCCACCTCAAGCAGCCCAGGCAAGGCGTGCGCCTCGAGGCACTCCCGAGGCGCCACCTCCAACTGCACAGGTTTGGTACCACATGTTTTATATAAAATTTTATGAATATTTAAGTATAATATTAATTACTAACAATTTAGTTTGTTATATAATCGTATTATATATCTAACAAATTGTGTGCTAGTCATATAAAAAATTCATTTCGGGTATGGTGTGACAAAGGGTGCATATAACGGTTCTTCAACCGATTTTAGCAAATTGGATGGTTAGGATTCAAAGCATATCAATATATATGTTAGTCATATAACATATATGATGCAACATAACATATTGTCTGTTGTGTATGTTAATAATTTATGTTCGTCACATAATTTTGCTTCACCCATGCATATAAAGGGAGGTATTGTATATCGACAAGAGCTTCACGCCGCCAACATTAATGGTGGGCATAATAAGGTCTGCATTGTATATGGATAACAATACGAATTAGGATTCAAATCAGATTATGCAAAGAATATTATATATTCTCATATTCATAACATATATGGTGAATATGTTGGAGAATATCTAATTTTGTGTTTATAAATATATATAATTATGTTTAATTGTGTATTTTCTTATATAAACCGAGGCTTATGCCTCGACCGCCTCGTCTCGTCAATTGAAAACTGCCTCGTGTTTTCTGAAACCATAACTGCAACATATGTTGCTCTATCTCGCACCAAATTTGCCTTGCACCTATGAAGCCGGATGGACAAACATCATTCAAATCCTTCGAAAATGCTCAGCCAAATCCTGTCTCAGAGATTAAGTCACCCTGAGACCAAATCAATAGCATGCCGTCCAATATGGCCTCTGAAGATATGGTGCCTCTAAATGTTGCCATGTTTGTTATAATGCCACCGATGCCGAGTTGAAGGCATTCTCCGTGAGATCTAGATAGGTCAGTGACCATACGTCCTTGGTGATTTTGAGAAGGGGGAAGATATGCTCCTTGACAAAACTCATCCGGTTGCTGACTGCAATGACTTCTTTAGATATGTGCAGACTACTTTTCTCACTTACCCAACAATCTGCCACATTCCCAGAAATTCCACCTTTAAGCTGGCTTGCTTCTTACCATCTAACTCTAACTTTATGAGGTCTTGGGAGTTGGGAAGTTGTGATACACCATATTGCCTCTGTCCCCTCGAACTAAATCGTCAAAAATGAAAGCTAATCCCGGGACTTGCTCTTACCAAATCCCATAACAGGTAAAGGTGATCGATAAAAAAATTAATGAAACAAATGCATGTATATGAATGATGTAATTCTCAAAGTCAACCAGATTGACCCATACGAGTAATCAATCTCTCCACACGCACTACTAAAGTTGGTAGAGATAGAGTCTACCATAATCTGCCTTATATTTAAACATGCTCTAAAAATCCTTGCATGGTATCAATATTCTGTCCAAGCATCCTCAGGGAACAACCTCCCAAGGGCGATTACTAGAAATTGTCTACACATACCTAAATGGGACCACCTCCGGCAATTTTAAAAACCTCCGCACTTTTTCCCAGTCCCACAGTTGAGAAAATGAGGTTAGAATATGCCTCCTACTTTTCCCCAAAAAATACATCCTACTGATTTATTTCATCCTCGGATTGCCTGGATACCAGGAACACATAACTATCAATGTATATGAATTAGAGAACTGAAAGAAATGATGTGTAGTTAAGACACCTCCATGCAAATCATTCCTTTAAGAAAAGCTAGGACCAACCTGGGATTCTGTAGGCATCCAAAAACAGGATAATAGAAGCCCGTCGGACCACCAATCCAAAGACCAGCCTGATATATGCGATCGCATCATGGCATGTGTCATGACACGAAATATATGCTTCTACATTTCAGCTTGCGGTTAACTACTTTCAGCTTCCTTGTCTATGATTTTCATGCAACAATAGCACATACCTAAATAGATGGCATGTGCCAACACATTCTCAGCATAGAAGCGAACTTGAGGAAACACCACGTCGTTTCTTGCCAACCACATAGCCCAGATCACGGCCACACACCTCAATCTCTCCCTCTACGCGTCATTCCAGTCCTCACCAATAGAGCTCCAGAAGCTAAATACATCAGTCGAAATCACATTGCTAATAAATCGGCTCCAAGTATCTACAGAGTGTCTACAACCGAAAAAAAGATGGTATGTGTCCTCCGCCACCTCCATGCATCGGAGGCACACCGGATCTGCCCCATGTACAAAGCATGTAAATTTATCTTTAATCAACAACCGTCGTCTTCTAAATAACCACAGGAAAACCTTTACGCGAGTTGGAACCTTCCACTTCCATATCCGCCTATAATCCACCTCACAACCATCCAGATCGAAAACCAATGGACCTCTCGGTACCATGAATGCCTTCCCCGATCGAGAACAAACCATCATACCAGTTCCAGCAGTTCCACCCTTTTGTGGGCCCAGCTATCTCTTACAACTCTGCAAGCAAAACCAAAAGCTCATCCACCCATTGCTCAGAGAGTTCAGATCTGAACCGAGGAAAGAAGATATGTCCATCACATGATTCCGCCAATTAGCAAGCCGAATCCACCACCAGCGCCTTCAATCTCGAGAATCTTGCGGCCAAAGCCACCATTTTGCTCCAATCATCTAATTAAAAACAAAAAATCAATTACATCCCCAACCACATGCCTCAAATCTCCAGCTCCACACAGCAAACGTCCCTCTAAAAAAAGAGGGTGTGACACCAAGCTCATCAGGGTCCCCAAAAGAGAGCCTTGGTTCGTAGATCCTCCAACCGAGTTTGCACACCATACTCTCACAATTTCCCCAAATGCGAGCTACCCAGTTGCTGAGCAAGGCCTTATTCATTTCCTCCAAGCTACGTACACCAAGCCATCCCTCCTTCACGCACGATACCATTCTCCAATCCACCAAGTGAAAGCCATCGGACTGCCGGTTGACGATAAAAAAATGCCTCGTGATGGACTCGAGTCTCTTCCTCACCCCGACGGGCATAATCCTAGAAGACATGTAGAAGATTAGGATTGCATAAAGAACCGAGCATAATAGCACTAATCTGCCCTCTTAGATAGGCAAACAAACTTCCATCCAAATTCACCCAATCGATTGTGTGCATCCTACCAGCCACCAAGGGCAGGTCCTCGCGAGATGAGCATAACCACGCATCGCACAACTGAATCTCCACCTCTGACATGCCAAACTGGATGAATTCGGATTTGGCCTTGTTCAACTTCAACCCAGAAACCGTACTGAAAATGTCCATGACTACTAAGAAATCTCTGCAATTGTTTGCCCCTCCCTCCGCAAAGAGTATCGTATTATCTTCATACTTGAGGATGGGAATGGAGATCCCATCCCTCGAATAGCCACTGCAGTATCCACCAGAGACGTCACATTCAACCATGACTGACAAAGCGTCAGAAGCAAGAACAAAAAGTATAGTGAGCATCCCCGTCGAACGTCCCGTTGAGGTTGAAAGAAACCCCCTTTCGACTGCTCATTCACCAGTATAGCGCACAACATCGTCGTGATACACCTCTTCATCCAAGTAATCCATTTATCCAGGAAGTCCCGTCTGTGAAGCGAAGCCCAAAGGAAATGCCAGTCCACACAGTCGTAAGCCTTCGAAAAGTCAACCTTCCATTAAACACCATTCACTTTCACCCTTCGCCAATCTGCCATAATCTCAGAAGCCATAACGACATTGTCCATAAGCTGCCTTCTTGGTAAGAAGGCACTCTAAGCCAACGATATAATCTTGTTCACCGACCCATGTAGATGATTGGCCAACAGCTTAGCCATCACCAGATAAATTGCATTTGACATCACAATTGTCCTGTAATCCTCAATTCTCATTGCCACATCCTTCTTCGAAAGCAAGAAAAATAAATGAGCAATTAAGACGATTAAAGCCGAAGTTCCCCTCGTTAAATTCTATCGTCACTCTCAACACCTCTTCCGTGATGAGATCCCACAACTTCCTGTAGAAGGAAATCGAAAATCCATCTAGTAGTCCGGGACAGTCGTCCGGATTCATCCAGAAAACTCTCTCGAACCTCCTGAAAATTGAATCCCCTCATCAGCGACTCTACAATTAAACACGAAACATGGCTCACCCCTAGCCCCAACCATCACGACCCACAGTGAGGGGGACATCTGCTCATGTTTCTGAAGTAAACCTGTAACCGCCCTTGCTACCTCCCCCTCATTGATGACTGATGACCGAAAAATATCAAAACTCTCACTATCGGGCCAAGGTAAAGATACTCGGTGTCGTCGCAACCCGAATAGAGAGATCCGGTCAACAAGAAAGATAAAAGACCACCAAATAAAAGATAAATCAATCAAAATCAAGAAGCGGTCCTCGCTACTTTTATTAACCTGGTATAGCGACCAGGGTCAGACTCAGGAAGCACGAGTTGGCCTTGCGGCCTACGAAGTAGTCAGGATCGAAAAAACAAAGGAGAAAATATTTTTGGTGGATTTTAATTATTTTTAATTTTTTTTGTGTTTTTGATTTTATAAGAAAATGTAAGAAAAAGCACAACAACAACAACAACAACAAAGCCTTTTCCCACAATTAAGTAGGGTTGGCTACATGGATTCTTCGCCTCCATTCAGATCTATCTTGGGTCAATCTCAGACTTATATCCAAAAAGCTAAGATCCCTTCGTATAGTCTCGTTCCAACACTTCTTGGGCCGTCCTCGCCCTCTCTTAGCCGGCTCAACATCCCAACACTCGCATCTCCTAACCGGTGCATCAGTTGACCTTCTTTGCAAATGACCAAACCATCTTAAGCGGTTTTCTCGAATCTTATCCTCGATCGGAGCTACACCAACTTTCTTTCTCATTGCATCATTCCGAATCCGATCTTTACGTGTATGTCCACACATCCATCTTAGCATTTTCATTTCTGCTACAGTCATTCTCTGCACATGTCTATGGTTCACATGCCAACATTCAGAACCATAAAGCATAGCAGGTCTCACGGCTGCTTTGTAAAACTTTCCTTTAATTTTTAAAGGAATTTTCTTATCACAAAGAACAACGGAGGCTCCTCTCCACTTTAGCCAGCCTGCATTTATTCTATTAGTAACATCTCCATCAATTTCCCCATCATGTTGCAAAATAGATCCCAGATATCTAAAAGAATCTCTCTTCTGAATGTTATCGTCACCAATCTTCACCTCGATTCCTTCACCATTGCTTCCATCAAAGGTGCATTCCATATATTCCGTCTTAGCCCTACTTATACGAAAGCCTTTAGTCTCCAATGCATGTCTCCAAACCTCAAGCTTCTCATTTACTCCATCTCTAGTCTCGTCAAACCCTAAAATGTAAGAAAAAGCAATTACAACAATTTATTTAAGCACTCAAAAATGCTCCAAAAATTCAAACAAAATTATTTTTGTGTTTTTTATGTTTTTTTAGTGTTTTTGGTGAATTTTTCAGAATTTTCTAATTTTTATACGATTTTCTAAAAATCAAGAAAGAGGAAAAAGATGGGCTATTGTGCGGCCAGACTTGAAAGATCAATTAAAAATATAAAATTGATCTATAAAAGTCTGGAGGCAATTTTTATGAAAAATATATGTAAAAACTAAACTACAGAAAAAAAATTAGAATTTTTATGAGTTTTTTAGGGTTTTGCAATTTTTAAGGTTTTTATAAATCCAAATAGCACAAAAATTTGACAGAAGCTAAAATACGCTAAAACTAACTATCACTAGTTTTTTTAGAATTTTTAAAATAGTTTTTATATTTTTATTTGATTTTTCAATTCAGACAGTACCAAAAATCACTGTTTTTGAATTTTTAAAAATATCAAAAAGCCTCAAAAATGTCCCAAAATTTTAGGAGAATTTTTACACAGTGGCAGGAGCCATGTATCCAAATTGCACCTAATTTGGATTTAATTTGCTATTTTATTCAATAAAAATAAGGCACACAGCTCACAGGGACCTAGATGCAAAGAAACATAGATCTAGGGGCTTAAATGTAACACGTGCTAAAACTTTAGGGTAAAAAGCGCAAAAAGCCCAGATATTCAGCACATGTCTAATAAAACCACGCACAGGGGTATAACTGCAAATATGGAAATTAAAATTTCATTTCATAACACAGCAATAACCACAGCCCTAAACATGCAAATTGTCCAACATATCACGTGACGAAGCATGTGTCTCACACAGACAAGGACGAAAATGCAAATAAAATAAACATCAAGGTCCAATGTGTAACGTGTCCAAAAGTGCAAACTTATTTAATAGACTAAATTATAACTACTGAAAGCTGCAGGGGTATGGGTGCAATTACCCAGCCGAGGCGCGTGAGGACGCACGTGAGGCGCCAGGTGTCGAGGCGTGGTTGGCTGCTGATGCGCGGTCCTGGTGCAGCCGTCTGGATGATCCAACGGTGGAGGCGCGTGATGAACGTGGGTGGAACGTGCCCGTTAGATCGTGGATCTAACGGCCTGACATGGCAGAGCGTGGACGGTGGAGATGCAAACTGGAGCGGCAGGGAAATCCAACGGCGGGCAAAGGATGAGGAAGAACACCTCCCAGGTGAAGTTCCCCGGCACACCGGAGACGATCCAGCAGGCCGATGAACAATCGGAAGGGGGGTCTTCCTCGCGATGACACTCTGCGTCGGGTGGTGGCCTCCGATGAAGCCTCCAACAGTCGGATCCTCCGATGAGGGAAGAGCGACCTGGAGGAGCTCCGACGAAGGGGTGGAAACGCAACCAAGGGGGGTATCTGCTCTTATTCACCTGCAAAACAAAGTTCTCGTTCGGAGGAGCACTCCGGCGGGGGTTATTCGCAAAAAGGGAAAGGGAAGCGATGTGGGTGAGCGGGGAAAAGCTCCGGCGAAGGTGGCGGAGGGAGCCCAACTCGATCCTGGCTCTGGTAGACAAGATCAAGGTGATCAGATCGTGAGAGAAGGGTGACGATGAGTCGGAGAGGGTATCGGTACGGATAGGATGGGCTGGCGGAGCGGGCGGAGCTGAGATGCGAGAATCGGAAATGGACAATGAAAGAAAGACTAACGGGTCTACCTGTTGGCTGAGGTCGACTGGGGGTGAGCTAAGGAAGCTTCTAGGTCTTCGCCTCAAGGGGTCGTCGGGTCCCGAGGCTTGGCGCACCTCGCGGCGGTGCACGGCGATGGACTCGCCGGATCATTGGCTGGAGGCACCTCCTCCTCACTGCGACACATCCCTCGGCTAGCTGTCACTCTAAGGAAGGTAGTGGAGGTCCTGTGATGGAAGGGAGGAGCCAAAGATGACGTGAAAAGTGCGGCGGAGGTGGAGCTAAATAGTGGGAAGGGTCCGAGAAGATGGGGTCGGGCGAAGCTCGGATCCCTAGAATCTCCCCCGAGCGAGGGTCTCGGATTGATCATGTGTAAATGGAGCCCAGGGTTTAGGTGAATGGGTGTAGGATTGAATGGGGGAAATTAGGAGAAGTCGGGTCGAAAGCAACGGATCCAGGTCAGGTGGTCCAAGGGGGGAGTTGACCGGGGGTCAACATCCCCCGTGGACCAATCAGAAGCCACCATTGGAAATTATTTTAGAAATTCAAAATAAAATAGATAATGACCTTATTTCAAAATATTTACAAAATGAAAAATATTTATTTATTTTCAAAGTATTTTTTAGTGATATTTATTTATTTTTTTTGAAAAATAAATAAGGTATTTACATTATATTATTATATATAGGTATATACATAAAAGGATTTTTTATTTTTATTTTTAATTATTTATTTTTATATAATTATTCCAATTTTATATTTTATTTATTTATAACATAAAATTTGGAATATAAAGATATTTTTATTTTATTTTTGTGATTTATTTTTATAAGTTAAATAAATAGTTTTATATACATATTTACATGGTATATATACATGGTAAAAAATAGATTTTATTCTTTTTCTTTTTATTTTATTTTTATTTTTCTGATTTTTATTTTATTTATTTACACCATGAAATATGGAATGTAGAAATATTTTTGTTGGATTTTTATTAATTATTTACAAGGAGAAAAAAATAGGTATGTTATTTTATATACATGGTCTATATACACTGACGAGAGAGGTTTTATTTATTTTTATTCTTCTTTTGTTTTTCCCATTTTTATTTTAGTTATATTTTTATAAATATGTACAAAATAACAAAAACAAGGTTGCAGAAGTCGGCAGTCGGTACTCGGTCGGCAGGGTCACTGACTAAGGATTAATCGGCAGTCGGGAGAGTAATCGGATTTAGTCGGGCATTAGTCGGTTTTTAATTTTTTTAATTATTTTAAATATATAAATCAAGTTTTATAACATATGCTCTCATTTATATTCATATATTTAGCAGTTTTAATATTTTTGAGAGCTTAAAAAATTATAGCAACAGAAGAAAAAACGAAGCAAGTTAAGAACAAAATGTTTGGTTCATAGCACGGACAAAATTTTAAGAACAAAATGTTTGGTACATAGCACGAGTTGAAGTTAGAAATAAATTAATACAAAGCTAATCAACAACCACAAGAGGTAAATAACCTAAGTTACCTAACTATCACGCAAATCAACAAGAAGTATCTAAGTTAACGAACATTTAGACGTAATAAACACAATTCTAATCTTATATAAGTTAACCAACATGAAAATAAATCACAAAGTTTTAAGTAAAATTATCCAGGATGGTATATTAATTAGTTGATATTTTATATCTAGATAAAAAACTATAATTTAAAGTACATAAGTATACAGAATTTACTTATAATTTTTATTTAACATTTTTAGTGTTTTTTTTGTTTTTATATTTATAATTTATTTGTGAGATATACTTATTAGCATGTAACCTTAAGTATCTCATCTTATTGTCTAACAACAAGCCCTAAATCTCATCTAATTCTAAACGGGTAATCGAGTTTACGTTTTGCGCCGAAACATATATCCGAAATCCCTATGCAAAAGTCAGCTGAGAAATATCTATGCAAAAGTTGGCCGACTAGTCGGACGATTAGGCCGACTAATCGGGCGATTAATCGGGTCTGACCGACTATTGGCCGATTTGGCCTAGTCGAGTCGGGTACCCCCCCCCCGACTCGACTAGTCGGACCGACTAGTCGGCCTAGTCAGCCGACTTTTACAACAGTGAACAAAAACACATTTTTATTTAGAGGAAAATAAATTTATTTATATACATAGGTATATATACAAGTGTGATTGACCCTATCTCCCTCTACTTGGCTTCTTTTGCGGTCAGGCCCATGCTGAGCCCTCCCTTGGGATTAGGTCACTCAATATTTATTCTAAATATTTCCCTCTTTTTCTTTTATTTCTTTATTCTTTTATTTATGCACAAAAACATGCTAATTATTGCTATTTACATAATGCATGCATTTTAACAATTTATGATATTTACACATATCTACATGGTGTTTTGCAAGGATTTTGTAGCTAAAATAAAAGAACAAAGAGTGATGAATGGGTATTCATCAATGACCCATGATTTTTAGTCATAAATGATGAAGTTTTGGGGCATGCACCTATACGGTGAATGCCCTTTTTCCTTTCAAAAAAATGCATGCCATAATAATCACCCTTTCAGCAAGAATGAGTTGACACATGCAATAATTGCATAACATAATATATATATAAAGATAAAAGAACAAAACAAATATTGGGTTCAAACTTAAATTTAACTTTTGACACATGTTTCTAACTAAGTCAGTTTAGATTTAGACCCAAAATTCTAGAATTAACTAAAGAAGCTTCTTCAAAAAAATATAAAACTCTCAAAAAACTCAACATATCGGTGGGGAAACGGGTGAAAATTCACCTATATATGCGAATCGATGAAAGCAAAGGTCAGATTCCCCTATTTTTATTGTTTCACAGAAATGGCATGCAACAACAACAACAAAGCCTTTTCCCACAATTAAGTAGGGTCGGCTACATGGATTCTTCACCTCCATTCAGATCTATCTTGGGTCAATTCCGGGCTTATATCCACAAAACTAAGATCCCTTCGTATGGTCTCTTTCCAACACTTCTCGGGCCATCCTCGCCCTCACTTAGCCGGCTCAACATCCCAACACTCGCATCTCCTAACTGGTGCGTTAGCTGATCTTCTTTACAAATGTCCAAACCATCTTAAGCGATTTTCTCGCATCTTATCCTCGATCGGAGCCACACCAACTTTCTTTCTGATTGCATCATTCCGAATCCGATCTTTACGTGTGCGTCCATACATCCACCTTAGCATTTTCATTTCTGCCACATTCATAAATCCATGTTGAAAAGATCCGACTGTCATGAGGCAACTTCTTAAATAGTAATTTTTTTGAAAAAAGGTACTATTTAGGAAGTTGTCTCTAATTGTTTTATGTTGGTTGTCGGCTACCTAACGCAACCCTCCTCATTTACCCGGACTTGGGATCGGCCATGGTTGAGTAAAATTACTTTCAACCTTAAACCATATGATTGTTGCATATACACCACCTCCCATAGATTTCCATGTAGAAATACATTCTTTACATTTTGTTAATATACAGACCAGTCACTATGTACGACCACAGAAAGGGCAACCAAGAAAATTGACAAATAAGCTACCAAGAGTGTTAAAGAAATTGATGCGAACAGGAAAATTCTGACGTTGGAAACTTTTGGCGCAAAAGAAATTTGAGGGTGGAGAAATAGAAGACGCGCCGGTTGCACAAGGTTGTAGAGAAAAAGCGTGAAGATGCGTATAGGGAGAATGAGAGAATGGTGAGATAATTAGAGAAAATCTAAATTTCGATTATAACTTGAACATGAATCGTTTGAAACAATGCACTACCATCCATGTTATATATAGGAAAGGTAGGATTACAAAAATTAGAAAGGATCAAAATTGACTCAACCAACTAATTGACTCTATAAACTAATTAATTGGAGATCACAGATGATCTCTTTATTTAAATAAAAATAGAAATTGTGACGGTCTTATTTGGACATGAATAAAATTAACCACAATCCTAATTAAATTATCGATTCTAATTAAATGGGCGGAAAATTATAATGGGATAAAACCTTAGTTGGACAAGATTGAATGGATGTAACTCTTAATTTTGCCCCGATTCTTTGTTCCACGCTACGTCAACTCTCCGTAGCTTCGAAAAATTCATTTCCTGACGAATTGATTGATCTGCGATTGCAATACGTGACGAATTTGATCCCATAATTTGATAACATTTCGTTCACTACAATGTTTCTCTTGTAATTCATGTGGAAAGAGGGGCCCCTTGTAAATTTTCTACCCTTCACTTAAGTAGATCCTTCTCTTTGTCCACTTCTCAAGTTCAGCCCGTTAATAAAGTGTTTTTAGGTAAGGTGTTTCATTGCAAATCTTCCTAATCATCTTCTCTTTTTTTGGCATAAGAATCCCATCAAAAAGGAAAGGAAACCCCATGCTAGAGATTCTTTTCTTCTCACACGGTCATGACGGTAGGAGTATTGAAGAATCAGATGGCACTGGGGTCGAGATTTGGTTCCCTGGCTATAGGTCCTCCAGATGGTGGTGGTGGCAGCGACCGCGCTTGCTACTCACACGATGGGAGAGAATTCGATGGGGTCATCAGTGGTGATATATGCGACGAGGTCGACTACTAGGGACCTCATGGAAACGACAACAATGGAGAGGGTCGTTGAGATATGGAGGCGGTGGGGATGTATTTGGTTTCGATGGTGGTGGCTTTTGGGGGTCAGGTAACTGCAACAACGCAATGAACGCATAGGGTTAGAGGGGGTGGGAGGTGTTGGCACAAAGGGGGTGTCGACAGCGGTGGTTGTGTCTGTTTCGAAGGCGTTGTTGGTGTAGAGGTGATAGGAGGTGGTGGTGTTGGGTTTGGAGGCAGGGGTGGTGGTGTGGTCACATGGGCAGGTGGTGGTTGCAATGGAGACTTGGAGAAGGATGGTGATAGTGGGGTTGTGGGAGAGGGTTGTGCATCAGTGGCGGAGGTAGTGATGTCGAGTTTGGCTGGACCGGTGAATGTGAGGGTTGTCGGGATGTTGGAGTTCACAATGGAGGTACAATTGGTTGTGGCATCAGAGAAGGTGGTGGACGTTCGGGAACCTCCTAGATAGTGGCTTCGGGGACGATAGGCGGCTCTTCGATGCCTTCCTAAACAGCAGGGGGTGTTCTTCAACCTTCAAATCTCTCATTAGTTGTATCGAATTTTGTACATCCAAGCAAGTCCTGGGCATCGTTGCGAGGGCTTTCATAGCCCCATCCCATGTTGGACGACATGTTGAACGCACTTCTCTAACCTTGTGCCTATGCAAATGCATGTAAAGATTGTCAGATCATGAAAATGATATGTAGGCCAAGCTCTGATACCAATTGAGGCAAATAAAAAAGTCCAACATTAGAAAATTTTGGACCGTGGAGAGAAATTTGGAGGGAGAAGGGAGAAGACGCGTTGGTTGCACGGGGTTTTGGAAGAGAATCACAGAGATGCGTATGGGAAGATTGAGGGAGGGGAGATATAAAGAAACTTGAATTTTAATAAAACGTGCATTGTCTACAACGATGGACTACCATCCCCTTTATATAGGAGGGATGAGATTATGAAAATAGGAAAGGGAATAAAAATCAAATCCTATTTGACCCCTAAATTGACTCAACCAACTATTGACTCCCTAAACTAATTAATAGGAAATCACATATGACCTTGTGATTTAAATAAAAATAGAAATTATGACTGG
Source organism: Ottelia alismoides (assembly GCA_037367405.1). Classification (NCBI taxonomy): domain Eukaryota; kingdom Viridiplantae; phylum Streptophyta; class Magnoliopsida; order Alismatales; family Hydrocharitaceae; genus Ottelia; species Ottelia alismoides. The sequence continues at coordinate 585,881 of JAZKJV010001160.1, read as the reverse complement.
CTTAATTGGACGTAAATAAAATTAACCATAACACTAATTAAATTGTTGACTCTGATTGAATGGACGAAAAACCTAATTCGATAAAACGCTAATTAGACAAAATTAAACCGATAGAAGTCCTAATTTTGCCTTAATTCTTCTTTCCACGCTACCAAGGATGCAAAAAACGGTCTAAACGGTAGTTTAAACGTATATAGTGCTCGACCACATCGACTAATCAAAATCGGGTCCATAAATAGGTGGGTCACATAAACGGCCTTTAAAGAACATGGATCCACTTTCTTCAAAGGATCACCATTATCCGTGACTTTTTGGATTCAAGATATGATTTGTAATTGTTTATTTTGTCTATTTTGACATTTGACTATGGATTCTAGAAGCTTATGCTATTTATTTTGACATTCAGATGAAAAATTAATTGAATTTGATAATATTTTCTCTATATTGTAAATATGTGATTATATTTATGTATTTATACTTTTTATTAATATATATATACATGTAATAATTTTTTATTAATTAAAAATGCAAAACTGTATAACCCGTTTAATTTCCGTTCAAACTCATGCATATCGTTTAATCAGTAATCAGTGACCCTATCGATTAAATACTGATTAACGCTTTTTGCAACCTTGCACGCTACATTGGAAATTCATCATATATGTCTGAGTAGACTCTCGGACAACCACCCTAGCCTTGTGCCCAGCAGACAGCAACTGTTTCACTATGAACACCCATTTGGATCCAACAAACCTGCAACCAACAGGTGGGTCCACCAAGGTTGAAGATCCGTTAGGTATGAGACTCACCATCTCTTCCGTTGCCCCATTCCATTGGGATTGAAGAAGAGCTTGAGCGTGAGAACAAAGATCTCTACAACCGATGGCCCAATAGTCCCTCGGCCAAGGCCTTAAATGCCGGATTTCGGTTTCGTTTCGGAGACTGATCGAAACAAAATTTTGGTCGAAATTCGACCGAAATTTCGGTCATTTCGGTCTATTTTTGAACTAGGCCCCCCCCCCCATATTTCGGTCTACATCGGCCATTTCGGTCACCCACCGAAACCGAAATTCGACCGAAATTTGATCAAATTTCGGCGAAATTTGAGGCCATGCCCTCGGCTAATTGGTTATACTTGGCACTATGGAGAACCAAGGGCATTATGATGAAGAAAGGAGCAACGTGTGACCGCAAGGTTTCTTCCTAAGAGAAATCAAATGAATAATATCATTTATATTATCTCCTGATGAGCACCTATGTCACTAAACATAGCATTGATCCCCAAAAAATCAAGCTTAGTAGGGAAGATCTTCGATGAAGATGATGGCTGAAATAGAGAAGGGAAGGTACGGCATATGTACTAAACTCTAAATCTGTTGTCATTCTGCATAGAAAAACTTGTAATATCACATGGCAGAGGTACATGACATAAGAAGTGCATACTCTAAGGTGTCCTTAAGAGGGCCAATAGATATTTGAATCCCACGATATTGAAGAAAGGAATGGACTTGAAGGAAGTCAGGCCATCACTAATATAATGACAGCGAGAAGTATAATCAAAACATAAGTACCTTTAATATTTCGATTACACCCAACAAAGACACACTAACCAAACCTTAGTGACAATTTGTAATTTCTAGGATCCAAATGATGTATGAATGCAGCATTACCATAAACACGAGGCCTGAAACAAAATAAGACACTCAAAGTACAAAACCTCAAAAAGTTTCTCATGAACACTGGCAAATGGAACAAAGGTGAGAAGATAAGTAGCTGTAAGAGGAGTATTACCATAATATGATAATAGAACATTTGTCTGAATAAGGCAAGGTCCTTGCAATATTAGGAATATCACGATGTTTACGGTCAATGACATTATTCTACTAAGAAGTAGAGCACAAGACATCTGATGAATAATGCTAAGAGAACTATAAAAATCACACAACTATGATTAGCAAACAAACTTTTTCATCTCCCATAACCAATTAGTAACTATGACTCATACGGTTTAGAATTCGACTACAAATCATGTGAAGAAAGCCTACAAGTTACTCTGTGTTGCGATGGTGTTTGACCATGGGAATCCTACATGACTTTAGGAATGATTTGGAGATGGATTTCCTGATGGGCCAACTATTTCATGTGGCAAATTAGAAATTTGTAAGAGGGTGGATGACAAGTGCTCAAAGAGTCAAAATATTGACTCTGATGATTCCTACCATCGTTGTGACCGAGGATCGGAGGAATTAAACTACTGTTTCTTCTCTTGCCATACAACAAGGGATATCTGTGTGGAAGAAAAAACAATCAAGACCCTCATGTATAATGGAAGTTAGGCAACGGCCCATCCCCATAAAGAGTGTTTTTTTCCCTTGCTTCTCTCATGAAATTCGACATGTAATTGTCAGCATGGCCTCAAATTTCAGCGAAATTCGGTCGAATTTCTGTCGAATATCGATATCCAGTCGAAATCGAAATTCGACCGAAATGACCGAAATGACCGAAATATGGGGGTCTTAGTACAAAAAATGACCGAAATGACCGAAATTTCGGTCGAAATTCCACCGAAATTCCATCGAAATTCTGTTTTGGTCGATACCGAAATGGTGACCGAAACCGACATTTAAGGCCTTGATTGTCAGAGAGTTAACTATCAAATAAACCAACCCATTCTTCCCCGATAATAAAAATATCTTAGAACAACTAACAAATTGAAACTCCGAAAAGAATCACTTATCGCATAACAATAATTATAATCGAATCAATATTCATTTCAAAACTCATCCCACAACTCATCCCTACCAACAACAATTAGTAGTATCAACCAAATAACCATCATGTAATTCAATAATACACACTGTTTCATTCTCACCTCAATGTTTATCTCGAGACTATCACATGAAATAAAAAAAGGTTATCACACATGTTAAACTAATGGAATCAAATTCATCCTTCTTAGCTCTAACCTACAAACCAAGTGCACAATAATAACCTGAAAATCATTTTTCTTCTTTAATTGCAGAGGCTGCTTTTTTATAATGCACATACAGATGCCTACTGATCTCCAACAGATATCATCTTCCTCCTCAACTAAAAGGGCCTAAGATCAAAAGTCATGTGCATAATCCACTATAAGATTCTCCATTTTCAAAACGAAGTTTGGCCTCATTTCTCACTAACAAAAATGATATTTTAATATCCAACCAACACTTAGAACATCTCAAAATGACCACCTATGACATAATAACATAATCATTCTACTCATGTGCTGTTATGACACACCAAAGCTTATGGCATTTGAGAATCACAGACAACCAACTACCGTATAAAACAATTCACCTCATGTCACTATCACATCAACATTTGTCCCAATACTACCCCGTAGATTACTTGAGATGTTATCCATACCAAATTCCATCCTTCTTAGATCCGATCTATCAACCAAATGCACATAGTCGCATCTCGATCTCAAATTTCGATGGCTCGTCCCTTCAATGCACTCCCGCATGCCTGCATATCCCCACCAGCCACATTCTTCTATCCCCTACCCAAATACATATTGACTTCAAATTTCAAGTGAGAAATTCAACAGAATATACAATTGCATCGGAATCACTAACAACCAGAGAATCATTCCAACTCATAAGGACATACGCACCAGCATTGGCAATTCAGATCCTACGGCGGTTTCCGAGGCGGCAGCCGTTGTGGGCTAGGTGTGTGACGTCCTGGACGGCAAGTATCTGGCAGAGGTCCCTGCCCGCAGATCGGATGCCCTTGCGGAAGCTGAGGATGGCGTCCTTCTTCTTCTTGAAGTAGACGGAGCCCTTGACCCTGACGACGGCGGAGCGGATGCCCATCTTGACGGCCTCTTGTGCGGCGTGCTCGGCGACGGGCTCGGCGAAGAAGCGGGGGATGCTGGAGCCCTTGCCTAGGTGGAGGGTGCCGATGGAGGCGGAGAGCTTTTGCTTGCCGTCGGCGTCGGTGACTGTGACGAAGGTGTTGTTCTTCTTGGGGTGGATGTGCACCACGTGGGGCTTCGAGGCGCCCGGCCGCTGCGCCTCCGCGCGCCGCTCCTCCCCCCACTCTAGGATGGATGCCCACTGGGGCTTCGATGAGAACAGGGCGGCGCGGGCGGAGGGAAAGAGGGACGGCGAGACCACGCGGCGGAGAAGGCGCTGCATATCCTTCTCAAGAGAGAAAAGGTGGGGTTTGGCCAAGTGAAGAGTGAAGACTAATGGACATGAAATTCTCTTTGTTGAGAAGGAATCGTTTATATTTGATAAATATAAATAAGTATGAATGAAAATGAAACTAATTAAAAAATAGATTTTATCAACTGTACCCTCTTTAGATATTGCAATATCAATTATATTCTTTTTTTTAATATAAGATGTGCTTCGGAATTCTTTCAGAATGATCACTTGTGTCCGGGTTAATTACCATACATCTCCATCTAAGATTCCAAAATGCGGTATGCGGTATTCATTTGGTCATGCAGTCTAAAGTGAGTAAGCGGATATGCGGAGGAGTATACAGAGGTATATACGGTTTATAATATTTTAATTTAAAATAATATAAAATAAATAATAAAATGTGATTATATAAAAAAGTTGATGATCTAACAAAATCCAAAATAAAAAAATCAAGGGATTTTTACCCGGCAAACCCTATAAACTTGTTAAATTGCCTCTACGACCTTTTGCACAACGTAATTACCCCATCGACCCTGTAAATTACCTCAAGAACCCTCACGGGCTTCAAACAGATTACCCAGAGGGTTAATGGTATAAGAGTTGGCAAGTTTGTGTGGTCGATGGGGGAATTAGGTTGTTTCAAAGGTCGTGGAGGTAATTTGCAATGTTTATAGGGTCTGCCGGGTAAAAATCCCAAAAATCAAATAAGATAATATAATCAATAAGATATATAAGCATGTTATTATAGATTGGTTATTTTTTAGTGTGTATTTTGAATTTAATGCATATATATACATATACATAAGGATTCAACAGGGAAACACATGAACTTTATAAGAAAACATTTAATGTATATATAGATCCTATAGATAACAAAAGTTAAAGAGTAATCGTAGGTATACAAATCATACACCAAAAATTATACACATATATGTATCTCTAAGGGACAAAATATGTTGACACAAAATATAGGAGAAAATTGTATTTGCATATAAATTTTATTAGAAGCACAAAAAATGTGAAGTAACAGACTGTTAGTCAATTATTTCATGTTTTATTTGAAAAACTGGAATGAATTTCATAAGATAGAAAATTCAAAAAGCAGTAAATATTTCATTAATAAGTGTTGAGAACAATGGGAAAAATATATATGAGAAAAAATACCCCATATTATATTCTTAAATGTAACATATACGAGAGTAATGAAAAGATGCATCAATATAAATGATGAAATAAGAGATTCTCGGAAAAAAAATCGAGTTAATGTGTCATCAACATGTCATGGATTAACACGAATCCTATCAGATATGCAGCCGCATATGCAGACCGCATATGTGTTTTGACCGCATATTACCGCATATGGCATATGCGGCCGCATGGACCGCATTTTCGAACATTGTCTCCATCCCAAACGAACGTTAACTTTGAGGACACAAGGGGAATTAGAAAAAAACAAGTGGAGAAACATCTTGTTCTTCTCCATTTCTTCTTTTTCCTTCCACTCTTCCTGTAACGTCCCAGGCTTAGGTCCCCGGTCCGTTATCGAGGAAAACTTACCCTGACAACTTGTTGGGTACGGACCCAAATGAACCCGTTGGCAACCACCCAAAAGTGCTTAAGCCCAAGTTGTTAAGTAGTAATCCCCATCACTTATAAACTACACCCACACTTCGTGAGTTTTAGGTATGACACTATGTTTGGGGTTGGGGTGTTACAACCTCCCCCACTTATATTCACAACGTCCTCGTTGCGACATGGCACATCACTTATTCCCAGTGACAGTGGCGGCTGCACGCTCCAGGTAGCCATTTCCTCCTATCTCTTTGTAGGGGTGGCTCCACCTCTCGGGTAGCCCTTTCCACTATCAGAGGGAAATTTGGCTCTGATACCATTTGTAACGTCCCGGGCTTAGGTCCCCGGTCCGTTATCGAGGAAAACTTGCCTTGACAACTTGTTGGGTACGGACCCAAATGAACTCGTTGGCAACCACCCAAAAGTGCTTAAGCTCAAGTTGTCAAGTAGTAATCCCAATCACTTATAAACCACACCCACACTTCGTGAGTTTTAGGTATGACACTATGTTTGGGGTTGGGGTGTTATACTTCCTCCATCCCCCCAGTACAACCCTTCATCCTCCTCCGACCACCTCCTTCTCCTCCTCCACTGCTCCTCCCCCTTCAGCCCCTCCTCCTCCACCCCCTCCCCCTCCAGCCCTTCCTCCTCCACCCCATCCTCCTCAAGCACCTTATCCTCCTTCTCCTCCACCCCACCCTCCCTAGCACCTCCCCCTCCAACCCTTCCCCCTCTGACCATCTCCTCTTCTGCCCCCTCCAGCTCCTCCTCCAACTACATCCTTCCCCTCCAGCCCCTCCTCCTTCACCCCTCCACCCCTCCCCTCCTCCTCTTTCGACCACTTCCTCCTCCGCTCCTCCCCCTCCAACCTTTCCTCCTCCTCCTCCGCCCCTTCCCCTCCAACCCAGCCACTAAGAATGTATCCAACATAGACCCAGATCTCTGTACATGTGGTCATGGATGAGCTCGGCCTTACGTCGAAGCACCTCAAGAAAGTCGGCCTAAACCAACCCCAGATCTCTGTGTAGGACACTTGCACTGATGGAGGACGAGGTATGGGTAGAGCGTTCGGGGGGGGGGCTTGTGAGAGGAGGAAGAAAGGGGTTTTACCATTATATCCCTTTTAACCACACCATTGTTTGAATAAATTAGGTTCAATTCAACTTTTTGACATCAAGTTTGACGGGAAGGGCACATATAATAACAGAATAAGAAGTCAGGGGTACATCAAATATTGCAAAAAGGGAGAGACCATAACTAATATCGCAATATATAAGGATGGCACAAGTGATAGAAAACCCTTTAAAATGAAAATATTTTATTACTCAACCTTCAAAAAATTGATTCAAGCTCCCTATTACTTACTTCCTTGTCTTATTTCTCTCTTTAATTTATTCCACGGTCTACATCACTAGTCTACATTATCATCCGAATAGCATGGAGCATGTGGATTCCCTTGTGAACCAGCAATGATCACCTTGCAAGATACACTCTATACATGTTTTAATCTTCATATTTTTTATACAAATACCATGAACATATCACAACATGGCTTCATTAAGAGGTTCTGATTCTTAATTATTCAAATAACATTCAAGTTCCCAATTGGTTATTTCTTTGTTTTCTTTCTCTCTTCATTTTTTTACCATTCAATTTTTATCTCAAGAGTAAGATTCTAATTATTCCTATTTACATAAATAACTACGATATAAATAATTTAAAAAAATAATATCAAAATAGGATTGAAGCTCCCAACAAGATATTTCAAAGTGTTGTCGATTCCTCTCATTGGCAATCTCATCTCAATATTCAGTGACTTTTGATACAACTTTTGTGGATATATGTCTAAATATATTACCATACTCAAAAATCGATATAAGAATTCTTAAGAACAAAGTGGACATGGTGCAATTATAAGGGATGTAGTGAAATACAGGACTATGGTGTAATTCAACGATAATTTAAAAGGTCATTTTGCAAAAATCCAATTATATAATAGACGTATTTATATTTAAATAAGTTCCATAATTATCTGTGCATCTTATAATACTAGTGAACCTACCTGTGCTTCGCGGCGGGGTAAAAGAAAATACTTAAAATATATTAAAATACTTTAAAGTGATGTATTTTAATAGTAAATTACAAATTAAGTTTATAACAAATAAAAAAGATGTTGAAGATTTTTTTATTATAAGATATTAATAGGAGTTTTAGTTTTACTATTTATTGATTTTTTTAAAAGCATGTGTTCACTTACTTGTATATACTATGATGGAATTTGATTGAAGTACACGATAGTTACGTATAGTTGTAGTTTATAAGTTTAACGAAACAACATTCATATTATTTAAATTAAGAAGAAATTAAATAGATATACGTAAAACAAATATAATCCAATAAACTTCTGTTAGAAATAATGGTGTTAACATCAAGAATAATCAGGTAATATCATCATAAGCACCTTTATTAATCAATCAATTATAACGGCTAAAGTTAGTATAATATATTTCTTAGCATGTAGATCACGGCAAACTTCAGTACTTGAAAATAAAATCCAAAATAATGTATTATTACGAGTCTATTACGACCTAAAAACTTCAAACAAAGGTATACATCAATATTTTTAAAATTAATGCAATGTCTACAAAACAATTCTACAATAATAACAGGAATACATTAACATTTGATATATGAAAGAACTAATGAAATATATAAAGAAAACAAATATTAAAGCAATCAGGACCAATAAACTAAAAACATCGAAGCAATCATGGCCAATATTTGTTAATTTTTTAACAACTATGTATGTATGCTATCCATGAGCAATAACACTGTGATATAAAAAAAAACTAATGTAAATGTTGAAGTAGCTAAGAGTTGCACAGATAAATAGTAAGTTTGATTAGGAATAGCTACTACAAAAAAGTTGTGTTAAAAATTACATCATATAATTAGTAAGATGGTTTTTTGTCGAAAAAGATCGGAATGGATGGTTTTTTTTGTGGATCCCCTGCAGAGGGATTTGCTTCATTTTCTTGCGCTTCTCGATCGTACACCCACTAGCTTCATTAAGTCGATGTAGAGAAGCAAAAATACGAGTAGATCGGGCATGGTATTCCATATTTTCCAAAATAAAAAAGGGCACATGAAAGCAGTATTATGTTGATTATCCTTTGTCGAGGAAAATTGGCACTGACAACTTGTTGGGTTTGAGCCCAAATGGACCCGTTGACAACCACCAAAATGCTTAAGCTCAAGTTGTCAAGTAGTAGCCCCCATCACTTATAAACCACACCCACACTTCGTGAGTTTTAGGTATGTACTATGTTTAGGGTTGGGGTGTTACAATTGGATCCTTTCCTAAGTTTCCTTCGATGATTTTGACCTTGTTTGTGTGCAATTCTGCTATCCATTTTCACAGTTGGCTTTACTATGGTTTGAAGAACTATTGTTTGATGAACATCCCATGTTTGTGGTTCTCGATTTTTTTGCTTATGCCATGATGATGTCTGATTTCAGTGTTAGCATGTACTCATCCATCTCTCCACAATTAGATCCTTAATGTTGAGGGACTGCTATCCAATTTCACAGAAAGCTTTGCTAATGTTGATGAACTAATGGTTGATGAACTTCCCATGTTTGAGGTTCTCAATTTTTTACATATGGTCTGATATCTGATTTTAGTGTTAGCATGTACTCAGCTACCTCTCTACATTAAGACCCTAATATCTGATTTGATGAACTAATGCTTGATATTTGATATATGATTTGATGAACTAATACTTGATAATGTTTATATACGTATTTAATTAAGCTGGTCTGCTGTCTGAACTGCCCTTGTTGGAATATCCAAATTTTCTAAAATGTGTCTTGCTATATGATTTTACTTGTAGCATGTAATTAGCCCTCAATCTGTAATTATATCTGTGTTGTTAGTGGGAGTATTTTGTTTATATACATGTTTATGTAGTCAGGCCATTTTTATGGTTCTCTGCTATCTAATTTCATTAATTAGACCATGTGTAAGGTGTTCTGTCGCCTAAGCTGCCCATGTTTGAGGTTCTCTGATTTCAATCTTAGCATGTACATATCTTCCATTGCATAGCTATGTAACTTGTGGTTGTTTACAACATGTTTTTGAGCTTGTCAGTTGCAGCCCAATCCTTTGCAAATGTTGTTTGTTGTACGGCATCAATTTGTCATGTTTGAGGGTTTTAAGGAATTGGGACCCCTTGTTGAATCTGTTGTTATTAAAATGTTCCTTGCTTCCTGTGTAGCATTTTTTTGATTATAATTTGTGGTCTATGTTGTGTTATTTCCAATGCTAGCATAAGATTTTCCCTTTGTTTGCAATATCAGTGAAATTGAAACGATGGGTTTCAATATTGTCTGCCTTTGCAGCCATCTATTGGGGTTGTATCAGTTGCTGCAAGCTATGCATACCTGTGATGTATTGTCCTTGAAGGCACATAATGATGCAATGGTGGTATTGTATAGGAAGACTTCAATTCGACATTGGTTATATTATCATGGTTGGTACTCCTTGTTGAATTGTTTTTGGCCTACCATGTCTGATTTATGCAGTTGTAGACCTATAAACGTTCTGAGCGGGTGTCGCGATGAGAGTTTAGAGTTGTAACATGCCCTAAAATGTACCCCATCTCAGCTCCTGCAATGTGCACATGGAACATAGACAGATACTGAAATGTTATGCCAATTCATGTGATCATGCAAATTTCTTACATTGTGCATGGACATTGCATATGTGGACCGAGGTGCAATGGCTTCTTCTGAGCATCAATGATGAGGGATTTCTGTTAAATTGCTATTGTGTTACAAATGGCCATGATTGACAGGATCATGTTATCCAAGTTTATGGTGTTGTGTTGTCTGAGGTGCAATGATGCTATGTGTTAGCATCGATGATGACTACTTACCCCACACGAAGTATGCAGCGATGCTCGACATCTGTACATTGCAGAAACTTGATACTTTGGTTTATCCTTATACAAGTGTTGAGCTGTGTGATGATGTCAGTACAGTATCCCAAAGATATAGGTTGAGGTGCAATGATGATAGCTCTGAGCACTGATGATGACCATGTAACAATTGAACACGTGCAATGGTGTTCTCCACCTTTTTTCTTTATGCATGTTCTGCAGTTAATTAGCTGGTACTTGGTTGTTGTTGGGTCGCACTTTGTTCTTGTTTACCTTTTTCATGTTCACCAATTGTTTGACACCGATCTAAATTTGAGAATAACATCAAGCAATTTTGAATTTGATATTTCATCAGAATAACGTAGCCTCGTCAAGGTAAGTGGAAGACCATGGTGGAGGAGAGTGGAGGTGACATGGTAGGTTCAGGGAGGGCGACAAACTGGACAACGACCCATGATCTGATCTTAGTGCATTGTATGATATAGGCCTGAGACAAAAATCAATGGTGTGAGAAGTCATTCATTACAGCAGGTTGGAACGACATCGTGCGACAGTTTAACGAAGAAGTTGGCCTTAGCTAAACTAAGGAAAAAAATTCAGTCACATTGGAAGAGATACAAGCTGGACTGTGATGCCTACTTGTAACTACGAGGCAAGTCCGGTTGGGGATGGGATAATGTTTCATATTGTCCATTCGCACTAGATGAGCTCACATTGGTGGATGTATGATCTATTATGCGGTCTAGTTCCTAAAGTTGCAAATTGATTCTTTGATATTGTGTAGTAATAATGTCCCCTTTTTTCAGGTGGGAGAGGTATACCGCAAGTACCTTCCTCGTCCCTTCATATACTTTGAGGAAATCTCATGCAATATCGGGCAGGGCACAACAACTAGGAGGTATGCCAGCTCATCACGTGCTCCGATGGAAACCCGGACGACCGAGGGTTAGTAGGTCCGTGAAAATGAGGAAGGGCATACCTATGCATATGACGTCGACGAGGTATCCACCCCACCTATCGTCCATCAGGCCACGCAGAGATCCGTCAGATCCAAGTGGAGGAAGAGTGGGGATTGTAAGTGTGCGCTCCCAAACATGTATGAATTCACGGAGATGATACATTCATACATGAAAGGATAGGGGCACAAAGAATGTTGTATTAAAAATTGTGTTTAGGTTTTAATTGGAAAACCTATTAATTACAATTGATATTAATTTGGTTTCAATTGGGAAATCAAATGGTTTGGAGGGAAAGTTAGGAATTCCCAAATTTGAAACATGTTGAGTTCGGGTGGAAGTTTAGTACCATACCTTAGAGATCTAAACTTTTGGTGGACTTATATATGAGTCCACACCCCAAGCTCTTGTAGCAATAGTAGAGAGGAGGAATAGAGGACCACACGCGCGCGCTCGCGCTCCGCTCCGCTCGTCTCCGTCTCCGTCTCGGGCTCAGGCTCGGGCTCGGGAGAGTCAATTCGGATCTCGGATCTCGATACTTTTGCTGCGGATTTCATTTGGCTGATTGATTAAATTAATTAGAGGAATTAATTTAATCGCGATCACATTGGGAATCAGACTTAATCCAAACGGCACGATTTAGCCGCAGGGTTGGAATTCGAATGGACATGCCCCTCTTTATATATCCCTCACCCGACGTCGTTTTTCTTCACTCGCAAGAAATACCTCTCACGTTGTCTCTCTCTCTCTCTCTCTGGTTCTTCCTCTCACGGACGAACGTCTTCCTCTTCCTCTCTCGGTTGCAGTTCTCTGAGGTACAATCGAGGACGATCTCGTTGGTGTGCGCCGACGACGATCGTGAACCGTCGTCTCCTGAGAGCGGATCGCCAGTACCCTACGCACCGGTATTGTGGGGGCGATATCTTCTCTAAGGACAGTCCATTTCATGGACGCTTCGGTGACTTCTAATCTAATCTTTATTTCATTTTGGTTGCCGCAATATGTTTATTGCTTTACCCTTCCTGGATCATGCCCTTATTTATGTTTCTGTTCTTTTAATCGATTCCTGTTTGCATTTTATAATCGGATAATGATTGGGAAATATGCGATTAATATAATCTTATTTGGTGTTGTTTCTCTGTTAATTCATTTGGATCCGATGATTTACTGTTTAATATATGCATCGGTAATCTTTTTAACAACAATCTTAGAGAAGATATCCCGAACCGATTCTAGAATGTCGGAAACAATGTTTAAATCGAGGGTGGATATGACGGGTATGCCTGAAAAATTCGGTGGACAGAACTTTAAGCGTTGGCAACAACGCATGAAGATCTGGTTAACCACCATAGGGTTAATCTCGATGCTTGAAACCGACTGTCCTACGGTGGAGATGGAAAACCCCTCACCCGATAGCCATAGAGCGCAATCTGCGTGGAAGGAACGTGACCGTATATGTCATGGTTGCATCTTGTTGGCTCTGTCCAACACTTTGTTTGACGTATATTGTTCGTCCACGCAGACTGCGAAGGGGCTATGGGAAGACTTAGATCGGAAGTATAACACCGAAGACCTCGATATTTAGAAATACTCCGTAGCTAAATTTTTGAGTTTTCCATGGCCGAGGGGAAGTCTGTTTCTGAACAGGCACATGAGTTTTTACTCCTGCTCCATGGTTTAGAGGATGCCGAAATGAAACTTCCAGAGAAGTTTCAGGTCATGTGCATCATAGAAAAATTTCCAAAGTCGTGGGAAGACTTCGGTATGACCCTGAAACACAGAAAGGGGGAAAATTTCTATGGATGACTTGATGGTGGCAATTGCCATAGAGGAGGAACACAGGAAACAAAAACCTGTGCTTCCTGTTGATATTCAGGCTAAGGTCAATTTTATGACCTCGAAGGGCAAGGATAAGAAGGGAAAGGGTCCCAATAACAATAAAATGAAACCAAAGGACAAGATCCAGAAAAAAGGCAAAGAATAAACCCTGCTGGCACTGTAATCAGGTTGGCCATTGGAAGAAGGACTGTCCGTCCTTGAAGGCTCAACCTAAGGCTACAGACGGGAGTCCACAAGTGAACATGATCACTATGGGACTCGGGGCTAGCGAGGGGTATGTCTCTGTAAAACCTGAACTATACAATATCCATGATCCAAATGAGTGGCTCGTGGATACGGGAGCCAATGTAAATATATGTTCTGACAGAACGTTGTTTTCTTCTTATCAGACCTGCAGCGGTGGGACTATAAAGATGGGGAACGATTCTGCGGCCAGGGTGCTAGGGTCTGGACAAGTCAACTTGAGGTTCTCCTCTGGACGTGTCTGGACGTTGCACATGGTGTTGCATGTTCCTGACATCAAGAAGAATGTGTTATCTGGCTCTATCTTAGTTAGAAATGGTTTTGAATTAAACTTTAAATGTAATAAAGTTGTTATTCTGAGACATGGCACTTTCTATGGAAAAGGCTATTTGGCTGATTTTGATTTGTTATTTAGAATTAGATGTGATTTAGTAAACATAAATGAAATGAATGTTTTGAATGCTGAATGTTCTAATTCTGTGTCTCATGTTGTGAATAATCTAGAATCTTGTGATCTGTGGCATGGTAGATTGGGACATGTAAATCTAAATTCAATTAAAAGAATGATGAATTTAGAATTGATCCCTAAACACACTATTGATAAAACTCAAAAATGTGATATATGTGTGCAAGCTAAGACACCTAGGAAGTCTTTTCATTCTGTCTCTAGAGATAGTGAGATCTTGAATCTAATGCACACGGATATCTGTGAGTTTAATGGTGTGTTGACTCGAGACAATAAGAAATACTTTATCACCTTTATAGATGATGGCAGTAGATACTGCTATGTATATCTAATGAAAACCAAGGATGAAGCCTTAGAGAAATTTCTTATCTTTAAGAATGAGGCTGAGACACAAACAGGAAAAGTGCTTAAACGCCTTAGGTCAGATAGAGAAGGTGAATATACCTCTAACTTATTTGATGAACAATGCAAATCTTTTGGCATAGTTCATGAAGTTACAGCCCCATATTCACCGCAATCAAATGGGATAGCAGAACGAAAAAATAGAACCTTAACTGACATGATCAATGCTCTCCTGCAGAGTTCTGGACTTCCAACCTATATGTAGGTGATGAATACTCATTCATCACTCTTTATTCTTATATTTTAGCTACAAAAACCTTTGCAAATGCATGTATATAGTTGTAAATAGAAATAATTACCAAAAGCATGCATTGTGTAAAAATCTATAATTAGCATGTTTTTGTGCAAAAATAAAAGAATAAAGATTAAAAAGAAAAAGAGGGAAATATTTAGAATAAATATTGAGCAACCTAACCCAAGGGAGGGCTCAGCATGGGCCTGACCGCATTAAAGCCAAAAGTAGAGGGAGATAGGGGCTCATGTGTGTAAATATTTATGTAAATAGATAAAAGTATTTTCCTCACAAAAAGAGACTCAAATTGACTTGTAAATATTTGTACATATTTATAAATATAAAAACAAGATAAAAATAGAAAAATCAAAAAGAACAAAAACATCACTTCCACATTGAACATAGACCATCCACATCCCTATTTATTTATCCTTATAAATAAATAAAATTAAGTCCCAAAAATTTTTGTAAATATTCTATACTATATAGTGTGAATAAATAAAATAGAAACAATTAAAACAAAAACAAAATAAAAATAGCAAAATTAAAAATACAAAAATATATTGTAAATATACCATGTATATAAATGTACACATGTATTTATTTCACCTATATATATAAATAATAAAAATAAAATAAAAATGTCTTTTTATTCCTCATTTTATAATATAAATAAATAAAATATAAAATGGGAATGAAATTGTATAAAAATAACAATTAAAAATCAAAAATTAAAATCCCATATAGTGTATATATACCTATATATAACCTACTATGTATATACCTTATTTTTACTTTGAAAAATTAATTAAAAATCACTAAAAATAGAAAAAAATAAAATAAAAATAGTTCATGTTTTAAGTTTTCCCTAATTCGGCCATTTTCTATGCTTAATTTCATTTTCAAAAACCAGCCACGTGGCTGCTTCCTACTGGTCCTGGGATTGTTGACCGCCCGGTCAACTACCCCCTCCAGGACCACTTCCCACGGATTTAGGCGCCCGACCCGACTTCTACCCATTTTAGCGCCTAAACCCGATACCCTATAACCTAAATCCCGGGTCCGACTCCTTCACGACACACCCGAGACCCTCGCCGGAGCCTTCGCCTCGGGATCCGCGCGCTCGATCGCCCTACCCGCGCATGTCTTCCCGGACCCTCCACCATATATATTCTCAGCTCTGCCACCTCAAAGCTCATCTTTGGCCATTCGATTCCACCCCTAGTGAGCTCCAGCGTGTGCGTGAGAGTGACAGCTCGCGTCCTGTGCTGTTGAAGCGAGGAGAGGGAGCGGGACCACTGATCCGGCGAAACTTCGCCGCCTTGCTCCGCCACCAGCAGGAGCTCGAGCCTCGGAGGGAGACGCTCCTCGAGGTGACGACCCTGAGCTGCGCAAGCTCATCCCCAGTCTCCTCGTCCACTCAGGTAGTCCCGTAGGCTTTGCTTTTTCTTTGATTTCCCATTTCCCCCAAATCGCTCCGCCGCCGTCCATCGTCGATTCCGTCCACGTCCGACCCCCAATCGATCATCGGGCTTCGCCATAGCCATCGCCTCCCTTCCGCGCACCTTCTCTGTATCTCCATCCAACCCAGCTCGCACAGGAGCTGGGATTCGAGCTCCACCGTCCCCCCTTCGCCGGAGCTCGCCCACTTCGACCCTCCGTTCACCGTCACCCCGCCTAACCGGGTCGAGGCAGTTTGCCCTCGACCCGCGAGTCTTCTGGGCTTATTTTGTAGGTCTTACGAGGACCATCTGAGGTTCTCCCATTCGAGCCAGGAGACGGACCTCCGCCGACCTCGCCGGAGCCCTCTAGGGCTCGGTTGGGCCATCGAAGGCCACCAGTTCTGCGGAGCGCCACGCCGGAACTTCTCCGATCTTCAGGCGCAGCAAGGGAGGTCAGGAGCGCAAGCATTGGGCCGGCGAACTTCGCCGGCGAACTGTTCTTCCTCGACCTTCAGCCGACGTCCGATCAACCCTCCCGCTCCAGTTTTCATCTGGACCGTCCGTTCCAGGAGCCGCACTCACCATCAGATCTGAGGAGGATTGATCCCAGCCATCCGATGCATGAGGGTTAGCCACCTGCGCCCTACACCGTTCGATCCCCCACGTGACGGAACCTCCGCCGTCGGATTCGCCCGAGGAGCTCAGCTGTGGAGCGCCCGTCGTTCGCCACCGTTAGATGTTCCACGTGGCATCCATCCAGCCGCTCCATTAATAAAGGGTAAATTACCCTTAGGCCCCCTCTGTTATTTTGTTTCGTATTTAGTCCTGTAATTACGTAATATAATTGTTTAATTTTTGGGATATTTGCATAGAGACCCTTGTGCTTGAGTTTATTTGCTGATATGCCCCTGTACGTTGTGTGACACGTGCTTCGTCACGTGGCTTTTTGGCTTATTTGCATCTCATGCCCCTGTAGTTCTGAATGTTATCAATTGAATGAAAGTTTTTATTTATTTGCATTTATACCCCTGTGCGTGAAATATTTGAGCATGTGCGGATATTTTTGGGTTATTTGCAGATAAGCCCCAGAGCCTTTGGTACCTGTTACCAAATAGCCCTCGGGACTTATTTTCATTACATTTGGGTCCCTGAGTGCCCCAGACACGCGCGACGCACTTGTTTTGCTGGGTTAATTGCACCAGACCCCCCAGAACTTCGGGTATTTGCACATAGGTCCCTATGCACAATGCCCCCTCTTTATTTTTGAATAAAATAGCAAAACTATTCCAAATCCAACGAAAATCGGACACATGGCTCCTGCCATAGTGTAGAATTTTCGAGGATTTATGGAGACATTTCTGAGTTGATTTGATATTTTTAAAAAATAAAAAACATCTATTTTCCTCACTGTCTAACTTGAAAAACCACAAAAAAATATTAAAAGTCATTTAAAAATTACAAAAAAATGGTCTACTGTCTATTTTGTTGTGCTTGATTTTCTAGCCAATTTTGGCTATTTTTCATTACTGAAAACCACTAAAAATTGAAAAACACTTAAAAACTTATAAAAATTCTAATAATTAAATCAAAAACCCAAAAATAATGATCGAGGTGCCTAATTTTTCCTTGTTTTATTCTCTATATAGGAAAAATACCTTCAGACTAATTTGGGGCTTCTAGATATTTTATCTAGGTCCTTTTAGCTCGGCTGGACAATACCTACAGTTTTAGTCACTTTTTGATTTTTAGAAAATTAAATAAACATCAGAAAAATCTCAAAAATTCAATAAAAACACTAAAAATTATAAAACACATAAAAATATTTTTGTTTAAATTTTTGGTTGATTTTTATTGTATTTAATAAATTGTTGAAGTGTGTAGTTTCTTTGCTTTTATTATTTTCTTAACACATTAAAAATCCAAAAAAATATAAAATAATTAAAAACCACCAAAAATATTCTCTTCTTTTATTTTATTTCGTTTTTGACTACTTCGTAGGCCGCAAGGCCAATCCGTGCTCCTTGTGTTCGAACCTGGTCGCTATACCAGGTTAAATTAATAGCAACACCGCTTTCGTATTTTGATTGATTTTCATCTCTCTTGGTGGTCTAATTTTTCTTGATTGACACATCTGAGTGACTGAGGTCGCAACGACCATCTCAGAGATACCTGATTACCTTAGCCGCTCGGATTTTTCGTGTCATCAGTAGGGAGAAGCCTTGAATACGGCTTGCCATATTCTGAATAGGGTGCCTCCAAGACATATGGAAAAGTGTCCCTTTGAACTTTGGAGAAATAGGAAACCAAGTTTAAAATATCTCAAAGTGTGGGGCTGTCTCGCTAAGGTTTTAGTCCCAGAACATAAGAGAAAGAAACTTGATCCTAAAACTGTTGATGTGGTCTTCTTAGGTTACCTAGAAAATAACTATGCATATAGGTTCTTGGTAATTCGGTCCGAGATACCGGGCATAGATGTCAACACTATTGTTGAACTCAGTGATGCTACCTTCTTTGAGGATGTCTTTCCGTTGAAGACTGGGATTCCTCAGAATCTGACCACTGAGGGCGTCTCCACATCAGGATCTATTCCAGATCAAGTGGAAAGGATATCGAATGTGGGGGTTGAGACTCAACATGAACCCAATAATCTTTCTGAAGAGAATGAGCCAAGGAGGAGTAAAAGACCTCGGATAGCCAAGGATCTGGGTAGCGACTTCGTTGTCTACCAGATCGAGGGTGATCCACCAAGTTACAAGGAAGCCATGGCTTCGTCTGAAGCAAAACAATGGAAGGAAGCCATCAAATCTGAGATGGATTCCATTATGGCTAATGGGACTTGGGAGTTGGTTGATTTACCCAAAGGATGCTCTACCATTGGGTGCAAGTGGGTGTTTAAGAGAAAGCTTAGACCTAACGGATGAAAAGTACAAAGCCAGATTAGTTGTCAAGGGCTTTAGGCAAAAGGAAGGTATCGATTACTTTGATACCTATTCTCCTGTGACTAGGATGACCACAATCTGGATGCTCATAGCATTGGCATCTGTATATGATCTCTCTATCCACCAGATGGATGTGAAGACCGCCTTCTTGCATGGCGATCTTGAGGAAGAGATCTATATGGATCAACCTGATGGGCTTGTGACTCCTGGGAATGAGGGAAAGGTTTGCAAACTTGTCAAATCCCTTTACGGATTGAAACAAGCACCAAAGCAGTGGCATAAAAATTTGACAAGACTATTTTGTCATGTGGCTTTATGGTTCATGAATCCGATAAGTGTATTTATTCCAAGGTGAAAGGTGATGAGTGTATTGTCTTGTGCCTATATGTTGATGACATATTGTTGTTTGGATCACATATGAGGATTATTAATGAGACTAAAGCTTTCTTGAGTAGCAAGTTTGAGATGAAGGACATGGGTGTTGCTGATGTGATCTTGGGTCTCAAACTGACAAGGTCAGTTGATGGGATTGTAATTTCTCAATCTCACTATGTTGAGAAGGTACTTGAGAAATTTGGATATCAAGATTGCAAAGCTGTAAGCACTTCTTTTGATTCATCCAAAACGCTGTTTAAGAATAAAAGTGGAGTACCTGTAGCCCAGCTAAGGTATTCACAAGTGATAGGAAGTTTAATGTATCTTGCAAATTGCACGAGACCTGATATTTCATTCTCGGTTGCAAAGCTGAGTAGATACACTAGCTGTCCTGACCGTACTCACTGGGAGGCTCTGGATCGAGTACTGAAGTACTTGAAGGGAACTATTTTACTTAGTTTGCATTATGGTAGACATCCTTCTGTACTAGAAGGTTACAGTGATGCAAGCTGGATAGGGAAAATAGAGGAGTTTGGGAGTAATGGTGTTACAGGGTATGTATTTACCCTTGGAGGCGGTGCAGTCTCCTGGAGGTCTGTGAAGCAGACCATTCTAGCTCGATCCACCTTTGAGGCCGAGCTGTGTGCTTTGGACACTACTGGAATTGAGGCTGAATGGCTAAGGGAACTTCTGTCTGAGATTCCCATGGTAGATCAGCTTGTTCCTGCGATCTCGGTACATTGTGATAATATGACCACAATTGCCAAGATCAAGAGCTCAAAGTTCAGTCAGAAAATAAGGAGACATATACAAATCAGACTTAAGACGTTAAGAGATTTGGTGTCTCGAGGAGTGTTGGTTGTGGATTTTGTTAGATCCAAAGACAACACGGCAGATCCGTTGACTAAGGGATTTGATAGATCTTTAGTCCTAAAGTCTAGGCTTGGGATGGGACTGAGACCCATTGGGAGTTTCTCTACAGTAGCAACCCAACCTATCTGAGTGGAGATCCCACAAAGTAGGTTCAATGTGGTAATAACAAGCTGTTTGGAGAACTGGTTGACACTCTAATTTTAATACGTAAGCAAGAGTGTCTTATCCCTGGAAGCCTGAGTGCCATTTAAACTGCAAGTTTAGGAAGAGCGTAGGCTCTGAATGGGTTCAAGCCTTTGGGTAGGATGTTAGCAGTGCATCCTTGGAGAACGCCACCTATGTGAGTGTTACTGTGGACCGCAGTTAAAGGAAGAGGGTCTTTCCTGAACACACTCATGAAACAGGATAAGGGTGCATGGCCTTTAAGAGCACCAACCCTGAAGATTGTATCAAAAACAACGCTTTGTTGCTTCTACTGTATACTTTAACACTAAGGTCTGAAGTTCAAGACGTAGTTCACTTCGTTCCTGTTAAAGTGAAAGTAGTACTCAGGTAGAGGTTCAAACCGGAAGGTACCTTTACTGAAAGCAAAGTGTGGGCAGCCGAAAGAAGTTTCTTAATTCCTTTTGAATCTCTTTTTCAAATTGGTGAATTCGTGGGGGATTGTTGTATTAAAAATTGTGTTTATGTTTTAATTGGAAAACCTGTTAATTACAATTGATATTAATTTGGTTTCAATTGGGAAACCAAATGGTTTGGAGGGAAAGTTGGAAATTCCCAAATTTGAAACATGTTGAGTTTTGGTGGAAGTTTAGTACCATACCTTAGAGATCTAAACTTTTGGTGGACTTATATATGAGTCCACACCCCGAGCTCTTGTAGCAATAGTAGAGAGGAGGAATGGAGGACCATACGCGCGCGCACTCCGCTCCGCTCCGACTACGTCTCCGGCTCGGGCTCGGGCTCGGGAGAGTCAATTCGGATCTCGATACTTTTGCTGCGGGTTTCATTTGGCTGATTGATTAAATTAATTAGACGAATTAATTTAATCGCAATCACATTGGGAATCAGACTTAATCCAAACGGCACGATTTAGCCGTGGGGTTGGAATTCGAATGGACATGCCCGTTGAGGGGCATTTTCGGAAACCAAATGTCACCGCGCGCTAGGGCACGCGAGCCCCTCTTTATATATCCCTCACCCGACGCTGTTTTTCTTCACTCGCAAGAAATACCTCTCACGCCGTCTCTCTCTGGTTCTTCCTCTCACGGACGAATGTCTTCCTCTTCCTCTCTCGGCTGCAGTTCTCTGAGGTACAATCGAGGACGATCTCGTTGGTGTGCGCCGACGACGATCGTGAATCGTCGTATCCTGGGAGCGGATCACCAGTACCCTACGCACTGGTATTGTGGGGGCGATATCTTCTCTAAGGACAGTCCATTTCATGGACGCTTCGGTGACTTCTAATCTAATCTTTATTTCATTTTGGTTGCCGCAATATGTTTATTGCTTTACCCTTTCTGGATCATGCCCTTATTTATGTTTCTGTTCTTTTAATCGGTTCCTGTTTGCATTTTATAATCAGATAATGATTGGGAAACATGCGATTAATATAATCTTATTCGGTGTTGTTTCTCTGTTAATTCATTTGGATCCGATGATTTACTGTTTAATATATGCATCGGTAATCTTTTTAACAACAAAGAAGACAATAGGATGACGATGCCTGTGAGACATTCAAAGAATTGAGGGAGGCATGTCTATCTCTCTCTCTCCAGTAGTGTATGTCAAGCTAGATGATGCATTGACACAGCCAAGTAAGAGAAAGCTCCTTCGTTCGATCAAGGATGACTCAGAGTACTTGCATGCATGGATGTACCATATGCTTGGACAACTGAAGTTTACCAGGAAGAATCTCGGTGGAGCCATCAACAATCACCACCTCATTACCGTTCTCCACTAATTTCCTATGAACAATTTTATACGTATTATTTACATTATAGTTGTAGACATTAATGCGTGCATGCAGTGTTGATATTTTAGTTGGTCTCATTCTTGTATGACAATTCATTCGAGGAGATCTTAACAGAGGCAACCAAGTTGTCCTATGGGTTGGCATTATACATCTTCACTGAGGCCATGCGGGAACAAGAATCTCCAAATGTCCCTGCTCTTAATACAAGGCCATATAGATTGATGATATGATGGCAGGACATGTGAAGCGATCATATAGATGCTTCAGGATGGGGGCATGTGACTCTACTGAAGTTTGTGGAGTTGCTGGAGCAACTCATAGGGTTATCTAACACACAATCCATGGACACATTAGAGCAAGTTTTTATTTTTCCTCTTAGGATTTGGCCATTCATAATCGAATCGTGTGATACAGGTGTGGTTTCAACACTCGGGTTCCACTATTTCCTCACGCATCCACGTGGTCCTGGATAAAGTACTCCCACTGAGGATCTACTGATTCACCTTCCTACAATAGATACACCGTGTCGCATCACGATGGATCATCGATTTTGCCCCTTCCATGTATGTATTCCTCTGTGATATCTTTGCATCCTCCGATTTTCTCCAAAGAATAATTGATATGGTGTTGTAGGATGTGCTTGGTGTTATCCAAGGCCCTAAATGTCAGTTTCGGTCACCATTTCGGTAACTGACCGAAACAGAATTTTAGTCGAATTTCGACCGAAATTTCGGATTCGATTGAAATTTTGGTCATTTTTTGTACTAGGACCCTCATATTTTGGTCATTTCGACCATTTCGGTCGAATTTCGATTTCGATAGAATATCGATATTCGACAGAAATTCGAATTTCATTGAAATTTGAGGCCATGGTATCGATGGCACACACAAAGACATATGTTCCATATGATCTAGAAGCTGCCTACCGCAATAGAAAGTAGTGCATATCGCAAAATGTAATGATGGTAGCATCTTTTGATTATATATTCACATACATTCTTGCCGATTGGGAGGGTTCAACATCGGATATGTCTGTTCTGAGAGATGTGATCAACAGAGGTGGCTTCTTCGTCCTAGAGGGTTGCAGGTATTTGGTGGATTGTGGTTACAACAACATTTATTCATTCATCACGTCATACCGATGCATTACATACCATCTACCAGAGTGGTGGGTGCTAGACAAGTCGGAGCGCTACATCTCCCACAAGAACTTGTTCAATCACAAACACTCACAGCTGTGTAGCAGTGTAGAGGGGACCTTCGGGGTTTGGAAGAAGAGGTTCAAGTGTCTAGTGTGCATGCCCACCTATGCGTCTGAGATGCAAAGGGGCGTAGTAAAGGCCACCGTCATCATTCACAATTTTATAAAATTTTATGGTTATGACAAGTGATTTGACCAGGTCAAAAAATATTTGGTTCCAGATACCCTAAGTTAGAAGTCAAACCCAGTGTACAGGTGAGAGTCAAATGTACCAAGATGCAGTGGGGTGAGCCGCAACACGATAACATGGCAAATGCTATGTACAATGAGAGGATGAGGCGCATGCATCAGGGTAAATGAAATGTAAGAGGCATTGTAAGTAGAATTCTATGGGCTCGTTTGGTAACCGGGTTATCCCTGGGTTATCCCAGGGTAACCCGGTTTACCCCTCTCTTTTCATGGAATGGAATTATATCACAAATCATAGTGACATCACATCACATTCTTTATTCCAACCTTCTCCAGCCCTCATAACCATCCCAAACAGCTACTATTCCAATCAGGTTACCCCAACCCACCCCAACCCAGCAACCAAACAGACCCTATATGTTCGATATGTCAATGCAATCTGTATATGGTTACTGCAACAAGGATTTACCTTTCTTACTTTGTGATGTGTGCTTCATCTGGTCTGTTGTGTTGCTTCTAATCAAAATGAGTTTTTCAAATCAAAGCCAAACCAACACATATATTTTGGAGAAATTGGCTTGCCCAAACGTCAAGTTTTCTAACATGAGAGCATGTGGAAGCAACGATGGTAATGCTACAATTTGATATTTACAATTTGATATTTCCTTTTGCCACTGACGTATTTGCGAATGTGGAATGGATGCATTATTGGTGTTTTACGAGTCCCATCGGTTAGAGTACGTTGAAGACCGCATATGGCACGCCTGCCTGCGTGACATAAGCTCTTCACATTGCATGTTCATTTTTCATTGCTCCATTTAATTCGACTCTAATATGCCTTAAATGGTATTGCAGCGACCGTGTGGATACGTGGTGAAGGCATCGTCGCTCCTTCCCACTATCCAGTCCTTGATCGCGGAGAAAATGTTCTTGGAAGATCTACGTCACGTATTGGAGTCCGCATTGGATTACAAGGATGAGAAGTTAGAGAAAGCGGAAAGCTCAATCAGAAGGAATGAAAGAATGATCATCTACCTCTCAGGCGGATCAATATCTACACTTGATCCAATAGACGAACCACCTGTTGATAAAGCTTGTTGTACTGTAGTCTGTAGCTCTTTTAATTCACATGTAACTTGAAAACTAGACGAACCTTTTGTCATGTTTAATTCATGGGATCGTTGATTGACAATATTTACTCAAACAACGGCTACTTGTGATGCCTAGCTACAATCATCGTTGAGTATAATAAATTTAGTTTTTTACGAGTCGTGAAAGTGATACAATTTACATATATACTCATAATGGGTATATATATATATATATTTATATTGTAATTCAAGCATACATCATTTCACATATATGAACTTAATTTCCATTACATGCGGACATAACTATAAACTTATATACGCACATGAATGTCTGCAAACTTAAATATACCAATGTGCATATGTAATATACGTAAAATATATACTCAAACAAATGTATACACACAAAAACATACCTAACATATATACCTATAAATGCATAGTAATTTATTTATATATAAACATACAATACGTGTATACTTAGAATCATATATATATATACATATATATATACATATATATATATATAGGATATCTTTCAAATGAGACTTGGTCCTTCCATTCATATGGAAGGCCAACAATCCCATACGTTGGATCCGATGCATATTTCCATCAACGGCTATTAGGAAAACCACCTTCCATAATCAAAAACCGCTGATCTAATGAGTGTCGCGCCATCCAAAAATAGAATTTATTTTTCAATGGCAACTGTTTCCATAAATTAAAATCGTGATTTTCCATTGTCATTAAACCATGTACAGTCATCCATTAAATATAGGGTTTGTTTGTTAGCATTAATTTAAAAAAGACGTCTTCCATAGTACGGGACCAATTTGTTTTGTATTTCATAATAATTTTCTATGCCACATACGTTCGTCATCTGTATTTATAATGATTGTTTTGTATAATACATATGTATAATTGTATTCTAATTATCCAGTAATTGAAGCATGTTTTTTATAAACTCTGGCGTCGAATTTAATTTTTGATATTTCGACAATCCCTTAAATAGAAAGTTCGTTATTAGAATTCCCATAATTGTAGGAACAAATAGTTAAAACCTTTCCTTTAAAATAGTATCTGTTGAAAACCGTACTATTTTGTTTTGTATAATTTATAACTCATTTCTCATAACAACGTTTTGTTTAGTATTTTTACCTGTTTTTTTGTAGCGTACATTCAGTATTTTGTAGACAAAAAACACGTTCTTCAGCCATTTTTGTCACGTTCTAAAATGTGATATTTCTATATTAGACAACCCTTAAATTCAGGAGTCGATAGTTATTGTTAGTCCGATTTTTGTAGAATAGGGTGGTTTTAATCATATCCGTTGGAACTAGATCCGATGGTCAGAATGCTTGGCCTTCCATACGAATGGAAGGACCAAGTCTCATTTGAAAGGCCCCATATATATATATATATATATATATATATATATATATATATATATATATATATATATGGGATTGGGGAGCCTACACCCATGTGTAGGTAACTTACCTACACCCACCTCTTGTCTCTTAATTTTTTTGATTTTTTTGAAATGGATCTTTAGGGGATTTACTTAGAATATTAAATGGAATACGTGTTTCAAATTTCATGTAAAACAGACATTCCTAACAGCTCCATCGGAAGGGGCCGATTTCAGCAAATCTCAGACCGTTAAAATTTGTCTGTCATGATGGATAAGTTAGAAGTCTCAAAATAAGTTGAAATTTGAATGACGATATGGTGATATATTGTGATCTAAATTCCCCAAGGAATTAATTCAAAAAAATAAAAAAAATGACGGAAAAAGAGTTGGGTGTAGGTAAGTTACCTACACATGGGTGTAGGCTCCCTTTTCCCTATATATATATATATATATATATATATATATATATATATATAGAGTGGCGATCCTGTGAGATGGGGATTCTGTGAGATGGTGAGATGGGTAATCTCAATCACCCATTTTACTATCATTCACGGCATAAAACCTAGGGGGATTTAGATCACTATATACCATCATGGTGCTATTCTAAAATCAACTTAATCGAAGACTTCTATCCCCTCCATCAAGACTGTCAAATTTTAACGGTCTCAGAATTGCTGAAATCAACCCCCTCCAGATGGACATGTTAGGGGTGTTTTTTTTACACGAAATTTGAAACACGTGTTTCACTCATTATTCTATCTAAATCCCCCCAGATTTCATGCCGTGAATGATAGTAAAATGGGTGATTGAGATTACCCATCTCACCATCTCACAGAATCCCCATCTCACAGGATCGCCACTCTCTCTCTCTCTCTCTCTCTATATATATATATATATATATATGAGGATAGGGAGTATGCACCCGGGTGCATGTAATTTTACATGCACCCGATCCTATAACTTCCACTTTTTTTATTTTTTCAAAAAATACCGCCATGTATATTCATCTATATATCCCTCCTATATGTCATTCCAATTTCGTCAGAAACAGAGACTCCTACACACCCTGGTGCATGTAATTTTACATGCACTGGGGCTTATATCCAGTGCCGTCCCTGACATTTCATGGGCCCTAGGCAAAAGAAAAAAAAGAGGCCCTTAATTTTTTTTGATAAGAGTAAATTATCCCTAGTGTGTTTACCATCAAGTATAATATTTTCAAGGAACAATCAACCCTTATATAATCTCATTAAAATTTTGACTTTAACATTGAGTTATTCACCAAAATTTCGAATTTATAGTAGGGATGAAAACGGATACGAATATATCTGAATATTTGCTTACCGTATTCGAAAAATTACTGGATACATATATTTGTATCCGACTACTAATCGAATATGGATATGGGTTGTAAAAATTTTCCAAATACGTATGCAGATATGGTAGTGGCTTGAATATCCAGATCCATATCCGGATATCTGAATACAACATTTAATATTGTTTTCTATATTAGTTAATGTAATATACGCCACAACACCATGATATTATTAGCATTATATATAATATAATAATGGTATCTATAAACTTCCGTTTGTTTGGGAATGGGCACTAACAAAAGTTACGATACCCTATCCCCCTTTTGCTTCTAGTCAAGAACACATGTTACTTCGATTCTATCTCTTGTCATGATGCAATTTATTTATATTTCATTGTTGTTTTTTCAAAATCATTTTGAATTTTGATAGAAATTCAACTCGTATTCGTATGTGATCTTTATTATATCCGTATTCGGATTCCATGTTTATTGGATCTATGTTTGGATTCATTCTTATTTGATTCGTATTTGGATTGGCTCTTTATTCGATCTACATTCGGGTCCCCTCTTTATTTGACCTGTACTCGGATTCGAATTCGTATCAGTATTTTTAAGGATATGATTTCCTTAATGCATATCCGAATCATATTCATATCGGTATTCGATAGAGATAAAATGAATATGGATATGAAATAGGCATATTCAATCCGTATCCTATCTGTTTTCATTCCTAATTTATAGAGGCTTATTTTTTCATTTAGTTGTTTCAATGACAAATTCTATTTTATCTGGGCAATTGCACTCCAAAACAATGCCCAGGGCCGGCCCTGCTTATATCTCCCACATTTTTTTATTTTTTTGGGAAAATTTCACCGTGTATATTCATGTATATATCCCTCCAATATGCCATTCGAATTTCATCAGAAACAGGAACTCATATGCCCTCCATCTATAACAGGTTGATTACAGCAATTCTAAGACTGTTAAAATTATCTATTATAGATGGAGGACATAGGAATCTCTGTTTCTGACGAAATTCGGATGGCATATTGGAGGGATATAAAGATGAATAACACGGTGATATTTTCCAAAAAATAAAAAATGTGGGAGATATGAGCCCCGGTGCATGTAAAATTACATGCACCAGGGTGCATACTCCCTTTTCTCATATATATATATATATATATATATATATATATATATATATATATATGGGAAAAGGGAAACTACACCGGGTGGTGCAACCAACTAGCTACATCCGGGCATTTTTCTCATTGATTTTTGATTTTTTTTGAAGGAAACCTATGGGTATTTACTTAGTTTATTGAGTGGAATATGTGTTTCAAATTTTACGCAAAACAAATATTCCTAACATGCCCATCTAGATAGAGTCAATTTTAATAATTCTGAAACCGTTAAAATATGATAGTCTTGATGGAGATGATAGAAGTGTCGAATTTAGTTGAAATTGGTATGATATCATGGTGATACATGGTGATTTAAATCCCCCTATGTTCCATTTAAAAAACGCAAAAAATCAATGAAAAAAAAGGCCGGTGCAGCTAGTTAGCTACACCCCCTGGTGCAGCTTCCCCAGCCCCTATATATATAATGCATCTTTGTAGTATTCGTACCTAACGTACGTTCGTAATCTGTATACATACATAAACAAACCTAAAATACATACATATACATACATACATAACAATAAATATATATAAACAAATAACCCATGTATATTTATTAACATATATGTATATACGTAATACATATACTTAATATTTGTACGTTATCTAAGTACATAATATGTATACATACATAAGATTACAGAAAATAGCTACATAAACATACATACATTATATATATATATTTAAAAATAAATAATTATATATAAACATTAATACCAACCCACTAATAAAAAACAATCAACAACTAATCATTCTCCCAAACTTCAGTAAAAGTCGCATCACAGAAAATCCTCTCAACTGTAAAATCCACTATCCAAACACCAAAACTCACATTCGAGTTATCCAACAAATAACCCATCTTAGGGGTAGATTATCTTCCCGCGGATAACCATGTAACCAAACACAACCTATGTGTTTTTGGAAAGATTTGTTTTATATTAATTTCTGCAGGTAATATTTAAATAACAACATGTAAATAAGAGTGTGACATAAATGGAGAGAAATATATAAGCTTTGATCCCCATTTTATCATTCATCACACACACGCGCACACACACACACACACACACCATATTGTCAATACATGCAGGGGCGGAACTAGTATATATTATGGAGGGGCCATGGCCCCCCCATGATTATTATACATCACTTATATAATGTATTAAGTTTTTAATACGACCCCTCCTTATTGGTATTATAATTAATGTTGTTAGAAATATTATAGAATCATTAAATGGTTAAGTGGTAGAGTGGCAAGGCTATTATTTTGAAGACCAGGGTTCGAATCTTATCTCCATCAATTTTACTTTCTTTTATATGATTATCCAATCACTTCCAAAGTATTGAAATAATTTGATAGAAAATTGTATCGAGTAACAAGTATACATTATAACCCCCCAAAATGATTATTATACGTCACTTATAAAATGTATTAAGTTTTAAATATGGCCCCTCCTTTATTGAATTATAATTAATATTGTTAGAAAAATGTTGTAGAATTATTTAATGATCAAGTGGTAGAGCAGGGAGGCTAATATTTCGGAGACCAGGGGTTCGAATCTTATCTTCATCAATTTTACTTTCTTTTATGTGGTTTATCCAATCACTTCCAAAGTATTAAAAAAATTGATATAAAATTGTATTTGAGTTTCTTTATCTCTTCCATTATTTTTATTACTCTTTATAAAAAAAATAAATTTTATTGTTTCCTTTTAACCATGAACTTTTTTATTTCAAAATTTCACTCGATAATTTAGCCTTTTTAGTATGGATTTAGAGAGGCTTAAATTAGTATATTTATCCAATTTTAAAAATAGCCACGGAAAATACCAATCTATTTGAAATTCTAACATTAATAATAGATTTAAATTCTACATTTATAAAGATTGAAAGAGGTTCCTTTTAAAAATATTAATTCTATTTAAAAATAACGTTCAAATATACATAGATTTTTCTATTTTTGAGCATACATAATAGTTGTATATGCAACCCCTCCTTGATGAAATTTCTGGTTCCGCCCCTGAATACATGTTATCGTTTTATGAAGAATGAGATGAAATATATTATTTATTAAACATGACATAATGTAATACATACATATACACATATATGCTCACCTTTTTTAAATATAAAAAGAAATATATTTCTTTTACGTATAAAGTTTATTAAAAAAAATAAATGAGATATTTTTTGTCATATCACCTTCTCTTATTGTATATTAGTGATCGTAAGTATATTAGAAAGGGATTTTATCACTTGTGCCCCTTCGAGATATCGCAATATCAGTTATGCCCCTATCTTTTTGGTAATATCCATTGTGCCCCTCACTTCTTCTTATTTTGTCACTTGTGCCCCTTGGGTTAGTTACCGTCCATCCACAGTGCAAACAGACGTTAACTTTGAGGACATAGGCGGAATTAATTTTTTAAAAAAGGTTATGAGGTCATTTTACATTCTCTTCCTCATCCTCTTCTTCTTCCTCCTCTTCCCCATCATCTTCCTCCTCCTCCACCTCCTCCTCCTCCTCCCTCTCTGCTCCCGCCCCTGCCCCGCGCCGCCCAGCTCCGCCCCAAGCTCCCCGCACCTCCTCCCAGCCCGCAGCCCCCGCCCCTGCCCAGCGCCACCCAACCCCGCACCCCCTCCCAGTCCGACCTCCCCCACCCCCTGCCCCGCGCCGCCCCGAGCTCCCCGCACCTCCTCCCAGCCCCCCGCCCCCGCCCCTGCCCCTGCCCCCTCCCCTCCCCGTCGCTGTGCTCCCTCCCCTAGGCCCCCTCCCAGCCCCGCCCCCTCCCAGCCTGAACCCTGATATGTGGTATGTGGAGCTCTCGGTTGGTGGGAGTAAGGTACATGCTGGTTGTAGTGGAAAGCTAGTATGGCGCCACACCCCATGGCTTGGTGCCCATGCTGCAAAAGGTCCCGTGCGACCATTGCGCCGGGCACTTCAGGTACACAATTATTCTATGTTGAACGACTGATCAAAGTATATTTTTTCATGCTCTTGATTGCAATGTATTCTGCTGCTCCACAGGGTCTTGATCCGAGGACTACGACTAGTATGTTCGCCAATGCAAGGTGTATAGGAGAGAAGAGAGTCAATGGGGAGGACTGCTTCATCCTGAAGCTCTGTGCAGATCCGCTGACACTGAAAGCCCGGAGTGAAGGCATTGCGGAGATCATTAGGCATGTCTTGTTTGGTTATTTCAGTCAAAGAACCAGCCTGAGGACCACCCCTGAGGAACACACCCTTGAGGACCAGAGCAGCCACCGACCTGAATGCCATGAACAACCGGGAAACGTGGGAGGTGGTCAGATCACGGCGGCCAGCCCTGCACCTCCTCCCAGCCTGCCGCCCCCGCCCCTCCCCCGTCCCCTGCCCTCGCCTCCTCCTCCCCCTGAACGCGTCGCCCCCTCGCCTCCTCC
The DNA here is from genome assembly GCA_037367405.1 of Ottelia alismoides. Classification (NCBI taxonomy): domain Eukaryota; kingdom Viridiplantae; phylum Streptophyta; class Magnoliopsida; order Alismatales; family Hydrocharitaceae; genus Ottelia; species Ottelia alismoides. Next base: position 553,614 of record JAZKJV010001160.1, on the reverse strand, counting down.
GGCCCCTTCCGCCCTCCTCCTCCACCTGTGGCTGAAACAAGAGTTGAGTTTTTTTGTTAAATTTTGATAAATTTTTTACTACTTGATTCATAAAAAGTCATCAAAAAATTCAATAAAATTCATCGTTTGATCCGTAACGAGTGATATGTCCGTGGAAATGTAAAAAATTTTAGAGATTCGATGGATGCAAGAAGGTGTTAGTAAGAGAGAGAAATCATGAAGAGAAGGAAGAAGAGCAAATGGAGGAGGAAGAAGATGAAGATGTATGGGCCATAATACCCTTCTTAACCACACCATGGTTTTAATAAATCATGGTTATTTTAATTTTTTGACAGTCAATCTGACGGAAGGGCACAACTGATGACGGAGCAAGAAGTGAGGGGTACAACTGATATTGCCAAAAAGATAGGAGCATAACTGATATTGCGATTGTTAGTAATCATGAGACGTTTCTTTTGATAACCTCAGTAAGGGGCAATTCTGTATTTTTCCTTTCCATTGTACTCTCTAGGGTTTCTCAGGTTTTCTTATATAAGGAGCCCTAAACCCATTGGAATAGATATAGAAAAGTATAACTCTCCACATGGTATCAGAGCAACGGTTCTGGACTGGGGCTCTGACCTAATCTCTCCCTCTCCCCACCCGCCGCCCCCATGATGAATCCACGATTCATCATCTTAATATCTTGATCTTAGCAAAATCCCCGAGTAAATTCCCAAATAAAGGTCCATAAAATCAATAAATTAACAAAATAAGTCTTGTAAATAAAATACATTAATTATTGTATATTAGATTGTACAAAATAAATTACACATAAAAAGCCGCAAAAATAAGGAGTTTTATACTTGTAAATAGCCCAAAACTTCATGGATTTTTAGTAATTTCATTTCAACTCCTTTTTGCCTAATTCTTTCTCTAACTTGTTTATAAAAATGTATATAAAAATACAAAAATACAAAACAAATTTCATCTCAAATAAATGCTCCTAGATCCCAAAGAGAAAAAGCCGTAAAGTCCAACTTCCAAGCTAAATTCCCGCTCCGTATGAACTCCAAATTCACCAAACTCACTTTTAAAGTTCAAGTTAGAAAATTATCTATCCAACGGAAGTGGTTTCATTAAAATCGGAGCTCGTTTGCAAAAGTTGGGTTTTGGGACCTAGATGTACATTGTATATTATGTATATATTCATACTTTCTTCATTTTTTTATTATATCTTTCTTAATTATTAAAAATACAAAAAAATCATATTTGTGTTGTATTTTAATTATACTATTTTATTGTATTTTTTTCGTTGTAAATATCTCTTATTAAAAAGACAAAAAATTACATATTAGAAAAGTAAAAAAAAATGTACATGGTGTTTTGTCTTCTTTTGTAAATTCTCCACTATTTCTCTTCTCTTTTTATTTTATTGTATTTAAAGTAGACAACTTTATTTATTTATTATTTAATTTCCACTCTCTACAATAACCACCAATTCAACTCCATTATTCCACCATTTTTTCCCAACTTCCCATTCAACTCCATTAATAAATCAACCTCCCATTCAACTCCACCACTTTAATAACCTCTCCTTCCATTCTCTTTATATATCTCTCATTCTCCACAATTTTGCCTTTGATCCATCTTTATGTGAGGAGAGCCTAGTTCCCTGAGTTGAATCGGTGACAGCGACGCAACCGCGGTCGAGCGACGACGGCCCTCTCTCCGGTGTGATCCGTTGGTTTTTTGGCCAACATCGCAGCCGCAACCGCGCGCTGGTCGAGCTCATCGCACGCCGGCGATTCGAGCGAAGACCGTGCTCACGAGAGCACTCCATAGGCGCCCCGTTCATCGTAAGTAAATTTCCCTTCATTTTATAACCGTTGTTATTTTCTCATTTTTTTTATCCCATTATCACACCCATCATCATTTCATTCCACCTTCGTTCCCTACATCATACCATCATCACCGTCATCTTCTCATCTTCATTTCCTATAAAAAAATAAAAAAATTTAAAACAAAAAAAGAGGTTATTTTTTTTACCACATCATATCACCACCCACCATCCATCATTTGTTTATACATCTTCATCTTCATCACCATAATCTCACTATCATTTCCCCCCCCCTTCTTTTTGTGTACATAGTTCCTATATAAAAAAATTAAACAAAAAAAATAAAAAAATTAAAACAAAAAATTCTCTTTTATTACAGTTCCAGCACTAAAACAAAAGTAAAAAAAATAAAAAAAAGTAAACAGGAGCAGCAGCGGCCAGCGCCGCCGCCGCCCCCCTCCCTTCCTCCTTCCACGGCCGCAGCCTCCGCGGCTACACCGCCGTCGCGGCCGTGCGCGGGCAACCACCCGCGCCGCCACCGGCCTCGCGGCCCTCCGCCGACCTGCTCGCCGCCACCCGCGGTGCCAACCTTCAGTGCAGCACCGCCGCCCCCTGGCGACCCGCGACCAGCTCCTCCACTGCCGCAGCGAGCGGCGTCTCCACCGCCATCTCCTCCACCGTCCGCCGGCCACTCGCGAGCGGCCGTCTCCGCCACCCGCGGCTGCGCGCGGGCCGCCGCCCTCCATCATCTTTGGGTCCTCCACCTGCGCACACGAGGAAGAAGAGGTTCTTTCCAGTTTATTTTTTTATGTAAAAATTACATTGTTTTATTTCCAAGTTTATGTAATTGCATAACCATCCCTGTATATAACTAGCATTGCAATTTTCAATTTCCAGTTTGCACAAACACCCCTGTGTTTCCTTATTAATTTGGATTTTGTTTATGCATCATTTTATTCAATGAAAAATACCTTTGTGAAGAGAAACTAATTGTCTACAGTTTGAGTATTTATTTGGATTTTTATGTTACATGGTAATTAACTAAAAATGATTAACTGAAACTTTACATATTTTACCCACTCAGTGATCTTAAATTTATATCTCACACACGGTTGCTCCAAAAAATCCATAAAAATTAGGGATGATGCCTTGAAATGTGTTTAATTTACTGTCCAAATTTCAACCAAAATGAAGATGTCTTGTGCCCGAAATAAATTGTAGAGTGTTGTTAGTATTTGATTTTTAATTAAATCCACATACATCCTTTTCACGAAATTTTAAGTCTCCTGGATTGCTCATCTAAATATCTACTTGAGATAAATTGCACTCTGATTAATTTTATAGCGTGGATTAATTAGGAATTAATTACTCACTGTCACTCTGTTTCCACTAAAAAATACATAAAAAATTCATATTTTGTCAAAAAATTCCGAAAACATTACTGTAGTCTTCTTGCATCATGTTTTCATTCCAGTAATTTTTTCATAATTTTTGCTTACTGTTTGTGTGAAAAATTGTGAAAATACCCATAAAAAGTGTGCATTTTTAGTTATTGCATTTTAACCCCTAAAATTTCAAAAAAATGTGTTTTGTGTTCATCACTGGATTAAGACTTTAGGAAAATATAATTTGGCTGAATTTGATTAATTTTAACATTAAAATTAATTTGGCTAAGTTGTGTGATTTCTTATTGTTCTTATTCAGTCGCATTTGCATTTGCTTTGATTTTTTGCATTAAAAAATCTAAAAAAACCGCATGGAAATCTAGACCTAAGTTTTTTAAATTAAACCCAAGTTGTTCCTTTGCCTCCCTGTGTTCGACCCCGGACTTGCCCAGGATATAAAATAAGCCGAGACACTCTTCACGGAGATCTTCTCTCGGTTCTGACCGAATCGCTGAGTATACGTGTTACAACGAAGCCGAATTAATGGAAAAGAAGGATGCGAAGGCGCGTCTTCTTAGGTGGATTTTACTCCTCCAGGAATTTGATTTGGAGATAAAAGATAAACCTGGAGTGAAGAATGTTGTGGCTGATCACCTTTCTCGGATTGAACTTAAGGATTCTCCCTGATCATGAGCGGATTAGAGAGACCTTCCCAGATGAGTCAATTTGTGTTATTGACTCCCTCCCGTGGTATGCCAACATGGTGAACTATCTTGTCTCCAAGCAGGTTCCCCATGGTTGGACTAGGAGCAGCATTGATCGACTGAAGTCGGATTAGAGGAGATACCACTGGGACGATCCTTTCCTTTTCTTCGAAGGACCGGATTGTGTTTGGAGAAGGTGTATTCCTCAGGAGGAATACCAAAGTGTCCTCACATATTGTCATTCACTTGAGGCTGGAGGACACCATTCGGGAAAGAGAACCGCTCACAAAGTACTTCAATGTGGATTGTATTGGCCGACCTTGTTTAGAGATGCCATTGATTTTGTACGGTCGTGCCCGATTTGTCAAAGGATGGGAGGGACAGTTGGACAGAGAGATGAGATGCCCATGCAACCGATGATTATTTGTGATGTTTTTGATGCATGGGGCATATATTTTATGGGTCCCTTTTCCCAACAGCCAAGGACATGAGTACATATTGTTGGCGGTTGATTATTTATCCAGGTGGGTGGAGGCTATCCCAACCCGAACCGCAGACAGCAAGACTGTTTGTAAGTTTGTGAGAGATCATATATTGCTAGGTTCGGGGTGCCAAAAGTTTGATATCTGATGGGGGTAGCCACTTTGTGAATCGAGATATGAGATCTTTAGCTAAGAACTATGGATTTGATCATAGAGTTACTAGTCCTTACCACCCACAGTCCAACGGCATGGCAGAGGTTTCGAACAGAGAGGTGAAGAGTATTTTGCAGAAATTGGTTCGTCCCGATAGGAAGAACTGGTCTCAGCTCTTGGACCAAGTTCTGTGGGCCTATAGGACAGCCTACAAGACACCATTGGGTACTTCACCATTTAGAATGATCTATGGCAAGCCATGCCATTTGCCCGCAGAATTGATTCATAAATCCGAATGGGCAATTAAGAAGATTAATTGGAGTTGTCACCTAGGAAAACTTTGCCGAGACTTGAACTTGAACGAGCTCGTGGAAATCCGAAACAGGGCATATGACAACAGTTTGATTTATAAGGACAAAGTAAAGAGATGGCATGATCAGCACATTAGGTGCAAAGACTTTGTCCCTGGACAAAAGGTATGGTTGTTCAATGCCAGGTTGAAGATGTTCCATGGGAAGCTCAAATCTAAATGGACGGGTCCCTTTGTGGTTAAGAAAGTGCACGAGAATGGAAGTGTAGAGATAGCTGATCTCACAGATGGTGCACAATCTCATGTGGTGAATGGACAACTGTTGAAGCATTTTGTTGATTCCAAAGAGCAGTTAGTCCAAGTCGAGGTCATCAACTTTCATACAGAGTGAGCACAGATCAGATACATCTTATTACTCTTCATGAAGATGCAGCATCAAGATTCAACATCTTAGAAGATTCAATCACTCTTGTACATATTCTCCCTTCTTTGTATATTCTCGAGATCACGTCGGTTCTCACACTTACTCTTGTCCTATACTTAGGCTGACCAAAGCCTAAGTATAGGGGGGACCGATGCCCGCCATATGTATTTACTCATCATTTCTCCTCTTGACCTCGTCCGCCCCATTTTTACTCTTCTTCTACACTTAGGCTGTCCAGAGCCTAAGTATAGGGGGGGGCGGATCGACTTCTATACTTTTTATTATTTTAGCTTTCCTACGCTTAGTACGAGCTATGTCTTTTTGTCACCTAGTGCCATGAGGACATAGCACAAGCTAAGTATAGGGGGGGCGTGTATATATTATATATATACTTTACCCATACCTCGTACTTTCACGTATTTTTTATATATAATTATGGGGTGGGTAAAAAAAAACAAAAAAAAAACAAAAACAAACAAAAGTAAAAAAAAACTTTTTCCTTAAAAAAAACTCTTTTTCTTTATTTGCTTAAAAAAAACTTTTCAAAAAAATCCTCTTTTGCTAAAAAAAACTTTTTAAAAAAAAAGTCTTTTCTTATTCACCTATCTTTTTCAAAAAAAAAACACAAAAAAACCTTTTTGAAAAAAAAACTTTTTCTTTAAAAAAACAAACAAAAAAACCTTTTTCTAAAACTTAAAAAAACAAACAACAAAAAACATTCATAAAAAAAACTAAAAAAAACTAACTAATAAGTTGGTTTAATCCCTGACACAATTCACTTTCACACAAGACTAGTGATGTTCAAGAACACTTGGTTTATGAGGTCTTGAGATTTTGAGTTAACCAGCCTTAGTCATTAGGGTCCTTGACTTAATTATTCACATTTCCCTAGTTGAAAGATGTGTGTGCTATATTGCATGCTTAGTCTCTACCTTAAGAATATGATCTGCACCTCACATACACGACTGCAGTTATGATGAGATGAGTTGAAATTTCACTTGAGGAACTGGGATGAGGGATTTGAGTTTGGACTTGATTTAATGATGCTCGAGGATGGGATAAAATCAATGAAGGCTTCATGAAACCTGAGTGTCAGCATCTTTAGCCAGTATGAGAACATGGTTCTTGTACTATCTCTTGACATTTACCTATGTGCCAGGGTGTGATAAAATAAAAAAAATGTTGATCAGTGTGCGCCAACTCTTGGTAAAAGCAGTGGAGCTAGCCACAAATACTACAAAGCAATGAAAATGTTAAAGAAAAGCTCTCATTCCACAAAGTCAATTATCAAAAGAGCTTCCACCAAAGGCGAGCGCTCCCAACCATTTCAAAGTGTCCACTTGGACCACCGCTATTAGGACCAGGAGTCGGGCTTGCACCAAAAAAGGGCTCTGCATCGTAAATGCTACAAGTCTGGGTGTAGAAGGTACGATAGGTACTCAAAAAAGGCACACCCCGGTGTACTCCCAGGAAAAACAAGTGCCAGGACGGCTCCAACGGACGCACTGATCAACACCAAAAAAATGCGTTGCGTAATAAGGCACTAGAGAGGATCCTTGTTCCAATGAGAGGGAGAGAAGAAATGACACAATCCTATGCCCTCCATCAACTGGCCTTCCATCTACACTTTCAAGTCTGACAACTAAAGAGACGGTGGATTGGATGCAAGAAATGATTTATTCCCTAGTGTTGAGGATCGGGTCCATAGGAGAGTCTCTTGGACTGGAACCTTGGGTGGACGTTGTGACTCTACTCTTGTAACTGCAGTCAACACTTAAAGTCATATCCCTTATATATACGTATACATAGAGAGTCTGATGATTAGGGAATTGGGTACCTTTTGACTAGAGCTTGGTTCAGCTTAGAATTTTAGGATCTCTAAAACCGAGAGTTCTTGAACGGATCAAGTCTTGTATTCACATGCACAGTCAGGGGTTAACCCAATTTATTCATTCTTTATTTGCTCGAGGACTAGCAAAGTTTAAGTATAGGGGGGTGATGAATCCACGATTCATCATCTTAATATCTTGATCTTAGCAAAATCCCCGAGTAAATTCCCAAATAAAGGTCCATAAAATCAATAAATTAACAAAATAAGTCTTGTAAATAAAATACATTAATTATTGTATATTAGATTGTACAAAATAAATTACACATAAAAAGCCGCAAAAATAAGGAGTTTTATACTTGTAAATAGCCCAAAACTTCATGGATTTTTAGTAATTTCATTTCAACTCCTTTTTGCCTAATTCTTTCTCTAACTTGTTTATAAAAATGTATATAAAAATACAAAAATACAAAACAAATTTCATCTCAAATAAATGCTCCTAGATCCCAAAGAGAAAAAGCCGTAAAGTCCAACTTCCAAGCTAAATTCCCGCTCCGTATGAACTCCAAATTCACCAAACTCACTTTTAAAGTTCAAGTTAGAAAATTATCTATCCAACGGAAGTGGTTTCATTAAAATCGGAGCTCGTTTGCAAAAGTTGGGTTTTGGGACCTAGATGTACATTGTGTATATGTATGTATATATTCATTCTTTCTTCATTTTTTTATTATTATATCTTTCTTAATTATTAAAAATACAAAAAAATCATATTTGTGTTGTATTTTAATTATACTATTTTATTGTATTTTTTTCGTTGTAAATATCTCTTATTAAAAAGACAAAAAATTACATATTAGAAAAGTAAAAAAAAATGTACATGGTGTTTTGTCTTCTTTTGTAAATTCTCCACTATTTCTCTTCTCTTTTTATTTTATTGTATTTAAAGTAGACAACTTTTATTTATTTATTTATTATTTAATTTCCACTCTCTACAATAACCACCAATTCAACTCCATTATTCCACCATTTTTTCCCAACTTCCCATTCAACTCCATTAATAAATCAACCTCCCATTCAACTCCACCACTTTAATAACCTCTCCTTCCATTCTCTTTATATATCTCTCATTCTCCTCAAGTTTGCCTTTGATCCATCTTTATGTGAGGAGAGCCTAGTTCCCTGAGTTGAATCGGTGACAGCGACGCAACCGCGGTCGAGCGACGACGGCCCTCTCTCCGGTGTGATCCGTTGGTTTTTTGGCCAACATCGCAGCCGCAACCGCGCGCTGGTCGAGCTCATCGCACGCCGGCGATTCGAGCGAAGACCGTGCTCACGAGAGCACTCCATAGGCGCCCCGTTCATCGTAAGTAAATTTTCCTTCATTTTATAACCGTTGTTATTTTCTCATTTTTTTTATCCCATTATCACACCCATCATCATTTCATTCCACCTTCGTTCCCTACATCATACCATCATCACCGTCATCTTCTCATCTTCATTTCCTATAAAAAAATAAAAAATTTAAAACAAAAAAAGAGGTTATTTTTTTTACCACATCATATCACCACCCACCATCCATCATTTGTTTATACATCTTCATCTTCATCACCATAATCTCACTATCATTTCCCCCCCTTTCTTTTTGTGTACATAGTTCCTATATAAAAAAATTAAAAAAATAAAAAAATTAAAACAAAAAAATTCTCTTTTATTACAGTTCCAGCACTAAAACAAAAGTAAAAAAAATAAAAAAAGTAAACAGGAGCAGCAGCGGCCAGCGCCGCCGCCGCCCCCTCCCTTCCTCCTTCCACGGTCGCAGCCTCCGCAGCTACACCGCCGTCGCGGCCGCGCGCGGGCAACCACCCGCGCCGCCACCGGCCTCGCGGCCCTCCGCCGACCTGCTCGCCGCCACCCGCGGCGCCAACCTTCAGTGCAGCACCGCCGCCCCCTGGCGACCCGCGACCAGCTCCTCCACTGCCGCAGCGAGCGGCGTCTCCACCGCCATCTCCTCCACCATCCGCCGGTCACTCGCGAGCGGCCGTCTCCGCCACCCGCGGCTGCGCGCGGGCCGCCGCCCTCCATCATCTTTGGGTCCTCCACCTGCGCACACGAGGAAGAAGAGGTTCTTTCCAGTTTATTTTTTTTATGTAAAAATTACATTGTTTTATTTCCAAGTTTATGTAATTGCATAACCATCCCTGTATATAACTAGCATTGCAATTTTCAATTTCCAGTTTGCACAAACACCCCTGTGTTTCCTTATTAATTTGGATTTTGTTTATGCATCATTTTATTCAATGAAAAATACCTTTGTGAAGAGCAACTAATTGTCTACAGTTTGAGTATTTATTTGGATTTTTATGTTACATGGGTAATTAACTAAAAATGATTAACTGAAACTTTACATATTTTACCCACTCAGTGATCTTAAATTTATATCTCACACACGGTTGCTCCAAAAAATCCATAAAAATTAGGGATGATGCCTTGAAATGTGTTTAATTTACTGTCCAAATTTCAACCAAAATGAAGATGTCTTGTGCCCGAAATAAATTGTAGAGTGTTGTTAGTATTTGATTTTTAATTAAATCCACATACATCCTTTTCACGAAATTTCAAGTCTCCTGGATTGCTCATCTAAATATCTACTTGAGATAAATCGCACTCTGATTAATTTTATAACGTGGATTAATTAGGAATTAATTACTCACTGTCACTCTGTTTCCACTAAAAAATACATAAAAAATTCATATTTTGTCAAAAAATTCCGAAAAAATTACTGTAGTCTTCTTGCATCATGTTTTCATTCCAGTAATTTTTTCATAATTTTTGCTTACTGTTTGTGTGAAAAATTGTGAAAATACCCATAAAAAGTGTGCATTTTTAGTTATTGCATTTTAACCCCTAAAATTTCAAAAAAATGTGTTTTGTGTTCATCACTGGATTAGGACTTTAGGAAAAATATAATTTGGCTGAATTTGATTAATTTAACATTAAAATTAATTTGGCTAAGTTGTGTGATTTCTTATTGTTCTTATTCAGTCGCATTTGCATTTGCTTTGATTTTTTGCATTAAAAAATCTAAAAAAAACCGCATGGAAATCTAGACCTAAGTTTTTTAAATTAAACCCAAGTTGTTCCTTTGCCTCCCTGTGTTCGACCCCGGACTTGCCCGGGATATAAAATAAGCCGAGACACTCTTCACGGAGATCTTCTCTCGGTTCAGACCGAATCGCTGAGTACACGTGCTACAACGAAGCCGAATTAAATCTAGTATCTAGCGACACATCACCCCACCTCCCTCGTTATGCGTGAGCCCTAGGGGAACCCCCCCCCCCCCCCCGCGCCTCCACGCCATTGCACCTCCCTCCCCACCGCTCCCACACCGCCTCCGTGCAGCCTCCGCCTCCCTCGCGCACACACCGTGCACCACGCGCGCCCCTCTCCGCACCCCGTGCATCCCACACACCCTGTGCACAACCCCCCCCCCCCCCCCCCCCCCCCCGCGCGCGTCGCCTTTTCCCTCCAGGCACGCCATCTCCATCCAGGCCGCCATCTCCCTGCAAGCCCACGCCGCGCCATCTCCATCCAGCCGCGCACACCAGGCCCTGCCACCCACTCCACGCCGTCTCCATCTCCCCGCACGCCCCAGCCACGCCCTACCTCCAGGCACCCTACCTCCAGGCCGCCCTGCCTCCACGCATCGCGTGCACTTCGCTCCTACGTTCACCCCACGCGAGCCCATCGCGTGCACTTCGCCCCTGCGCTCACCCCACGCGCACCAGGCTCTGCAACCAGGTGCCCTCCCTCCAGGCGCTCTCCCTCCAGGCTGCCCACTCCTCCAGGCGCTCTCCCTTCAGGCCGTCCCTCCAGGCAGTCCACGGCATTCTCCAGGCCGTCTCCACGGCACTCAAGCTCAAGCTCTTAGCCACGATAGTCTCCAGGCCGTCTCCACGGCAGTCCACGACACTCAAGCTCTTAGCTGTCTCTTATCCGACCATCCAGGGCACCTACAGGCCGCCTCCAGGTTGTCTCCAGACTATTTTCTCTTTGCGACGCTATTTCACAAGTTCGCCTCCTCGCACGGTACTCCTTGCACGACGGTCTGTTTATTAATAGCATGATGATATTCTCATAAGTTCTCATGATCATTGAGTTAGACTAGTTTACCTACTGCTCATTATACTGCTCATTATACTCGGTCGCCATGACATCTAGTTCCAATTCTGTGGACTCCAAGCCCCTGTATGCGACACCTTCAATGATGAATCAGGGCACTACTATCAAACTGAAGGGATCCGAGAACTATGTTCTGTGGTCTCGGTCCTTCAAAGTTTTCATTGGTGGCCAATGTAAGAACTATGTTCTTACCATTGTCCCGCTGGCTGCGACAGACAAGGATTATGATACTTGGTATGCTGATAACTGTCAGGCTATTACATGGTTGACGAACAGTGTTGATATTTCCATTGCATCCAATCTCCTCTATAAGGAGACTGCCAAGGCAATGTGGGAGAGCCTTGAAAATACATATTCCCAACAAACAACAAAATCTAGGCTCTCTGATATATACACTAAGATTTGGTCCACAAACCAAGGTGACACATCATTAATCGAATATTACAGACTGCTGATAGGTCTATTCGAAGAACTTCTTATCTTCCAACCTGCCTGTTGTGATAAGCAGGTAGGAGAACGGGCAGAATGGCAGGTTTACAGATTCTTATCAGGTTTACATCCTCGATATAAACCTGTCAAAGATCAATTTCTAACAGCTGCAACATTACCTAATCTTGAGACCATTTTTGGTCGTCTACAAGAACTTGAGTCTCCACCTCCTCCTCCGTCTGCCGAGACATCTGCACATTTTGCAAGGGGAAGATCTTTTCACTCTAGAGGACGAGTACGCGATTTTGGCCAGGGACGTGGTCGAACTTTAGGCCGTGGACGAGACTCATCAAGTGGCCAAGGTCGTGATCGTTTTCCACCTTGCACTCATTGTGGTCGCATGAATCACTTGTCAGACAGGTGTTGGGCCAAATTTGGCATGCCCCCTAATGCCAACAATGCATATGACTCTGCCATCTCTGATACTTCCTATGATGCATCTGAACAACATACTGGTGATAGTCAGCCCTCTTTTACTGCCTCAGAATATGCCCGACTAAGACAACTGCTGCAGAATACTCCCACTGATACTATTGCTTCTGCATCTATTGCCAGTCTTGCAACAATCTCGATTACTACTGCCAGCACTGCTTTGACATCTGCGCTTGCCTGGATCATTGATTCAGGAGCATCGACTCATCTAACAGGAGAAGGTAGTCTTCTGTCCTCTTCCTGACCTTCTTCGGTCGTGAAATCGGTTCGGGTTGCTAATGGCGATTATTCGCCTATCACTGGTGTGGGCACTATGGAGTTCTCACCCATACTATGACTAACAGGGGTTCACTGTGCTCCTGCCTTCCCTCTAAGCTTATTATCTGTTCATAAGCTATGCATTGAACTTGACTGTAAAGTGATATTTGATAAATCTTGCTCTTATTTTCAGGACATCCGGACGAAGAAAATTTTTGGTGGAGGGCATGAGAAGAGTGGACTATATTATCTTGACATTCCTACAGACTCTGGTTTCTCGGGTGCAGTATACATCTCCACCAATCCTCTACTATGGCACCTTCGTCTTGGTCATCCATCCGCTAAAGCCCTCTCTATGATGTTCCCTGAACTTTAATCGCTAAAAACTTTTGAGTGCGAGGCGTGTCAGTTTGGGAAGCATCATCGAGCCTCTTTTCCTGCTCGTACTGAACCCCATCGTTCTGTTCCTTTTTCATTAGTTCATTGTGATATTTGGGGACCTTGTTCGATCCGAACACTAAGTGATCACAAGTATTTTGTTGTCTTTGAGATGATTTCAGCAGGTTATCTTGGGTTTTTCTGCTCAAAGAACGTTCGGAGATTAATCTTATCATAAAGAACTTCTTTCATTATGTTAAAAATGTTTTCTCGTCTAACATACAAAATTTTCATTCTGACAACGCATTAGAATTCACCCAACATGACCTTGCCTCCTTCTTGCCTCTGAGGGAACCATCCACCAAACTTCTTGTCCATACACGTCCCAACAAAATGGGATAGCAGAACGGAAACTGAGGCATCTTCTAAATGTTGCTCGCTCTCTTCTATCTCAGATGAAGGTCCCCAAAACCTACTGGGGTGATGCTATTCTCACAGTCGTATATCTAATAAACAGAGTACCCTCGCCTACTCTTAATGGGTCTACTCCATTCTCCCTTCTTTATCCCAATGAATCTCCATTTCCTCTTCATCTGCGGATCTTTGGATGTGTGTCCTTTGTCCATAAATTTCAGATTATCGACAAACTCTCACCACGGGCTATAAAATGCGTCTACCTAGGTTACTCTCGAACTCAGAAAGGGTACAGATGCTACGATCCTTCTGGTCATCGGTATTACATCTCTGCTGATGTAACATTCTTTGAGCAAACTAGCTTCTTCTCAGATTCTGCAACTGATATTTCACTTTATCTTCCTTTGCCACCCATCGTCCATAAACAACGTCACGCTCCTACACCACCAGCAATCCCTTTACCAGTCTCGTTACCGCAGGATAATATGCCTTCTTCGATTGTCCCCTACAAGAATGTCCCGGATGATCCTCTAGAGCTTCCCATATCTCTACGGAAGAGTAGAAGATGTTGTGCTACTTACCCCATATCAAACTACACATCCACATCTGGCTTATCTTCCAATGACCGTTGGTACGCCGATTCTCTTATGACTGTCTCCATTCCACGAGATCACATTAGTGCTCTATAGGACGCAGGTTGGAAACATGCAATGAATGAAGAAATGAATGCACTTACTTCCCGAGGGACATGGGATCTTGTTCAATGTCCGGAAGGTGTTTGTCCTGTAGCATGCAAATGGGTCTTTACGACCAAACAATCCCCGGATGGCACCATTGATAGATTAAAAGCTCGTCTTGTGGCTAAAGGTTTTATACAAACCTATGGTGTCGATTATTTTGAGACATTTTCTCCTGTTGCACATATGGGGTCTATCCACACTATTCTCTCTGTTGCTGCAAACAAATCTCGGCCCCTCTTTCAACTTGATGTGAAAAATGCATTTCTTTATGGCGATCTTGATGATGAGGTATATATGAAACAACCTCCGGGCTATGAAGTCGAGGGGGAGTATGTATGTCTACTTCGCAAGGCCATATACGGTCTCAAACAAAGTCCAAGAGCATGGTTTGACAAGCTTACTACAGAAATAACCACTCTTGGTTTCCAGAGGATGACATCTGATTATTCTGTATTTGTCAGGAAAAGAGCAACTGGAACCGTTATACTTGCAGTCTATGTTGATGATATGGTTATCACAAGTGACGACTACAATGGGATATCAGAAACCAAGGCCTTCCTTCAAATGGTATTCGTTAGCAAGGACCTTGGATCTCTACGCTACTTCTTAGGCATAGAGGTACTTCGCACTACCAAAGGACTTCACCTCTCACAAAGGAAGTACTGCATGGACATACTTACTGAAGCAGGATTTCTTGGATGCAAGCCCTCTGGTATCCCTGCTGACCCAAAGAGGCATGCCACTTTATCTGATTTAGCCTTTGAGGATGTCTCCCGATATAGAAGCCTTGTTGGTAAACTTCTCTACTCTTACTATAACCAGACCAGATATCTCCTATGCAGTAAACAGAGCAAGCCAACATATGGAACGGCCATGTTACAGTCACTGGCAGGATGTTCTCCAAATTCTTCGATACTTGAAGGAATCTCCAGGTCGTGGACTCTTCTACAAAGCAAATGGACACACGAACATGGTTGCCTATGCAGATGCTGATTATGCAAGCTCTCCAGAAGATCGACGCTCGACTACAGGCTATGCTATGATGGTTGGAGGAAACACTGTTACCTGGAGAAGCAAGAAGCAGACAGTTGTATCCAGGTCAAGTGCAGAAGCAGAGTATAGGGCAATGGCACAAGCCACCTGTGAGATCACGTGGTTATTGGCCTTTCTTCAAGAGTTGGGTATTAATGTCACCACACCTATCCCCCTGTATTGTGACACCAAGTCTGCAACCTACATTGCTACAAATCATGTATTTCATGAACGAACCAAACACATAGAAATTGATTGCCACTTCGTACGGGATGCAGTCAAGATTGGAAGAATCACCACTCCACACATCACTACTGATCTACAGCTTGCAGATGCCTTCACGAAAGCATTACCAAAGAAACGCCTGTCATGGATTGTATCCAAGTTGGGCATGACTGATAACTACGCTCCAACTTGAGGGAGAGTGTTAGTAATCATGAGACGTTTCTTATTATAACATCAGTAAGGGGCAATTCTATATTTTTCCTTTCCATGTACTCTCTAGGGTTTCTCGGGTTTTCTTATATAAGGAGCCCTAAACCCATTGGAATAGATATAGAAAAGTATAACTCTCCACAGCGATATCTCAGAGGGGCACAAGTGATAAAATCCCTATTAGAAAACTAACATGTATTGAATTAATTAATAATAATTAACGAGGAATGAAATATAATTTCAATTAAATATACATTCCATCATTGTTTGATAATCTTATTGAATTTATTTTTAGTGTAAGTTATCTTTTACTTCATTAAATTAAATTTGTAATTTTAGATGCTAAAATATAATTAAAAGGTAAGATATTATAATAGATGAAAGATGATAATAGAAAATATTATATAATTTTAGTATCAAATTTGTAACTTATATTACTTTGATTTATTAATATATATATAAAGAGATAAATACCAAATATGACTTTAATAAGTCTATCATGATTTGCTTGTGTATTATATATTATATTAGTATGATTATATTCATTACAATAAAAAATTCCTATGGCAGCGATTAATTTAAATATTTGTTTCCATATCTTCAATGTTAATACACAATAATGATTATTATTCATTGCAAAATAACTTTAATTAGTAGTTAATGTTATTCATTACTAAAGATTCATATGACGAAGATATACTTGATGACTTGTTCATTAAAATTTGTATAAATCGTTGATAAATTTAAAAATAATTCAAAGAAAATATCAACGAATAACCATTACTAATTGACGTGTTGCTATGTATATATAATATATACAATATCTAATGTGAATCTAAGCAATCAGGTAATGAATGATATTCTTATTATATATTTTACTATAGAAGATATGATATGAATGTTAAATTATTTGCTGCCTTAGATCAATTTTGTTGTATTAATTTCATTCATACGATTTTTTTACATTATATTGATGATATGTATATAAATTTTTATGTATTCATTGCCAACATATATTTGAACATAAAATGAAATTAATTCATACACGCTACCGTTCTTATAAAATATATGAATGCCATATAAGTTTTACGATTTTTATCATCTGTGCCCTCCTAAGATATTGCAATACTAGTCATGCTCCGTTCTTTTTTTGGGAATATCAGTTATGACCCTGACTTCTTTCATATCTATTACGCGTGCCCTTCTGTTAGTTTGACCGTCAATGAGTTGAACTAAATCACGGTTTATTCAAACCATGGTGTAGTCAAGAGGGGCATAATAGGAAAATAATACCACCTCCTCCTTCAGGGGATTGTTTGTTGCAAAATGTGATCGTTTAGCGGCGGTAAATGACAATTGAAGAAATTTTTATGAATAATTTAGGAAAAAATAATATTCATGATTAGAATAGATAATTTATCCGTTGAAATAATTTTTTTTTGATGATTTGATGTGCCTGAGAGAGAACACAGAGGAAGAAGAAGGACAAGAATAGAGGAAGGGGAAGAAGAAGAAGAAGGGAGTTAGACGAGGGAGATGTTGGATGGATCTGTTCCTCCTCCCTCGTATTCAGGTGGACAATGTTGGCAAACCAAAGGTCAAGGGCGGTGGATCTATCCAGACCCTTCCATTGCTACCATTTCCATGCCCTTTTCGATTCCAAAGTAGCAGCTGTTGCCACCGCCTGCAACGGGGCCGTCGTGCCCTTCCCATCTCACCATCGCGATCCAACATCCTACAACAGACCCCCTTCGTCTCCATTTCACTGATGCATGAGATCAGCCATTGTCGAGCCTCCTCACTCAGCAGTTGCCGAGGTAAGACGCAACAGCAACAGAGGCCTTGTTTGCCGATCGCCTTCCTTGATTCTCAAGGATCGAGGTACGCCGTCTATTTATTGTTTCGAGAGAGTGAGATGGTGGGATGGGATCAGGGTAGTAGGGAAGGGGCTCCAAAATGATGGATCGAGATACTACAATGATCCATTTCACCTCTCGATGGAGGGATATATAGGATGTATACCCTCACATCGTCTACCTTGTTCCCACGCCCTATCATTTAGGGTCTCCACGATACTCGGTCCACGCACAACCGTAGTCGACGGTTTTGACCACTCAGTCATTCTGTGAGACTTATTCTGACATCTCCCACTTTACCATAGTGGTCAAAGATTTTACACTCCCACCACTACAACAAAATTAGGTTTCAATGACGGATTTTAGGTGACGGATTCCATTGCGACGGATATCCGCCGCCTAAATCTGTCGGATATATTCCACGTAGGCAGACTTTAGATTTTAATCTCATTGTATCTGAAAATGCCATTATACCTCTACTCAAAACCCTATCCCTCTCCCCACGTTACTTTCCCCTTTTAATCTCTCCAACAAACCTCGACGGTGCCACTTTCCTCCTCTCAACTCCATTTCCAGCAACGATCCTCTATGCTTGTTTCGCGCTCTCTCGTCCCTCACCTCCATCGAACTGCATCGATAAAGTATATATAGCCCTCTTTTTCTCGTTTCTTGCCATTTCAAACATTCTCGATCACTTCTCAAGTGCTTGTCCTTCTCCTTTGCCAATGGCGATTTAGGGTTTGCGGGAGGGCTAGCACATCCAGTGATTGGGCGAAGAACGAGCCATATCCTCCATTTTTGGATCCGTTTGCTTTCCATTCTGCCTTCCACAAGTTCAATTCTCATTCTCATTTGTGGAATAGCTGTCCTTTGAACCGATGGTTCATTGATAGCATCGATGGTTGATTGATAGCATTGTGGTTCATCATCATTCCGGTTATGCAATTGTGTTGTTATATGCCAACTATTTGATGTGTTGGGGATATACCGCACTAGGAATTATGTAGATTTTGTTGCTAGGTATCACGCAATCTACCAGTGTTTAAAGAGGAAGAACAGGATGTGGGCACTATGTCTCAGGTTCAAGGATATGACGTGGATGGTATCTCTATCGAGCTGAATAAATAGGAATACTTGAAACTGTTCACATTGCAAATAACATTTTAAGAAATGGATTCAATAAGATCCACGAGAGGGTCACGTTATTCCCCCAACTAGTTAGGGATCCGAATAAAATAGTTATATATCTATAAATATAACCACTTGAAAATTCTTGTTATTAAGAGAGAGAGATTAAAAACGTTGGTAAAGTTTCAACAAATTCTTCTCCCATGGACACAATGGAGTAGTGACTTTAGATTACAAAGCTATTACATTCTAGTAGTTTCTACGGAAAAGAGCAATCTTTTTGTTTAGGGGTTCTCATTAACAGTCATGCTCATTAATAGATCCAGTTTATATGACATGAATAATGGCAGTGGATAAAGGGTGAATTAAAGTCTCAACTGTTCCAAGAGACCTTGCCTATTCCATTGCTAAGGAATGATCAGGTAATATTCCATTGCTAAGAGAAATAAGGAGTCGAAACATTGCCTTTTCAGAGGTTGTCACCGACATAAACTTCTGTGAATTTGGTATGCTGATTGCTATCATTTTACAGGGAATTGTCTACCTGCCAAGATTCATGTCCCCTTGTCACGAGCTGGTTTGGCAAAATTTGAGGTAAAAATGATAAATTGACTTGATTTTGTGTTAGAAATGTTTCTTCAACCTTTGCTACTCAGTTCAATGGGTATAGCCGTGGAATAAATATAGGAGATGGCTTGAAAGGTAGGCTAACAGGATGTTGTTGGCCTGATAAGGATCTTTTGGCGACCTATGAACTTTAGCTTTCAGAAAAGTATGATTGGAGGAGTTGCAATGTTCATGTTTAATAAGGATAGTCTATTCCTGGAATATTTTAGCACTTGAGATTGTCAACAATTTTGGTAGTCCGTATTTTTTCTTAAAACTTACCGTATGTGCCATGTTAAATAACAGTCATCTACAAAATTTTCTGCAAAATAGGTGTCATATTAGCTTCCTTGGAAGAGTTTTTTATCTAAATTGTCTTGTTTATGCACTTTATATTTAGTTGGTGTGCATGTTGCAATTTGCAAGTAGCAGAATGGAGTTTGGAATTGGTTTTGGCCTGATATGAGCAGTTGAGAAAGAATTACAGCTAATTGTAGCATTTGTTTTCCTACTCATCCTTTTTTCTAGTAACACAAATGAAAGCTTCTCAGAGATCTTATCTACTGATATGGTATTATGCATACAGTATTGTTCATGCAGATTGGTCTCGCTTTAATCAATATTTTTATAATTTGTATACGTCAAAATCTCTCTACTCATATCTCTGAAATAGGAAGAAATATAATAACACATTGTTATTTTTACAGTTTACAGTTGATTTTCTAGCATCCTTCTTAGATTTGAATTTTGATATTGCTTTGACTTGGGACTTTGTTAATGCAAATCTAGCTAAAGGAGGAAGGTGCCACAATACTGGAAATTAGATTTGAATTTTGATCTTGCTTTGACTTGGGACTTTGTTAATGCAAATCTAGCTAAAGGAGGAAGGTGCCACAATACTGGAAATGGGCAGAAATTCCAAGATTGGTAATCAAATGATGATTATGTTTATTGTTTCATATTAACTTATATTATGTTTGATAATGCCTTTTGATATTTGAATCTCATCTCTGATTCCTGAATATATTTTTCTTTCTTTAGGATTGTTTTCTATGCCCTAGTTTTATTCATCAATTATTAGCAAGTAGTACCATTCCGATTTTTCAAGTCTGGTGATGTATGTAGGAGTTATTGCAATTTCAGCTGGTTCTTTTTATAAATAAATTTTGGATGACTACTTTCTGATAGGATTATCACCTCTTTAAAAAATCTGCATCAACTATATATATAAAACTTCTCATATGGTAAAAGGTGCCAATTGAAAAAAAAAAAGACAAAACCTTACAACAAACTTACAATTATGCTTGTTAGTAGATAATACCATGACCTTTTGAAGATTGTCTTTTTAGGAAATTTATGTCAGATGGTTAAATTGTGAGTTTTTTATTCAAATCATTCTTGTTTATGCACAACTATTTGCCTATTCATGTTTGTTTTATATGATTTAAGAACGCCATTGAAATATTGGTTAAACAAACGTAGTTTAATGTGTATTAGTTCATGTCCCATATGTAGGATCGTATCATAGGAGGATGCATGATGTTCATGATCATTCGAGGATTCCATTCCTTTGCAGAAAATGTCAAGGTAATATCATATATTTTTCTCTATTGAGAAGATTGAATGTTGAATCATGATATGGGTGGAAGGCTATATTATTTATATTCCATGTTGCATTATATCATTCTTGTGATGCACAACTAACTGCCTATGTATATTTGCATTTTTGTGTGTGTTGTGTGTGTTTGTATGAATGCGTGTATGTTGGCAAATTTGTGTGCATAAATGTTTGTTTGTGTGATTGTGAATTTGTATGCATGTGAAAATATTTATTTGTGTGATTGAGTGTGAATTTGTGTGCATGTGCAAATGAGTATTTCTATGAATGTCTAGGAGTATGCCTATGCGTAAATGTGTGTTTGTGTTATTTTTATGAGACTGTGAGTGTGCGTATATTTGTCAGTGTATGTGCGAATGTGTACTTGTATGCGAGTGAGAATGTACCAATGTGTGAATGTGCATGCATTTGTGTACTCATCAATATTTGAACGTTGTGTATGTCTAAATGTGCTAATTCTTTGATCTTATTATAGTGTGCAAATTTTGACCTGTTAGATTAGTATGGTTGAATATATTATTGAGGTTAGCATATATAAAATAAATAAATAACTTTGAAATAATATCATAACATAAAACTCTTCAGCACATTTCATTTTCAGTACTACATATCTTTCATTTCTAGATTTTTTTCTTTGGTCAATTTTGTTTCATGTCGGTTTAATTCAATTTCATGTGATGCTTGCTTATAATCCCCCTATTCCATTTTTGCCACAAACTTGGACTAAACCGTGGTTGCCATTATGTGTTATATCATTTCTAATATGGAGATTGCAGCTTAGGAAGAACTCCTTGCAGTAGAGAGAAGCATTTGGAGCGGAAACATTCCATAATTATATAAGAACATAATATTGAAATCAAGCATTGGATCTGGAGATGATTTATTGCAAGAATAGGTCAAGATCAAAGTCGTTCTCCCTTTTTAGTATGGAGATGCAACGAAAGAGGGGCTTCAGGAAATGTCTGCAATTCATCAGAGACTATTGATAGTATGTCTGATATAGTGAATATGTATGCTTTAAATCATGTCTATTAATGGTGATGTAGCTGAATATTGCCTACGTGAACTCCACTGTGATTTACAATAGGCAGAAGGTCCTTATGGGCCCTGTGGCCATGGTGGCAGCCTCCATAGCTGTCGGGTTGCGAGGTGGTCTAGGCATTGTCATCATCCAGGTATATATGTCTTAGATATTTATCTTTCAATTGAGAAAATGGTACACATGCAATTGAGTTAAGACATCAAAGTTCCTTGGATGAAAAGTTCCCATTTGATTGGTGATATGGGACATTAATATATGTATGTAACAATGTGCATGCATTGCATTCTCAGAGGATTGTCCTCTTTGTCTGCACCAAGGAATACAACATGCATATTTGGTTCAGCATAAGATTAGAGTATTTTAACCTTTTGCTCTTCTTGCACTTTTCTTGTCCTCCCTTAAGTTATTATTATCGCAAATTCTGGGTTAGTCTCTCTCTCTACACATGCAAATATCTAACCAGTATCTATTGTTATTGACGGTGCAAGGTTATATTTGGGATGTTTATAACTCCCCATAATAATGGTCTGCTACATTGCTACATCTTGATGGGCCTCTGAAAGGACATAAATTAGAGGAGTCCACCACCTATCCTTGTGGACAGACAATTTACCTTGAAGTTTTGGTTTTTTGACCTGTGCAAAAATGGAGAGGATATTAGAGGAAAGATTTTTCAAATATAATATAATATACCATATTCAAGCACTTCTGGTAACATGCTGGCTTTAGCAATCGATATAGTTGGCATAGATGATATTGCCAACTCATTCCTCCAATTTTATTATAATGCAATTAATTGTAACGAGTATAAATTTAAGCAAAAGTTGAAGAATTTGTGAATGTGTCATTTCTGGAATGTATCCCATTTATTTATATTTTTACAAATAAATCGGATTGTCTTAATCTTAGCAATGATGACGGTCTCTTGTGACAGATTTGCTGTCGTAGTAACATAAAGTCACGGAAAATCCGGCGCGGAAGTCTTTGGCGATGCCGTTTTTAATAACGGCAAATAAGCGGCGGAGTATCCGTTACCAAAATGATATCCGTCGCCGGAAAGGCTTATTCCGTCGCCAAAGGTCTGTCGACTTACGCATATTTTGTTGTAGTGCACTAGTTATTAGTGTATAAATGTCGATAATGATGTTTATTATTCATGAAAACCAATTCCTTAACTTATGCATTATAGAGTACCTCTAAATCAACATGTTTAATGTAGGGATATTTACACCCATAATCCTGAGTAATTTCGTAATTACAATCACAATCCTGTATAATCATGAATTACACAAGAAACCTCGAGTAATGTATAACTCTTACATGACATAATCATGTGTTATGTTCCGTTGGGATGCCCATTATATTTTATGATTTTCATTAAAAAAGACAAAATTACCCCTAATACTCATTCTTATTTGCAAATCATGCCATCTCATTCTTTCTCCATCATTTGGGAGGGGTTGGGAGGCGGAGGCGAAGAGTGCTGCTGGAGGAGGTGGTCGGTGCAGGGGTTGGGGGTCGTTGGAAGGCGCAGGCTGAGGGTGAGGGGGCTATTGGAGGTGGTGGTCAGTGTAGTGTGTGTGTGGGGGGGGGGGGCACTGGGAGGCGGAGATCGAAGGATCTACCGGAGAAGGTGGTCGGTGCGGGGAGGGGGGGGGTGTTGGGAGGCGGAGATCAAGTGAGAGGAAGGAGGTTGTTGGCATGGGGGGGGGGGGAGGGGGGGCACTAGGAGACGGAGGCCGAAGGGTCTGCTGGAGAAGGTGGTCGGTGCGGGAGATAGGGGCATTGGGAGGCGGAGGCCGAAGGGTCTGCTGGAGTAGGTGGTTGGTGCGGGGGATGGGGGCGTTGGGAGGTGGAGGCCGAAGGGGATGTTGGAGGAGGTGGTCGACGCGGAGGCTGGGGGTGCTGGGAGGCCGAGGTCGAGGGAGAGGGGGCTGTTAGAGGAGGTGATCGGTGTGAGTGGTGGGGGTGCTGGGAGGTAGAGGCCGAGGGAGAGGGGGCTGTTGGAGGAGGTGGTAGGCACAGGGGTGGGGTGCTGGGAGTCGAAGGCTGAGGGAGAGGGGACTGCTGGAGGAAGTAGTCGGCATGGGTGATGGGGGCGCTGGGAGGCGGATGCTGAGGGAGAGGGGGCTACTGGAGGAGGTGTTCGGCGCGGGGTGGAGGGCGTTGGGAGGTGGAGGCTGAGGGGGACGGGACTGGAGGAGGAAGGGGAGGGATG
This sequence comes from Ottelia alismoides, assembly GCA_037367405.1. NCBI lineage: Eukaryota > Viridiplantae > Streptophyta > Magnoliopsida > Alismatales > Hydrocharitaceae > Ottelia > Ottelia alismoides. The sequence goes on along the minus strand of JAZKJV010001160.1, from coordinate 529,684 downwards.
GTGGTCGGCAGGGTGGGAGGGGGAAGCTGGAGAAGGAAGTAGGGGGGGTGATGAGGAAGAGGGATTTTTTAATTTTTTTTGCTTTTAATCGTAGTCGTTGGATATATAATTGGTTAGATTAAGTTTAGGTCTGGTTGAGTTCACTGACTAAAATAACAGAAGGTTATGGGTGTAGGATGGGACACTTATTCGGGGTTTCTCATGTAATTCACGATTATATAGGGTTATCATTGTAATTACGAAACTACTCAGAGTTATGGGTGTAAATATCCCTTTAATGTATAGGCTAGCTATTATTCCCTTGGTTACAGAATGAGCTAATATATCACTTGTAAGTACATAGGTTACAATATTTTCTTGTTCTGCCACTATATCTTGTATATAGTGATAATAGATTTGTGCTTTCCTTTAGGTAATATTGATCAAGCTTATTGCAACTTGATTACCACAATACATTCTAATTGAACATTTAACCAATTCAAAGCTTAAGTTTTTTAGAAAAGCATTTAATCCAAATCGCATGAATGATGGCCATGCTGCATGCAATATATTCTTCCTTCTGTGTATGTCTAGATACACATCTTTATTTCTTGCTACCTTAAGAAAAGACTACTACACCAAACATAAAAAGGTAACCCGATGAAGATTTTTTATCATCCACATCTCCTCTGAAATCTACATTGAAGTATCCTACTGCTTCAAGTGATTCAGCTTGATACACCAATTTCAGTTGTACAATCCCTTTCAGATATTGAAAAATCCTTTTTACAGCTTCTCAATGCGTTGGTCCAGGATTACTTTGATACCTATTAACTAGGATAACTGGATAAGCCAAGTCAGGTTGAGTGCACATCATTGCATACGTCAGACTACCCATCACTTGTGCATATGAAACTTCTAAAGATTTCTATCCCTTTCCAGGACATTGAATGTTACTGAGTCTCTTTTCAAGCACAACCGGTGTAGGAACTGGGGTGCTATTTTTTTCTATATTCCAAATCTCTTAAATATAATATGCAGATATTTTTCTTGACTAAGATTAAATGTCCTTGAATCTCTGTCTCTTGAATTCCTAGTACATAAGATGCTTCGCCACTGTCTTTCATCTCAAATTCACTACATAATTTCTCTTTAATTTCATTGAGCATTGTTATGTCATTATACACAAGTAGAATGTCATCCACATACAATGACATGATAACAAACATGCTCTAACTCTTCATGACATATACACAATTATCCAACTTATTCGTAATAAATCTAAAATGGATAATTTTCTCATGAAACTTGAGATACCATTGTCTAAAGACTGTATTAAGCCATATAATGACTTTCTTAACTTATAAACCCTTTTCTCCTGACCTTCCACCTGAAATCCATCAAGTTGTCGTATATAATCTCCTCTCTTAATTCTCCATTAAGGAAGGTGTTCTTCACATCCATTTGAAATAATTCCAAACCCATATATGAGACTCTAGCTAAGCTCATTCGAATTGATGCAAACTTAGCAATAAGAGAGGTTTCTTGGAAGTCTATTCCAGTTTGCTGAGTATAACCCCTGACGATATATTTTATTTTGTATTTATCAATAGTATATCAACTTGATACTTTTTCTTGAATACCTACTTACATCCTATGAATTGTCTACCTTCTGGAAAACCACATAACTCCCACACAATGTTTCGTTCAATTGAGTCCAACTCATCCCTCATGGCAGTCGTCCATGATTCTGATTCATTCGTAGACATTGCTTCGTCAAAGGATATGGGATCTATACAATCTACTACCTTCTAGTCTATGGTGTAACATGACGCCTTGCATCCACATTTCTAGAGATGACCCAACTCAAGATCCCTGCCATTCTAAAATTCATGTCGAGTTGATTCTACGGGCTTGGTGGAATTCTGATTATGTATGTAGTTAACAGTCAACACTACTTCTCCCTAAAATTTCTTTGAGAGACCTGAGTGTGAAAACATAGACCTGAGTGTGAAAACTTACCTATCTGCATTTATCAGTGTTTTATTCTTTCTTTCAGCTACACCATTTTGTTGTGATGCATAAGGCATTGTAGTCTGCCTACAAATGCATGCTTGAATACAATACTCCTCAAACTCCTTTGAGGTATATTCTCCACATTTATCTGTCCTAAGAATCTTAATTGGTTTTCCTAATTTTGTCTCTACTTTTGTCCTGTATCTCTTAAATGTTTCAAAAGTTTGTGTCTTTCTTCCTAAGTGATGGACATAAGAGAATTTAGAGAAGTCATCAATGAATGTTATGAAGCATTCCTTATTTATATATGTACTGATGCTCAATGGTCCACATATGTCAGGATGGATCAAGCTTAATAATTCATTTGACCGAATTCCCATCGAGAAGGATTTTCTCGTCTTTTTACCAGTCAAATAATGTTCACAGGACAATGTCCTTACACTCGTAATCTTTGGCAAAAGATCATATTTAATCATTTGATTCATTTTGGAATTTCTTGAATGACCCGGTCTCATGTGTCATAAATCATAATCTGGTAAATAACATAGAGAGTACTTAGAAACCACATTCATTGATCCACTGGTAGTTATCACAGGAAGACTGAATAGGTCATGTTCGTGTACAAACTTTCCCATGACATATACCTTCTTATTCTTTCCTATGGATACACGCTTATTATAAAAATAAATTCAAAGTCTTTCATAAGCAGAATTAGAATATATACAAGGTTTTGGCATATTCCTAGAGCATATAGTACATCATAAAGTACCATTATATTGTTGCCCAGGTCAAGTCTGTATATTCCAACATCTTCGACATCCAAGTAGGTATTGTTCTCCATGAAGATCCTATGTTCTTCTTTCTTCAGCTCCTTGAAGTCCACTAGCCTCTCCTCCATCTTGGCAATGTGACGAGTTGTACCAGAGTCAATTCACCACCCGTCATAGTTCATGATTATAGACTTTCACTCCATAACAACTGTAAATCAAAATTTCTTCTTACCTTTGTTTTCAGACGCTTTAGAATTTCGCAGCTTCTTCTTATTGGGGTAATTTGACCTTGAAATGGTCATATTTGTCGCAACCGTAGCATGAACCACATGAGTATTTCCCGCCTTTTCCCTTTAATTTTACTTTCGAGGGTCCAAGTCTTCTCTTTGCATGCATCAAATTTGCTACTTCTTCTTCTTCTTTCTCAACCTCAAAGATCTCAACTTTAGATCTTTACTTCGATAGGTCCTGCTCAATTTCCTGATGTGCAGGTAGATCCGTTGCAAAATTGATGTTGCCATTCATCCTCAGAGATGTGACAACCATGTTGAATGACGGCGGGAGATTTCCTAAAATGGTTGCTACTTGCATCCTTTCCGGAATTGAGGTCCTTGGCCATCACGATCATCTTATTCACATGCTCGAGGACGCTTTCAGACTCCTTCATTCTACACGAGTTATACTGGTGTAGAAGAAGCTAGACACCCACTTCTGACTTGGAGTGATGTTTCTCCTTGATTGTGATCCAAAGCTCATACATTGATTTACAGGTCTTGAAAACCCGAAATAGATTCAATTCCATGTTGTTCAGCATAAAGCTTGTAGCCTTATTATCCGTTTTCTCTTACTATTCCCTTGATGTAATTTCCTCAATGGTTAGATTCTCAGATAAGATAGGGTCGGATTTGTCTATTATGGAGTGTATGCTATCGTGTAACAAGCCAAAGTAGATCTTTCTCCTCCACAACCCATAATTAGTACCGTTAAGATATTCAATTTTCCCTACCGCAGTGGCAATGGTCTTGCTTGTCATTTTTGTATCTAATAAAATAAATGTAAGATTGATAAGAAGTCGAGCAATTTAATGAAGGTACTAGATTTATTATAAAAGGAAAAGCTTAATAACAATTAGAGGAATAACTTGCAATATTATCTTAATTAAAAAAAGTGAATCCAATATAAGTTTGTGCAACTTAATAACAATGAGAACAACCTTTTTAATAAAAACTAAGTTAGTTTTTTAATCAATAAGAAGTTTAAACACTATGCTAATATAATATAATTACGATGAACAGTCAAATCTTATACTTGAGATGATAACTGCTTTTTTAATGGGTTAAAGAAGCCAATATTATCAAGTAATTTAAAAAAATCGTTCTTAAAAAAACACAAGTTCAGAAAAAACGACAAACTGGCTTGCTTCTTTAATTTAATTAAGTAAACAAGTGAAATTACCTATTATTAGACCACTATCATCTTCTTTAAAAAAACATAAAGCAACCATTACGTTTTTTTTTTGAAAACGAGGTCTTTCCCTTGTTTTTAGCAAGGATTCAAGACATTGCAAGTGGAGTTGATAGTTTTTATTTGATAAAAAAGTGGCAAGTGGATTCTAGGTCCACCTCAAACAATCGAAGGTTGCATGCAGATTAAAAAAAAGAGACTGTAATTATTTCTAGGGTGTGTTCGGTTGGGGGTTACCCCACATTGGGTGGGTTACCTCCCAAAATCCATATTCCTAACCACCATATTTTCATAAAAAAATATATATTATACCATCATATCATTTAGAAATCATAAAATACTCAAATTCTACTCACTATTTCAAACTTCAATACAATCACATCACAACAACTACCCACTTTTTCAAATTTCAATACAATCATATCATAATAACTACCTACTTTTTCAAATTTCAATACAATCACATCACACAAACCTTCCCAACTCTAAACCCATCGACCAAACATATAAACACAAAAACGGGTTATCCTCCCTCAAATAACCCACGGACCAAACACACCCTTAGGGTTTTGAGATGTCTCGGCTGCAGCTATCCGAGCCTTAGAGGGGCGATACCTCTAGGGTACGTTTGGATAGAGGGTCACCTCAAGGTAATTTGGACGAGAGTAACCTGATTTTGTAGTTTGGTGTTTGGATAGAGGGTCGGGGTTGAGAAAGTTTGTTGGGATGTGATTGTATTGAAGTTTGGAAAAGTAGGTAGTTGTTGTGATGCGATTGTATTGAAGTTTGGAAAAGTGAGTAGAAGTTGAATATTTTATAATTTTTAGATGATAAGATGATATAATATATTATTTTTTATGTTAGAATGGATGAACAAGAAATAAATTATTTAATGTATCAAATAAGAGAGAGAGAGAGAGAGGGAGAGTGTGTATGTGTATGTGTATGGACCCACAGGAGAGAGAAATATGAGTTTTCAGGGAAAACCCTCCTAAAGTGGGGCTTAACCCCGTATCGGAACGGGTCCCTAGGGTTTTCTTTTCTTGCGACTGCAGTCTGGAGGTGGCAGTTGCGGCGGTAACCTTGGTGACCTAAGAGTTGATTGGAGTGGACAATGGTTTGATGATGGAGTCGATGACACACGCTTTGATACCAGTTAAGGATCGGTGTAGGTCACCGACCTCTTGCTTCGAGAGAGAACACGTTGGTGGGCTGGGATTAGGGTGGTAGGGAAAGGCCTCTCTGTGAGCGAGGATGGATCGAGATGCGTTGATCCATTCCACCTCCCGATGGAGGTATATATATGGCATATACCCTCATGTCGTCCGTTGATGGCACGAAAATCCGAGCGACTAAGGCAATCAGGTATATCTAAGATGGTCGTCGCGACCTCAGTCACTCGATCGTGTCGATCAAGAAAAATAGACCACCAATCAAAGAGAGAAAATCAAATCAAAACACGATAGCGGTCTTGCTATTAATTTAACATGGTATAGCGACCAGGGTCGAACACAAGGAGCACGGATTGGCCTCGCGGCCTACGAAGTAGTCAAAAAGGAATAAAAGAAAATAAAAAGGAATATTTTTGGTGGTTTTAAAGTATTTTATATTTTTTTGGATTTTTAATGTATTAAGAAAACAAAGAAAACAAGAAAACAACACACTTCAACAATTTATTTAATGCAATAAAAATCAATCAAAAATTCTAACAAAAATATTTTTAGGTGTTTTATAATTTTTACTGTTTTTGATGAATTTTTGGGATTTTTCTGATGTTTATTTAATTTTCTAAAAATCAAACAAGAACTGAAACTGTAGGTACTGTCCAGCCGAGCTAAAAGGACCTAGATAAAATATCTAGAAGCCCCAATTTAGCCTGGAGGTATTTTTCTTGTATAGAAAATAAAGCAAGGAAAAATTGGGCACCTAAATTATTGTTTTTGGATTTTTGGTTTATTTATTAGAATTTTTATAAGATTTTAAGTGTTTTTCAATTTTTAGGTGTTTTAAGTAATGAAAAATAGCCAAAATTGGCTAGAAAATCAAGCAAGCATAAAAAAACAACAAGTGATTTTTTTGGAGTTTTTAGATACGATTTAATATTTTTTTAGGATTTCTAAAGTTAGACAGTAACGGAATTAGATGTTTTTGAATTTTTAAAAATATCAAAATAAAACAAAAATGTCTCCAAAAATCCTCGAAAATTTTACACTATGGCAGGAGCCATGTATCCAATTTTCGTTGGATTTGGAGTATATTTGCTATTTTATTCAAAAATGAAAATAGGGTACTGTGCACAGGGACCTAAGTGCAAATACCCGAAGTTCTGAGGGGTCTGGTGCAAAATACCCAGGAAGTCACGCACGCGGTGCGTGCCTGAGGCACACAGGGACCCGGATGTAAGAGAAACTAAGTCTCTGGACTATTTGGTAACAGGTACCAAAAGTCCGAGGGTTTATCTTCAAATAACCCAAAAATATCCGCACATGCTCAATAACAATACGCACAGGGGTATAAGTGCAATATCTCAAAAGTTTTCATTCATTACTTCACAACTCAGAACTACAGGATAGAAAGTGCAAATACACCAGAAAACCACGTGACGAAGCACGTGTCACATCACACACAGGGGCATAAATGCAAACTAAATAAAGAGCAGGGTCCTCTATGCAATTTTACCAAAAACTAAACAACTACACTAAATAATTACAGTACTAGATGCGAAATAAAATAAAAGAGGGGCCTAAGGGTAAATTACCCTTTATTAATGCGGGACGCTGGATGGGTGCCACGTGTGTGATCGGACGGTGGCAGGCAGTGGCTGAATCCCTCATCTGGATCAACGGCGAGGAGGGTGCCACGTATAGTGATCGACGGCTGTGGCACACGGGCTCCTCTTTGCTAGATGGGCGGTCCAGATCAAGTCTCCTACGGATCGAATGGTGAAGGCTCCTCGCAAGCGGATGGCTCTGATCGAATCTGGGCGAGTGGACACGATCGGACGGCGGCTGAGGATGGAGGACGAACAGTTCGCCGGCGAGATTCGCCGGCCTCGTGCGTGCGCTGGGGTCCTCCTGGAAGCACGCTGAAGATCGGAGAAGGAGCGTGGGGTGCTTCCGCGTCAGATGGGGGTCTCCGATGACCCAACCGAGCCCTGGAGGGCTCCGGTGAGGTCGGCGGAGGTCCGTCTCCTGGCTCGAACGGGAGGACCTCAGATGGTCCTCAAAATACCTGCAAAATAGGTCCAGAAGACTTGCGGGTCGAGGGCAAACTGCCTTGACCCGGTTAGGTGGGTGAAGGTGGTCGGTGGTGCGAGATGGGCGAGCTCCGGCGAGGGGGGTAGACGGAGGAGCTCGAGCCCCAGCTCCTGTGCGAGCTGGGTTGAATGGGAGGATGGAGAACGTGCGTGAGGGAAGGGCGAAGGTGACCGTGGAACCCGATGATCGAATGAAGCAGTGTGGTGGTCGGAATCGACGAAATGCGACGGCGGAGCGATTTGGGGATAATCTAAAATTAGCGAAAAGAAAAGACTAACGGGGCTACCTGGGTGGACGATGAGACTGGGGATGAGCAGGCGATGCTCTGGGTCGTTGCCTCGAGGAGCGTCTCCCTCCGAGGCTTGAGCTCCTGCTGTGGGCGGAGCACGACGGTGCTTGATCGTCGGATCAATGGCCAATGCCCCTCTCCTCGCTGCGACACTTGCTAGAGCAAGCTGTCACTCTTGCCAACGCAGTGGAGGTCATGGGTAGCGAAGCAAATGAGCCAAAGATGCGAATGGAGGAGGCGGAGCTGGAGCTTTATACGCTGGAGGGTCCGGGAAGAAGGGCGCGGGTAGGGCGTTCTGGAGCGCGGATCCCGAGGTGAAGGCTCCGGCGAGGGTCTCGGATATGTCAGGAAGGAATCGGACCCGGGGATTAGGCGAGGATGAATCGGGTTTAGGCACGAAAAATTCGAGAAGTCGGGTCGGGTGCCAAAGCCCGTGGGAAGTGGTCCTGGGGGGGGGGGGAGTTGACCGGGCGGTCAACAATCCCCAGGGCCAATGGGTGGCGGCCACGTGGCTAAAATTTGGAAATGAAAATAAAGGTAGCAAATGGCTGAATTAGTGAAAAGTTAAAACATGAAATATTTTTAATTTAATTTTTTCTATTTTTTGGTGATTTTTAATTAATTTTTCGAAATAAAAATAAAGTATTTACATTATATAGCTATATATAGGTATATGTACAATATAAGGTTTTTAATTTTTGATTTTTAATTTATTATTTTTGTACATTTTTACTCCCATTTTATATTTTATTTATTTATATTATAAAATGAGGAAAAAAAGACATTTTTATTTTATTTTTATTGTTTATATACATAGGTGAAATAAATATATCTGTACATTTATATACATGGTATATTTACAAAGTCTTTTTGGATTTTTAGTTTTGTTATTTTTATTTTGTTTTTGTTTTAATTTATTTTATTTATTTACATTATATAATATAGAGTATTTACAAGATTTTTGGGAATTAATTTTATTTATTTACAAAGTTAAATAAATGTAGATGGAGGTTCTATGTGCATGGTGACTATATACAAGTGGTGTTTTTATTTTCTTTTTAATTCTTATCTTTTTATCTTGATTTTGTATTTAGAAATATTTACAAATATTTACAAGCCAATTTAAGTCTATTTTTGTGAGGAAAATACTTTTATTTATTTACATAAATATTTACACATGAGCCCCTATCTCCCTCTACTTTGGCTTTATGCGGTCAGGCCCATGCTGAGCCCTCCCTTGGGTTAGGTTGCTCAATATTTATTCTAAATATTTCCCTCCTTTTCTTTTTAATCTTTATTCTTTTATTTTTGCACAAAAACATGCTAATTATAGGTTTTTACACAATGCATGCTTTTGGTAATTATTTCTATTTACAACTATATACATGCATTTGCAAAGGTTTTTGTAGCTAAAATATAAGAATAAAGAGTGATGAATGAGTATTCATCACCCCCCTATACTTAACTTTGCTAGTCCCTTAGCAAACACTTATTTGAAAAAGAAGTGAAAAAGAAATAAAGAAAAAGAAAAAGAGAATGTACATGGATCAAGGTTGATTATTAAACTTGCCTTCATTAAATTAAGGTATGGAGCTCGATCAGATCTTTGGATTATTAATGTGTCGGAACCTTATTTGGACTTAAGTCTAAAACTCAACAGCCTCTAAGTTCCACTAATCTATAACCAAGACTCCTCAATGCTCCAGATCAGAACAAGTCATCAATCACAAACCCTGAAGACCATGAATCTTTTCTTGTCCTGTGAATGTGAGGTATAAGCTCTCCACCTCAGAAATGGCAACTTGACAACCCTCCCTAACAAGGTAACTCTATGACCTCAATCTGGCCACTCTTTCCTCGAGGAGCGGGGTATTCCCTTCTAAGTTCAAGTTCAACCGGCTCAAGAAGAGGAGGAAGAAGAGAATGGGTCAAGGCCAGTGTAGCCAAGTACCCTTGGGAGCTTGACCAGTGTAGCCAAGTCTCCCTGCTGCAAGCTACATCAGGTGGATCATGAAACTCAAGCTTTGCTTATTGCACTATATATACATACTCCGGTGGGATTATCATTTTCTCTCAGACCCACCACTTTTTTGGAGTTATTTTATTTTTGCATTTTTTTTTCAAGTGCATCTATACAACATATACAGGTGCAGCATATATACAAGGAGTTTTTCCTCTTGAGCCAGTAGACTATCCCTCTTTTGAAGCTTTATTGCAACCCACAACTCCCGTCGTTAGACCTCATGGCAACCAGACCAAGTTGAGACGCACTTCCTTCACTAAAAGAAGAAGAGAGGTTCCGCCTAGAAGTACTACCCTCATATGCTACCCCAAGTCAAGGAAGACTGCCTCCTCACCATCTCATCCGTAGAGAGCTCGGTGCATAGTGCTGGTGTCCAAGTAAAGCCATTGTCTATATGAGTCATGTGTTGTTGTTAAATGATCTAGTTAGGCTCATTGAGATGACATGTGATCATAGCCTAGTGGACTCAAAGAATTAAGTCACCATGGACCTGAAAAGCCTTAAACATAAGCCCTATAAGGTTCCTCTTAGAAGTTAGGTGGATTAAGATCTTAATCAAGCTCCATTTCTCAATTTGATTCCAGGCTAGTTTAAATGTCAACTATCATCCAGAAAAACTATATACATATATACAAAAGATGCTATTTACACAAATTTTACAATTATGCAAAAATTTTTGAAAAATGTTTTGAAATCATGAATGGATGATGCCTGAAGTGCAAGTTTTGCAAAAAGATATTTACACACATCTACACGAGATTTTTGCAAACTTTTGATTTTCAAAACATTTTGGAAAAATTTTGTACTATATACATAATTTTGATAAGAAAATATTTACACAAACTTTACACAAAAGATTTTCGAAAGCATTTTTACAAAAATAATTTGTACACTAGCTATTTATGTGCAAATAAAAGAAGTTTATGTACATGAAATTTTTTTTTAATTTTTGTGATTTTTAGGGTTTTTAGCCATTTTATTTATTTACACACTCACACAAAGTACGAGTTATGGCTAAAGTATATATGAAATATACACATCCCCCCTATACTTAGCTCGAACGATGTCCTCAGAGTCAAGAGCGATGAAGAAGACATAACTCGTGCTAGGTATAGGGAAGTGAAAAGAAAGGCTATATACAAAGACGAAATATAAAAGTCAAGAGGGTCTCGGGTCTTCCCCCTATACTTAGGGTCAAGTAATCCTAAGTATAGCAGGCTGTATACTAAGGGAAAATCGAGTGGAGACTGTACAGGGTCTACCCCCCTATACTTAGGGTAAAATATCCCTAAGTATAGGCAACAAAACAGGGGTAGACAAAAGCAAAAGAAATACCCAAAGGTCTCACATCCCCCCTATACTTAGCGTAAAGTGAACCCTAAGTATAGCATAATCACAAGATAAAGAAAGGGATGTGGGACTAAAGAATGTAGTGATATGGACATCTGGATCTATACAAGGCGGAAGATCAGTGAAACTCAGGCGTGAGATGCATTAGATGTGAGTCAAAGACCACATCTCACGCAAAATGAATAGGGGCAAGATCAACGACCCGCGGCTCATGATCTAGAAATGGCTTGAGCCGCTGGCCGTTCACTCGAAAGGTACTCTCAGAAGACAACTCGGATATATCAATGCTACCGTTGTCGTGTACTTTTCTGACCAAGTAGGGTCCCTTCCACTTGCTCTGTAGCTTCCCTGGATATAAACGAAGCCTCGCATCAAACAGCCATACTCTCTGTCCAATCTCAAAATGCTTGTGGCTGATGTGAGAATCATGCCACTCCTTCACTCTCTCCTTATACTGTAGGCTGTTTGAGAAGGCGGTATCTCTCAACTCCTCCAGGGCTGCTAACTCTGCCCTCCTCTGGTCTCCTACACCATCTGGATCCATAAGTATATCTGTAACAGCCCATAGTGACCTGTGCCTCAACTCAACAGGTAAATGGCACGGCTTGCCATATACGAGGCGAAAGGGAGATGTGCCCAATGGTGTCTTGAAAGACGTACTATATGCCCACAAGACCGAGTCCAAAAGCTGTGACCAATCCTTTCGGTCAGGGCGGACGACTTTCTGCAGTATAGTCTTGATCTCCCTATTCGACACCTCGGCTAGACCATTCGTCTGTGGATGGTAAGGTGTAGCAACACGATGATCTATGGCGAACTCTCTAGCAAGGGCCTTCACCTGGTCGTTGATGAAATGAGACCCCCCATCAGAAATCAGAACTCGTGGAACCCCGAACCGCATGATGATGTGCTTCCTCAAAAATCTGCAAACTATCCTCGCATCAGCGGCTCGGGCGGGGATAGCCTCAACCCAACGACTAACATAATCTATGGCCAACAGAATGTACTCAAATCCATGACTCTTAGGGAATGGACCCATGAAATCGATGCCCCATGCGTCAAAAACCTCACAAAAGTGAATGGGCTGCATCAGCATCATATCACGCTGTCCACAAGTGCCCATCCTCTGACAGTCAGTACACCTCTTCACGAACTCATCAGAGTCCTTGAAGAGGGTAGGCCACCACAAGCCGGATTGGAGCACTTTCTGCGCCGTTCTCCTCCCAGAATGATGTCCTCCTGTCTCAATCTTGTGGCAGTATGTGAGGACACTATGGTGTTCCTCCTGAGGAATACACCGACGCCAGACGCTATCCCCTCCTTCGTGGTAAAGGATGGGATCCTCCCAGTGGTAGGACTTGGCCTTCGCAAGGAAGGTCTCAAGCCTCTGCCTGGGCCAATCTTGTGGGACTTTCCCAGCAACGAGAAAGTTCACAATATCGGCATACCACGGGAGTGAGGCGATAGCAAGGATCGCCTCATCTGGGAAGGTCTCACAAATGGGATCTATCTGCTCAGACTCCTCAGGTTGCTCTATACGGGAGAGGTGATCCGCCACCACATTCTTGACTCCAGGCTTATCCTTGATCTCAATGTCGAACTCCTGGAGTAGAAGGATCCATCTAGTAAGTCTGGCCTTGGCATCCTTCTTTGCCATGAGGTATCGGATGGCGGTGTGATCAGTGTACAAGGTCACTCTAGATCCAACGATATAAGATCGAAACTTATCTAGGGCGAATACTACGGCTAGCATCTCCTTCTCTGTGACCGTGTAATTCCGCTGGGCAGAATCCAATGTGCGGCTAGCGTAGTGGATAGCAAAGGGGACTCCATCCCTCCTCTGTCCCAGCACGGCCCCTACGGTAAAATCAGAGGCATCCGTCATGATCTCGAATGGGAGAGACCAATCAGGCGGCTGGAGTACAGGAGCCTGAATCACACACTGTTGGAGAGTCACAAAGGACGAAAGACACTTGTCATCGACAAGGAACTCGGTGTCTTTCGTCAAGAGGTCGGTCAACGGCCGGGCAATCCTGCTGAAATCATGAATGAATCTCCGATAAAAACCAACGTACCCCAGGAATGACCGTAGCTGTCTCAAATTGGACGACGGTGCGAGTTTTCTAATGACATCAACCTTGGCCGGATCAACCTCCATGCCCCTGTTGGAGATGATATGTCCAAGCACCGTCCCTTGAGTCACCATGAAGTGACTCTTCTCCCAAGATAGAACCAAATGGAACTCAATACATCGCTGGAGTACCCGGTCTAGGCAGTCAAGACAGGAGTCGAATCCGTCGCCGTAGACCGAGAAATCGTCTATGAAGACCTCCAAACACTCCCCTACCATGTCCAAAAAGATCGACAGCATGCACCTATGAAAAGTCGCAGGGGCATTGCATAGCCCAAATGGCATGCGTCGAAAGGCATATGCACCGAAGGGACAGATAAAGGTGGTCTTCTCCTGATCCTCAGGAGCGATGGCCACCTGGTTGTAGCCCGAGTACCCATCCACGAAGCAATAATGGCTCTTCCCTGCCAGTCTCTCCATGATCTGGTCAATAGAAGGCAGGGGGAAATGGTCCTTCTTGGTGGCCTGGTTGAGTCTCCTGTAGTCAACACAGACCCTCCAAGAGGTGGGTACTCGTGTAGCAATCTCCTCTCCCGACTCACTGATCACAGTCGTGATGCCCGTCTTCTTGGGCACCACATGCAAGGGGCTGACCCACTTGGAGTCGGAAATGGGATAAATAAAATCTGCACTCCACCATTTTGATATTTCCTTCATCACGACCTCTCTCAGGTTGGGGTTCAGCCGCCGCTGGAACTCACGCAACGGCTTCGCCCCCTCCTCAAGATAAATATGGTGGGAGCACACCGATGGACTAATCCCATGGAGATCTGCTACGCTCCATCCGATTGCCTTGCGGTTCTTTTCAAGAACCCCCATCAAACGGGATTCTTGCTCTCCAGTCAGATCGGCGGAGATGATGACTGGGTACATCTCAGGTTCGCCCGCAAGGAACCGATACTTCAACGAAATAGGGAGCGGCTTCAGCTCTGGACAACTGGGTGCTGGCAAATCTGGCTTCGGAAGAAGATGTGTGAATGTTGCTAAATCTGCCAAATCTGCCTGGGAGAAAGAAAATGAACTCTCGCAAACTGAATTTGGAGAAGGCTGCTCAACTGTACTGTCTCTGCTCTGCTCTGCATCTACCTCCTCCGCAGCTGTAGGCTCTGTGGGACTCAGGTCTGGCTTCTGATCATCACAATCTGTCCAATCAGACTCTGAATCCGAGGGATATGCATCAAACAAGGTGGCATCAGTACCACCATCACACAAGGTGGCCTCAGTACCACCATCACTAGAAACCGTGTCGCGGTCGAGAACCGGCTCTGCTGCCTCTGTAGTATCCTGGACCAGGGTTGTGCTCTCCAAGCTCTCCTCTGCTGTCATCTCTGCATCAGCGGTGTCTGGAAATGAGAGGATGGCCTGTGCTGAAGGGTCTGCCCATGCTGCTTCATCATCTGTGATCACAAAATCACAGTCCTGGTGGATGTCTAACCCGGCATCTGTCAGCTGCTCTGTATCGGTGCTGGTCTCTGAGCATGCTCTCTCTCTGGCTCTGTAGTCCTCGACCGTCTCTATTTGTACACTCTCGCCCTCGACACGAAAGTATACCTTCCCGCTATCATGATCAGTTACCGCCTTGGCTGTGGCCAAGAACGGGCAACCGAGAATGATGGGGGTATCAGCCACTAAATCAGGGATCTCCATGTCCAACACTACGAAGTCCACGGGGAATTGCAGGCCCTGAATAGTGACGATAACGTCTCGCAACAACCCCTTCGGCCTCTTGACAGATCGATCAGCAAACTGAAGGACTGTCCTGCTCTGTCTAAGAGTGCCCAACTCGAAGCGGTCGAGAAGGGCTGCCGGAAGGAGGTTGATAGACGATCCGCTATCCAATAGAGTCCGGTCGAACCTCTGCTCACTAATCTGACATCTGACATATGGGGCTCCTGAATCTGGCCTCTTGGCCGGCAGACGGTTCTGGATCGCGAAACACGTGGCTTTCGTTAGCACATGTATCTCTGACTGGTGGTTCCTCCTCCTCCTCCTGACTGTAGTCCTGTCTCTCAATGATCGCTGAAGAAGGGGGATGTGCTGCAAAGCCTCCTGAAGGGTCAGCTGTATGTGAAATCTGTCGATCATGCTCTGGCTGAACTCCTCCTGCTCTCTCTTTTTTGGGTCTTTTTCTCTTTTCTTCCCCTTCCCCATCAGAAGGGCTCTAGGGAAGGGGATCACAGGGTCCTTCTCAGATGAAGGACTAGGAATAGGTCTAGACGGCTCGACGGCCGGATCCGCACATACATCAATCACCACAGTGGGACCAGAAGAAACTAAACCTTTTCCTTTATTCACAAAATGGTTCCGAGCTGCATCAGTGGAAGGAAAAACAACATCTCTCTCAAAATGAACACCGGTGGCCTCAGTACCACCACGGGCTGGCTCTGCTGGACGTCTCGCGGCCTCAGTACCGCGTGCTGGCTCGGCAACTCGGGTGGCGTCAGTACCACCTCCTCGAACTGGTGAAGTGGCGGCCTCAGTACCGCCAGTGGGATCAGCATCCTTGGTGGCATCAGTACCACCATCATCATCATGAGCGGCCTCAGTACCGCTCTCCTCCTCCTCATCTAGCGTCCCGGATGTATCCTCGTGGTGTAGCTCAGACGAGGCGCCGCCGCCTGCTGGTGTCCTACCGCTCCTAAGCGTAACAAAATCAGCATCAAAAAGATCCGAAGATGTATCAACAAATGGATCACTAGGAGTGGCGTGCTCAGTGTAAGCTACCTGCTCAGATTTCCGCTTCAGGCTGTTGGGATTCGGCTCGATCTGGGCAGGAATGGCGGCCTTCCCTCTCACAATGTCCCGCATCTCCTGGCAGAACTCGTCCATCTCCCGTCTGAAGGTAGCCTGCTGATCCGTGAGGAGGCGGGCTATGTCATCCAAAGCGGGGCTCTCGTAAGATGGACCATGAGAGCCCGACGGGTAGCCTCTCTGGTGATGAGGCTGCTGGAACTGGTGCTGCTGGTGAGAAGGGTAAGAAGGAGGGTGCTGCTGCTGGTGTGGCTGGTGAGGCTGCTCTCGCCTCCAAGACTGTCCCTGCTGCTGATAGGGACGAGGAACGAAGGATGACTGCGGCTGTGACTGATAGACTGGGGGCTGCTGCTGCTGGTGATCTCTCTGCTGGCTATACTGCCCTCCCTGACCGGATGACTGCTGCTGGGGCTGGGTACCTGATGAATCCACATTTCATCATCTTTATTCTATCATTTTGGCACCAAAAACCCGAGCAAATGCCTGTTTATAGCATTAAATAGAGCATCTTAGCATCCATGCATGTGCATTCAGATAGTGTATAAAATACTGTAATTAAAGCCAAAATTATAGAATAAATAGAGAAAAGAAAAAGAATAAAATATTGTAAATATTTTATGACCCAAAACCCCCGAGACCTAGACATCTTGATGAATAGGTCGACAAGGAATAAAGTAGGGGGAGATAAGGTCAGAAATACAGATAAAATACCTATAAATTCTATTCATTCTTTATTCATTTTGGGACCTATTTTTGGTTCCACTTTTTATACATCAAATAAAGAAACTTCGTACATGAAAGTTATAGATAATTTAATAAAGAAAAATACAAAATTGATTTCATAGAAAAATAATGTACAGATAAAAAGTTATGGTCTGAATAAGAATCCAGAATCCCAATTTCCCAGACCCGTATCTCACAAACGACAACTCCAAATGCAGCATACTCACCTTTAATTGTATATAGAATAAAATAATCTATTTAATAGTGGTGGTTTCGCATTTGGCGGGGCTACGTTTTGAAAGTTGAGTTTTGGACCCTCATTGTATACTTGTACAGATTAAAATATTCAATTTATTCCTTATTCATTATTTTTGTATTTTTATATTTGTATAATTATGTAAATATTACTTATAATATATATGTGCATTAAAATTAAAATAAAAATGCAAAGAAAATATCAAATAAAAATACTTGTATAAAGAATACATAGGTATACTGCCTATACATATACCTATACAAAACATACTTGTATTTTATTAAATATACAAAACATATCAGAAAAATTAAAAAAATATATTTGTGTAGATAAAAGTATTTCATAATTTTAGAAAATAAGAAATGAAGATAATAGAATTAAAATACACAAAAGAAAAATGAAGAAATAAAGTATATAGGTATTATACCTATAAAGGGTGTAAATATAAACTTATAAAAATACACTCCATAAAAATAATTAAAATTCATAATAAAATACTACATAAAATTTTAAGCATTTTTTATTTTATAACTATTAATTAATTCGACCTAATTCTATTTTTTATTGATTTTACAAATTAATTTTTCAGGGTTTTTCCTGGTTGGTCCACGTAGACCAACCAGGAGGGGTCAACAGTTGACCGCGGTCAACTGGACGCCCTACCCCCTGTAGCTCCGTCAGAGCCTCGTTTTCTCCCCGCATTTGCGGATTTTTCGAGGCATAAACTTGCATCCTTTCGCGATATCTTCTTCTGCAAATTTCTCCACCTACCATCCATCTTGCTCGCCATGTGATTGTATCGGGCTATGAATCACTGTGGCGCAAGATTTCTCTTGGTCTTTGGACCCCTGCAACTCAGGGTCAAACCAAATAAGAGGAACCCCCAACCTTGCGATTCGATTTTGAACACCCTTCGGTCCACCCCTTGCGCCTCTTTCATGCTCCAGAGCTACCTGGAGGTGACAGCTCCGTCGTGGGCTCTTCAGCCAAGGCTCCCGAGGTCGGAGGTGCTTCCCCTACCTCCCGCGAAGTCGCCGGTCGAGGTTTGCTCCTCCCTCTGGCTCCGACCATCGAGGGCTTCCCCCCGCCTTTTTATTCAGTCCATTAGCTTCCTGTTAACCTTAGCTTCGAAAACCCCAAAAAGATTTGAAGTTCAATCGACTAAATCGCCAAATCAAGCACCTTGGCCGGAGCGCACCTCCGGCCGTGCATCTCCACCTCGATTCGAGCATCCCCGAAACCATCCAAGGGTCCAGGCAGTTTGCCCTGGACCCTTTGACCATTTTTGCAGGTCAAAGCCCAAGTGAAGCCACCTGGAGGCGAGTTTTGAAGCTCGCTGGAGCTAACGAAGCCCTCCAGCTCCGCCAGCCACCAGCGAGCACCACGGCCACCGCCGTGGCTTTTTGACGTCCCCAGGAGATAGAAGAGGACCAGAGGAGGCTCCAGCCCGATTTTGAAGCCCAGAAGCCACCGGAGTCGGCCGGAGGAGCTCGAGGAACCTCGCCCAGTCGGAGCTCCGCCGTGTTCTTCCAGCCGCCTTCGCCGCCGTCCGATCAGGGCATCTCCTCCAGATCGCACAGTCGCCGTTGGATCGCGCCACCCCTCGACCCTTGATCTTCCCGGGAAGATCTAATCTCAGCCGCAGATCCATGAAGCGTCATCGGCCGTCCACAACGCGCCACATGTCAAGTGGCAACTCCATCGCCGTCGGATCGCGCGTCGAGGGTATTTTGCATTTACACCCTCGCGCCTTTTGTATTTATTATTTAATATTTAAACTTTCATCTGTAGTGTAAAAACTTTGGGTTATTTGCACAAAGACCCCCGAGCTTTCCATATTTGCATCCAGGTCCTTCGCCACGTCACCTCACGTGACCTGTACACGTGAGGTGTGGGCATTTTGCAGAGGGACCCTCGGCTTTGTTTGTATTTCGTTTTAGTACCAAAACTGTGACATCACGTGTTATATTTTTGGATATTTTGCAAGTAAGCCCCCAGGGCTTTGGATTATTGCATTTTAGTCCTCGCCAGGCGCGTGCAAGTCACGCGCCCTGGTGGGAAAATTGCTAGTGTACCCAGGCGGGTTTTGTAATTGTGTTTTAGTGCTATAAATCGAATATTCAGTTCAATATTTTGTGGAAAATTGCATGTGAGCCCCTGGATGTTTTGTAAATTGCATAAATACCCTTGCCAGGCCTGTTTATTGATTGGATGCTTGTTGTATTTATTTGAACTACCATTTTAAGTCCAAAAATTCCACAAAAATAGGGTTTAGCTCCTGTGCACTAGTACTTTGATGCCATAAATTTAGTTTTTGATTTTATTTTGTTTTTAAATTTATTAAAAATCAAAAACATGCTTTCTGTGCACTGTCTAGCTTAGAAAATTCTAAAAAAATATTAAAACACTTCGAAAAATTACAAAAAAATTACCTAGTGTCTATTTTATCCTATTTTAGTGTCAGTCCAAAAATCACTAAAAATCTCAAAAGAAAAACACTAAAAACTTAAAAACACTCTAAAACTTCAAAAAAATCTATAAAATCAAAGAAAACTCCAAAAAATACAAACTCAGTTCCTGTTTGCTCTTTATTTTATTCTCTTTATTTGAAAAATAGTGTGAAAAATTTTGGTTGCTGTTTGATAATTTTAATTCTCATTTTACTTACAACCAGCACCTTTTCCACTGTTTTCCCTTATTTTAACATTTTAAAATACTAAAAACACCTTGAAAAATCCCCAAAAATCACAAAAACAGTAAAAAATCCTAAAAATATTAAAAACATTTTATTTCTGATTTTTGGTTATTTTTGCACATTTTTATAAATATTTTACCTTGCCTTTCATAACATTGTCTTTATTTTCCAATATTGAAAATTAAAAAAAATATATATATATATAATATAAAATTATAAAAATCAGAAAATTAAAAATCAAAATACAAAATTAAAAATTAAATTAAAATAAAAAAAATTTAATTAAAAATTAAAAACCCACAAAAATTTATTTGCTTGCTCGCTTAGTGTAGACACTTGACACATACACACTCACTTGTGCACACTTGTTTGAACTACCCTGCTTTCTCCCTGTGTTCGAACTCTCTGCATACATGTCACTATACACCATTTGTGCAGAGTTAAAAATAAATTTTAACTCCACATTAGTTCTAATTTATTGATCTTTAGTGTGGGTTAATTGTTGACTTTAGTCCAGATTTAGTGTGGTCAATACACCGACTGAGTTCACGCTTTGTGTTGAACTTAAGACCGCCTGAATTTCGGCTAAATCAGTACCTCCACTCCCCCACCTGAATCCGGGATGGTCTCGTCGGATCCCAGGCTGAGGATGGTCATACCAAATCCCGTTGACATCCATCAACGGCTTTGCGTCGTACTGGGCTGGCGGGAGTACTGCCAGAGGCTGATCCGGCTGGTATACCACCATCTACAGGTCTGGAGATGGTGGTGACTGGTAGGTGGGCTGCGGCTGCTGGTACGGCTCCGCCTGTACAAGGTGAACCTGTCTAGGCTGCTGAAAGGAGCTGGAGCGCTGGGACGAGCTGCTGCTGCCGCCGGTATCGCCTCGCGACTGAAGACGGGGGCTGTGAAGCCGTCTGTGCCTCCTGGAGACACATGAGCTGGGTCTTCATGTCGCTCAGAGTCTGTGCCATATGCTCCATCTAAGTGATGCCCTGGCACTGCTTCTTCTCTATCATCTCCATCCGATCCAACTTCTCACTGATGATACCCATATCCGCAGCGGACGACTCTGCCTGTGCTGCTGCTACTGCGGGTGAACTGGATAGACCGGCGTCGACCCATGCTATCCTCTGGTACTGCATGGGTCCTGGCTGCTGCTGGGGTCTGCCCTGAGTGTATAACCGGGTCTGGGACATCACCATATAGTTCTCGGCCATCTCCTCGTAGATGGCCCAGACCTGGTCGTGATCCTTGGCGAAATAGGACCCGCCACAAGAAGCATTCACCAAGCCCTGGAGCTCTGGTGTCAGCCCGCTGAAGAAGCTCTGCACAAGGTTCGGCTTCGAAATATCATGGTGCGGGCATCGGTCAGTCAGCTCACGAAACCTCTCCCATGCCTCATGGAATTGCTCGTTGGGGAGCATGGATAAGTTGCTGATGAGGGCTCTCGCTGCATTGGTCCGCCCGAGTGGATAGTACTTGTTCAAGTACTCGGTGCGGAGCTGCTCCCAGGTGTAAACAAACCTCCCCAAGTGCTTCAGCCAGGTGGCTGCTCTGTCTGCTAGGGAAAAGGGGAAGGCGATCATCCTGATCGTGTCCTGGTCCACCTGACGGTCGTGGACAATACTGCAAATCATTAGAAACTCCTGGAGGTGGAGATGGGGCTCCTCAGTCGCGAGTCCGTGGAAGCGGGGGAGTAGCTGCAAAGTGTTCGGGGGGAACTTGAAGTCTCCCACGATGGCTGGAAGTACTACCCAGTGGTGCGTCAGCGTCGATCTGGGGTTGTGTAACTCCCGCATCGGTCTCGGTGGTCCTCCTACCGCGGCTGCGGCGGCTGCGGCCGCTGCTGCGGCTGCTGCATCAGCATCCTCTGGGATCCTCGGTCCCTCTCTCCTCTGCTCTCGCTCTGCTCTCTCTGCTCGCATCTGCTCCATCTCTCTCCTCATGTCGAGCATGAATGCTCCCTGATCCCTCAACTGCTGCTGCACGGTCTCTAAGGAGGCGATCAGGGTGGAGTTGATCGCGCCCTGGTCCAGTACAAAGTGCTCAGGCTGTGGACCTCGGGAGCGATCCTCGGAACTGTCGGCCATGGCGTCTGCAAAATCAAATGAGCCAAACTCAGGTGCTGTCAAATCTGCTAGTCTCTCCTCTGGCTCATATCTCTCAGAACCGAAAGAAAGGGGGTCGAGGGGGAACAGGGCGGAATCGTACTCAGGCTCGGAGAACTGGTCTCGGCTCTCGCGGGCCAACCTAGATGAATGGGTAGACGTGCCCGAAAGCGGTGCAGCCAGAGGCTGCCTAAGAGAGTGTCTACCCATCATCGTGATCTGACGAGTAGGGCGGATGAGATCTGGAAAAACTATGATCAAAATGCAAACCCCTCTGTTCACCAACGCAACGCGAGCTGAAGACCGTAAAGGCTCGGTCAAATTATCTTGTCAATTTTTATTAGGTGAACAAGCAATCTATCAGAGCGCTTACGTGACCTGTTGGGATACCCGATACTACTCCAACCGACTGGCCCGCACGGAAGAGTCGGTAGTCAGCTGGAAATAGCACCGGAGGGCTCTACCTAGGGTGCGGGTCACTCTCTCGCGCAATCAAACCAAACAATGAGGCGGTTGATCTCCCCAAGACAAATTTTTAGGTGAGGTGTCTTTTAGGGTCTATAGTTTTAGCATCCCCAATTTTATGGTTTCTCTTTTTAATTTTTTTCAATAAAAACAAAGGCCTAACGAATTTTTCGGTTCTCCTGGTTATTTAATCCAAAACAGGGGAGAGAAGACGAAAAAGCCGATACGCGATGAAATCAATGATGCATGCAAAGATAGAAATACGTACCTTTCCTCCAGCACTCTACATGCAAGTGATCCGCGCAGAAATGTAAAGACTGAAATAAAACTACCTAAATGGTGCAGCGATGAAAACCGAGTCCTAGATGAGCAAGTCTACTCACAGAACCGTCTAACTGGTCATCGACCTCCAAGCCAAAGGTCCGGTCTTGGCCTACCCTCCTCTGCCCAACAAATCGGGGGTAGGAGAAAGCGCTTTACGGGGTAGGCTGCGGCACTACGAAGGAGATGAGTCAGTTATTTTTATTAATCAATTATTAGTAGGTCCAATTAATCGCACTATGGGAACAGGCAGATAATTAAGTGTGGGGACCCTATTAATTACGGCACAAGCAAGCAGAAAATCCTAAGTCTAGGGGGCTCGATGAAAAACCACGTAAACACCGGAAAAGGCAGCTAAAAATCAAAACCGCGAAAAAGCCGCGAAAAATACCTAAGGGTCCCCCGAGCACACCGGTGCTCGGCGAAACAGACCCGCTAGTCAACCAAGTCCAAGAGTCTCTAAGTACCTGTGTTATTACAATAATAATCAAATAAAAATAAAAAGTCTAAACTAAACCTCCCCCACTCAGATCTCTCTTACTCTCTCCTGCGGCTCCGTACAGAAAGGAGCCGCCTCCGAGTCTCGCGGTTGCGCCGGCTTCTCGAAATCGGCCGCCCTCGGTCCTCGGGCCCTCGCAAGAAAGAACAGAGTGGTCAGACCAATAAAAATAACCAAATAATAATAAGAAAAAAATGAAAATAAAATGAGGGTATATATGCAAAAATGTAAAATAAAATAAACAAATAAAAATCAAACAAAACAAAAACAAAAGAAAATAAAATAAAATACAATAAAACAAAAATAAAATATAAACAAAAAGCCGCGAAAAAGCCGCAAGCTCTGAAAGAGCCGCGAAAAGCTGCGAAAACAAAAACGAAAATAAAATGAAAACTACTAAGCCGTGCTCCCCGACAACGGCGCCATTCTGATGGCACGAAAATCCGAGCGACTAAGGCAGTCGGGTATATCTAAGATGGTCGTCGCGACCTCAGTCACTCGATCGTGTCGATCAAGAAAAATAGACCACCAATCAAAGAGAGAAAATCAAATCAAAACACGATAGCGGTCTTGCTATTAATTTAACCTGGTATAGCGACCAGGGTCGAACACAAGGAGCACGGATTGGCCTCGCGGCCTACGAAGTAGTCAAAAAGGAATAAAAGAAAATAAAAGGAATATTTTTGGTGGTTTTAAAGTATTTTATATTTTTTTGGATTTTTAATGTATTAAGAAAACAAAGAAAACAAGAAAACAACACACTTCAACAATTTATTTAATGCAATAAAAATCAACCAAAAATTCTAACAAAAATACTTTTAGGTGTTTTATAATTTTTACTATTTTTGGTGAATTTTTGGGATTTTTCTGATTTTATTTAATTTTCTAAAAATCAAACAAGAACTGAAAATGTAGGTATTGTCCAGCCGAGCTAAAAGGACCTAGATAAAATATCTAGAAGCCCCAATTTAGCCTGGAGGTATTTTCCCTCTATAGAAAATAAAGCAAGGAAAAATTGGGCACCTAAATTATTGTTTTTGGATTTTGGTTTATTTATTAGAATTTTTATAAGATTTTAAGTATTTTTCAATTTTTAGGTGTTTTAAGTAATGTAAAATAGCCAAAATTGGCTAGAAAATCAAGGAAGCATAAACAAACAATAAGTGATTTTTTTTGTAATTTTTAGATACGATCTAATATTTTTTTGGGATTTTTAAAGTTAGACAGTAACGAAATTAGATGTTTTTGAATTTTTAAAAATATCAAAATAAAACAAAAATGTCTCCAAAAATCCTCGAAAATTTTACACTATGGCAGGAGCCATGTGTCCAATTTTCGTTGGATTTGGAGTATATTTGCTATTTTATTCAAAAATGAAAAGTGGGTACTGTGCAAAGGGACCTAAGTGCAAATACCCGAAGTTCTGAGGGGTCTGGTGCAAAATACCCAGGAAGTCACGCGCGTGGCGCGTGCCTGAGGCACATAGGGATCCATATGTAAGAGAAACTAAGTCTCTGTACTATTTGGTAACATGTACCAAAAGTCCGAGGGCTTATCTGCAAATAACCCAAAAATATCCGCACATGCTCAATAACAATACGCACAGGGGTATAAGTGCATGATGAATACCCATTCATCACTCTTTATTCTTATATTTTAGCTACAAAAACCTATGCAAATGCATGTAGATACTTGTAAATAGGAATAGTTAGCAAAAGCATGCATCTTGTAAAATCTTATAATTAGCATGTTTTTGTGCAAAAATAAAAGAATAAAGATGAAACAGAAAAGAGGGAAATATTTAGAATAAATATTGAGCACCTAACCCAAGGGAGGGCTCAGCATGGGCCTGACCGCATAAAAGCCAAAGTAGAGGGAGATAGGGGCTCTAGTGTAAATATTCATGTAAATAAATAAATTATATTTTCCTCACCCAAAATATGCTTGTACATATTTTGTATATATTTAGAAAATATTAAAAACAAAACAAAAAAGCTAAAATTAAAAAGATTAAAAATATCCTTTCACCATGTATATAGACCATCCTCCTACATTTATTTAACCTTGTAAATAAATTTATTTATTTTCAAAACTTTTTGTAAATATTCTATGTTATATAGTGTAAATAAATAAAATAAAAAGAAACAAAACAAAAATCAAATAAAAATTACAAAATTAAAAATACAAAAATATATTTATGCCATGTATATAGTTGTACATAATTATTTATCTCACTTATGTATATAAACAATAAAAATAAAATAAAAATATCCTTTTATTCCTCATTTTATTCTATAAATATAAAATAGGAATAAAAATGTATAAAAATAACTAATTAAAAATCAAAATTAAAAACCCCATATTGTACATGTACCTACATATAGCCCTAATATGTAAATACCTTATTTTTATTTTGAAAAATTAATTAAAAATCACCAAAAAAATAGAGAAAAATAAAATAAAAATATTTTATGTTTTACGTTTTTGCTAATTCCATCATTTTCTAGCCTAAAATAAAGAAACAAAATTAAAAATGCGTGGCCTCTCCTGATTGGTCCACAGGGGATGTTGACCCCCGGTCAACTCCCCCCGCGGACCTTCTTCTCTCGCGGATCGGGCTGTCGACCCGATTTCTCTGATTTTTCCCGCCTGATCCGCCTGCCATTCGCGCAAACCCCGGGTCCTAATCCTTCTTCTTGCATCCGAGATCCTCGCCCGGGGAGTGCATTGGGATCCGCGCTTCACGCTACCCTACCCGATCGTTCTTGCCGGACCCTCCACAGTATATAGCCTGAGCTCCGCCGCATTCTTTTTCCATCTTTGGCTCCCCATTCTTTGTCATCCCGTGACCTCCACAGCAACCCTCGAGGTGACAGCTCTCGGTTGCCCGTGTCGCAGCGAGGAGGGAGTGGCCGGACCATCGATCCGGCGACGTAGCGCCGCCGTGCTCCGCCCAGTGCAGGAGCTCGAGCCTCAGGACTTGACGACCTTCGAGGCCACGACCAGGAGCTACCTCAGCTCCAGCACAGTCTACCACACCGCCCAGGTAACCTTCTAGCTCTCCCATTTCGCCTAATTTCTTGTTTCCCCCAAATCGTAGCTTCGCCGTATTCCGTTGATTCCGACCATATCGTGTATCCCTTCGATCATCGGAACACCCAGTCACCTTCGCCATCCCTCCACGCACCTTCTCCGCCCTTCGTTCAACCCAGCTCGCACAGGAGCTGGGATTCGAGCTCCACCGTCCGTCGCTCGCCGGAGCTCGCTCACCCCGACGCATCGCTCACCTCCGCACCACCTAACCGGGTCGAGGCATTTTGCCCTCGACCCGCGAAGCTCTTGAGCTATTTGTCAGGACCAGAGGAGGCTACCTGAGGCACCCTCACATCCAGGCCAGGAGCTTCCCTCCGCCGACCTCGCCGGAGCCCCTCCAGGGCTCGGCTGGGCCATCGGAGGCCGCCAACAGCTGCGGAGCGTCATCGCCAACCTTCTTCGATCTTCAGCGGCAGCTGAGGAGGACCATAGCACGCGCACGAGGCCGGCGAAACTCGCCGGCCACCTGTTCTTCCAGGGTCCTCGAGCACCGTCCGATCGCCCTCAACTCCCCAGTTCGCATCGTGACCATCTATTCCAGGAGGACCAGTCACCGTCGATCATCTCGAGGGTCGATCCGGACCGTTAGCGCAGAGAGAGAGGCGCCAGCACCCGAGGCCGTCCGATCTTCCACGTGCCCTCCTCTGAGCCGTCGATCAGGCCCACGTGCGGAAGGAGAGAAGCGCCCGCTGTCCAGGACCGTCAGATCTGCTACGTGGCGCACATCCAGCCGTCGACGTAATAAAGGGGTAAATTACCGTAGGCCCCCTCTTAGTTTATGTTTTTAGATTCAGTCCTGTAAATATTTTGTGCTTTTTATTTACGTTGGGATATTTGCACATTGGACCTCATGCTTTATACTATTTACATTTATGCCCCTGTATGTGTGAGCCACGTGCTTCGTCACGTGTATATTTGGTGTATTTGCAACATTAGTCCTGTAGTTCTGGTTGTTTGTTAATGAATAGAAACTTTTTGGTAATTGCATATATGCCCCTGTGAACGTTTTATTTGCACATGTGCGTCTTTTAGTGGGTTATTTGCATAACAGCCCCTGGACTTTTTGGTACGAGTTACCAAAAGGTCCTAGGACTTGTTTTTATTACCAGAAGGTCCCTGAGTGCCCCAGGCACGCGCCACGCGCGTGACTTGCTGGGAAAATTGCACCTGGACCCCCAGAGCTTCGGGTATTTGCACTTAAGTCCCTATGCACAGTGCCCCCTTTTGATTTTTGAATAAAATATCAAATCACCTCCAAATTCGATGAAAATTTGACACATGGCTCCTGCCATGTTGTAGAATTTTTGAGAATTTTCGAGGACATTTTTG
This sequence comes from Ottelia alismoides, assembly GCA_037367405.1. Classification (NCBI taxonomy): domain Eukaryota; kingdom Viridiplantae; phylum Streptophyta; class Magnoliopsida; order Alismatales; family Hydrocharitaceae; genus Ottelia; species Ottelia alismoides. The sequence continues at coordinate 502,162 of JAZKJV010001160.1, read as the reverse complement.
ATTTTATTTGTTATTTTTAAAAATTCAAAAACCTCTATTTTAGCTACTGTCTAGGATTAAAAATCCCAAAAAAATATAAAAACCCCCTCAAAAATTCCATAAAAATTAGGTACTGTTTCTTTTGTGTGTTTTGATTTTCTAGCCAATTTTGGCTATTTTTCATTGCTTATAAAACCCTAAAAATTCAAAAATACCCAAAAACTTATAAAAATCATAGTAAATAATCTAAAAATCCAAAAACAATAATCTTGGTGCTCAAATTTTCCTTATTTTCTCTAGTATTAGGAAAATTACCTCCAGGTCCCTCTGAGATCCTTAGATATTTTATCTTTGGGTTTTGGGCCTGGTTGGACAGTACCTTGTCTTTTTAGTACTGTTTGATTTTTAGAAAATAAAATACATCTTATAAAAACCCCAAAAATTCACCAAAAACACTAAAAAACCTAAAAAACATAAAAACATTTTTGTTTGAATTTTTGTTTGATTTTTGACACATTAAATAAATTGCTAAAGTGTGCTTGTGTTTATTTTCTTTTATTTTCTTCACATTTAAAAATCCAAAAAAAATTATAAAAATCATTAAAAACCACTAAAAAGATTTGTCTTTTATTTTATTTTATTTTTACTACTTCGTAGGCCTTTGGCCAACCCGTGCTCCTTGTGTTCGACCTTGAGTGCTATGCTAGGTTAATCTCATAGCTAGACCGCTCTTCTTTGTTTTGATTTGATCTTTAATTGATTTAGCGGTTCGATCTTTTTCTTGATATACCTATCCTCTGAGATCCAGGTCGCAACGACCCTTGTCTTATTACCTTCACCCGGGTCTTAGGGATTTTCAGGTTATCAGTGCAATATCTCAAAAGTTTTCATTCATTACTTAACAACTCAGAACTACAGGATAGAAAGTGCAAATACACCAGAAAACTACGTGACGAAGCACGTGTCACATCACACACAGGGGCATAAATGCAAACTAAATAAAGAGCAGGGGTCCTCTATGCAATTTTACCAAAAACTAAACAACTACACTAAATAATTACAGGACTAAATGCGAAATAAAATAAAAGAGGGGGCCTAAGGGTAAATTACCCTTTATTAATGCGGGACGCTGGATGGGTGCCACGTGTGTGATCGGACGGTGGCAGGCAGTGGCTGAATCCCTCATCTGGATCAACAGCGAGGAGGGTGCCACGTAGAGTGATCGACGGTTGTGGCACACGGGCTCCTCTTCGCTAGATGGGCGGTCCAGATCAAGTCTCCTACGTATCGAACGGTGAAGGCTCCTCGCAAGCGGATGGCTCTGATCGAATTTGGGCGAGTGGACACGATCGGACGGCGGCTGAGGATGGAGGACGAACAGTTCGCCGACGAGATTTGTCGGCCTCGTGCGTGCGCTGGGGTCCTCCTGGAAGCACGCTGAAGATCGGAGAAGGAGCGTGGGGTGCTTCCGCGTCAGATGGGGGTCTCCGATGACCCAACCGAGCCCTGGAGGGCTCCGGCGAGGTCGGCGGAGGTCCGTCTCCTGGCTCGAATGGGAGGACCTCAGATGGTCCTCGAAATACCTGCAAAATAGGTCCAGAAGACTCGCGGGTCGAGGGCAAACTGCCTCGACCCGGTTAGGCGGGTGAAGGTGGTCGGTGGTGCGAGATGGGCGAGCTCCGGCGAGGGGGTAGACGGAGGAGCTCGAGCCCCAGCTCCTGTGCGAGCTAGGTTGAATGGGAGGATGGAGAACGTGCGCGAGGGAAGGGCGAAGGTGACCGTGGAACCTGATGATCGAATGAAGCAGTGTGGTGGTCGGAATCGACGAAATGCGACGGCGGAGCGATTTGGGGATAATCTAAAATTAGCGAAAAGAAAAGACTAACGGGGCTACCTGGGTGGACGATGAGACTGGGGATGAGCAGGCGATGCTCTGGGTTGTTGCCTCGAGGAGCGTCTCCCTCCGAGGCTCGAGCTCCTGCTGTGGGCGGAGCACGGCGGTGCTTGATCGCCGGATTGATGGCCAATGCCCCTCTCCTCGCTGCGACACTTGCTGGAGCAAGCTGTCACTCTTGCCAACGCAGTGGAGGTTACGGGTAGCGAAGCAAATGAGCCAAAGATGCGAATGGAGGAGGCGGAGCTGGAGCTTTATACACTGGAGGGTCCGGGAAGAAGGGCGCGGGTAGGGCGTTCTGGAGCGCGGATCCCGAGGTGAAGGCTCCGGCGAGGGTCTCGGATATGTCAGGAAGGAATCGGACCCGAGGATTAGGCGAGGGTGAATCGGGTTTAGGCACGAAAAATTCGAGAAGTCGGGTCGGGTGCCAAAGCCCGTGGGAAGTGGTCCTGGGGGGGGGGGGCAGTTGACCGGGCGGTCAACAATCCTCAGGGCCAATGGGTGGCGGTCACGTGGCTAAAATTTGGAAATGAAAATAAAGGTAGCAAATGGCCGAATTAGTGAAAAGTTAAAACATGAAATATTTTTAATTTAATTTTTTAAAATTTTTTGGTGATTTTTAATTAATTTTTCGAAATAAAAATAAAGTATTTACATTATATAGCTATATATAGGTATGTGTACAATATAAGGTTTTTAATTTTTGATTTTTAATTTATTATTTTTGTACATTTTTACTCCATTTTTTTATTTATATTATTTATTTATTATCTTTATATATAAAATGAGGAATAAAAAGACATTTTTATTTTATTTTTTTATTTATATACATAGGTGAAATAAATATATCTGTACATTTATATACATGGTATATTTACAAAGTCTTTTTGGATTTTTAGTTTTGTTATTTTTATTTTGTTTTTGTTTTAATTTATTTTATTTATTTATATTATATAATATAGAGTATTTACAAGATTTTTGGGAATTAATTTTATTTATTTACAAAGTTAAATAAATGTAGATGGAGGTTCTATGTACATGGTGACTATATACAAGTGGTGTTTTTGTTTTCTTTTTAATTCTTATCTTTTTATCTTGATTTTATATTTAGAAATATTTACAAAATATTTACAAGCTAATTTAAGTCTATTTTTGTGAGGAAAATACTTTTATTTATTTACATAAATATTTACACATGAGCCCCTATCTCTCTCTACTTTGGCTTTTATGCGGTCAGGCCCATGCTGAGCCCTCCCTTGGGTTAGGTTGCTCAATATTTATTCTAAATATTTCCCTCTTTTTCTTTTTAATCTTTATTCTTTTATTTTTGCACAAAAACATGCTAATTATAGGTTTTTACACAATGCATGCTTTTGGTAATTATTTCTATTTACAACTATATACATGCATTTGCAAAGGTTTTTGTAGCTAAAATATAAGAATAAAGAGTGGTGAATGAGTATTCATCATCCGTCCCGTTCCTACACATGTCAGTTAGGTTTTCGCAAAACCCGACCCTCGATCCAACCTTCGTCGACAGTTCTTGACCACTCGACCATTCCGCAAGACTTGTTCTAACAGATTCTACCTTCAGACCATCGCCAACAAGGAGACGGGAGGTCGGAGGATGAAGGGTTGGAAGGAGAGGTGGAGGAGGAGGGAAAGGAAGGAGTTGGAGTAGGAGGAAGACCTTTCAACCCTCACTTTTTACCTAATTCCCCTTGTGTCCCCAAATTTAATGTCTGTTTGCATTGAGAATGGACGACAATTAACCCGGGGGTAGGGTAGAGCATTGGGTTCGACCCGACCCAGACCCGTTATATTTCTACGGACTTTGGACCGGGCCGCGGCCCAATTTTTTGGTCAAGTAGAGGGCCCGGACTCGACCCAAGGCCTGCGGGATCGGTCCCAGGTTCGGGCTCGACCCGGCCACAATTCTGATTACATGAAGGCTGCTCATTGGAGCTGATATGTACGTGCAATGAAATTACCTAAGTTTTGCACAAAATACCCTTAGGGCCCGTTCGGCACCCAGTTTACCCGTGGGTTAGGGGAGTTTACCTCCCTTAATCCACACCCCTCTCTCCACGTAGGCCCCACTTTATTCTTTTTTTTTTAAAATTAAATAAATCAATTTTACATCATCAATCCTATCAAAAAATAATATATTATACCATCATATCATATAAAAATTATAAACTACTCCACTTATACTCACTTTTCCAAACTTCAATATAATCACATCACAATAACTACTCACCTTTTTAAACTTCAATACAATCATATCACCCCAAACCAGTGCCGTCCCTGACTTTTCATGGGCCCTAGGCAAAAGAAAAAAATTGGGCCCTTATAAAAAGTTTTAAATATGTATAATTTTTTAAAATTCCTAAGCTTCCGAAAAAACTCCTAAAATTTTACAAAGACCTACGGATGTGATATAACGAGCATCAAACAACAAGTCACGAACTAAAAATCATGAAAAGAAAAAAGAACAATGTCACCTGGTAAAAGAATCAAATAGCACCAGGCAATTGCACCGACGCAACTCATCAAACTTAGTAGAGCCCTCAATCACAATCCAGCAAAGAACAACTCCAAATAAAACTTTATGTATCTCACTTCTGTTTAAGCAGAATCAAATAGTTGCTCTTAAATATTAAAACTTAGAAGTCCAAGTAAAAAAAAGCACATTGTTCCTCGATATTATGAATAAGACCCCATAAGAAAAATGAGTCTATATATTTATAAAAATTTCAGAAGTTTTTTCTTTGGGGTATATTATAATATCGAGAACAATGGTGATGTTTTTTTGTTATAGGTGCGAACACGGTGCTTTTAAGAACAAGAAGTTTATTTTATTGGGTGTTAGGATTTTATGATCTTCTTCCATCAAATCGTCTATTCTTGATTGTTTTCCCCAAAGATTCTGCTAAACATCAATTTTTTGCTTTGTGGGCATCTTCCGATTTGGAGTAGTGGTGATGAAATTAGTTAGAGATTAAGAATAGTGGGAGAAGTGTTCATATCCAACATCAAAGTCTCACAAACAACAACACATCGAGATGTAACAGATTGTATTGGAAGGAAAACTAATCTTCCAATAACAATTTATTCTTCGATTATATAATATATGAAAAATATAAATAAGTGAGTGATGAGAACCACCTCGGTTAAAAGCAAGACTCCTTGTGGTATTATTTCAATTTGGAGGGTATAATCGTTAAAAATAGATCATATTTTCTTGTAAACTATAAAATAAGATGATAAAATGCAGGCGAAACTGGATGCGGAAATAGCGCTGCAAAGAGGATTCGTTGACGGTCCAGCGTCACTGCAGTAATGGAGTTCATCATTCAAGAACTCAATGGGAATGGACCAACGAGAAAAGATGATGTCCGACAACTCAATGTCTCGACAATATTACGATGATGCAGCATAACGTGCACTGCAAATGATAAAGAAACCGTGATTCGTGAGAGAGAAGGGGGTTTAGCGTATGAACTTTGGATTCCGATCGTCGATTCGATTTAAATGGTGGCGACGGAATGGGAAACGTCGCTAGGGATATTTTTGTAAATGGGTATGGGCCTTAAAGTGGGCCCCTGAAGTTGGTGGGCCCCGGGCGGTTGCACCCCAAAAACCACCCTCAGGGTCGGCCGTGCCCCAAACCCACTTCTAACCCACCCCCAGTTTTACCCTCTATCCAAACACCAAAAACACAAAAACGAGTTACCCTCTACCAGTTTAACCTGCCTTAACCCCGCCAACCAAACGCACCCTTAACTTTTTAATGAACACGTTCATATACACAAAGACAAAATCCATTGGATTACTTAAAGTTTTTGTTGAATTTATCATGAGTTAATGGCCCTATTCTATATACATGTAAATATATATGTGAATATGTAAGTCCGCAAATCTCAATTAGATTCAATTTTCTATTCAATCCACACATCAGACAAGTAAAGTTTACATTTGATAATGATATTATAGTCTATATAATCAAAATCCATAAAACCCAGATGTAAAATATTATAGTAAATGAAAAAAAAGTTAAGCATCATAATTGCTTCAAATTTAAAAATCTATATGACGAAATAAAAGTTTCCACCAAATCTAGTAGCATATGTGGTTCTCTCATTGTCACCTAATTTGAAATAAAAATATTCATCAGTTATATCATTATATATTGAATGATAGTAGGGAATTTAGTTATGTGTGAAATGAGCATAACATTAGGACATCAATCAACCATAAATCAGTAAATACTTTATTATCATTCATCTGGATGAACATCTGAAATTCAAAAAAAAGATCGTAAATAATTGAAAATCAATTGTAATAAAAGAATTACTCAACTAATAACAAGACTCAACATACCCCTTCAGACCAAATCCTCACTGTCATCGGCCTCTTCCATTGATGTTCCCAAACCCCATAACCAATGAACGTAGATCAAAGCTTCCACCATAGATGGGTCCAACCGACTACGGTAAGCATCCAAGACTCAAACCCTTATGCTGAATGCAGACTCGGAAGCAACTGTAAACACCGACATCGTCAAAAAAATCTCGATCCAACCTAGAAAGATTTATTGCCATACTTATTGTGGACAATTCATCACTTGCAAGTAAAAGATCCCTTTTGACTACAAAGATCTGGTTAAAAAATAAATTAAAGGTGGAGTAGCGATGCCTAGAAGAAAACTTCTATTACCGTATAAAATAATTTAAGAGCTCCACAAATATTGTCCGTCTTCTTCCGTTCTGCAATGCTTGACATGTCAAATAAGTAGGGATCACACAACCTCATGCCTACAAAAACTTTCAAGTAATTCAATGCTAGCTGAAGCATTAAAAATGTGGAATTCCACCTTGTGCTTACATCCAAATGAGTCTGTTGCCTATAGCAACTAGTTCTTGCTTTGCAGCCTCAACAAACTCCTCCTTTCGATGTTGTGGGCACTTAACACACTTCACTAAATTTCTGATTTTAGCAACAATTTCTTTAATTTAATGTAGCCCATCTGAACAACTAATTTTAGCATATGTGTCCAACGTCTGACATGAAAAAAATCTGTAGGACATGCGAGCCCACGATGAGCCATTATGCAATAAATGTTATTGCAAATATCATTCCCTAATCTGAAATGAAGAATAACTAATTTACATGATAGGTCCCTTAGTACAATTAGGGTCATGTACCATGGCCATCTTGATGATCATATATCTGTTGATTCAATTATTGAATCATAGACGTTGGTGCTTGGATGAATATCTAAAGAGCTGGATTGATGATTCATCAAGCACCGTCAAATGATTATTAAGAGATGATCTCTAGCCTGAGAAGGAGATGCCATTCCTTTCTCTAAAGGTTGATATCTAACCGACCTCTTGATGCATGTTATCTGCATAGGAATTGAGATTCTGAGGTATTAAATAAGTTAGGTCAAAGAGTTGACTTAACGAGATCGAGATAACCGAAGTCCTATGTCGTATGCTGTCACGATATAGGCACGCATCCTCTGGCCGGAGACAGATGTGTTATTATATGTCTGAGTATGTACATTTGGTAGACCAATAGATTGATGACCTAATCAAGGTCTATACATCGATGCGCTGGTGTGCATATAAAGTTATATGAGTAATACGATCTCTCAAAGGGATCATACAAGTTCATTTATTGAACCAGAAGACATGAGCTCACTCATGAGATATTGGGAGGATCAAATTCCGTACATGATCGTCTCGCTTTGGAAGCTTGACTGAATTTGTAGGTTTGATATATGCTTTTGGAAAGTATGTGATCAACACCTAGGTATGATATATGCTTTTGGAAAGTATATGATCGATACCAACTCCCAATAGTCGAATGAGAAACTTAATGAAAAAACGTGAAGTTGACAGTGTAAAATTGATCTTATATTTCTGGTTTATTCTGGGCTTCCAGTATGCGGGATGTACATGTATTAGGAATACCTGAGAGTGATGTGATCATAAACAATTGTATAACCATGACACTTCTTTCACGTCACGGACCTCGAAACATGGGTAAAATTGCGGAAGCATCCCAAAAACGATGAATTTTTTTTCCGAGTCCATGAGCGAGACAAAATTCAATAATCCATAAATAAACAATCAGAGTGCCAAACATGATGGAAGAATAAAGGAACATAACCAATAAATAAAAGACCTATCAAGTCTGGACTACAAAAAAACAAATAAGTCTATCAATAACTCCCGTACATTAATCTTAACGAACTAGGATAAAGCAATGAGTCCTTAATTTAGCCGAGCAACCCAACCTCGTCCTCCGTTAAGCTGCAATGTTATAAATCAATATTAGTCAAACGAATTTGACTAAGTATACACCAATAATTTATGAGACATGCCATCATAACCATATACAATGAGTAAAAAAAATATACGATGACAATTCCATATGATAAGGAATATAAGTCAATAAATACACAATGAACTATAAAAAGACTTTTTCAAGTATGACCATCATTATGGGCTAACAATGACAATTCAATCAATTTCCTTGAATATTACAAATTTTGTGACCATAATATCAAAGTCCATATCAAATATATATTAATCCCATCTGCCGACACCGGGCAGCCCGAGCTTGGATAGAAGCCACCCCGTTTCCTTAAATCAAAATTTTTTTAAACTAAAACAAATATCAATACGAGGCCTCCTTTCCAAAAACCCAATGCAATGGACATCAGTACTGAGTCAACCGTCGTAGCGGTAAATTGTTTGGAAGTAGTGTAGGATTACCCGCCTACAACGGTCAATTGACGGAATTAACCGTCCGCGCGGCACCCGGCCAGGTCAAAGCCTCTAATGGGCAACAATGAACAATGTCTACTCCCTCACAATGATGGTGTCAAAAACAATAATTAATTTTCAATAAAAAATATTTGGACGAAAAAAAATTGAAAATTATCCTGTATATATAAAATGATGTATCTATCTCTTTAATATTTAACAACTAACCCACAGATAGGCATTATGGCTAAATATTAACTTAGCACCTAGTTACTTAGAGTTGTAACACAGAGATATGATCATAGCAGTTTAACGAGACATTAAATAAAAAAACATCATTGCAACAAGTAATAAAATAGAAAGTGTAATTAAGAACGGTATGTAACATAAATTAATATACATACCTTGATTATTATCAAAAATTCAGATTCCACAAATATGCGTACCACTCACGATGTTGGATTAGCACCTAAAATAAAAATTGGCATCCAATTAGAGCGTGGACCATCTATGAAATATATTACTATTATTATTTTAACGAAATTACGTATAAAGTTGACGTTTTCCAACTTGATTCAATTTCGAGTACCTTGATTTGATTTTTTTTATAACATAGGTACTTAAACACCTAACCATTAAATCTTTCTAGCAAAAGTTAATAAGCTACTAATTGTCATACATACTCTATTTTTGCTAGAAATTCAAAAACTATTCCTCCTTTTTTTTATTCTCTGGTGAGTAAACTTCAATTATCGTTTAGAGTCTAATTGTCATGGTGTTTTCTTCTTCTTCTGATTTGATATAGGATGCACCCCATAATCTAAGGTAATGACAACTTTGACCGCGTGGAGTTCATACACAGAAAATCCGATCAGATTTTTTTGATAGTTGTTCGAGATACAAAAACGTGAATCACAAACATGAATTACCTTTCTCGCCAATATTGTTCTGCCCCAGACGTTGCTTCTACGCAGCCCAAGCTTCCATCACCATGGCTTATTTTCCCACGAAGGTTGAAAGGTTGAAAACATGGGGGCCTACTCGTCACGTTGAATTGTGCTGGATTAAAAAATCTGATCTTTTGATTATGGCGCGAGAACAGATCAATTGGTATATATGGAATTGCGGCAACGAGATAAGGGCCGTGAGTTGGCAGGCCGTTGCTCAATACCATTATCAAATTATTCGTATCACTTTCAAATTTCAAAATTGCCGTCAATCCTTTAGCCTTAGGGTTCGTTGGTTTTGGTGCATTTATACTTTTTTTTTGAAAGTTAGATGGTTACATAATTTATCCCTTCCTTTTATAATTATTTAATTATCATTGTTTGTTTTTTAGTGATATTTATATAGTAACACTAGTATTCTTTCTGTTTTGATTTCCTATTAAAGTTTTCAATTTTTTTTGCAAAACAACCCCTACAATTTACTGGATGTTACAACTCTACCCCTCTTAAAAGAAAATTTCGTCCTCGAAATTCAAAAGACTTACTTAGTAGTTCAGGATATTTCTCTCGAACTTCGTCTTCAAGTTCCCAGGTAGCCTCTCTATCTGAATGGTTATGCCAAGCAACCTTTACCATCTTGATAGTCTTTCTTCGCAATTGGTGTTCTTGACGATCAACAATGTGTGGAGGGCGCTCTTCATATGATAAATTTTTATGAACCTTGACGGGCTCATAATGAATTTGATGAGATGGATCGTGAATATATTTTCGTAACATGGAGACATGGAAGACGTTGTGGATGTGCGAATACTGTGCTGGTAATGCAATACGATAGGCTACTTTGCCCACTCTATCCAACACCTCAAAAGGACCAATGAATCTTGGACTAAGTTTTCTCTTTCGTCCAAATCTCAATACACCACGAGTTGGAGAAATTTTGAGAAAAACATGATCGCCAACTGCAAATACTAGTTCTCTGCGACGGTTATCCTCATAACTCTTTTGTCTGCTTTGAGCTATCAATAACCTCTTTTTAATCAAGTCGATCTTATCAGCACACTTTTGCACAAGTTCCGGTCCGAGCAATCTTCTTTCACCAACCTCGCTCCAACAAAGAGGAGATATGCAAGGTCTTCCATAGAGAGCTTCATATGGAGCCATCCCAATGCTAGCCTGATAACTATTGTTATAGGCAAACTCAATGAGCGGAAGATTCTCATCCCAACTTTGAGCATAATCCAAAGAACACGCTCTAAGCATATCCTCGAGAACCTGAATAGTTCTTTCGGATTGACCGTCTGTCTGAGGATGGAATGCCGTACTAAACTTCAGCTTTGTACCGAAAGCCTCCTGAAGTTTTTTTCAAAATCTTCCTGTGAATCTTGGATCCCGATCAGAGATAATAGAGACAGGTATACCATGGAGCTTCACGATATTATTCATGTATAAATTTGTTAAGCTCGGAACATACTCTTTTTTCTTCATTGGCAAGAAATGGGCAGACTTCGTCAATCTGTCCACGATCACCCATATGGCATCATAATTGGTTGCATCGGTCTTCGTAAGACCCATCACAAAGTCCATAGTGATGTGCTCCCATTTCTATTCCGGAACTTCTAACTGCTCCAAAAGTCCAGCTGGTCTTTGATGCTCAGCCTTAATTTGCTGACACACCAAACAACGAGAAATGAATTCTGTAATCTCCTTCTTCATATTTTTCCACCAAAAATTCCGTTGGAGATCCTTATACATCTTTGTACTTCCTGGATGCACAGTGAATTTAGAGCGATGAGCTTCATCCAGAATTTTTCGCTTCAACTCTGCCTGCGAAGGAACCCATAAGCGATTCCTAAACCTGATGCCACCATCCGCAGCAATGAAGAATTCTGAATTTTCCCCTTGACTTTTCTCTGCCAGAACATGATACTCAGGATCTTCTTTTTGAGCTCTCAATACTTTCTCCACTATTTCAGAATGTATCTGGATGCTAGATAAGGTAATCTTGTCACCTTCCTTGAAAGGATTCCAAGAAACAAAGTCATCAATCATCTTCCACTTTTTGATCATCAAGCTAGCCGACAAGGCATAGCCTTTTCGGCTCAAAGCATCAGCCACAACATTTGCTTTACCTGGATGGTAAGCAATTGAGAAGTCATAGTCTTTAAGGAACTCCATCCATCTCCTTTGACGCATATTCAAATCTTTTTGAGAAAAGATGTATTTGAGGCTTTTGTGATCAGAGAAGACCTCAAATTTTTCACCATAAAGATAGTGACACCAGATCTTTAATGCAAACACCACAACAGCAAGCTCTAGATCACGCGTAGGATAATTCCTTTCATGGATCTTTAGTTGCCTTGAAGCGTAAGCTACAACTTTTTCATTTTGCATCAACACACAACCCAAGCCATTCAGAGATGCATCAGTGTAAATGACAAAACCTCCATTACCTGAGGGTAATGTCAAGATAGGGGCGGTGGTTAACCTCCTCTTCAATTCTTGGAAGCTACACTCACATGCAGAAGACCATTTAAATTTTATCCCTTTCCTGGTCAACTCGGTCAGGGGAAGTGAAATCTTTGAGAAATCACGAATAAATCTACAATAGTATCCTGCTAAACCAAGAAAGCTTCTGATTTCTGTCACGCTCTGCGGTTGCTTCCATTCTGCGACTGCCTCAACCTTGGCTGGATCTACAGAAATTCCATCCTTGGAAATAATGTGCCCAAGGAACATGACCTTTTCCAACCAGAATTCACATTTGGAGAATTTAGCATAAAGTTAATTCTGCCTCAGAGTCTCCAATACGATTCTCAAGTGCTCATCATGTTGCTCAACACTTTTAGAATAGACAAGAATATCATCAACAAAATCAATGACAAAGTAATCTAAGAATGGTCGAAAGACTCGATTCATAAGGTCCATAAAGCGGCAGGAGCATTAGTCAATCCGAATGGCATCACATAAAACTCGTAATGCCCATAGCGTGTTCGGAAAGCGGTCTTCGAGATATCTTCCTCTCGAATCCTCAATTGATGATAGCCAGATCGCAAATCAATCTTCGAGAAGACCCTTGCTGATTGGAGCTGATCAAATAAATCATCTATCCGTGGTAACTGATATTTATTCTTCACAGTCACCTGATTCAACATTCGATAATCAATGCATAAACGGAGAGATCCATCTTTTTTCTAACAAATAATACAGGTGCACCCCATGGTGACACACTGGGCCTGATAAATCCCAAGTCAAGCAACTCTTCAAGTTGCTTCTTTAATTCCACTAGCTCGGCAGGAGCCATGCGATATGGTACCTTAGATATTGGTACAGTTCCAGGAACGAGCTCAATAGTGAAATCAATCTCCCGCCGAGGTGGGGGTCCAGGCAATTCTTCTGGAAAAACATCAGGATACTCCCGAACAACGTCAAGATCAGATAAAGATACGGTTGCTGGTTCAACCCTTAAAATGCTGGCAAGATAGGTTTCTCGCCCTTTCAAGATCATGCAATGTGCCTTCATGGCAGAAATAATGCACCGTTCAGAGGTAGAGCCATGCCCTTTTATGACGATACCTGGAATCTGATGGCTTGCAACAATCACTCTCTTCTTACAGCAATCAATAATACAATGATATCGGGAAAGCCAGTCCATCTCAAGGATGATGCCAAAGTCTGTCATTTTCATGACAATGAGGTCACTTGGAAACTCGTGACCTTCACATATCAATGGAGCATCTTGAATAAACTCCAGTGCTTTTACATTTCCCCCAGTAGGTGTGACAACCATCAAATCAATACCTAAAAGTTTTGGTTTGGCATCCATGCTTTTTACTAGTGCCTCAGAAATAAAGCTATGTGTAGCACCAATAGCAAAAAGAATCTTCGCATGCAAATTAGCAATAAGAAGAGTACCTTCAATGACCTTGTCTTCCTTAGCAGCATTATCTCCCGTGGTGAGAGCATATACTCGAGCCGGAACCTTTGACCTTTGATCTTGTCCTTGAGCAACGGGCTGCTTCCTAGGCTTCGGACAATCACGAACAAAGTGTCCTTTCTCTCCACAGTTCAGACATTGGCCATTCTTGAGATAGCATTCTCCAGGATGGAAACGATGACAGAAAGAGCATTCAGGAATTCTGCTATTTTGCCCCGGCTTGGAGGCTTGCTTCTGCTTCTGAGAATTTTTGAAATTTTTGTTCCTCCTGAATCGATTATTCTGATCATTGCGCGGCTTCTCCTCCTTTCTTCGCAAGAAATCTTGCTCCATAGTTGTGGCGCTGGCTAGAGCATCCTCCATAGTCTTCGGCATGCTGGAAAGAACCTTCGATCTTAAAGCAACGTGAAGACCCTCAATGAACTTCTGAGTCATCCGATACTCATCTGGACATAAGTGTGGAGCATACTTCAGTAAGCGATGAAACTTGTTGTTATATTCAACAACATTCAGATCTCCCTGCTTCAGATTAATAAACTCTTGCTCCTTGATCAACTGCAAGTGCATCAGAATATACTGCTCTCAGAAGAGTTTAATAAACTCATCCCACAGAATAATCTCTCTTTTTTCAAATTTCCGCAACTGGCAACTGGTCCACCAGTCCTTAGCAGGACCTTTCAGCTGATGGGTAGCGAAAGAGACCTTGCTATGATCCGGACATCTGATTGCATCAAATAATTTCTCAATTTCCTCCAGCCATCGATCTGCAATCTCAACATCCACTACGCCTTCAAAGCTAGGTGGGTTCACCTTTAAGAATCTCTCAAAGGTGACTTCATCCCGACACTCCTCACGAAGACGACTTTCTTTTTCAAGATGCCTCTCGCGACGTCTCTGATCCCTATCCTTGCTCTTGTGGTGATCAGCTTGATCACGAATCAGCTGGGAGAGCTCCTCGACCGTCTTCATTAATTTGGCATTCTGGGCTGCCAAATCCATGGAGCGACGACTCCGCTTACGGTTCGAGACGGTCAACATCTACAAATAGCGACGATCAATTAGTCAGCTATTCCAACTATAATCTATAAATATTATAAGTCATCCTAAAATTGGATAATATTCCTCTAATCTTCCATTTGGCTCTGATACCACGTTGTCACGTCACGGACCTCGAAACATGGGTAAAATTGCGGAAGCATCCCAAAAACGATGAATTTTTTTTCCGAGTCCAGGAGCGAGACAAAATTCAATAATCCATAAATAAACAATCAAAGTGCCAAACATGATGGAAGAATAAAGGAACATAACCAATAAATAAAAGGCTTATCAAGTCTGGACTACAAAAAAAACAAATAAGTCTATCAATAACTCCCGTACATTAATCTTAACAAACTAGGATAAAGCAATGAGTCCTTAATTTAGCCGAGCAGCCCAACCTCGTCCTCCGTTAATCTGCAATGTTATAAATCAATATTAGTCAAACGAATTTGACTAAGTATGCACCAATAATTTATGAGACATGCCATCATAACCATATACAATGAGTAAAAAAATATACGATGACAATTCCATATGATAAGGAATATAAGTCAATAAATACATAATGAACTATAAAAAGACTTTTTCAAGTATGCCCATCATTATGGGCTAACAATGACAATTCAATCAATTTCCTTGAATATCACAAATTTTGTGACCATAATATCAAAGTCCATATCAAATATATATCAATCCCATCTGCCGACACCGGGCAGCCCGAGCTTGGATAGAAGCCACCATGTTCCCTTAAATCAAAATTTTTTAAACTAAAACAAATATCAATACGAGGCCTCCTATCCAAACCCCAATGCAATGGACATCAGTACTGAGTCAACCGTCGTAGCGGTAAATTGTTTGGAAGTAGTGTAGGATTACCCGCCTACAACGGTCAATTGGCGGAATTAACCGTCCGCGCGGCACCCGGCCAGGTCAAAGCCTCTAATGGGCAACAATGAACAATGTCTACTCCCTCAAAAGGATGGTGTCAAAAACAATAATTAATTTTCAATAAAAAATATTTGGACAAAAAAATTGCAAATTGTCCTGTATATATAAAATGATGTATCTATCTCTTTAATATTTAACAACTAACCCACAGATAGGCATTATGGCTAAATATTAACTTAGCACCTAATTACTTAGAGTTGTAACACAGAGATATGATCAAAGCAGTTTAACGAGACATTAAATAAAAAAAAACATCATTGCAACAAGTAATAAAATAGAAAGTGTAATTAAGAACGGTATGTAACATAAATTAATATACATACCTTGATTACTATCAAAATTTCAGATTCCACAAATATGTGTACCACTCACGATGTTGGATTAGCACCTAAAATAATAATTGGCATCCAATTAGAGCGTGGACCATCTATGAAATATATTACTATTATTATTATTTTAACGAAATTACATACAAAGTTGACGTTTTCCAACTTGATTCAATTTCGAGTACCTTGATTTGATTTTTTTTATAACATAGGTACTTAAACGCCTAACCATTAAATCTTTCTAGCAAAAGTTAATAAGCTACTAATTGTCATACATACTCTATTTTTGCTAGAAATTCAAAAACTATTCCTCCTTTTTTTTATTCTCTGGTGAGTAAACTTCAATTATCATTTAGAGTCTAATTGTCATGGTGTTTTCTTCTTCTTCTGATTTGATATAGGATGCACCCCATAATCTAAGTTAATGACAACTTTGACCGCGTGGAGTTCATACACAGAAAATCCGATCAGATTTTTTTGATAGTTGTTCGAGATACAAAAACGTGAATCACAAACATGAATTACCTTTCTCGCCAATACTGTTCTGCCCCAGACGTTGCTTCTACGCAGCCCAAGCTTCCATCACCATGGCTTATTTTCCCACGAAGGTTGAAAGATTGAAAACATGGGGGCCTACTCGTCACGTTGAATTGTGCTGGATTAAAAAAATCTGATCTTTTGATTATGGTGCGAGAACGGATCAATTGGTATATATGGAATTGCGGTAACGAGATAAGGGCCGTGAGTTGGCAGGCCGTTGCTCAATACCATTATCAAATTATTCGTATCACTTTCAAATTTCGAAATTACCGTCAATCCTTTAGCCTTAGGGTTCGTTGGTTTTAGTGCATTTATACTTTTTTTTTGAAAGTTAGATGGTTACATAATTTATCCCTTCCTTTTATAATTATTTAATTATCATTGTTTATTTTTTTAGTGATATTTATATAGTAACCCTAGTATTCTTTCTATTTTGATTTCTTATTAAAGTTTTCATTTTTTTGCAAAATAACCCCTACAATTTACTGGATGTTACACTTCTATTCCTATGGAGTGATGAAACGGGTCTGGATTTTAGTGACTCCTCTCAGCAGAGAAGTAATCCGATCTTGGTCCAAATGTTGGGCATTGATCTGAATGTGATTCAGATGCAATGAGAAGATTAATTTGCGGTTTTGATTTAATCAAGCATCTATGGGTGGTTCGCAAGATCTGGATTTGAGATGTGATCTCAATATCCAAGTCACTTAAGCGGAACAATACAATCGCCCTATCCTTATCTTCAAGTATCCGTGGAGAAAGCGCATTATCCTTGAAAGAGTTCATGGATAATTTCATTGTTGATATATATATATCCGAGCATTGAGAAAATGGATAATTAAATGTGATTTAATTATCATGAATAATATGAATTTGATTCCTATTATAAGGATAGTTATCTTAGATAATTAAATGTGATTTAATTATCAAAGATGTGAATAATGTGAATGTGATTTATATTATTTAGACACATGAGAATAGAGATCCAAGATGATTAAATGTGATTTAATTATTATGGATATGAATAATATGGATAGCATTATCCATATTGATCATATATATTATAAATGTGATTTATAATATATAAGAGAGAGCAATTTGTAATTTACATTTGTTAATTAAATGTTGATGTGAATTGGATTCACATTGGATAATTAATTGAAAATGTAATGTATTTGTTATTTTAGGTTGTGAATGTGATTCATAAGTTTCCAATGACATGATTGCAATGTTCACAAATCAATTGTGAATTATTTGTGTGAATAAATTTACAATAATAGTTGTTGTAAATTATGGAGATTTTCATGGATAAGTGGTCTCATGAAAAAGGAAGAGGAGTGCCTCCTTCCTTTTAAGGAGGATGGACGACCACCTTGAATTGGAATTCAAGGTGTGCCGCCCTTCTTAAATAGAAGGGAGGCACTCCTTCCTAATTCTCCTATGTTAATTTGATTTAATTAATTTATGATGACCTATTCAATATATATTTAATTAATCAAATTAATTGTTGTTGTGTTTTTAGCAACAAGACCATATCCATTAAAAGAAACATAAATCAATGTGAGCCATTGGATTTGTGTTGTCCATGGATTGAGATCCATAGATCCCAAATTATTATAAAAGGAGAGACACCATTTCTCTTCTTGGTTACAACACACACAAGTTGTGAACAACAACATATGCTCTCTCTTTCTCATTCTTCACACGTCCTCTCTCTCTCTCATCGTGGCCGCCCACCATGAAGCCCTAGAGAGAGTCTCCATTGCCACAGCGTCGTCGTTATGCTGCCGATTGTTTGCTTGTGGATCTTCGTCTCCTTCGGTGTGCCTCGCTCATGAAGAAGACATTGGATATCGTGTGACGAGATCAGGAGATTTGCCGCATGGATCATCAACATCGATTGCGAGGAGCATACGTTTCATCCACGTGCTCACAAGCGTCTCCTCCGTCGGATCAGACTTGAGACAGTATGTCTCTTCGTTTGGAGACTCGATCGCAACCACACTTTAAGAGGTAACCCTATTACTTGTTTGTGGTTTAGATGAAACGATCCGAGAAGTGTTCTTGGATCATGTGGTTTCATCATATGAAAAATTTTAAATTCTGCTGCCTCGAGCGACTAGTTCGACTAGTCGCTCCTGATCGTATACGATGCGATCCTCACGCTTCCGTGATGCGCTTAAGGATCTTACCATATCCTTCAAAATCTTCCTGTTGAGAATAAGACCAGACTTAGGAGCAAAATGCTCAATCAAATTGCCAACTACCACATCATTATCTGATGCATTATCCATTGTACTAGTGCACAAATTGTCAATATCCCATTCAGATAATTGAGGAATAATCACCTCGGAAAATATTATCTCCAGTGTGCGGTAAGGGGAGGTCAGTGTGCGGTAAGAGGAATATACAAAAACTCGATTTTTTTCTTAAGCATCCAATGCTCATCAATGTAGTGGCTGTTGATAGCAATATGGCCAATAGTTTGGATTGATGTCCATAAATCTATGGTAATGCCGTAGGAGTTTTTTTAATCTCATCTTTCAACGTGTTCTTCTCTGTATCATACATTTTAGTCAATCCCTTCTTAAAGTGAAACGAGAAACAAGATTGAACCGTGGTTGTAGATTTGCCAAGAATGCCTTGACATCATCTTTCTCAAGTAAGCGGAAAGGCAATTCATGTTAATAAAAACTCAAGTTAGATCTTCTTGACTTTTTTCTTGATCATATTTCCAATTATTGAATGAGCCATTGATATTTTCAGATGAGAAAAATGTAATAATTGCTTTCTTTTATTCTTACTTCTATTGTGTATACAATATTTCTCGATATGTCTGTTCAGATGTCTGGCCCCACCTTGTGTTCCACATGACGATTGCCAATGAAATTTCATTCACATCACCAACATTATCATTGGTATCCATTAACTGTACACATAAATAAAAAAAACTATTTACTACTTGATTATTGGCAAACAATGGAAAATCTATTCTAAGCAAAAAATCGGTATATGGCATGAGAATAATTATGGCATGAGAATAATTATGAGAATGGCAATCACATAGTCACAACTATATGTAAGAATTAAGATTAAACTATTACACGTATAAATTAAGGAAGATAACAATCACATGATTCTCATTCATATAGGAAATATGTAATATAATCACAATGGTCATGTATATAATTAATGGGAATAGACAAAAAAATTAATAACATAATAATGTTATTAACAAATCCAACTCCTTCCTGTGTAAACATAAATTGAGAAAAGGAATTTAAAATAAGAGGAAATTAAACAATACTGTGGAAGTTACCAAGTGTGCCGATGAGTCAAGGATGGCAGTGTTGCACTAATGTGTGTGTACCGTCGGCTCAAGAGGTACCGAGAAGGGTCTCTGCCTGAGACTCTCAGAAATGTGCCACCGCTTCAAGAGTTGTCGGAGAGATGTGGTCGGAGGCAACATTGGTAAGAGGATTATTAGAGGCAACGTTACCAGAGAGATGTGTCGATGAGGGTCCGAGGAGAGGCTGGCCACCGTGTACGAACACGAAGATGGGGTAGGCTGCCGGAGGCTATCGACAAAGAAGATTTGTCTAAGTCACAGGATGACGATGGTGGTATGGTATATCCGGAGACTTGGGTTTCTCCGCAGGGACGAATCCAGGATCTTCAATGTGGGGTGGCCAAAAGGAATAAGAAAATGCATTCTTATGTTATATAATATATACTCAAATTTTGTCATTTCTAAAAAGGGCTTGATGGGGCTGCCACAACACCATTTTTCTGTATTTTTTGGTTTTTTTTGAAAAATATCATCATGTATATTCATCTATATATTCCTTCAATATGTCATTCCAATTTCGTCAGAAACAGAGACTCATATGTCCTCCATCTAGAACAGATCGATTACAACAATATTTAGACCATTAAAATTACATATTCTAGATGAAGGCATAGGAGTCTCTGTTTCTGACGAAATTCGAATGGTATATTGGAGGGATATTTAGATAAATATACATGGTGATTTTTTTTCAAAAAAATAAAAAAGTTATGGAAAAATGAGATGGGGCAACTATGTTGGTTGCCCCTAGAGGACATCCTCATTTTTTCCTTCTAAAAATATCAAAATAAATACTTAAATATGCAAAAGTATTGATTAGATTTCTTATAACCAAATATTCAAACCAATTAATTTTGTTATAAAAATTTAAAGTTTAGTAAGTATTCTTTCGTGATTTTACATGGTTGACGAAGAAAAGCTATCACATTATAATATTTTAATAAGAAGATAATAGAACTATAAAATATTTAAAATAAGAGTAATTGGAAATACCTACATATGTTGATATTATTCAAATCTTCTTGCCATTATAAATAATATGACCTTTATAAATCATGCATATTTGTCAACGTCATGGTTATGATGGATGAAATTTCTCAATGCATTTTCTTAACAATTAGGACCTCAAAGAAAATTCTATATCGCAGTAGATAAAGGTTTTTGTAGAGTGTTCTAATATTACATATTTGTTGTATTGTTCTCAACCTCTTTCATGTTTTCCTATTCTTTCATCTTCTAATGATTGTACTTCATATTTAATTAGAGTTTGTATTATTTTTTTATGTATTTTAACTTAAATAGTATGCATCAAATTTTCAAAGTGACACATTATACTTATTTTTAACAGAATAATAGGTAATGACAAAGTAATAATAAAATATCATATTATGATTGTTTTAAATGATAAAACTTTACATATTCCGTAAAATTTAAAATGATCCAAGCCCCGTATAATTGAAATAAAGTAAATATCAAAACCATTCATATTTTTTAGATCATTCAATGGATGGTTGACTGTAATTTTTCAAATTACTAAGAAACAAATTTAAGTATACTGATTTCCTTTTAGAAATGAAAATATAGATGAAAAAAAGAAAACAAAAGAAGTGGTATTTGTTTTAAGAGGGGGAAAGGGGGAATATATATTGAAAGATTAATGGGAGGACAGTGTTTGAGAGGGGGCATAATATTCTATTGATATATTAATTATATTAAGTATATAT
Organism: Ottelia alismoides; assembly: GCA_037367405.1. Lineage (NCBI taxonomy): Eukaryota > Viridiplantae > Streptophyta > Magnoliopsida > Alismatales > Hydrocharitaceae > Ottelia > Ottelia alismoides. Next base: position 480,707 of record JAZKJV010001160.1, on the reverse strand, counting down.
GGAAAGATTAATGGGAGGATTATCTTAGAGAGGGAGAGATGATATCCTATTGTTATATTAATTATATTAACTTATTAAATATATTCTATTTATAGTAAAATAAAAGAAATGACATTTCATAGGGGAGGCCAACTCTCCCTTAATTATAGGAAATATGGGAGTGGGGGGGGGACTAGCCCCCTCCCGTCCCCCCTCCCTCCGTCCTTGTTTCTCCGAAGACGGGAGATAGGAAGGGGGAGCATTTGGGAGAGAGGCTACGAAAGCACCGTAACATGTTTGGTTACTGGGTTGGGCTGGGTTGGGGTGGGTTGGGGTATCCTCCTGTGAATAATAGCTGTTTGGAGGGTTGAGATGGTTGGAATGATAATTGTGATGTGATGTGACGATGATTATGTGTTATATTAACTTTTGTAAGTGTTATAGTATATTTTTATGTTAATAAATGTATTTGAACAAGGTTAAAAAACCATTATACCAAACAAATTGTAGGGTCAATACAAGTAATCCCAACCCAAGAATACATGGTTGGAACTAGGGGTATGCCAGGGTACCCTGGGGTACCCTTGCAACCAAACATGCCCTAAGGGTAGGGATTTGTTTGGAGGAAAATCATGGGTTTCCAAAAAATCCCATGCAAAAATAAATATCACAAATGGCAGGTCGGACCGGGTATTAGCGGACTATTGTGGATTCGAGTCAAGCCCGGCCCGCCACTGAAATTCATGAAAAATCAAAACCCAAGCCCAGTCCAGGTATTTATCGGGTACGAGCCGAGCTCGGGCTTTTGCGGGTCGGGTCATGGCTGGGCCCAGGTCAGTGTTGAACCAAGAATTCAGGTCGGTCTTGTACTCTACAAAAGGTGGGAACACAATCGCTGAGGCGACCGAGCACGAAACCCTGATTCAGACAACAATTAACCCACAATATAGATAGAGCAATGCATAATAAAAATGTGGAGTTTAGAATTTATTATAACTCTACAAAATGTGTGTATAAGTGTAAGTATATGCAGAGTGTCGAATACATGAAGTAGAAAGGATAGATTGAGAAATGAATTCTAAAATTATCCTTCTTCTTGCCTTTTTATTTTAATTTTGTGGGTTTGTAATTTTTATTTTTCTATGGATTTTTGTTTTTATATTTTTTTTGTTTTAGCTTTATAATTTTTATTTTATTTTTTAGTATTTTCTGATTTTTAATTTCTTTTTCTTTTTAAAGATAATATAGGCATATTAGTAATAATAGGTATAGTATAAACACTATATATTAAATATATACATATAAATGGATACAAAATCAGAAAATACAGTCCTTTTTATTTTTTTAAGGTTTTAAAATATTTTTGGTATTTTTAATGATAATAGTATTAATAATATAAGTAAATATAACTATATATATAGATGTAGGATTTTATATTTATAGATATAGATATAAACACTCAAAATGGGTAAAATAAAATATTTTTATTTTTTTGAATTTCCCCTATTTTTGATATTTTTCATATATTTTTTTATTATTTTTTAGATTTTTAATTGAATAAAGATGTCATAATAATGACTTATATTAATATGCTAAATTGTTTTGTAATTTAAAAATAGATAAGAATCCTAAAAAATTCCAAAATGATTTTTACTATTAATAAATATAATAAAAAATTTAGAAATAGAAATAAATGTTTTTAGATTTTTATAGAATTTTTATTGATTTTTATAAGGATTTTGAAACTTTTTAATTTTTAATGTTTTTATTTTGTTATTTTTAGTATTTTGGTCTATAGTTATAAATACAATAATAAACATTATCTAATTTTTGGAAATTTTAAAGATGATTTATATTTTTTATTTTTTAAATGCAAATAGGGAATAAATGTATTATTTTTGTATCTTTAAAAATAGGAAAATAGTTTTAGATGGTCCAAGAAAATATGTGTTTTGTAATATGTCTGAGAAATTAAAATAAATTTCCTAAATTTTTTTGATACAAAATGCTATTTTTAATAATAGAAATAAAAGAAATAGAAATAAATGCACTAGTAGGGACCTAAATGTAATTTATAGAAACTATAAATGCAATCCAGAACACCCTACACAAATATAAGGACATACATGCAAAAAGCCTAGAATATTAAACGTAAAACACACTGGCAAGGGTATTTTTGTAATTATAAAAAACATCAGGTCCTTGACGCAAAATATCCAAAAAATATTACACTTAATTTAAAAGTTCTTGGATTGAAATTAAATACATAAACCCACAAGGGCTTAGGCACAGAATGTCCAATCCCCACACACACAGACACGTGAGGTGACAAGGACTAGATCTATGTGTAAATAGAAGAGCACGAGGTTCAAATTACAATTTTCACAAAAGATTATAACTGTAGATGAAAAATTAAGACTAAATATTAAAACAAAAATATGAGGGTTGAATATGCAAATACCCCCACTAAGGCACGATCATACGGTGATGGATCTTCACTTGGACACATGACTGCTCCTCGTTGCATGATACCAGTTCGTCGATGGACGGCTGCAATTAGATCCTTGGGCGAGATTTGACGATCGCTGCTGCTCACGATCGGACATCTGTCATCAAAACCAAAGTGAAGGAATGATCAGACGATGGCTGCTCTTCTTGAAGAACATGGAAGAACAACTAAACTAGCAAATTTCGATATGCGTTTTCTTCCTCCTCTGACGGTCCCTGGTGCTGCACAGGTGCTCAAATCGTTCGCCTCTCTATTCCGCAGCTGCAGATGTCTTCAAAAAGATCCGACGACCACTGATGGCGTCCCAAGAGGTTGAGGAAGCTTAGGTGGACCTGGGACCCAAAACCAGCTCGAAATCACCTCAGTTGAGTCATTTAACCTCTAGAACATGCAAGGGAAGCTAAAGCACACAAAGGGGAGGGGGGATCCTAGGGGTTCAATTTGGGTGAAATGGGTCGAAATGGAGTCAGGCAGAGGTCTCCGGCAGACGGCGGCGAAAAGAGACCTGATCTCATAATCCAGAGAGGATCATGGTGAATGGAATGGTACGGGGTGTAAGCGTTGAGAAACGGGATGGGGGTGAAAGGCGAGGCAGAGAACGACTGAAGATGAATGGAACGGCGGTCGGAGCAGGAGCTCCGACGGACTTCGAATTTTAAAATCTAAGCTACAATAGTGGTCTAAAATGCAAAATAAAAGAGAAAATTTAAAGTTAAACATAAAATCTATCTAAATCTACCGTTACACTATGGCTCCACCAACTAATGCAGGAGCAGGGTGGAGCTCAGCCATAAGGTACTCCGACGAACCCGGATCGCGTTCCTCCTCCTCTGTGCGTACGTTGCAAATCGCTCAAGGAGCTGCTATCACCTTGCTCGACTCGAGGGTAGGTTGATCTGAGGGACTCAACAAGAGAAAAATGGATCAAAAAATAAATGCTCTCTAGAAGGTGCTTATATATGACATGACTTGACTCGGGAAGAACATTCGACACAGACCTCTATCGATCGAAAAAATAATGTTGGCGTGAAAGATCAACAATCGAGGAGAAATTGGTGAAGGAATCATTCTAAAAAAAGAAAGAATCAGCGGGGATTTATGAAGGAAAACAAGGGCCTAGCATATAATATGTATTTTATTTTTATTTTGTATTTTGGATTTTATTATTTCATATACATAAATTATATATTTATAATTTAATTATATACACATAAATGTATTTTTATTATATTTTTATGAAGTTCTTTGCACACTTAAATAAATATGTATATATATCTTATAGACATATACATGTATATTTCATCTTTGCATTATAGTATATTTATTTAGTTTATTATATTTTTAATAGTTTTATGTTATTGTAATTATGTACATGTGTTTTAATTATTATTTACAAAATTATAAAAATATAAAAGAATGAAAATATATAGAATAAATATAATGAATATTATATACAAGTATATTGCACAATAGGGGTCCAAAATCTAACTTTTACATCTTAACTCCAAATTAAATGAAATCCACCTTCATTAAATAGATAATTTAATTTTAGAAACAGTAAAGATGTGTTTGATGAATTTTGAATTCATATGGAGAAGATACAAGTCTGGAAAGTTTTCTTTACGGCTTTTTATTCTGAGTCTAAGGCACATTGCATGTTATTTTTAAATGAAATAAACTTTGTATTTTTCTTTATATTTTTATCTACAAGTTTTATGTTCAAAGTTTATTGATTTGAAGTATAAGTAATAACGAATAAAATAGGTCGCAAAATAAACTTATTGATAAATTGAAAATTAGGGTTTTATCTTATTTCTGGCCCTTATCTCCTCCTATTTTATTCCTTGTCGACCAATCATCATGATATCTAGGTCTTGGGGTTTAGGGTCGTTCAATACTTATGGTATTTCATTGTTTTTCTTTACTTTTTCTTTATTCTTTTATTTTAACATTTAATAGAGTATTTTATGCAATATTTACTATGTAAATAATGGATGTTATTTTGTATAAATTAATGTTATATACATGCATTGCTAGGGTTTAAAGATCAAAATGAAAGAATAGAGGTGATGAAATGGAGATTCATCGGTATCGTCCCAACCCTCAAACATAGTCCCACATCGGAAACTCTTGAAGTATTGGTGTGTGTTATAAGTGGTGGGGATTGCTACTTGAGAATAGGAGCTTAAGTATTTTGGGTGGTTGTTAATGGGGCCAATTGAGTTCAAACACAATAAGTTATTATGGCCACTTATATTCGTAACGTCCTCGTTGCGAGATGGCCCATCACTTATTCTCAGTGACAGTGGCGGTTGTACGCTTCGGGTAGTCATTTCCTCCTATCTCCTTCTAGGGGTGGCTCCACCTCTCGTGTAACTCTTTCCACTATCATATGAAAATTGGTTCTGATACCATTTGTAATGTTCTGGGCTTAGGTCCTCGGTCCATTATCAAGGAAAACTGACATTGACAACTTGTTGGGTTCAGACCCAAATGAATCCGTTGACAATCACCCAAAATGTTTAAGCCCAAGTTGTCAAGTAGTAATCCCCATCACTTATAAACCATACCCACACTTTGTGAGTTTTAATTGTGAGACTATGTTTGGGGGTTGGTGTGTTACAACCACCCCTACAAAGAGATAGGAGGGAAAATGCTAACCGGAGTGTGTAGCTACCATTGTCACTGAGAATAAATAATGGACCCACAATGAGGACATTGCGAATATAAACTAGGAGGTTGTAACACCCTAACCCTCAAACTTGGTCCCGCATAGAAAACTCACGAAGTGTGGATGTGGGTCATAAGTAGGATTATTTCTATTCGGTAACTTGAGTTTAAGCATTTTCAGTGGCTACCAAAGAGGCAAAATGGGACCTTATCCCGACAAATAATCATGACTAATTTTCCTCGATAATTGTTTAGAGATCTAAGCATGGGATGTTAGCATACAACCATCCCACCATGCATGTGTGCCAACGATGAGTCCAATGTAGCATGCCCTAGCACTTACGGTAGTATGCTCAAGCACCCACGATAGTGCGGATGAGTGCCCATGGTAGCGAATGTGCCCATACCAGGGTCTTTGTTAGCACACTTCAGCCTCCATGAGCAAAATGCGGTAACGGTTCTGTCCACAATGATCAATTCCGTTAGTACGCTTGTTAGTACATGAACGTTTGCGGTCATGCTCAACAACGCTTAGACATTTGAGGTAGGGGTGCTGACCAATGCTCGATCATCTGCGATAGCATACTCACCAAAGCTCGGTCATCTGCGATAGCGGGTGCAAAGAGGATCCTCTGCTGTAATACAACAGGTGCTGTAACGCAGGGATCCGTCTGATGGGGATCGGACGGCCCTCATCGGGGGCCAACCATCCTCGACCCCCTACGAGGGTCGTCCGATCCCCATCGGACGGATCCCTGCATTACAATACATGTTGTATTATAGCAGAGGATCTATCCTTGCAGTGTGTAGAGGATCCTGCACTTTTTTTGGATCATCGGAGCCGCTCGATCTTGATCGAGCAGTTTGCAAGAATTTCCACTTTTTTGTGGGCCCTATCATGAAAATTCATGTCAACCGCTCGATCAAGATCGAGCTGCTCCGACGATGCACACAAAGTACAGCAGACTCTGAAGTACTGCAAAGGATCTACGTTTTGTGTCCCTATGCCGATCACTTGCAAAAGCATGCACACTAGCGCTCAGTCACATGCAGTAGCTGGTATACCCGCACCGATCATCCGCGGTAATGGTATATGACCACCGTATACTCCATCTTTAGTCCTTTCAAGTTTCAACTATGAACCTAGTGGTTGTTCTTGGTGTTTGCTCACAAACCCAACATGATATACAAACGTTGATCTTGCACCGACACATAAGTGTCGTAAGTAATTAATTCCCATACGCTAGGTTATCTCAACTAACCTGTATCGAAGGTATTTGATATCATTAAAAATAAAGGATTTTTTACATCATGACCCCCAAAATCGTGACCAATCACACAGTAATGGCTATAATCTTGCTCTATTTATCCAACATATATGCTCATGTCAAAGAGTTGGTATAAAAGTTGGTAAGATTGAGTGTTCGTGGTGTAATTTATAGAGATCGTAATATAATTACAAAAATTATAAGGGTTATAAGTAATTGAACAATATTCAGATTGTCCAACACAATATCGGCCCAACTTTAATCAAAAGCTGAAAAAAAATCCGTTGTGTACGTTCACGTGACAACAATTATAACGTTATTATTTCTTCTGATATAGTTGGTGGTAAATGGGGAGTAAAAGTGACCTAATTTTAGCAGTCATCAGAACCACACGAAGTTTATAGGCTTCTCACACACGGGCTTGTACGTAAGAGTACTTTGGTTAGCGGGTTAAGGCGGGTTAAACTGGTAGAGGGTAATCCGTTTTTGTGTTTTGGTATTTGGATAGGGGGTTAAACTGAGGGTGGGTTAGAAGTGGGTTTGTTGTGATATGATTGTATTGAAGTTTGAAAAAGTGAGTAGTTATTGTGATGCGATTGTATTGAAGTTTGGAAAAGTGAGTAGAAGTGGAGTAATTTATAATTTGTATATGATATGATGGTATAATATATTATTTTTTGATAGGATTGATGATGTAAAATTGATTTATTTATTTTTTTAAAAAAGAAACAAAGTAGGACCCACATGAGAGAGAGGGAGGGTGGGTTACCCCAACAAAAGAAAATGGATAAATACAATCTTAGGTTCTCTAATTCGAGATAATAAGTTTATCAATTGCTTGCAAAACGAAGTGTAATTTAAGGACGGTTTGCTGCCCTTCTTTTTTTTCATCCTATCATGTCATTAACGATTAAAACTCAGGTCCATTGGTAAGATGCATCTTCTCGGTTTTCAGAGTCATATTTTAACTTGTACCAATGTTGTGTTGGTGTTGTAAAATCACACACGCAATCAATCATCACCACAGAAACACTGAAGACGTCAAATACAACAGTGATCGGTCATCTATCGAGACTAGCCATTGATATCATATCATATATAACTATCTCAAAATCGTTGGACGATAGGAATCAAATGTGCATCCAGTTTGTATACATTCTCGGATCAATACTACAATTTCTCGTTGTTAACTCCACGTGGACGGCATTGTACAAACAAGATTGTTGTGTTGAGAGCCTCATGGAAGATCACTTGTTCTGTTCTTCAGACAGCATATAGAGGTCTTTCTCGAGGATTTTGTACCCCGGCTGCGAGCGCATCTTGAACACGGGGATGCTGGTCTTGGTCGAGGAGATGGCTACCGTCGGGGGCTTCTGAAGGACGGTCGGCAGCGACGTCGCGGTGGCGTAGGCAAGAACGTGCCATTCCTCCGTTCCGGGGGCAGGTGCGGGTTCCAGTGCCGGTGCCTCTTGTGCTTCGACTCGATGGCAGGCGAGGAGCACGAGCACGATCACGACGAAGAGCGTCGATGCTGGAGCAGGGGCGGATTGAGGTGCCCAGTTCATCTTGCTTGCGGGCAAAGGCGAGAGGGTACTGGAGGGAAGGGGGGGTCGTTTTTATGGTTGTGGAGGTTGGGCTGACGTGGCACGATGTGGGGCTCGGATCGAATGTCCCTCCGTCTAAGATTGGGTGTTGGTATTTGCGGTGTAACCGCGGAGAGAGGATGTCCTGCTGTGCGCGACTGAAGATCGTTAGATCACATGATCCGACGGTCAAGATCGATGATACGGTTCGATATTGTGAGTGTTGTTTCTAGATTGGGGTTTGAACTTTATGGCATTAAACCATATGCAGCTATTGATGCATGGCTATAATTTATTATAAATTTATGACATAGAGAGGGTTAATCATTAACCATACCCAAACATGATTATAAATTGATCAATCAAGCTTTAGATTGATTAATTATAAACCTGATCTATCATCTACTATTAAAAATTGAATTATTCTTCATGTACGGAGCCAAGATCCACGCCAAGGGGAATCAACCTTGATAACTTGTTGTGTTCGAACCCAATAGTAATCATTGATAACCTTTTAAAAATAGATGCTACAATCCTCATCCACTTACAATATAATATATCTATATATTTGTCTGCCTCTTGAATAGCCCTTTCCGATATTATTGAGATCCTATCTTTAAAACCGTGTAGAAAATAGGCAAACAAGTAAACCACAAAGAACACATTTGTCTACATGGAAAATTATTCTGAGTAAAAAAATTGAGAAAACACAAAGAGGACCCCTTAACATTCACTAACAATAAGAAATATCTTCAATTCTTAACTTGTAACAAGGGAGATTGAGTTACATAAATAGTCATACTACTGCATCATAACATAAAACAACTCAAATGGAAGCATTTGCTCAGTACATGCTTGGTTTTGGAATAGGAGAGCAGATCGTATGTTGTAATCCCAATTATAGCAGATTTGTTGTAATATCTTTTTTTTCGATTTTGATTCCAAAATCCAACTTTATAGATTGAATCTTAGATTAATGCTCTACATATCCTTCAAACCTCACTCAAATCGGAGGTATTTGCTATTTTATCTTAATGGTCAAAGATCCAGACCCTTTTTAAATGGAATTTAAGTTGCTTAAATATTGCTCGGATATTTTAACTATTAAGATAAAATAGCAAATAACCTTCGATTTGAGTGAAATTTGAAGGATATTCAGAGCATTAATCTAAAATTCAATCTTTTGGAATCGAAATCGCAAGAGGGGGAAACAGAATTACATCATATCTGTTGTAACTAGGATTACATCAGACGATCTGCTCTGTTGGAATAGAGGATGTTGTTCGATCACTACAAGAAAGAGTAGAACAGGCGACGGTCAACATCCGTCGCTAATGATAACATGACCGTCCCCATTGATCAATGGGGACGGTCATAAGACCGTCTCCAAAGGTCGCGTCCCATTTGGTATAGGCGACGGTATTACGGACCGTCCCCAATACACATATATAGGGGACGGTCGTGACCGTCCCTAAAAGTCTGCCATAGGGGACAGGCGTGACCGTCCCTTAAAGCATCTTATTGGGGACGGTCATGACCGTCCCTTAATGTCCTCAGAGGGGACGGTCAAGACCGTCCCAAAAGAGAGAAAGCGAAGACGGTCATAACCGTCTCTAAGAACGTAGGGGACGGTTGCCATGACCGTCCCCTTTGTTCATCTGCTAACAAAAAAAAATTCCATTGCCCCCTATTTGATCCTTATTTTGCCCTGTATGTCAATGTAATGCAGTACCTGTTACAAAAAATCGGTCTTCATAATAAACATTACTATCACCACACAAAAAAATGCAATCGACATTCATAAAGTCATTGTCCAACAACATATGCATTCAAAATACTAAAGTAGCATACAATAATTGTTCATAATAGTTATACAATATACTAAAGTATCCTACAAACTAACTAAGCTATCCTAGTCGTCCTCATCCTCTTCGTCGTCGGCGTCCTCGTCGTCATCAGCATCATCTTCTTCTTCGCCTTCATCGTCGTCGCCTAGCCTCGCAGCGGTATTATCATCATCTGTTGGGTGGCTAGTCGACGCTTCACCTTGATGTGCCTGCATGAATGCATTGAAAATCGCCATTTGTTGGCGCAAATCCTGAATCTCCATATTCATGCTAGACACCTGACTCTCTAATTCCCTCCATCTTTGTGTCTTCTGAGAGGTCGAGCCGGTCCCTACTCCATATCAATTCCGTATGGTGGCACCACGACCACCACAACGGACGCGTCCCTGATGCTCTGGACCGGTCGCCTGGAGGAAGGCCGCATCAGGAGTAAGAGGTGGATGACTCGTTCCGGTTACTATCACCACACAAAAAAATGCAATCGACATTCATAAAGTCATTGTCCAACAACATATGCATTCAAAATACTAAAGTAGCATACAATAATTGTTCATAATAGTTATACAATATACTAAAGTATCCTACAAACTAACTAAGCTATCCTAGTCGTCCTCGTCCTCTTCGTCGTCGGCGTCCTCGTCGTCATCAGCATCATCTTCTTCTTCGCCTTCATCGTCGTCGCCTAGCCTCGCAACGGTATTATCATCATCTGTTGGGTGGCTAGTCGACGCTTCACCTTGATGTGCCTGCATGAATGCATTGAAAATCGCCATTTGTTGGCGCAAATCCTGAATCTCCATATTCATGCTAGACACCTGACTCTCTAATTCCCTCCATCTTTGTGTCTTCTGAGAGGTCGAGCCGGTCCCTACTCCATATCAATTCCGTATGGTGGCACCACGACCACCACAACGGACGCGTCCCTGATGCTCTGGACCGGTCGCCTGGAGGAAGGCCGCATCAGGAGTAAGAGGTGGATGACTCGTTCCGGTGTGGTCTACAGAGCCAGTAGTTGTGAGCCTGACCATCTCCTCCTACAAATTTATTTAAGTAAGTTCAAATTCATTTAATATGTAAGAAAGATTCAAATATGTTATGAATAACTTACATGAATTGGACCATAGGCAGGATCCACCCAATGAACTTCCCCGCCCACATCGCGGCTCTTAGACTTCTCGAAGACTTCCATTCGGCTGGGCACTCTCTCGTTCTCCACTTCCTAATGTGAAAAGATTAGTAAACTTAGGATATCATTTTAATGCATATTTAATAGTTAAAATTTTAACAGTAATCATAAAGTAGATTACTTACGAAGTCATCCTTTAATTGATTTGTGTTTCTTCTACCCATTCTATGGGTAGACTTGAAACCTTTCTTCCTATTTTCAGCATTTCTCCTTGAGATGCCCTATACGAAGATAATAATTTTAATAAAAGAATTCGAAATGATATATGTATAAAATGCACATATATATGTCACATACCGTATGTTCTTCTCCCATCCAAATGTAAACCATCGCCCTCCATTGTTCAGCGGGTACATTCGGAGGACAATTTCCCAAATTAGCTTCCAATGGAAGCTCCGGGTCGAAGTACTTTAAAATATAAAGAAAATTAATTATATACTTATATGATGAAAAACAAATTTAAAGCAAAGTACTCACTCGGGCCTTCACACGTCCTCGATATTTACGCAACATCTCCGCCCCATGGCCTAGAATCAGAGCATCAGTGGCCGGGTCACGGTCCCAGGAAAAACTAGACTGTAAAGAAAGCAAACAGATATAAGTTTATATATATATATACTGAAGAAAAAATTTGCTTTATTATTATATATACCTCCAAATCATGAAGAATGGCATCTTTTATTGACCGCTCCACTAAACGCCAGTCTGTAATGTGGAGAGGGACCCTGACTCTGCACACATGTCCCAAGTAACTCTGGAAAACAGCTGCGTTCTCCCCCACCGCACCACCTCCAACTATCCGTACCCTGAGTGTCTCACCAGGACGAAGACGGTCCAACACTCGGCACTGAGATGGGCCTCTACGTCTGCCCGAACTACTCGATCCGTCAGGATCGGAGGTACTACTCCCTCGCTTTGGTGCCGACGGGGCATCCCGAATGGTCTAGGACATGGAGGCATATCTGCATATTATGAAACATTTAAATTATATATAACAACAATGATATAATTAACATAAAGAATTGGAAAATAAAAGATGGTAAACTTACACATTAAAAATCCGCATCTACAATATCAGTTGGATGTTCTTGCATTTCAGCTTGATATGCCTCGTTTATATTTAGCAACTCATCATCATCATTGACATCAAAAAAATCTCTTGGTATTGTTCTCACGGGTATGATCCATCCATCATTGAAGTTGTCTGGAATATAAAAAACTTGTTCCACCTGACTGGCAAGTGCAAAAGGCTCATTTGTTTGCAATTTCCCGGATTGTTTCAATAAAATAATCCCATTTCTATCTCTTTGAAATCCTATCCCCTCGCGACCGATATCAAACCAATTGCACATAAAAAGAACACATCGACATTCATGAGTAAAACTGATCTCTATTATGTCAAGTATTTCCCCATAATAGCCGTCTAAACCTGAAGGTAAATTTGTTTTTACTATAACACCCGACATTTGCGTCGATTTCATCTCGTCGGCGGACTTTGTTCTAAATCTGTATCCATTCACAATATAACCCTTATAAGACATAACTTGAGAATATGGTATGCATCCAAGAATGTCAAGGTTAATGTTCCACCTATCATCTGTCGTTTCCCTTAAATGTCTCACACGTGAACGGAACCATTTGAGGAATTCAGATTTGTTATGTGTCTCATTAAATAATGAATTGTACTCATCAAAAAATTCGTCAATTTCTGACAACTGCATCAAGACATAGTAGTGTATGAGATCTCTATCCGCATCAGATATTACGCGGCGGATACCACTGAACATATGCCTGCCACATGAATGAAAGACCCATAATTTAGATTCATCCTCTTTCTCCACGACATCGGCTTCATCATTTCGTTCATAACGGCTGAAACGCACGCTTTCACCTTCCATATACATTTCACGGAAATTAATACACTCTTCACAAAGATAACCTTCAGCAATACATCCTTCGGGTTGTGCCTTATTAAAGATCATATTTTTCAATTTTCGAAGGTATCTTTCTATTGGATACATCCAACGATATTGAACCGGTTCACCGATCCTTGCTTCACCTGCAAGATGAACTATTAAATGAACCATAACGTCAAAGAAGGCTGGTGGGAATATCTGCTCTAACTTGCATAATGTGATAACAATATCTTCTTCAAGTCTTCTCAAGATCAACGGATCTAAAACCTTCGAACACAGTAATCTGAAAAATCCACTCAATTCTGTTAATGATTGTACGACAGTGTCTTCAACAATCCCGCGAATAGCGAATGGGAGTAACACTTTCATGTAAACATGACAGTCATGACTTTTTAAACCAATTATCTTGCGTTCTCTTTCATTTACACACCTCGACAGCTGTGATGAGAACCCATCAGATACCTTCAAACTTTTAAGGAAGCTGAAAATTTTATCACGCTCAGCGTTGGATAATGTATATACTGCTGCAGGTATATTAATCCGTCCATTGTCTAATTCAATTGGATGTAGATCCTCGCGTATTCCAAGCTGAACTAGATCTCGTCTCGTCCTTACATTATCTTTAGATTGACCTGAAAGATCTAATATTCTGAAGATATTCTCCAAAACATTCTTCTCAATATGCATGACATCCAAATTACGACGAATTTGTAGGTGTTTCCAGTATGGTAACTCTCTGAAAAAAATACTTTATTTCTTCCAACCACCGGCTACACTTTTCTTCGTTTTCCGTCCTAAACAACTGCTTCGTACAAGTAATTGATGTTCCCAAATAATGTTACCATTGACACGCGCTAAGTCAAGTCGTTGCCCATAAGGTGAGCCATCAAATTTCTTATTATTATCTGCCCTTTGCCATCTATGCTTCGGTGGAAGAAATCGACGATGACCTAAATAGCAATGTTTAATACTTCCGGACAGCCATGTCGAATGTGTTTTTTCAAGACAGACAGGACAAACGAGTTTTCCCTTAGTACTCCAACCAGACAAATTTGCGTACGCGGGAAAGTCATTTATAGTCCACAATAGTGCAACTTGTAATTTAAATGTCTCTTTCCTACATGCATCATATGTAGGTATTCCAGTAGTCCATAAGACTTTTAGTTCATCCATTAATGGTTGTAGGTACACATCAACAACGTTGCCAGGACCTTTAGGACCAGGAATTAATAGTGTCATCATCATAAATGATGAACTCATTGACATCCATGGTGGTAGATTGTAAACAATCAGAATCACGGGCCAAATACTGTAACTCAGACTCATATTACCAAACGGATTGAAACCATCTGAGGCTAATCCCAAACGAACATTTCTCTCATCATTAGAGAAATTCGGATATCTCTGATCAAATTTTATCCATTCTTCTGCATCGGATGGATGTCTCATAGCTCCATTAGCATCTCGTTTATTTGAACGAGAATGCCACGTCATCCACTTTGCAGTTTTTTCAGACATGAAGAGACGCTTCAGACTTGGAATTAGTGGGAAGTATCGTAATATTTTCACCGACTTCTTCTTTTTCTTTAAATCATTTTTTTCTTCTTTATACCTGGAAGCCTTACAATACGGACAAAGAACTAAATCCGAATTCTCTCCTCGAAAAAGCATGCAGTCATTAACACAAGCATCGATCTTCTCGTATTTCAGACCAAGCGATCGGAATCGTTGCTTCGCCTCTTTCCAATCCTTAGGATAATTTCGAGGATTATTTAATAACTTTCGTATTAAACCCAGCACATCTGTCATCATTGCTGCAGTTGATCCGTTCCTTACTTTCATCTTAAACAGCTCTAACAAAAACTGCAAACGCGTCATTTCCACCCCAGGAGCCAATATATCTTCTGCATCTGGCAAACTGCTCGAGAACCTATCATCTAAACCAATGTCTTGTGCCTCAGGTCTTCTTAAATCGTCCATTAGTTCAAATAACTCGTGATCAACATTATTCAAGGTTTGTGTAGTCACTCCTACATCTATGCCCATATCCTCATCCATTCGCAAATCTAAATCCTCTCCATGTTCAGTCCAAATGGAGTAATGTAACCAAAATCTGTTGAGTACGAGATGGTTATACACTGCCTCTCTAACATCCCATTTAATATTCTTGCATCTCACACATGGACAGTAAATCTTTAGACCACCAAATTTCTTATTAACTCTTTCTATTTGAAATGCCCAATCCAAGAAGGCAATCACTCCTCTCTTATATTGTTGAAAGTCATCGTATCTCTTATCCATCCATGATTTATCCATTTACTGCACAATCATAATAAAATCCACCATTGTGTTATATTATAGACAACAAGTTTTCCACCCTAAACCATAATAAAGTGTTTCTCTTATACACAAATCATTATTAGTATATGTATTGTATACACAAATCATTATGGACATATCTATGATATACACAAATCATTATGGGTATATGTATTGTATACACAAATCACTATGGGCATATCTATGGTATACACAAATCATTATGGGGATATCTATTGTATGATTTCATTATCATTTTGGGATATCTATTGTATACACAAATCATTATGCGATATCTATTGTATACACAACCCTAGTATATCTAATGTATACACAAATCAAAACAACTAAATCATATGAAGAAAACCTAGGCATATCATCAAAACAAATCATAACTAGGGGAACACCTAGGCAAATCATATCTATTGTATACTAAACAAATCAAGCAAACCTAGGCATATCATCAAAACAACTAAATCATATGGGGAAAAACAACTCTAACAAGATTATCAAGTAAAATAAACATGAATAAAAACAAAGGAGTGTTGATAGTTACCGAAAATGAAGATTGACGAGGTCCGCAAGCAAGGAGGAGCTGGAGGCGACACCGGGGCGGAGCGGGCGATCGGGGGCGGCGGGATGAAGAGATGAGAATGGAATGAAAACGCAGGCGGAAGGGGGTTTTCTCGATCTGACCAATAGGGACGGTCGTAATGACCGTCTCCATTGGTGACGATCGGCGATGGTTCACTAAAGACCGTCTCCTTTGATAGGCATAAGGGACGGTTCTCATTAACCGTCCCTTTTCGCCAAGGCAGAGGGGACGGTTAATTAAAACCGTCCCCTCTGGTCGACCACTTTGGTCCATTCCGCAGAGGCGACGCCAACAGAGGAATAATGGGGACGGTCAGGACCGTCCCCAAAGCCCTTCCAGGAGGGTCGAAAACATCCAGTAGCCTGTCAAGGCAGAGGCGACGGTCAATATAACCGTCCCCTATAGTCGACCTCTTTCGGTCCAATCGCTAGAAGCGACGCCAACAGAGGACCATAGGGGACGGTCAGGACCGTCCCCAATGCCCTTTCAGAAGGGTCGATAACGTCCAGTGGCCTGCTCAAAACAGAGGGGACGGTCACATATGACCGTCCCCTCTGGTCAACCTCTTTGGTCCAATCACTAGAGGCGACACCAACAGAGGAACAATGGGGACGGTCAGGACCGTCCCCAAAGCACTTCCAGGAGGCTAGAAAGCGTCCAGTAGCCTGGTCAAGGCAGAGGGGACGGTCACTAGAACCGTCCCCTCTGGTCGACCTCTTTGGTCCAATCGCTAGAGGCGACGCCAACAGAGGAGCAATGGGGACGGTCAGGACCGTCCCCAAAGCCCTTCCAGGAGGGTCGAAAACGTCCAGTGGCCTGTTCAAAACAGAGGGGACGGTCACCTACGACCGTCCCCTTTGGTCGACCTCTATGGTCTAATCGCTAGACGCGACGCCAACAGAGGAACAATGGGGACGGTCAGGACCGTCCCCAAAGCCCTTCCAGAAGGGTCGAAAGCGTCCAGTAGCCTGGTAAAGGCAGAGGGGACGGTCATTACTGACCGTCTCCATTGAGTTAATACAGTAGGGATGATAGTCCACCTACAGTCTCCAATTAAGTGGATATTGGGGACGGTTGTTTGATGACCGTCCCTAAAAAGAGGCATTAGGGACGGTCATTCAAAAACCGTCGCTATTTGTCGTCCCTAAATGGGGTAATTCCTGTAGTGGATTTTAGACTAGTTTGTGTCGAGATGATTTAATAGAAGAACGGAGGTTGAAAATTCTCTTTATTCTTTGATAACCAAAATAGAGTAAAAGGGAAGAAAAGACTGATTCATGCGTCCATTCGTATAGAATGGCATTGATATATTATATAGACACTTAGTACCTCTGTCGCTTTTCACATATGGGTTCTTACCTAAAGAAATACTAACTTAAGTTGCGATCCTCCTTATAATCGCATGGTAAAATTTTCCATCTGCAATTTGAGCGGGCAATTCTCCTCCACGTTGAATGTATTGTATTTTGATTTGTTCGACTTAGTTTAGAGCATGATGCTTCTTTAAGGGCCTATTTGGTTGCTGGTGTACATCGGAGTATACCAACATACTCTTGGTTTCAATCTGGGTTGGGATTACTTATATTGGCTTTACAATTTCTTTGGTATAATATTTTTTAACTATGTTCAAATAAAGTATTAACATAAAAAATATATTATAATCATTAAAAAAGTTAATATAACACATAATCAGTATCACATTGCATCACAATTATCATTTCAATCCTTCCAACCCTCCAAACAACTACTATTCACAGGGGGATACCTCAACCCAACCCAGCCCAGTTACCAAACAGGCCCCAAGTGCTCTTCACTCGACGAGAAGCCCCATTTTTTGTCGGTCTCAACTAGGGTTACTATTGAGCCCAACGAGCTGAGCCAGTTCTTAGTTTGAGCTCGAGCTTGATAAATCCAGCAGGATTCGGGCTCAAGAGCTCGGGCTCAGCGAGCTCGAGCCTCTTATCAAGCCAACTCGGGATCGATAAGGCTCGAGTTGAGTTAAGACAAGTGTGCATGTAGACCGGCACTCCATTTGCTTATATAGACTCTATGCTCCCTCCGAGTTTAGCTTTACCCGATGTGGGACTAAAGTAAAGCCCCTTATCGAGCCCAAGCCCCTTATCAGGTTATCGAGCCGAGCCTTTTTCGAGCCCCTTATCAAGTTATCGAGCCCGACCCCGTATTGAGCCCATGTCTAGTTATCAAACTGAGCCGAGTTCGGCTCGGGCTCGGCTCATTAAGCTATCGAGCTCAAAATTCTGGCTCGGACTCGGCTTAATAGTTTAATGAGTCAGGCTTGCGAGCCCTTATTAAGTCAAGCAAAAGCCTAACTTATCGAGCTGTGACTCAAAGCCAACCCTAGTCTCAACTAATATGCTTCCCACATCAGTTCCTCCATACTGTTTTTTTACCCCAACATGCCCCTTATGGATGATCACTTCTAAGTTCTAAAATGTAATTATTATAAGAAAATCATTGAACACCAGTTAAATGATTGACTTTGATGATAAAAAAGAAAATAAAGTGTAATTAAAATTTATAACGAGCAAAGATTGAAACTTCTTAATTTTATTCTTTACCATTTATCACTGACAATACTTTTCATCATCCTTTGTGCATTGATTCTTCCTTTATCTCTTTACAACCCACTTTACTTCTTGTCCACTACCTTGTCTCTTTAATCCATTATATATGTGATCTATTCATCCTCTCTACTAACTAGGGATGGGTAATGGGTTGGGCTGGCCTAACCTAACCTTTGAACTGGAACCCATGAGCCAACTCGAACCCGAGTCCAATTTATACTGATCTAGACTTGCACTGAAAATTTGACTCATTAAATAAACAGCACGCGCTTGGGCCAACCCTGATCCAAACCTATGAGCCCATTGACTTGACCTAAATGAGAGCCCGATAAGATGATCCATAAAACATCCCATGATCTCATATAATAATATTTTGGTTCTTAGGTATTCCAACAAATCTCTATTACCTATCTATACAAAATTTCTGCCTTCTTTCCTTATAACAAGAATCTCATAAGTATCCCCTCTCATTTTCATTATTACATCAATTTTCTTACTATGTGATGACTGTATGTTAGGGATGAAAATATTTGGATACATATACAAATATATGTATACTCATATCCTTATCTATTTTAAAATGCGAATACGAGTGAAGATACGTATATTGATGAATGTGAAAAATGTGTTGTCATATCCTTAAAAATGAATACAAATGTAAAAAAGAATACACATAATAACATAAATATTTAATAGATTAACTAAAATATACATGTTTGGGATTGTGTACACATCAAATTGATACACCTGATATAGTAATTTCATAACAATTATATCAACAATGGTGAATACAATCATAAAATATCGTTACATACAAGTATAAATAAATGTATTACTATACTTATGTACAAAAATGAATATACGAATACGAATGTGAATATTAGCAAATGTCAAAGTGATATCCATATCTGCATCGACTTTAAAACGAGAACAAATACGAATGTCAAACTATGTGTAAAACAAATATGATATCGAATCAAATATGAATATATTCACATTCATTTCATCCCCTACTATATGTGCACGCCACTACTCCTCTTGCTTTATGACATCATGAATACATCCTTTTTTTATTGTGGATTATTAATTTGGAATCGTTACTTCCTATATCCATATTTCTCATGATGTTTGTTTGCCATCATTCATCATGTCTCTGGCGTATGCACCTTCAATTTCCTTTATTCCTTCTTCATTCTTTCATCTTAGTTTTTTTTAAATGGGCCAGCCTAACCCGAACTCAAATCCATATTAGTTAAAAGGAAATGGGTCGTGGATCGGCTGTAACAAAAGATCACGGGCCGTGACCCAAACCACATGCCATTAAATTAAATGGTCCTTGGGTCAGTGCACCTCCGAACCGAAGGAACATAGCCCAATGCTCATCCCTGATGCTAACCCTCTCTAGATGAACACATCACACAATTTGACGATGATCGGTCACATCTCATGATCATTGGAACCGGAGGACCAATATTAAAATATCAAGTACACGTCATATACCCATACAATAAACATAAATGGGATCCAACCTAACCCAAAATTTAAATGATCCAATGATTTGGTTTGTTTATCTAGGTTAACCTTAACAATGAACATACCTATGTCATCATATAACATGCATGCCTTATTATATTATTATCAGTTACCACACTTTGATTGATTAGATGACCAATCTGTCAAAGAATAAACTATCTACTTGTCCTTTTCCATGTCTTGTTCCTTATAATCAAATAGAAATTAATTACTACTTAGTAATAAAGTAATCTCGCACAATATAGCTCTTAATTAAGTACGACCCTACGTAGTAGTAAAATAAAAAAATTCCATTGCCGGGATTTGAACCCGGGTCGCCTGGGTGAAAGCCAGGTATCCTAACCGGACTACACGACAATGGAGTTGCGTTTTAATGTCATTAGTTTTATATATAAGTAGTTATTGACATCCACTTACTAATGTCGGTTTATATATATAGTAGATAGAAAAAGAAACAAAGAGGGGTACACTGGGCTGGGGTACCCCTGTGAATACTAATGTCATTGTCGTTTGGTTGCAGGGTTGGGTTCGGTTGGGGTCTTCCTGTGAATAGTAAACTGTGAGGAGGATTGAGAGGGTTGGAAGGAGGAGTGCTCTGAGTTAGGCCAATCCAACCTCTTGCCCAACCCTGCCCAACCCTTCCTAAGGTGCAATGCAGATCAGCAAATGGGGATGCGAACCTCTGCAAAAGAAAGAAAACATGGGGCCCTTTCTGCCCCCATCATTGGCCTCTTTCTTCCCTTCCTCTCCCCATTCTCAAAGGGGTGCTGTAGTGGTGCCACCTGATCTGACCTGACCTCTAATAAAGCTCATCCCCTCCACCACCACCCTTTAATAAAACAACAAAGCACCTCAACCTCCTCTCCCCCATTGGTACTTGTGCAACCTCCCTCAATCTCCTCCCTTTCCCCCTTTTCGGAGATAATGGTAGGCGTGGCATGCCTTTCTGCCACTTGGGTCTGCTGCAAAATCCCACCTTTCCTCCCCATTTGCCCTGTGGGAGCTGCACTCCTCCAGATCTCGGGGATGTGAGTTGCCATGAGCTCGAATTCCGCATGTTGGGTCTTCTCAGATTTGTGGGTTGTTACTTGTCTCTTGCTTCTCGGTGCCATTTGTGTGGGTTTGACTCCAAGTGAGCTCGAGCGTTGACTTGTGAGTTCTTGACGTCTGGAGGAGTTTGGGTTGTCTGTACTCGTGTGATTTGTGGGTAATTCATGCTTAAGTGCCGGATTTGGCGTATGCTTTCGTGCATTATGATTGGATTAAGTTCTGGAAGGATGGTTGAGGACACTTGTGATGAGCTTGGCTTAATTTTTTGCTCTGTCTGTTTTTTTGTAATGTAGTGTGCTTTTCCCCTTTGGATTCCTTTCTCGTTCTTCGAGGCGCTAGTGCTCTTCCCGTACTGTTCTCTTGCAAAGGTTGGATATTTTCTAATCTGTAGTTTTTAGTTGTTCTTTGTTGTATTTGGGCTCTACTCTTGTCTTTCCATCTCTCCATCTTTGTGTGTATATCGTCTGTCCTGTCAGTCAGTTGCGATTCTTGGGAAGGAATGCAGTTGTTCTTTGGTGTTCTTCCCTTTGTTTTGTTTTTATGGGCTGGTGGTTGCCAAGGATATTCGGATCTGACCGCTCTCGTGGAGTTGAGGAAAGGAATCAAGGAGGACCCTCTTGGCCACCTGGTTGATTCTTGGAACCCTGACAAGGTGAGCGAATCGGATGGCTGCCCGTTCAATTGGTATGGAGTGCATTGCAGTGATGGCCATGTGGTTTCGATAATGCTGGATGACTTGGATTTGGTAGGGAGTATCGATTTCTCTGTTCTAACTGGGATGCAGAGTCTTCGCAACTTCTCGGTCTCAAACAACCATTTTTCAGGAGTTCTTTCACACGGCATTGGATCGATTGCGTCCATGCAGTATTTGGACCTCTCTAACAATGCATTTTCCGGATCTCTCCCCAATGAATTGACAAAGTTGGTGAATTTGGTGTACCTCAATTTGTCCGTCAACAAGTTTGGAGGCATGCTACCCGGTGGTTTTGGGCATCTCAAGGAGTTGCAGTACTTGGATTTGCATTCGAATGGCTTGTCTGGAAAGGTGGATTTCTTGGTTGACATGCAAAGTGTTGTTCATGTTGATCTCAGTTGCAACAAGTTTTCTGGCTCCCTCAGTGCACTTGGCGACAATTCGACGTTCACCAGCGTGATTGAGTATTTGAATGTAAGCAGTAATCAACTGTCGGGTCAGTTATTTGCTAATGAGTTGGTGCCAACTTTTGATAGCTTGGAGGTGTTTGATGCTAGTAAAAATCACTTGTCAGGAAACATTCCTCCATTTCAATTTGTTGTTTCTCTTAGGATTCTTCGGCTTGCCAGCAATAATTTTTCCGGGTCCTTGCCTGAAGCTCTGTTTAAAGAAAGTTCAATGGTGTTGAGTGAGCTCGATCTCAGCGATAACCAACTTGAAGGTGATTATTTGTCATCATTTGAAGCTATCTTTTAAAATGATTTTATATTGATATGATTTTTTTAAAAAGTAAAGACAAGCTTTGGAAGGTTGGAGATCTAGTATAAATAGTTTTTCTACTATTCAATCGCAATTGTCCTTGCTTTTGGATACAATTTCTTAAGTAATTTTTGAGGATGAGTTGTTGATTTACATCGTCACTTATAGTCAAATCGTATACCTACTTTTCAGTTCTATGCCATCAACATGTTTAGACCAACTGGGCTGCAGATGATATAAATGAGAAACCTAAATATAAAACAAAGCCGGCGCCTGACCATGCCCAATGTTATTGTAGAGTATGGCATAAACCATACCATTTCTAATTACATGCAAGTATAGTCAAGTAATAATTTGGTGGCTTGTAAAAGATGCGATTTACAATGAACCTGTATGCATTTTATCTATAGAATTCTGGGGTTAATCCTCTTGTATGCTCTTCTATCAACTTCTCTCTAACGTCACAAGCGTAGGTCCCAGGTCCGTTATCGAGGAAAACTGATCTTGATAACTTGTTGAGTTCGGGTCCAAAGAGACCAGTTGACAACTGCCCAAATGCTCGTCTAAATTGTCAAATAGTAATCCCTACCACTTATATAACCCACTCCCACACTTCGTGAGTTTTCGATGTGGGACTATTTTGGGGCGTTACAACCTCTCTCACTTATATTCGCAACGACCTCATTGCAACATTATCCATCACTTGTTCTCAGTGGTTGTGGCAGATACACGCACCAGGTAACCTTTCCTCCACGAAGTGAGTGGGTTTATAAGTGGGAAGTATTACTACTTAACAACTTGGGCTTAAGCATTTTGAGTGACTGCCCACCGATCCACTTGGGCCCGAACCCAAGTTTTTAGGAACAATTTTCCTCCATAGAGGTCCGATGACCTAAGCTCAGGACATTAAAAATGGCATCAGACCGTGCTCCCTTTGATAGTGGAAAGGTTACCTGAAGAGTCCTAAGCCGGGAGCGTGCAACTACTACTATCATATGGAATAAGTGATTGATCATATCACAATGGGGACTTTGTAAATATAAGTGGACGATGTTGTAACACCTCAAAATAGTCCAAATCGGAAACTCATAAAGTGTGAGAGTGAGTTATAAGAGTGCTGGACTACTACTTGAGACCTTGAGCTTAAGCATTTTGGCTAGTTGCTAACGGGCTAATTGTGCTCAAACCCAATAAGTTGTCAGGGTCAGTTTTCCTCAATAACATTCCAGATACCTAAGCTCGAGACGTTACATTCTCAGCTTCTAATCATATCGCCTTTGTAGAGATAATTATCTAGTTGGTGTATCTTTTATGCTATTTTTATTTTCTCTTTTCCATCTTATGTAATTTACCCACGGGCTGTCTCTATATAAGATAGCCTAGGGTTCTTTGAAATATAGAATAACTCTTTAACCAACATGGTATCGGAGCATGAACCCTAAACCCTTCCACAGACGCCGCCCGCCCCACCCCCTCTCCCGCCCGTCCCGCCGCATCCCGCCGCCCCCTCTCCTCGGCGCTGCTCCCCTCCTCCAGCCAGGCCCTCCCCTCTTCCCGCCGGGCCCTCCCCTCCTCCCATCGTCGGGCACCTCCCGCCGACGTCGCCCCTCCCGCCCCTCCATCCCGCCGGCGCCCCCCCTCCCCCGTTGGGCCCTCTCTAGCCGGTGTCCACCCGCCGGTTCCTGCTCTCGCCGGCCTCTACCACAGCCGCCTCCTCCGCCATCTCAATGGATTTGAGTGCGTAAAGTCTGCATATGCACTCAAATCCTATGAAGTTTATGTAGACACTTGTCTTTTCGTCTACAAATACTAGTTCTTCATCTCCGACGACATGTCATAAAACAAATTCGATATGCCCTACTTAGGCGCATTCAAAGGTCCCGCGCTAATAGTCAAGATAGATGTGACGAACTATGAGCTCTGGGCAATGCGGTTCATGAGCCTCATGAAGTCAAACGGTAAGAAGCATATTCTTACCGAGGAAGAGCCGACAGAGAAGACTGGGATCTATACCTCTTGGGAGGCTGATGATTTATATGCCAAGGTTTGGCTGTCAGGCACGTTGTCGATGGAGTTTGGTAATGATGTCCTCCATCAGCCCACCGCTAAGACGATGTGGGACATACTGGCGGCAACATATTCACAGGTGTGGAATGAGACCAAGATGTTATAGCTCCAACACGATATATTCACAATGAAGCAGAATGGGTGGCCACTTCACTCTTTGTATACATCCCTGCGGGGGATGCTTGAGAAACTCTACAATATTATTCCTCTCACGGCTACCCCCGAGCAACAAAAGACATTTAGGAATGCTACCATGGTGGGGGTTCTGCTTGCGGCCTTTGATCCTGAATATGATGTTGCCCGATCACAGATACTTGCCGATGCTACCATTCCTCCTATGGAGGACGTCTACCAGAGGCTTAGCCGCATCTCTGTCTCGTTTACTGCTTCTACTCCACCACCCTCGACGATGGCTGCTTCCAGAGGGAGAGGTGGTTCTTCTTCATTCCGTGGCCGTGGACCTCATGGTTGAGGTGGTCGTTTTCGTCAGCCATTCATTTTTTGTCATCGGACAAGCCGTGTTAAGGATACATGCTATTCTAAGCATGGATTTCCATCCTCAACGCGAGTAGCCGAACATGTTGCATCTCCGTCGGTATCTGCTTCGGATCAGAGGTTTGAGGAGCTTGTTGCGAGATTGCGAGATATTATGTCTCCTGTTTCTACAGATTCTCCAGGATGCCCTTCAGATATTATTGCTTTAGCTTCTGCCAGTACTTCTGCCACTGCTAGCACCTCAGGTAGTGCTTGTGCTTTTACATCATGTTATAGTTCTGATGTCTCAGATTGGATCATGGACTCATGTGCCACACAACATCTTTGCCGCGACAGAGACAGACTTATGTCATATAGGGAGATTCCACGGGGCGGTCAATGGTAATAGCTGAGGGACTCATTCACCCATTATTGGACAGAGGGAGATTACTTTGTCGCCTTCCATGCATCTACATAATGTCTTACATGCCCCTGATTTTTCGATGAACTTACTTTCTATTCATCAGATTACAAAGGATTTGCACTGTCATGCTATATTTGACCCAACTTCTCTTATATTTGAGGACATTCTAAAGGGCAAGGTGATTGGATGTGGCTCTAAGCAGGATGGTCTTTATCGTCTGACCCAGAGTTCATATGCTGGTGTCTCCTCTCATGCAGCTGGATCTGTTTCTCCGTATACATGGCATCTACGCTTTGGTTACCTTCTCCTTCAGAAGATGCGTCATCTCTTGCCTCAGATTTCTCCAAGTTCTTCCTTCCGGTGTGAAGCCTGTCAGTTGGGAAAGCACCATAGAGCTAGCTTCCCTAGTCGTCAGTATCGGAGCAATAGCTCCCCTTTTGACTTACTTCATGTCGATATTTGGGGTCCAAGTCGCGTCCCTGATCACCAGGGACACATGTTTTATCTTGTAGTCGTTGATGATTTCTCTCGTGTGTCGTGGGTATTTCTATAAAGAATAAATATGAAGCAGGAGATGTTATCAGAAATCTTATCAATGAAGTGTAAAATGTTTTTTCCTCTCATGTGAAATATGTTCGTACTGATAATGCTTTGGAATTTTGCACTCGTTCTCTCTCACAGTTTTTTTCGTCAAGAGATATTATTCATCAAACTACATATGCATACACCTCTCAACAAAATGGAGTCGCTGAGAGAAAACATCGTCATCTTCGTGATATTACTCGAACCCTACTTATCCAGAGTTGTGCTCCTATTTCTTTTTGGGGAGATGCCGTCCTAACAGCTTGTTATCTTGTCAATTGTATTCCGTCCTCGGTACTTGGTGAGAAAATTCCCCTTTATGTTGTTTTTCCAGACAAGGAATTATCTCACTTACTCCCCGTGTTTCTGGTGCTGTTGCTTTTGTTCATCAGTTGCCTCCTGGTCTTGACAAGCTCACGCCTAGGGCTGTCAAATATGTCTTTGTGGGTTACTCTCGAACCCAGAAGGGATATCGTTGCTATGATCCTGTAAACAGGAAACACTATGTCAGTGCTGATGTTACATTCTTTGAGTCTGTTCTATACTTCTCTCCTGCAGGTGACAAGTTGGCTTCATTCACATCTAATGACGAGGTCTATGTTCCTCCTCCTACTATTTTGAGTCCACCAAAGTCCATTCCAGTTCCTGTGGTCACGCCAACATCACCACCGCCGCCACCACCACCACCAAAATCACATGTCTCGCCATTACCAAAATATTATACACATCGGTCGGGTCCTGCTCATGCTGCACGCCAATCATCCAGCACGCCTAAGATATGTACAAATGTTATTACTAATGATGGGTCGAATAGTGTGCATGTGCAGGGTTCATCATTGCAGGAGGAAGGTGAACCGACGAGTACAGTGGTTGATGATCTGGATATCTCTATTGGTATACGGAAGCAGAAACGCACTTGTGCTTCGTATCCTCTTGCCTCCCAAGTTTACTTTCATCAACTCATGGGGGACTTTCAGAGGTTTGCAGTGGCTTTGTCTTCTGTGGAGATACTATGGAATTATCAGGATGCCTCGAAGATTGATTGCTGGCATTCTGCCATGGAGGAGGAAATGGCTGCTCTACAGTTACAGGGTACATGGAGCTTGGTTCCCGCTCCCTCAGGAGCATCTGTCGTTAGCTGCAAATGGGTATTCACTGTCTCGTTATAAGGCAAGGCTAGTGGTGCGAGGTTTTACTCATACATATGGCGTAGATTATATAGATACCTTCTCTCCAGTTGCCCGTCATTCCCCTCTTCGTATTCTTCTGTCAGTTGCCGTGGCATGTGATTGACCCTTGTTTCAACTTGATGTTAAGAATGCATTCTTGTATGGTGATCTGCAGGAAGAAGTCTACATGCAGCAGCCTTCGGGGTTCGCTGCTGAGAGGGAGAATCATATGGTGTGTAGACTTTATAAGGCAATATATGGCCTTAAACAGAGCCCAAGGGCGTGGTTTTAGAAGCTTTCCTATCTAATTGAACAACAAGGATTCAAGAGATCAAATTCGGATCACTCGTTGTTCATTCAGAAGACTCGTAGAGGTACGGTTGTCATAATGGTGTATGTTGATGATATTTTGGTTACAGGAGATGATACTCAGGGGGTAAAGATGGCAAAAACATTTTTGGACCGTCAGTTTGTTATGAAGGATCTTGGTACTCTACGAGACTTTCTGGGGTTGGAGTTTTCCAGGAATGCACATGGTCTTGTGATGACCCAAAGGAAATATATTACAGATCTGCTTATCGAGACAGGCATGGTTGGGTATAGACCCTCAACTACTCCTATGGACCCCAGCATGAAATTATATGATAATGATACAGAGGAAGTTGACAGGAGAAGGTATAGAGAAATGGTGGGTAAGCTTCTTTACATCACTATAACTCGACCTGATATTGCCTTTACAATCAGTCGGATAAGACAGTTCATGGAACAACCGAGACGGGTACATATGGATGCCATATATATGATACTCATCTAAAGTCGTCTCCAGGCACATGGTTGTTGTTTAGAAAGGAAACAAATTTATCTATCTCGGCATGGGTGGATGCTGATATGCAGGATGCCCTAAGGATTGGAAGTCTACTTCGGGCTTTGCAGTGTTTATGGGTAGCTCTCTAGTTTCTTGGAAAAGCAAGAAACAAACATTTATGGCTAGATCGAGTGCTGAATCTGAATATAGGGCCATGGCACAAGCAAGTATGGAGATGATGTGGATTCGAGCTGTACTAGAAGACTTGCATATAGTTGTACCTCTACCCATGCAGCTACAGTATGATAATCAAGTCGTATTGTTCATTACCAATAATCATGCCTTTCATGAAAGAACTAAACATATTGAAGTAGATTGCCACTACACTAGAAATATGATCCAGAAGGGCTTGATTTCTACTTCACATTTAGTTCAGGGGAGCATACCGCCGACATCTTCACAAAGCCATTGCTCAGAGAACCATTCCAGAAGTATACTTCCAAGCTGAGCATGATTGATATCTATGCTCCATCTTGAGGAGGAGTGTAGAGATAATTATGTAGTTGGTGTATCTTTTATGCTATTTTTATTTTCTCTGTTCCATCTTATGTAATATACTCACGTACTGTCTCTATATAAGAGAGCCTAGAGTTCTTTGGAATATAGAATAACTCTTTAACCAACAGCCTTAAATGTGTTTTATCATTTTCCTTTTATTCGAGAAACACCCGTTTTTCCAAATTCCTCAAAATCTGAACTACTGGCACGTCATTCCATATTAACATAAACAATTTCCATTGCATTTTTTTTGCATTTTTTTGTATTATAATGGAATGTTATCAACATAATAGCCGAAAGCACAAGAACTCTGTATACTAACTAACAACAGTTGTTTCAATTTCAATATGGCATATCCAATTATTATTATTGAATGAGTGAATGTTTATGCGTGTTAACATATCTGTGGGTGAGGGGCTATTTACCCGTCCTTCTCTATATATTGTACTCACCCCTCTCACCCCTCTTACCTTTGGATCAAGAAAGAGAAGTGAGCTCTATTCTCCATTGAAAAGGGAGAATAGGATTTTAGAGTGTTCCGTGGTTTTTTTCTCTTTGACGAGGGTTTTCCACGTTAAATCCCTGTCATATGTGTGATTAGTATCTTATTTTCTACATGGTATTAGAACTATGATCAGGGCTTGATTTTCATCGTTGAAGCTTCTTCTGTGTGCCGCCAGCCTCCAGCCTCCGTGCGCTGCTAGCCTCCGTGCACCACCGTCGAAGCTTCTTGCTCCAGTTCTCTTCTTACTCGGCCACCTCCTGCTTTAGGGCTCAAGGTATGCTACCCCCATGATCTAGAGCTTGCTCCGTCCTGTTCAAGATGCGTCGCCCCCAAGGTGTGCTGCCCTCAGATCTAGATCCTGGATCTAGGGCTTAAGGAGCGATCTTCGCTGCGGTCGCCCCCTTGCTTTGCCCCCTTTCTGTCTGTGATGCCCAGATCTAAGGCACACGGTGCCCTCCACTGTGGCTTCCTCTATGTGTATGACCTCCTGTACGGGATCACCTCCTCCACCACCCAGACCTCCTCCGCCTCCTCTTGTGTAGGTGCATCTCCTTGGCAGGTACAACCTCTTCTTTTGTGCGGCATGGAGGTCCCTGCCCTTGTGCTTCCCTTGTGCAGCCTCCCATTTTGTGGGTTCCCTTATGGTATCCCTCCCTGCGGTACCACTCGTTTGTGACTACAACCTATTGTAGGTCCTCTGTCCTGCTCTTACTTTTAGAGGGACATGTGATCTTGTATAGTGTCCCAAAGGGACTAGACTTGTGGCTTGCAGATGGATTTTCACAACTAAGCAATCATCAGACGGGTCTTTCGATAGATTGAAAGTAAGGCTTGTGGTTGAAGGCTTTATACAGATATATGGGGTTGACTACTTGGAGATATTTTCTCTTGTTGCACGATTGGGCTCCATACATACTATTCTTTCAATGGCAGCAAACAATGGCTGGCCTATCTTTCAACTCGATGTGAAAAATGCTTTCCTGTACGGTGATCTCGATGAGGAGGTTTACATGATGCAACCTTTTGGTTTCGAAGTCAAGGGGGAGTGTCTATGTTGACTTCGTAATGCAACATACGACCTAAGCGGAGCCCGTAGGCATGGTTCGACAAAATTACTACTAAGAATCAACTCTATTGGCTTCCAGAGAATAAGCTTTGACTACTCTGTTTTTGTCAGAAGACGACCAGTCAGTACTATCATACTTGTTTATGTTGATGATATGGTTGTCACATGTGATGATGAAGGTGTGCTATAGACCAAAGTTTTCTTTTAGAAGGTTTTCGTCACCAAGGACCTTGGTCAACTTCGCTACTTTTTGAGCATAGAAGTATTACGCACTACAGAGGAACTTCATCTCTCACAGAGGAAGTATTGCTTGGACATCCTGACCGAGGCTGGATTACTTGGATGCATGATCTCTGGTATTTGTGTAGACCCGAGGAAGCACTCCACTTCCATTGATCCTGTCTTCAAAGATACTACATGGTACAAAAGCTTGGCATGCAAACTCCTTTACCTTATTGTCACTAGGTTGAATATTTCCTATATTGTAAGCAGAGTTAACCAACACATGGAGCAACCGCATTACATCCATTGGTAGGACGTTTTTCAGATCCTGCACTACTTGAAGGAATCACTAGGATGTGGCCTTTTCTATGGGGCAAATAGCTACACCGATGTTATTGGATATGCTAATCTGATTATGCGAGTTCACCTGAGGATCGTCGCTCCACTGCAAGATATGTTGTGATGGTTGGAGGAAATCTTGTTACTTGGAGGAGCAAGAAGTAGATTGTAGTCTCCAGATACAGTGCAGAGGCATAATACAAGATGATGGCTTAGGCTACCTGTGAAATTACTTGTCTATTGACCTTTCTGCACAAACTTGGTATTGTTGTTACTACTCCTATTCCTCTATATTGTGACAACAAATCAACTACATATATTGCTACAAACTCCATATTTCATGAGCGGACTAAACATATAGAGATTGACTGCTATTTTATTCGTGATGTTGTACGAGGAGATAAGATTACTATGCCACATATCACGAATCAACTTGCAGATGTATTCACGAAGGCCTTACCCAAGAAGCATCCCTCGTGGATTACTTCCAAGTTTGGCATGATCGATAGACATTCTTCAATTTATGTGTGTGTGGGGGGGGGGAGGGGGTGTTTGTGATGTATTTACAATATTTACGTTTCCTATTTCATTGTGTCTCCTCTAAGGATGCTTATGTATTTTCCCGTTTATGAGCTCTCTAGGGTTCCTTCCTATATAAGCACCCACTTAAATGGTCTGGTGGTAGTGCAATGTGCCTACCATCCAAAAGACCAGGGTTCAAATCCCCCCTTGTGAGGGTTGCATTAGGCGGTCGATAGCCAACGTAAAATATAGTCGAATCTTTCAACATAGATTTGAGCAAGAATCCATGTAGCCGACCTTACTTATAGTGAGAGAAGGCTTCACCATTGTGTTCTTTTCACCGTTTTCCACAAGAAGATTGATGTTGGGCTGCTTTGTCTTCCTTATCTGAAGTCCAAAGTCCAGATCGCGGATCTCTTCACCAAGGGGTTGCTTACGATGCAATTTGAGCAAAATATAGGCAAGTTGGTCATGATAAACATGTATGCCCAACCTGTGGGGGAGTGTTGAGTGAGCGGATGCTTACGCAAGTAAACTGATCTTTGGGTGAGGGACCATCTACCTGTCCTCCTCTGTATATTGTACTCACCCCTCTTACATTTGAATCAAGAAAGAGAAGTGATCCCTAATCTCCATTGAAAAGGGAGATTAGGGTTTGAGAGTATTCCGTAAAATTTTCCATCTGCTGAGGATTTTTCCACGTTAAATACATGTTTCATGTGTGTGATTAGTAACTGATTGTTCTACAATTATTATATAGTTCAACTCCAGCATCATTTCCCTGTTCTGTTTGGTAGACCATTTGTTCACACGTTGCTCCTAGGGATCAGCTAAATAAATTAGTCTTTGGGCCATTCAGAAATGTCCAACACCACTTCAGTAATATTTGCATGGGATTTTTACCCCACAAACCCTATAAACTTGCCGATTACTTCCTCGACCTTTGAAACAACGTATTTCCTCCATCGATCCCGTAAACTTGCTAACCCTTACTCCACAATCCTTGTGGTTAACTCCCATCTATTTAACTGTTACACATAACCGGATTCCGTTTAAAACAGATACATATTGCCCTATTTATTTACCAATTTTACAAAAGATGCCCTCCCTTCCCAACACCACCCCCTCCACACATCATGTGATCTCCGGCCCTCTCCCCTCATGTCGCCCGACCTCCACCCCTCCTCCTCCTGCACCGCATGACCTCCCACCCTCCTCCCCCGTGTCGTCTGAAGGTCGAAAGGAACAGAGGTTGTGGGTTGCCTTGCCAGGTGAGGTCCCCCAGAGGTGGAGGAGGACCATGGGAGGAGAACATGCGCGATCGGTGGCACCACACACGGTTCATCCGTGTGGAGGAGCCTGGAGGAGTAGATCCACTGCTCTGCGTCCGTCCTCAGCCGAGACACGGCGGGATCGAGCTTCCGACGCTTCCGCTTCCAATATCTAACATCAGGATTTGACACCGCCTCCATCGATCGTTACTGATATCTCCCTCCCCCTCCAAGTCCGTCGCGAGTTCACCCTTCTCCTCCCCGACCTCCGCCTCCCTGAACTCCCCCTCCTCCTCTAGGTCCACAAGGGCGACCTCCTCCTCCCCAGCCTCTGCCTCCCCGATCTCCCCTCCTCCTCCTGCACCGCCTGACCTCCCACCATCCTTCTCCAAGTCCGCCGTGAGTGCGTCCTTCTCCTCCCCGACCTCCCACCATCCTCCTCCAAGTCCGCCGTGAGTGCGCCCTTCTCCTCCCCGACCTTCGCCTACCCGAGTTCCCCCTCCTCCTCTAGGTATGCTGCGAGGGCGACCTTCTCCTCCCCGACCTCTGCTTCCCCAACCTCCCCCTCCTCCTCCCACACCGCCTGACCTCCTACCCTCCCCCGTGTTGTCTGAAGGTCCAAAGGAAGAGATTGTGGTCGGCCTTGGTAGAAGAAGAGGATGAATAAGGGGGAGGAGAAGGAAGGAGAGAGGGAGATTGAAGATCTACCGTCCGATTTTCTTTGGTTAGATTAACTAAAGTTTAACCCAAGTAATTGACTCTAATAAAGTTAGAGTTGATGGTAGGGTCTGTGGGGTAAGATGGAGCAAGTTTACGTGGTCGAGGGGGGAAAATACATTTGTTTCAAAGGCCGAGGAGGTAATTGACAAAGTTTAAAGGATTCGTGGGGGTAAAAATCCCTATTTGCATTATGTTGCACATAAAGAAAACAATAGCGCAGTGGCTGAATTTATATTTCTATGGGATATCTATTGATGCTTATTGCCAATACGGAGATTCTCCTACAAATAGTAATTGCTAGGCTTATACAAATTCGAGGATGACCTAAGTTTGAT
The DNA here is from genome assembly GCA_037367405.1 of Ottelia alismoides. Taxonomy (NCBI): domain Eukaryota; kingdom Viridiplantae; phylum Streptophyta; class Magnoliopsida; order Alismatales; family Hydrocharitaceae; genus Ottelia; species Ottelia alismoides. The sequence continues at coordinate 447,155 of JAZKJV010001160.1, read as the reverse complement.
TCATGTCCTCTTAATAGATCATATCCAGCATTGTAATCTGCCACTTCCACTTTAGAGGAACACACTGAAAATTTAACCTTGTTTAGAAGGACCTCTATACCTCTCAACTGTACAATTCAAGGGCCTTTTTCTTTGAAAAGCAATACAACTGTGAATTAATATTTAATTCCTGATGTGCAGGTCCAGTTCGTAGTATTACCTCGACAACTCTTAAGATACTTAATCTTTCTGCAAATAGACTACACAGTCCTCTGCCAGGACGAGTTGGTAGTTGCTCCAGTGTGGATATGAGTGATAACCGGCTTTATGGAAATATATCTTCCATAAGGAGTTGGGGAAATTATGTAGAATTTATTGATTTAAGCTCGAACTCGCTGACAGGATTTTTTCCGAATGAGACCTCACCATTTTTAAGGCTAAATTCCTTGAGGGTATCAAATAATATGTTGGTAGGAGAACTACCACCAGTAATAGGAGCATACCCTGAGCTGAGGGTTGTAGACTTGAGTAGGAATCAGCTGCATGGGCCTTTACCTCCAAGCATTTTCATGTCTTTTAGATTGGCTGAAGTAAATCTTTCTGGGAACCACTTTGATGGAGCGCTTCCACTTCCTACTTCTAAAAGAGAAACGAAAGCCATGTCCTCAATTGTTCCTTTGTTTCTTCAGAACTCAAGCTTGGTATCTTTAGATCTGTCCAAGAACTCATTGAGTGGGGCTTTGCCTCCTGGAATTGGTTATCTTAATGAGCTGAGGATTCTTAACATTGGAGATAATAATATTTCTGGTAAGATTCCAGACGATTTAGAAAAGCTTGATAAACTGACACATCTGGATCTGTCCAGCAATCATTTAGAAGGGGCAATCCCCAATAACCTTCCAGAAGGCCTCATGTTCTTCAATGTTTCTTACAACGAGCTATCTGGTACCATTCCTTTAAATTTAGTGAAGTTTCCCGACTCGTCATTCCATCCTGGAAATACCCATTTGATGTTTCCCCAAGGGCATTTCACCGCAACCAGTTCCAGCAGTGCTGGATCACATGCCCACCACATGAAGACGTTGCTTCGAAATTTACTGATTGTGGGTATTGCTGGTACTGCATCAATTATGGTTCTCCTGTCTATATTAGTATACTTCAGATCGCATTCTCAGAGAAGTAGTCAGAAAAAGGATGATAAACCGATGTCTCCAGAATCCCTTGCTCTTCAAATACAGAAAACTGCAGATCCACCAGCTCATCCAAATATTCAGCTCTCATCTTGTGATCAACAACTATTGCCTGGGCCTGATGTTCTTGTGCCAACATCAACGGGATCTACGGTACATGGCATCGCAGAGGCAATGTCAAAGGAACATTCAGATATTACAACTGGGATATCCCCACCAAAAGATGGGCACAAGTCTCCTAGGTCGTTGTTCCAATCCCCGTCACATTTGGCTGAGCAACCTCCTGTTTTAAGGGTCTGTTCCCCAGATAAATTAGCAGGTGATCTCCATCTCTTCGATCATTCATTTGTGTTCACAGCAGAGGAACTTTCACGTGCGCCAGCTGAAATGATTAGCAGAAGCTGTCATGGAACCTCCTACAAGGCTACAATTGACAGTGAGCATGTTGTCACTGTTAAATGGTTAAGAGAAGGCATTTCCAAGGGAAAGAAAGACTTTTCCAGAGAAGCAAAAAAGCTTGGAAATGTTAGGCATCCAAATATTGTGTCCTTAAAAGGTTATTATTGGGGTCCAAGGGATCATGAGAGGTTAATTATATCTGATCACATCAATGCAGTTTCACTGACGGCACATCTTTGCGGTACGCTTTCGTAAACTACGTAAAATTTTAATGTCAGTTTTAGCTTTCGTAAACTACGTAAAATTTTAATGTCAGTTTTAGCTTTTTCCCTTTCTGCATTAGATCCTCGTGTCTTTGAACTTGTTTATCATTTTTAAATTTGAAGCAATTGTTAGCAACACACTGCATAGACAATGTAGTTCAAGTTAGATCACCATTGGATATTCTGATTCATGTTAAGAAGAGTTACCTCAGAAGAGATCTACTTAGTTATGTACAGTTATCAACGGTTTTAGAATAATGTTTTTTGTTGCGGCGTCATTCACTGTGGTGCACTTTGGGTGATGCGACATACTGAAATAAGAGAAAAATGAATTATCAATAAACAAGGTTGTAGAAGCCGGTAGCCAGTCGGGTCACTGACTAAGGTTTAATCGGCAGTCGGATGATTAATCGGATTTAGTCACGTTTCAGTTGTTTTTAATTTTTAAAAGTATTTTAAATATATAAATCATTTTTTATACATATATTCTTATATATTTGTATAGGTTTAGACATTTTCAATACTATAATATATTTATAAAAAACGTAACAAGAATACTACACATATTAAAAATTAACATTCATAAAAATGAATAGCATAAATATACTAACGAATAGCATTAGCAATGAATGAGTGGCATATAAAAAAAAATCAACCATATGTAGATGTTCATAGTAACGAATAGCATTAGCATTAACAATAGTACAAAATCGAATAGCATAAACTATTAATATGCCTTGAATTCTAATCATCTGTTCTGTCGAACCCAATTAAAGAACCGTCCGATGTCCATTCCTACCCTACCATCACGGGGGTCTTGTTGCCTAGTCAGCAAGCCTTAGGGTTGGGGGTGGAGTGCTGGGGGGATCAGATGTATCCTCCTGCGAGGGTTGTATGGGGCAATGTCCCCGTCCAGATTTTTTTTTATTTTGGCATGCGGTTCTATATACAACATTAACTAAATATACAAAACGATAGCATGAAATAAATGCAAATATAAACATGAGATACACATGAATAACATGAAAAATAAAAGGCAACATGATATATTAACCCACTAACTACTAACCAACAATGAATACTAAGTTACCAACAATGATACCAAATGAAAATAGAATAATAAAAATGACATTAAAAAATCAACCGACTAGGCCGACTAATCGGCTTGACTAACTAGGCCTAATCGAATTGCTACCCCCACTCCCCTCAACTAATCGGGCCGACTAGTCGGCCTAGTCATCTGATTTTTACAAGCTTGTCAATAAATTATGCATGACTTTGTTCTAAGACGAACATTTACACATGCCTCCATTCTAATTTTTCTGATTTATTATATCCAAGAATGTTGAGGTAATGCATCGTCATAACTAGAGAACACATGCTATAGGAGAACAACAACCAATAAATCTTTTCCCACTTCAAATAGGGTGGATTACATAGATATATTGCTTCCAGACAAAGCTAATTTGGTTATACCCCAATTTATATCCAAAAAAGTTGTATCCTTCTTGTTGAAGAATGACCTAGACCTAGGTGAGTAATTGGACCTTTCCAGAATCCAATTACCACACCATGAGAAATATTCCCACATCATCTATAAGTGGGACTCATGCGAGTCCATTTGGTTATATAAAAAGCTCCACACACTCGTACTCGTTGAGAGAAAGGAATAGAAGAATCCGCCATTTGAGATGTTCTCCCGTGGTTTCATTCTGCTCCTTACGAGTAGGTTCCACGTAAATCTTTCATGTTCTTTATTGTATATTGCTCTTGATCTTATCGCTTTCGCATTATCGTTTTCCACATGGTATCAAAGCAAGTCGATTTTGGGAGATTCGTGTTTACTTCTAAGTTCAGTTATAATTATTTGGTCATGTTATGAAAGAATTGTGCATGACGTTTCTGCATTGGAGATCATGATTTTATTTCATGAGATCGTACAACAAGTGGGGTTGATTTTCTATGTTTCCACGAACCCTAATTCCTTGCGGTGACTCGATTTTGTGCATGTCAATGAAAGGGTTTCCAAACCAGATTCCTAATTCCACAGATGTGTTTCCTTGACTTCTATGACTATGACACAAGTCAAGGGGCACCGCCTCCAAGTCTAAACCCTACCACGCATGCCCAACACTGCATGTGAGGCAACCTTCTCCTCAAGGGCCCGCCGCAGGGATAGGTCACCCACACGAGTAACATCTGATGCCACAGAACTACATCGTGCAACAAAAAAAATGCATGGGACCTCTGCACACCTCCTTCTACAGACACAACTCAACGCAGTGCCACCCTCCTTCCCCTCACCATTCCCCTCTTACGGTGGCACTTCGCTCTAAGAGACATAACTGAAGGGCCGCGACGACGTGTGATTACGCCGAATCGCATGACACCCCACCCCACGTCCCATATCCTCCACGGATCTCCAAGTGATGGATACCCCATCTCCAGCATCCAGCACCAGCGTAATACCCGTCAACTCCTCACGAACCGATCCACATGCACCTTCGATGGTGGCACAGGCACGGGTAATATGTTTCTTTGGTGAACGCTAATCAAGGGAGGTAGATTCTCGGATGAGCCCTTCAACTTTTATAAAGAAAAGAAAAGTGAGTGAGGAGGGAGATAGACGTGGGTTGTAGTAGAAGAAGGGGGAAGATGTTAGAAAATAGGAAGCGGAAGCGAAAATGATAAACATAGCATAAGAACAGAAATGTAAACACGGAACAAAAGAGTTTTACGTGGAACCCTACTCCGTGAGGAGCGGGATGAAACCATGGGAGAAGCCCTCAAAGTGGCATATGCTTCATTGCTTTTTCTCATCTGATACAGGAGGTCTGGGGCTCCTTATATAGCCTCCATAGAGCCTCCAAGTCCCACCATTGGTAGATGCGGGACTAAACATATGGATGGGATAAATGGATCCTGGAAGTATCCATTTACCCATCTACAACTCAACCTGCACATAACCAAATACTCCAACACTCCCCCTTAAGATGGAGCATGCAATGCTCAGCTTGGACAAACAAACAGAAAGAAACTCAACTCATGCTACAGGACACTACGAACAATATCAACTCAATGCGCACAACTGTTGCTGTCGAGGACGTTGCTTCTCATGCCGTGCTGGTGAGGAGGATGAACGGGCTGGAGTGTGAGTCTACTGAATCTCCTCGTCGGAGAGCCTGTGCTCTGAACTGCGCCTGTCAGAGTCACTGCAACTGGAAAATGAGTCTCCTCGTCGGAGTACTCTGGCCCGCCACAACATGTGGACAACTGCTCCATCTCTGAAAAGGACCGAACTGAAAAGGCCGTGGAAGTGCAATCCTCGTCGGAGTCCACGGTCGCTGGAGAATGGAGTCTGAAGAAGTCTCCTCGTCGGAGAACTGGGTCTCTCCCATCTGGCACAGGGAATGGTACATTACTCTGGAATACCTATGATACCACATGAAAACCCTTGCCCACATGGCATAGGGAATGATCCTCTACTCTGGAGTCCCTATGGTTAGGGATGGGCATTGGGCTGGGCCAGCTCGAAGCCCGACCCGACCCAAGCCCAAGAGGACATTGGGTTGGGCCTGGGCCTAAAAAATCGGCCCAAAATTTTTTTGGGCCGGGCTCGGGCTTGGCATGGCCCAACCCGACCCGACCCGAGGCCCGGCTCGACATAGGCCCGAGTGGTGGCCTATAGTATGGCACGAGATTGAGCCCACAACCCAGCCAAAATGTGGCCCGCGGGCCTTAGTCAGGGACATATGTCCCCTCCCAGCCCCCTCCCCTCACACGGTTGATGCCATAGGCTCCTAACCCCTCATGCACGAGAAACCCAAATCCCACTCCCAAAACCCGAAGTTGTATTGTCCTCCAAGGCTCCAAGCTTAGTTGCTAAGGTATATCATTGTTGAAGAATCTTTTTTTTTTAATTTTTCGATAGCAACTGAAATTTAATTATGTGGTTGTTTTAGAAATTTTGACATTGTATTGTTACTAGAACGTCATTGTTTTACAATTGAAGAGATTGATTTACAATTTTACAATATTTTTTTCATAAGTAATATAATATTATTCCCCATTTTGTTGGTTAATGTTTTGTGTCTTATATTACATGTGAGGAGGATGGTATGTTCAATCTAGGGGTTTTTTCAAGCTAGAAATCATCCATGTAGTTGCATTTCTTAAAGTAGGAAAGGATTGAGTGTTGTCAGGAGGAATTCATGGCAATTAATCATGAGGAGCTGAAGGTATGCTTGTATAGGTCCGCAGAACATGTCTAGTCTTGGGCCGGCCTGACCCAAGCCCGGCCCAAAGGAAATGGGCTGGGCCTGGGCTTGGGCCGAACAACAAGAAGATTTACGGGCCTAGGCCCGGCCCAAGGCCCGAAATAATTAGATGGGCTTGAGTCTGGGCCCTTCAGGGCCCGGCCCAGCCCGGCCCATGCCCATCCCTACCTATGGTTCACATGAAAACTCTGACCAAAACAACAAGAATGATGGGGACCACAGACAAATGATGGCAAACATCTGCACATCTGAATAAAGACCGCAAACATGTGCAGGTCTGAAACTGACTAAGAATTTGACGTCGCGTCTGACAAAATCTCTGTAGAGTCTGGAAATCTGAGTGGTATGGAATCTGGAGTCTCTGAATTTGAAGAAGCTGGAAAGTCTGACAATCTGGCATGTGACTCTACATATACTTCCCCTTTCTCCCATACTGGTCGGAAAACGTGCACGTCGACCAAGTTGGGAGAAGACAATAAAATGGGGACAAAACATAAGCCGCTATATTTTTTTGGCTTTACAAAGCATCATTTTTTTGTTAACAATTTTTTTGAAACACTTTTTTTTTAAATAAGCCGTTGCCACAACATTTTTTTACGGCTTTACCTTCTCTCCTTTTTTTTGGAAATATACGTACGGCTTTTCTTTGTACGTGCCTCTTTTTAAAAAAAAACTTCTTTCTGGCCCACTTGGTCCCAAGTCACTTTTCTCCCCCTTTTTTTTCAAAATTCAGCCAAGCAGCCCCCTCCCCTTTCTTTTTCTTTCTTTTTTTTTTAACAGAGCATGCCCAAACTGGGCTTGGAAATGACGCATCATTTTTTTAAGAGCCGAACCCACGAGCATAGGGTTCCCATCGTGGGAACCCTCTTCAAACTCCGCCGCCAAGGGAGTTTCTTCTTCGTGCGGCGCCGCCAAGGGGTTCGGTGGGGGGGGGGTCGCAACACGGAGCACAGAGCGACAGCTTGAAGGCAGCAGTGTCGCCTGGAGATGGCGATCTGGGTAGGGTTGCGCGAGGAGCGGATCGCTGCTGGAGGGTTCCTCGGAGGGCCGCAAGTGATCGAGCACCACCGCCTGGAGCGAGTGATGGATGAAGGGCCCGCCTGGGACTTGGAGTTCCGGAGAAGTCGCGTGAGTCTGGAGATAGGAAACCCTAGATCTCCGCCTGGGTGTTTGCCACACTTAAAGGGGCCGCCTGCAGGTGGAGTGCGTTGCCTGGAGATAGGGAGAGGAGGCGCGCCTGCGTTGGATCGCTAGCTTGAGCGGGTTGCGAGCATTGGTTCACAGGAGATTGAATCTGACGCCCCGCCTACTGAAGCCTGGAGAGGAGGCATTGGAATCTGGGCTGGGAGCCTGTTCTTTGATGGAAAACGAACACGTACGGTTCCTTCGTGCCACCTGCGTGAGAAGAGGTGCGGCATGAGGAATTATGCCGCCTGGAGAGATGCCGAGCTGATGACGAACCCCTTTTTGGTTTTTTTTTGATCGAAGATGCAACCAGGTCACACCTGCGGCGGCTCCGCGAGATCCTGGCGGAGATGAAGATCCAGGCCACCTTCTTTGATAGATGTTATAGATGCTATGTGTGCATCTGTTATGCTGCCGCCATCAACTTTGCTCAATATCTGCGCCGTCACCTTAGGGTTCAAAACCCTAGCTTGAATGCTCCTGTGTCTTGAAGAGATGCTTCCGCCGTTGAACAATAATAACAAGAACTAGGGTTTCGGAATGAAATCCTATACTTGAAAAGTAAACATTCTCTACGAACAAATACACGAACAATAATCGAAATTCGACTAAATAAAAAATATAACATGATTCCTCAAGAATCAAACCCGCTCTGATACCATGTTAGAAAATAGGAAGCAGAAGCGAAAATGATAAACAGAGCATAAGAACAGAATGTAAACATGGAATTAAAGATTTTTACGTGGAACCCTACTCCGTGAGGAGCGGGATGAAACCACGGGAGAAGCCCTCAAAGGGGCATATGCTTCATTGCTTTTTCTCATCTGATACAGGAGGTCTGGGGCTCCTTATATAGCTTCCACAGAGCCTCCAAGTCCCACCACTGGTAGATGTGGGACTAAACATATGGATGGGGTAAATGGATCATGGAGGTATCCATTTACCCATCTACAACTCAACCTGCGCATAACCAAATACTCCAACAGAAGATATTAGGCCCACATGGGATGCATCACAAAAAAAGAAGGGAGGGGGTTATGCCGGTTCGGGACTGGGTCCAAGTGGGATGAAAAGAGTAGAGGTTATGGACCTCGGGTTGCTGTATTTGCTAAAAAAGAGAAGGAAGGCCATGCTTTTTCTCATCTTATACAGGAGGTCTGGGGCTCCTTATATAGCCTCCATAGAGCCTCCAAGTTCCACCATTGGTAGATGCGGGACTAAACATATGGATGGGATAAATGGATCCTGGAGATATCCATTTACCCATCTACAACTCAATTTGCACATAACCAAATACTCCAACACTCCCCCTCAAGATGGAGCATGCAATGCTCAGCTTGGACAAACAAACAGAAAGAAACTCAACTCATGCTATATGACACTACGAACAATATCAACTCAATGCGCACAACTGTTGCTGTCGACAACGTTGCTTCTCATGCCGTGCTGGTGAGGAGGATGAACGGGCTGGAGTGTGAGTCTACTGAATCTCCTCGTCGGAGAGCCTGTGCTCTGAACTGCGCCTGTCAGAGTCACTGCAACTGGAAAATGAGTCTCCTCGTCAGAGTACTCTGGCCCGCCACAACATGTGGACAACTGCTCCATCTCTGAAAAGGACCGAACTGAAAACGCCGTGGAAGTGCAATCCTCGTCGGAGTCTACGGTCGCTGGAGAATGGAGTCTGAAGAAGTCTCCTCGTCGGAGAACTGGGTCTCTCCCATCTAGCACAGGGAATGGTACACTACTCTGGAATACCTATGATACCACATGAAAACCCTTGCCCACATGGCATAGGGAATGATCCTCTACTCTGGAGTCCCTATGGTTAGGGATGGGCACTAGGGGTGGGCCAGCTCGAAGCCCGGCCCAACCCAAGCCCAAGAGGACATTAGGTCGGGCCTGGGCCTAAAAAATCGGCCCAAAATTTTTTTGGGCCGGGCTCGGGCTTGGCATGGCCCAACCCGACCCGACCCGAGGCCCGGCCCGACATAGGCTCGAGTGGTGGCCTGTAGTATGACACGAGATTGAGCCCACAACCCAGTCAAAATGTGGCCCGCGGGCCTTAGTCATGGACATATGTCCCCTCCCAGCTCCCTCCCCTCACACGGTTGATGCCATAGGCTCCTAACCCCTCATGCACGAGAAACCCAAATCCCACTCCCAAAACCCGAAGTTGTACTGTCCTCCAAGGCTCCAAGCTTAGTTGCTAAGGTATATCATTGTTGAAGAATCTTTTTTTTTAATTTTTCGATAGCAACTGAAATTTAATTATGTGGCTGTTTTAGAAATTTTGACATTGTATTGTTACTAAAACGTCATTGTTTTACAATTGAAGAGATTGATTTACAATTTTACAATATTTTTTTCATAAGTAATATAATATTATTCCCCATTTTGTTGGTTAATGTTTTGTATCTTATATTACATGTGAGGAGGATGGCATGTTCAATCTAGGGGTTTTTTCAAGCTAGAAATCATCCATTAGTTGCATTTCTTGAAGTAGGAAAGGATTGAGTGTTGTCAGGAGGAATTCATGGCAATTAATCACGAGGAGCTCAAGGTATGTTTGTATAGGTCCGCAGAACATATCTAGTCTTGGGCCGGCCTGTCCCAAGCTCGGCCTAAAGGAAATGGGTTGGGCCTGGACTTGGGCCGAACAACAAGAAGATTTACGGGCCTAGGCCCGACCCAAGGCCCGAAATAATTAGATGGGCTTGAGCCTGGGCCCTTCAGGGCCCGGCCCAGCCCGATCCATGCCCATCCCTACCTATGGTTCACATGAAAACTCTGGCCAAAACAACAAGAATGATGGGGACCACAGACAAATGATGGCAAACATCTGCACATCTGAATAAAGACCGCATACATGTGCAGGTCTGAAACTGACTCAGAATTTGACGTCGCGTCTGACAAAATCTCTGTAGAGTCTGGAAATCTGAGTGGCCTGGAATCTGGAGTCTCTGAATTTGAAGAAGCTGGAAAGTCTGACAATCTGGCATGTGACTCTACATATACTTCCCCTTTCTCCCATACTGGTCGGAAAACGTGGACGTCGACCAAGTTGGGAGAATACAATAAAATGGGGACAAAACATAAGCCGCTATATTTTTTTTTGGCTTTACAAAGCATCATTTTTTGTTAACAATTTTTTTGAAATACCTTTTTTTAAATAAGTCGTTGCCACAACATTTTTTTACGGCGTTACCTTCTCTCCTTTTTTTTTGGAAATATACGTATGGCTTTTCTTTGTACGTGCCTCTTTTTAAAAAAACTTCTTTTTTTTCTGGCCCACTTGGGCCCAACTCACTTTTCTTCCCCCCCCCCTTTTTTCAAAATTCAGCCAAGCAGCCCCCTCTCCTTTCTTTTTCTTTCTTTCTTTTTTTAACAGAGCATGCCCAAACTGGGCTTGGAAATGACGCACCATTTTTTTAAGAGCCGAACCCACGAGCATAGGGTTCCCATCGTGGGAACCCTCTTCAAACTCCGCTGCCAAGGGAGTTTCTTCTTCGTGCGGCGCCGCCAAGGGGTTCGGGGGGGGGGGGGGGGGTCGCAGCACGGAGCACAGAGCGGCAGCTTGAAGGCAACAGTGTCGCCTAGAGAGGGCGATCTGGGTAGGGTTGCGCGAGGAGCGGATTGCTGCTGGAGGGTTCCTCGGAGGGCCGCAGGTGATCGAGCACCACCGCCTGGAGCGAGTGATGGATGAAGGGCCCGCCTGGGACTTGGAGTTCCGGAGAAGTCGCGTGAGTCTGGAGATAGGAAACCCTAGATCTCTGCCTGGGCGTTTGCCGCACTTGAAGGGGCCACCTGCAGGTGGAGTGCGTTGCCTGGAGATAGGGAGAGGAGGCGCGCCTGCGTTGGATCGCCGGCTTGAGCGTGTTGCGAGCATTGGTTCACAGGAGATTGAATCTGACGCCCCGCCTACTGGAGCTTGGAGAGGAGGCACTGGAATCTGGGCTGGGAGCCTGTTCTTTGATGGAAAACGAACACGTACGGTTCCTTCGTGCCACCTGCGTGAGAGGAGGTGCGACATGAGGAACTATGCCGCCTGGAGAGATGCCGAGCTGATGACGAAACCCTTTTTGGTTTTTTTTGATCGAAGATGCATCCAGGTCACACCTGCGGCGACTCTGCGAGATCTTGGCGGAGATGAAGATCCAGGCCACCTTCTTTGATAGATGTTATAGATGCTATGTGTGCATCTGTTATGCTGCCGCCATCAACTTTGCTCAATATCTGTGCCGTCACCTTAGGGTTCAAAACCCTAGCTTGAATGCTCCTGTGTCTTGAAGAGATGCTTCCGCCGTTGAACAACAATAACAAGAACTAGGGTTTCAGAATGAAATCCTATACTTGAAAAGTAAACATTCTCTACGAACAAATACACGAACAATAATCGAAATTCGACTAAATAAAAAAGGGATTTTATCACTTGTGCCCCTCCGAGATGTTGCAATATCAGTTATGCCCCTATCTTTTTGGTAATATCAGTTGTGCCCCTCAAAACTTGCTATTTTATCACTTGTGCCCCTCGGGTTAGTGACCGTCCATCTACAGTGCAAACGGACGTTAACTTTGAGGACATAAGCGGAATTATTTTTTTTAAAAGGTTATATGGTCATTTCTTCCTCCTCTTCCCCAACCTCTTCTTCTTCCTCCTCTTCCCATCTTCTTCCTCCTCCTCCGACCTCCTCCTCCTCCCTCTCCGCCCCGAGCTCCCCGCAGCCCCTCCCCTCCCCGGCGCCGCACCTCCTTCCAGCCCGCCGCCCCCTCCCCTCTCCGGCGCCGCCCCCTCCCCGACACCGCCCCCTGTGCCCCCTCCCCTCCCCGGCGCCGCCCCCTCCCCTCCCCGACGCCGCCCCCTCCCCTCCCCGACACCGCCCCCTGTGCCCCCTCCCCCTGGGCTGCACCCCTCCCAGCCCCGCACCTCCTCCCCTTGCCGGCGCCGCCCCCTGCTCCCCCTCTCCCTGGGCTGCACCCCCTGCCCCGCACTGCCACCTCCCCTCCCCGGCGCCGCCCCCCTGCTCCGCACCGCCACCTCCCCTCCCTGGTGCTGCCCCCCTGGTCCCCCTCGTCCTGGGTTGCACCCCCTCCCAGCCCCGCACTCCCTGCCCCGCACCCCCTGCTCCGCACCGCCACCTCTTTAATTACTATCCTCCCTCTCTATTTTCTCCGTATCATTTTCTTCATATCACCTCAAATCATATCTCCAGAGTTGATTCCATCTCCTTCCACCGATCAATCATTAATTCCTCCTCCACATTCGAATGTCGTTAAATCAAGGCCGAGAACAAGCATCTCGAGCCATTTGAAATTGCTCACAGGCATCTGGAGCAACGTAGATCAAGGAGCAATCGGGCATCCTTATTAGTTTTGCCTGGAATTCGATTTCCTAGCAGCAATTAAACAACATCTAAGGAGGAAGCATTCCAGATCGAGCAGCACTTGTGCGAGGTTCTCTGCTTCAGATTTTCACCACTGACGCCGAACGATCCATCGAAATCATGCAGATTGGAGCACCTGTGATTTACCGGCCTTGCACGAAACTAACTGCATAACGAAACCTCGGGGCGGCGCCGGGGAGGGGAGGGAAGCTCGGGGCGGAGCTCGGGGAGGGGAGGGGAGCTCGGGGCGGCGTCGGGCAGGGGAGGGGAGCTCGGGGCGGCGCCGGGGAGGGGAGGGGAGCTCGGGGCGGCGTCGGGGAGGGGAGGGGAGCTCGGGGCGGAGCTCGGGCCGGAGAGGGAGGAGGAGGAGGTTGGAGGAGGAAGAAGAGGCCTCTGGACAATAATACCCCTCTTAAATGCACCAAGGTTTGAAAAAATCATGGTTAAGTCAATTCATTGACGGTCAACCTGACGGAAGGGCACAACTGATGACGGAGAAACTTTTGAGGGGCACAACTGATATTACCAAAAAGATAGGGGTATAACTGAAATTGCGAGATCTCGGAGGGGCACAAGTGATAAAATCCCAATAAAAAATATAACATGATTTCTCAAGAATCAAACCCGCTCTGATACCATGTTAGAAAATAGGAAGTAGAAGCGAAAATGATAAACAGAGCATAATAACAGAAATGTAAACATGGAATGAAAGATTTTTACGTGGAACCCTACTCCATGAGGAGCGGGATGAAACCACGGGAGAAGCCCTCAAAGGGGCATATGCTTCATTGATTTTTCTCATTGATACAGGAGGTCTGGGGCTCTTTATATAGCTTCCACAGAGCCTCCAAGTCCCACCACTGGTAGATGTGGGACTAAACATATGGATGGGATAAATGGATCCTTGAGGTATCCATTTACCCATCTACAACTCAACCTGCGCATAACCAAATACTCCAACAGAAGATATTAGGCCCACATGGGATGCATCACGAAAAAAGAAGGGAGGGGGTTATGGCCCGGTTCGGGACTGGGTCCAAGTGGGATGAAAAGAGCGGAGGTTATGGGCCTCGGGTTGCTGTATTTGCTAAAAAAGAGAAGGAAGGCCATGGTTTTTGGTCCCAATTAGGTCAATATTGTATGCGAAAAAAGGAAGAGAAAAACTGAAAAAAGAAGAAATTATTGTCTATAAAAAAAACAAAGCCAAAAAAAGAAGAAACGAATTAAAAAGGAGAAAAAGGATAATTTCCACAAAAAAGAGAGCACAAAAAAGGGAAAAAAAAGAAAGATCAACGAAATTTTTTGTTTACCCCAAATTCATCTGTTCTCCTAACTTGGTTGAGTACCCCTCAAACTTCTGACAAGTGCAGGAGAAATGGGGGTTGAGAGAGTACATGTGATGCTTATTCATGATATTCATATATTCTACTCAGGGACCAACTCAATGCAGACAATGAAGACTTCAAAGACCGTGAGCTCTGGTACGAGATCCATTCGAGGTTCCTAAGAGAGAGAACCCACTCCCACAACATGAAGAAACATGCATTCGGCGACAGATCCCCTATAGGCTACGACGTCGACCCCATGGGTTTTGACAACAGAGAGATTAATTACAAAGGCCGTACTTCCAGTTCATCTTCACTATCATGGCTTGTTAAGCACCGTCCTCAGTAACAACCGATAGAGTGCATTGAGTCGTTATGGTCCAGAGTGTCATGTATTTATCAAGTGATTTCGTGTCTTCTTAGCTAAGCATTGCATACTCCAGCTTGAGGGAGAGTATTGGAGAATGGCCTATGTGGTTAGCGCATCATGAGAGATAGTCCCACATCATCTATTAGTGCGACTCATGTTTTGGAGAATGTAATAGAGTGGTAATTGGATCTCTCCAGGATCCAATTACCACCCACTCATGTTTAATCCCACATCTACTATCTGTGGGACTCTGGTCTGTCTATGGGTAAGGACCCATACACCCCCTGTACTTGATGAGAAATTCAATGCAGAAGATCCATCCCTCTGAGGCCTTCTCCTGTAGTTTCATCCCGCTCCTTCGGGAGTAGGGTTACACGTAAAATCCTATTTCATTGTTTTATTCTTCTTGATTATTGCTTTGTTTATCGAATCGCTTTTGTATTCTAGATTTCAGCATGGTACCAGAGCAAGTCGATTTTGGGGGTTTTGATTTCTTATTCCAAGTTCTATTATTGTTTATATTGTTCAAAGTTCTTGAATATTATTGCTACTGAATTCAAAAGAAAATTAGGATTTCTGGAACCCTAATTTACTGCTCCTCCAGATCCCTATGCATCAGATGTTGGTTCTTCAACATGATCTATCACAAAGTTCTAAGATGATTCAAGGGTTCATAGAAACCCAGTGGAGACATACATGCCATCTTCTCAGATCTCCAGCTGTAGGATGGGGTCGGATTCAGAAATGATCTACCTCCACCCATATCTGGAGATGTTCTCAGATCTCCAGTTGCACGCACCTCCTCTTCCTCATCCAGATCGCTTGCAGGGCGGTGCCTCCGCCATACCTTGCATTTCCCTAGCGATGGCGATCAACCAAATCCAGGCAGTAGCAACGCAAGATGAGGTGCTCCTTTGGGAGCCATATTTCTTGGTAGCAACACCCAATCAAATAAGAAAACTTCAGATTGAATGGGTAAAAGCAAAAAAAGAGGAAGTAGCGACAACTACGCCGCTCTTCCTTTCGCCGCCTCCAGCAAGGGCATCACCCTTCGCTCCTGAGATGCAGCACTACCGCTGCAGCTTTTAGGCGTCGCCTGGAACTAGCAACACCCGTCAAGGGCATCGTCCTTTGCTCTTGAGATTGCGACATCCCTTGGAACCAACAACAACCGCTAAGGACATCATCGCCCTAAAATCCTAGAATCCCTACGACATCGACTGCAACCCTAACGAAGGAAATAAAGGGCGGCGGAAATGGGTTCACTGGAACCCTACTTCCATGCGAGGGAAAGACCGATTCTCTACCTTTATTTATTGTATTTTTTTCTCTCACTCTCTCTTTAGCCTAACAAGCTCATTGTTGCACTCTTTTTTTTTAAAGGGGGCCAAATGTATTAAGCCCATGATGGGCCGGACAAAAAAATGGATGAAAAAAAGGTGAAAAGGCTCGTTGAAAAAAAAAATGAAGAGGCATGTTTTAAAAAAAAGGAATAGCCGAGAAAAAGAAGAGGAACAACTAAAAAAATGTTGTGCAAAAAAGGGGGAGCACAAAAAATGCATGTTTAGTTTCTTCCAACTTGATGTGTCATACTCTTTATTATATAAAGTATGGGAGAAAGTGGAAGTTAGACATGGATTCTTCAGGATTTCTACTACCCGTCCACAACTGACAGACCAACACTTCAGATTTCTACAGATCATATGTCTTCACAAATCATCAACTTCTTCAGGACGTATACTTCTTTTACGACCCGACTACTATTCTGTTGGACTTCTACTGCGACTCTTTTTCGACAACGATAGAGATACGTTCCAGTGAACTGGTATCACAACGACTTTACATGCATGACAGAGATACGTTCCGGTGACTTAAAAGTCCCAGACCCGTCCTCGAGCGAGGTCTTCTACCAGCAACGGACACATATTCTTCTTGTGATGTATCATGTGAAGATGTGATGTATACCTTTTCTTTTTGTTGCAAGATGCATCTTTCTCAGCTTCAACTTGAGGGGGAGTGTTGGAGAATGTAATAGAATGGTAAATGGATCTCTCCAGGATCCAATTACCACCCACTCACGTTTAGTCCCACATCTACTATATATGGTACTCTGGTCTATCTGTGGGGCTATATAAGGAGCCCCACACCCGCTGTACTCGATGAGAAATTCAATACAGAAGATCCGATCCTTTGAGGCCTTCTCACGTGGTTTCATCACACTCCTTCGGGAGTAGGATTCCACGTAAAATCCCGTGTTCAATGTTCTATTCTTCTTGATTTATTGTTTTGTTTATCGAATTGGTTTCGCATTCTAGATTTCAACAAGAGTCAATGGAGCTTTATAAATAGCCACACTCACTTGTACTCATTGAGAGAAAGGAATAGAAGAATCCACCCTTTGATGCATTCTCCCGTGGTTTCATCCCACTCCTCACGGAGTTGGGTTCCACGTAAATCTTTCATTCTTTATTATTTATTGCTCTTGATCTATTATCGCTTTCATATTGTTGTTTTCCATACATCTTAGTAGTCTCCTTCCGATATTTTTATGATATTCCTTGATTCCTATTACAAGGATCTTTATCTAATTTCTCACACCTTGCACATGTCTACACCCCTTGATCTTATTCAATTTGGTCCTAACTTTCACTAATAATTTCATTACTTGTTTCCTGTTGTGATCATAAATCTGTTTGCCATTATCAACCAACATCATTAACCAACATCATTGGTGCATGGGTGATAGAGTACTTCAGTGGTAGAGCATGCTAGAAAAAACACATATTGATGATGCTCACTGTTGGAGGAGCGTGTAGGAGACAAAATGCATCATTGGAGGTGACTGGATGTCAAGTAAATGAATCTTGTGTAGGAGTTGAGATGAATACAAGTCCTTCGTTAACAACTTGACTCAGTCATGCATCATCTATTCTAGATTTAAGTTGTGTTGAATAGCCCTATGTTTTTTTTCTAGGAAAATCTCTCTCTATATATTATATTGAAAACACTCGGTGCTTAAAATAATTTTAATAATATTCCAATAGTAAAACAATTGTCATGTAGAATTCAACCATAAGATGCAAGAGACATATCTTGATTCGGATCCAAGTTGTATTTGAATCCCTTATCATCCCTGATGCAGTGATTTGTCCTATTCCAAGCTTGTCTTTGTTATATGATGACACCCATATACAAGCAATTCCACTAGTTTGGTGACGTCCCTCACGACCCAAGAACACTTTCAACAAGATAAGAAGAAATATTATAGTAATAAACTTCTAAAGGTTCTTTCATTCAAATTCGAATATATCTCATGATTCAGAAAAGCGGGATATAGATTCTTTTTTATTGGGCACACTGCATTGTGACTGCAGTATGCATGGGACTAACTGACGCGGTTTTACATTTTTATTTAAAGTTTTATTCATGGAATTTTACGAATTCTAAAAATAAAACTAGCGCCAGTAAGTAGATTTTTAGATGTCATTGACAATAAAGACCAGCTGCACACAAGGCTAAAATATATGCACCAATATCCTTGACTTAAGTCACAAATACTACTATAAGTTAGTGTAAGTTCTCTGTCTACCCCTGTGGAATGTGGATTACTTACATGGTATATGTTGGGAGAAAAACTGAGATTAATTCTTCAGAGAAACCCTAAGCTCTCTTATATAGAGAGAGACCTTAAGGGTAAATTACAAAGTAGTACAGAGAAAACAAAGAAATAACAAACATGTACATAACATAATAATATCTATCTCTACACTCCCCCTCAAGGTGCAATATAGATGTCTATCATGCTCAGCTTGGATGAACATCTCTGAAAAGGTCCTCTGAGCAACGGCTTGGTGAATACATCTGCAGTCTGATCCCCTGAGCTCACATGAGTTGTAGATATCAATCCTCTCTGGATCAAGTCTCTAGTGTAATGACAGTCAACTTCTATATGCTTGGTTCTTTCATGAAAACTGGATTGTTGGCAATGAACAAGGCTGCCTGATTGTCACACTGAAGCTGCATGGGTAGAGGTACGGCTACATGTAAATCCTCTAGTACAGATCGAACCCACATCATCTCCGTGCTTGCTTGCGCCATAGCCCTATATTCGGATTCGGCACTGGACCTTGCCACAACAGTTTGTTTCTTGCTTTTCCAAGAAACCAGAGAGCTTCCAACAAACACTGCGAATCCTGAGGTTGATTTTCGATCCTTAGGGCATCCTGGCGTCTGCACATGCTGAGATAGACAAATCTGTGCCCTTCCAAAATAGCAACCCTGAACCTGGAGAAGACTTCAGATACCTCAGTATCATGTGTATAGCATCCATATGAACTTGTCTTGGCTGCTCCATAAATTGACTTACCCAGCTTACTGCAAAGGCAATATCAGGTCGAGTTATGGTAATATAAAGGAGCTTACCTACCATTTCTCTATATCTTCTTTTATCCACTTCAGTAGTATCACCATCATACAACTTCATGCTTGGATCCATGGGAATACTTGATGGTTTGCATCCAGCCATGCCTGTTTCAATCAAGAAGTCTGTACTGTACTTCCGTTGGGTCATCACCAAACCCTGTGCATTCTTGGCAAATTCCAACCCCAGAAAATATCTTAGGGTTCCAAGATCCTTCGTAACGAACTGACGGCCTAGAAACGTCTTCGCCCTTTCTATGCCATGAATATCATCTCCTGTAACCAGAATATCATCAACATAGACCATGATAACAACCGTACCTGCCGATGACTTCTGAACAAACAATGAGTGGTCTGCATTTGACCTCTTGAATCCCTGTTGCTCAATAAGATTAGAAAGCTTCTGGAACCACGCTCTTGGACTCTGTTTGAGCCATAAATTGCCTTTTGAAGTCTACACACCATATGCTTCTCCCCCTCGGCAGTAAACCCTGGTGGCTGCTGCATGTAGACTTCCTCCTGCAGATCTCCATACAAGAAGGCATTCTTGACATCCAGTTGAGATATACTCCAGTCACGGACCACGGCCACAGATAAGAGAATGCGAAGGGTAGAATGTCGAGCCACTGGAGAGAAAGTGTCCATATAGTCCACGCCATAGGTTTGTGTAAAACCACGTGCGATCAAACGTGCTTTGTACCGATCCAGACTGCACTGCATGATATTTAACTGTGAAGACCCACTTACAGCTCACAATAGATGCATCATGAGGAGCAAGAACCAAAGACCATGTGCCACGAGACTGCAATGCACGCATCTCATCTTCCATAGCCAATCTCCAGCAATTAATCTTCATACCTTCCTGGTAGGTCCATGGTATATCCACGAAAGACAAGGCTGCAGCAAATCTCTGAAAGTCGCCAGTGAGACGGTGAAACGACACTTGTGAAGCAAAGGGATAAGAGGCACACATCCGCTTCTGCTTCCGGATAGCAATAGGAATATCAAGATCATTTTCTGTTGTATTGGATGGTCTAGTTTCCTTCTGCAATGAAGATTCCTGCACATGTACCATATCTGACCCGTCAGTAGTAATGCCATCTGAACATACTTGAGGCGTGATGGGTGGCTGACGTGTAGCCTGAGCAGGACCTGACCGACGCGTATAGAATTTTGGTAGAGGTGGAATGGGAGGTCGTGGAAGAGGTGGAGGTGGAGGTGGTGGTGGTGAAGTTGATGTAGGGGCAGGAACATGAGAAGACTCAGGTGAACTCCATGTAGGTGGTGGAGGAACATAGACATCATCATTGGTAGTGGATGGTACCCGTCTGTCACCTGCAGGAGAAAAATACATAACAGACTCAAAGAATGTGACATCCGCACTAACGAAGTATTTCTTGTTTATAGGATCATAACACCGATAGCCCTTCTGAGTCCGAGAATAACCAACAAAGACACACTTGACCGCTCTAGGAGAGAGTTTGTCAAGTCCAGGAGACAGAAGATGAACAAATGCCACAGTACCAAAGACACGTGGAGTCAGTGAGAATAATTCCTTGTCAGGAAAAATGATAGAGAGAGGTATTTTCTCACCAAGGAGAGAGGATGGCATACGATTGACCAGATAACACGCGGTAAGAATAACATCCCCCCAGAAAGAAATAGGAGCACAACTCTGAATCAATAGGGTTCGAGTAATGTCAAGGAGATGGCGATGCTTTCTTTCCGCCACTCCATTCTGCTGAGATGTGTACGCACAAGTGGTTTGGTGAACAATGCCCTTTGATGAAAGAAATTGAGAAAGGGACCGTGTGCAAAATTCTAGGGCATTATATGTACGAACATATTTGACAATAGAAGAGAAAACATTTTGCACTTCATTAATTAAATTCTTGATCACATCTCCTGCTTCAGATTTATTCTTTGAAAGAAAGACCCAAGATACACGAGAGAAATCATCCACTACCACTAGATAAAATCTGTGCCCCTGATGATCGGGTACACGACTTGGACCCCATATATCTATATGAAACAACTCGAATGGGGAGCTACTGCTTCGACTCTGATGACTAGGAAAGCTCGACCGATGATGCTTTCCCAACTGACATGCTTCACAGCGAAAGGATGAACTGGGAGAGATCTGAGGTAGAAGATGGCGCATTTTCTAGAGCGGGAGGTGACCAAAACGTAGATGCCAGATGTACGGAGAAACTGGTCTGGAAGAATGAGAGGAGATGCCAGCATAGGAATTCCGAACTAGCCGATATAGACCATTCTGCTCAGAGCCACAAACCAATCACTCTGCCCGTTAGTATGTCCTGAAAAATAAGAGAAGATGGGTCAAATATAGCATGACAATGCAAATCCTTCGTAATCTGACTAATAGATAACAGATTCATCGAGAACTCAGGAGCATGTAGGACATTCTGTAGATGCATAGTAGAGGATAGGAAGACCTCCCCCTATCCAACAAGGGGGGAATGAGTACCATCTGCGATCTGCACTGAGCGGCCGTGAGGAATGTCCGTGTAGGACTCAAGTCTATCTCGGTCTCGGCAGAGATGATGTGTGACACCCGAATCTATAATCCAATCAGAGATATCATGAGACGGTGTAAACGCAGTAGATCTACCTGAGGTACTAGCTGCAGCAGATGAACTGGTGGAGGCTGTAGCAGCAACATCTGAAGGTCCACCAGACGAATCACCAGATGATTGTGGCATACTATCGCGTAGACGTGCCACAAGTTCCTCAAAACGGTTATCTGCAGTAGATGCCAACTGAGACTGAGAGTGCTCTGCAACACGTGCCGATGCTGGGAACCCATGCTTAGAATAGAATGTCTCCTCCGAGTGTCCTGTGTGGTGATAATAGGAACATGGCTGACTAAAGCGACCACCCCTTCCCTGGGGTCCACGTCCACGTCCACGACCTGAAGACGGGCCACCTCTCCTACGCGAAACTGCCATCGCCGATGGGGGTGGAGTAGAAGAACTGGAAGAAACTGTAATGCGACTGAGTCTCCTGTAAACCACCTCCACTGGAGGAATAACTGCATCGGCTAAGATCTGAGAACGGGCGGCATCATATTCAGGATCAAGGGCCGCAAGTAGGACGCCCACCATGGTGGCATTCCGAAATGTCTGCCGCCTGCGGAGATCTTCTCTCGGTTCTGACTGAATCGCTAGGTACACGTACTACAACGTACCCGAATTAATCATCGTATTCAGCGACTCGTCAGTGGGTTGACTCAGAATGTCGTTGGCTATCTCCATTGATACCGTGCCAGATAACCACACACGTGCATAGGCATCGTCTGCCTCCCATGATACATCAACCCCAGTCTTATCAACAGGTTCCTCTTGTGTGAGGATATGCTTCTTGCCATTGCACTGCATCAAACTCATGAATTGCATGGCCCACAGTTCATAGTTTGTTCCATCCATCTTCACAATGGGTGATGGGCCTTTGAAGGTACCAGGGATGAAATATCTACCTTGTTGTCCGACATGATGGTAACAATGTCTATCGACTGGGGTTAGAAAATTCAAACAAGACTGTTTACGCGGACATATATGGAGGCGGTTGTGGGCGTAGATTCATACCACAACCCCTTCCATGCCTTGAAGGTTCCTTTTAAGAGCTAGGTTGTAATGCTCACGGGTATACGTGAGGCGTTAGGGTGTAGGAGGCGCTAGGACTCACAGACGGCGCACTGGAGGCGCTACGGTGCACAAGAGGCGCAGCCGCACAGGAGGCACAGGCCGTGTAGGGAACAGTAGCATGATCGTGCAGGCGCGCGAGGGTGCGCGAGAGCACAGGTGCACGAGGGCACAGATGCACGAGGGCGTGCGAGGGCCCGAGGGCACGTGCGGGCCCGAGGGCGCGTAGGAGCACGAGGGCGCTCGAGCACGCGAGAGCGTGGATACGCAGGCACGCAAGACGGCGGAGCGCATGGAGCACGAGGGCAGAGCGTACGGCAGCGGTGCGTGGTGACGCGTGAGGCTTTTTGGTGGGGACGAGGAATTAGGGCACAGGCTCCGGTCTATGATCGTCGCTCTGATACCATGTTGAAGTGACAAAATGAAAAGATAGTATTCCATCTAACCTTAGAGCTCTCTTATATAGGAGAAAAGCTCTATGGGTAAATTAGATAAACAAGATGATAGAAATAAATAACGACGAGAGAAATGAATGACATAAATATCATAACATACTATATCAGTGAATATCATGTGATAAGAAAGAGATTATTCTTTCTAATTGAACCATCGACTATTCACCTCCATGTGTTATTGCAGTATTTGTATCACAATTGATCCACCGAAAAAATATTCTCCTTAAATCTAATCATCCAAATAAAAATGTTATGCCTCTTAACATCTGTATTGCTGAATCCAGTTGAATAACTGTTTGATGCACCCACTGTCGCACCGTACCCTACCAACATGGGGGTCTCACTGCATCTGGGATTCGTTTGTACTTGGACTAGTATATAAACTCTCTAAGGTTAGGGTTCTCTATATCCTCTGTATTTTAATCGATCACCATTGTCCAAGAACGTAGCCCAATTTCAGGCGTACCTTGTAAATCCGTGTATTTGCATATTTGCTTGATTGATTGTGTTTGTGTGTGTTTGCTTCTGCTACTCATAACAACAAGTTTAGCGTTTCTGGACAAAACATGTAGTTTCTGACAGGCCAAGTGTGTAGGAATGAGACAAAACATTTTGTTTTGATGGAAACCTAAACACAGGGTTCCTGATAAATATTTAGGGATCAAGATGAACGTTTAGTTTATGAGATCTTGTGATCTAAAGAACGGATTTTAGTTCTAAATAATATAAGGTGTAACCAGATCTTAGTAAAGTATTTTGAGGGGGTCCTAAACATGTGCCGAAGTCCACATTAGCTTAGCGGGATTATTTATACAAGAAGTCTAATAATGCAACAAAATATATATAGTCTTCTTTGACTTAACACTTCTTGTGCTTATTTGCTCTTTCTTTCATTCAGGCTCTCTCAACCACGTTACTAAATTCCTTCCTCAAACCTTCAGCAAATGAAAGTAAAAGACTTTGCTTTCCCCCACCTAGATCCGTAGGTCGCACCACCTAGACAACGCCAAAATCTTTCATAGGAAGTATCGATCCACGACAAATCTGCCCTGGCAATGTTTTTGAGTAGACCCACAAGAGAAGAATAAATGCTCAACGCATTTTGGCTCTCCCTAACAAAACATGTGTGCGATGTTAGTGGTAGAGGAGGGGCATACCTTGAACATTTTCGTCATTAGCCTCCACAAAAGTCACATGAAAATCTCCACCCTCAATAAAGCCTTCAATCTCCAAATCAATATGCAATCCTTGGCCAAAGTAGCACGACCATGAGCATATCGAGTTGTAAGTGTCATGTTCAGAGTTCCTCCTCTCTCGATGTTCAGTGGTCTATAGGAGTTGAGTAAGGACCATTAATGGAGTATAACTCCTCGATTACCTTAAGATAATACTGTTATTGTTATTAAAACATCTGCTCTGGAAATGTAGAAGAGAAAGTGAAGATCGGATGACCCTTCCCCCCACACCCCAAATGGACCAATAAGCAACCACTATAGTATTCCTACCTTGAGCCATATAGTCTAGCCTTGGGAAGTGGTTACAAAGTGCACCCTCCTCCGTCCCATCATCAGTAACCAAAGGACCCTCCATTACCATGCATTGTGCATAAGAAAGGGACTGACCCTGGGTGGATGTAGCAAACACCTTCAAATAACTAGACAAAAATATCATGCTCCCAACCATAGTGGTAAGAAATGTAATACGCACAACTTGACCACCCCATAAGTAGTGATATATTCATCTCTTTTGGCCTCCACCTCGACCCTCCTTCAAGAGGTCTGGAGATGAATCGCAAATCCAAAAGTATAATACCTATGTTATTGAAGGCTAAGGTTTAGGCCATAGCGCATCACGAAAGCGTAAAGATCGCATCATATACGATCAAGAGCGACTAGACATACTAGTTGCTCGGGGCATCGGAAATTAAATTTTTTAAAGATATGAAATCACATAATTCGAGAACACTTCTCAAATCATTTCATCAAGACCATAAAGAAGATATAGGAAAACCTCTTGAAGCGTGGTTGCGATCGTTGTCTCTAAATTAAGAGACATCATGTCTTAAGTCTGATCCGACAGAGGAGACACTTGCCCGCGTAGATGAGACGTGTACTCCTTGCAATCCAAGTTGAAGATCTGAGCAATGAATCTCCTGATTTCGTCTCACGAAATCCGACGTCTTCTTCACGAGCGAGGAACACTGAAAAAGATAGAGATCCACGAGCGGTCAATGCGGCAGCACGATGACGTAACGATGACGGTGAAACTCTCTAGGTCAAGAGGTGGATGGCCACTCTTGAGAGAGAGGGGGTGTGTGATGAGAATGAGAGAGAGTGCTCTTTCAATTGTATCGTTATAAAAGACGAGCTAGGACTGCCCTTTCTTTTATACTAATTTGAATGTCCATGGATCACAATTCATATGCTTCACAAAACTAATTGTTGAGATTGTTTTGTGCTTTAATCAATTATCATAATTTTGTTGCATAAATTTGCAATACCAATTAATTTGAATTAATTAAATATATTGAATAATCATCAATATAATTTAATTCAATTAGATCAATATGCATAGAGGATTAGGAAGGAGGCTAGCCACCTTTCAATAATAGAGTGGATGACCTCCTTGATTTTCGGACTCAAGGGTGGCCGCCCACCCTCTATAATTGGAAGGTGTCTTCCTTCTTCCAGTTATGTGAGATTGTGCATCTCACATAATTCTTCATTATTTGCAACAACTTTTATTGCAAATTTATTCACAAAAATAATTCTAAATTATCTTTTAACAATGTTCAACCATACCATTTGGAAAATTGAATCATATTCATGCATCCAAACTAAAATGTAAATTGTATTTTCAATTAATTGTTCAATGTTAATACATATTACATCAACATTTAATTCGTAAATACCAATTATAATTAGCTCTCTCTAATATATTATATATCATATTTATAATATACATGATTAATATGGATAGTGATATCCATTATTCATATCCTTGATAATTAAATCATATTTAATTATCTTGAATGTCCATTCTCATATGTCTAAATAATATGAACATATTCATATTATTCATGATAATTAAATCACATTTAGTTATCAATTTTCCAATGCTCGGATATATTATCAACATTGGAATTATTCTTGAACTCTATCAAGAATAATGCATTTTCTCCGCGGATACTTGGAGATAAGGACAAGACGATTGTATGTTCCACGTATAGTGAATTGGATATTGAGATCATATCTCAAATCCAGATCTCGAAGATCTCTCAAAGATGTTTGATTAAATCAAAACCTTAAATCTAATCTTCTCATTGCATCTGAATCGTATCCAGATCAATGTTCAACATTTGGACTAAGATTAGATTACTTTTCTACTTAGAGGAGTCACTAAAATCCAAACTCGTTTCATCACTCCATCGGAATGGAAGCATCATGGTTATACAATCGTTTACCGTACATCTTATATACTTAAAGACCTAGAATAAACATGAAGTTTTAGATCACTTTTAGACTGTCTTCTTCAGTGTTTTATCATTAAGTTTCTCATTTGATCATTGAGAGCTGGTACCAATCATATACTTTCCAAAAGCATATATCATATCTACGTATTGATCATATACTTTCCAAAAGCATATATCATACCTACAAATTCAGTCAAGCTTTCAACACGAGACGATCATGTACGGAATTTGATCCTAATATCTTACGAGTGAGCTCATATCTTCCAGTTCAGTAATGAAACTGTATGATCTCTTTGAGAGGTCGTATTACTCATATGCCCTTGTATGCAAACCAGCTCTCCCGTGTATAGACCTTGAATAGGTCATCAACCTATCGGTCTGCCAAATATACATGCTCAGACATTTAGTAACACATCTATCTCCGATCATACGATGCGTGCCTATATCGTGACAGTATACGACATAGGTCTTGGTTATCTCGATCTCGTTAATTCAACTATTTGACCTAACTTATCTAACACCTCTGAATCTCTATTCCTATGCGGTGGACATGCATCAAGAGGTCAGTTAAATATCAACCTTTAGAGAAGAATTATCATTTTCTTTTCAGGCTGGAGATCCTTTCTTAATAATCATTTGACGGTACTTGATGAGCCTCAATCTAACCCTTTAGATGTCATCCAAGCACCGGCCTCTTCGATTCAACATTTGAATCAACAACTGTATGATGGTTAAGATGGCCATGATACATAACCCTAATTGTACTAAGAGACCTATTATGTAAATTATTTATTATTCATTTCAGATTAAGGAGTTAATTGCAATGACACTTATTGCATAATGGCTCACCGTGAGCTCACATGTCCAACAATCTCCCACTAGCCCAAAGAGCCATTTAATGGGCTAATCTTTAAATCCACACTCATGTGCTAATCATAAGCTATTTAGAAAAATAGCTTTGTAGGTTGACTAGTCACTCTATTTCCGAGAGACCGTGCCAAGTCTTTTTACAGACTTGCATATCCTCCAGCAACAATGCTCACATCCAATGTGAACGTTGCATCTTATACAACCAATATTCAATCTTGTTAAAGTAGTTATTGTGCCTTTGTCACCATAACTCGATAATTATTATAATCAGTAAGTGATACCCTTATTCTTGGAGATCTCTATATCCTTAGATTAAGACATAGTCTTAAGTCTAGTAAGGTGTCTACATGTAAGACATTTTAGATCACTATTCATAGTCTTAATTTGTTAAAGGCTTTGAGATCACTATGTCAAAAAAACTTGTACCTGCGAAGATGTTGATTATTACTGCAATTTAGTATTTTATCTCCATAGTAGGATTGGTAACATTTTACTACTCCCATTGCATGCAGACATCTGACCTTTTGTACACATCTATAGCTAATGCACTAGGGCATATAGCTTTGGCGTTTACATCCTCAACTCTTTGAGGTGCTATCCCTTTAGATAGGTCAGTACAATATCTTAAGGGAAAGAAGCTTTTCTTGGAGTTTTCCAAAAAAAAGAAATGTATCCAAGGTGTATTGCTAATATGCTGGTCCCCATGCCTTTTCTCTTTGCTTCTGAACAACTTCAGAACTAAGATATAGGAAGCATCCTTGAGATCATATCTCAAGGTATAGAACGACCAGATCATAAAACACTTATTATCATCCTTATATCATTCCAAATGGTTAGGATTTTATCTACATTTAACACGATAAACATAATGGCACTCCCACTAAGCTTCACATGGTTTATTAAGATTCTCTATGATATCATAACATTTATAATTTCATTAAATCTAATGTTCCAACTACAAAAAGCTTATTTGAGTATATAGATAGAGTTCTACACCTTGCATTCTCCAACAATGAAGCCATGTGTCTATTTCATATGAATATCCTCGTTGAGGTATTCATTGAGGAATGCAATCTTGACTTCCATCTTCTAGATGTCATAGTCAAGTTGTGTAGCTACAATTAGCAATATTCTGATGGATTTAAGTATGGTCACTCGAAATCAAGTCTCATCGCAAGCGATGTCTTCTTTCTCTGTGTAGCTCATGGCAACGAGCTGTGACTTGAAGGTCTCTACCTTCTCATCAGGTTCCCTCTTTCTCATGGAGATCCATTTACACCTAATGAGTTTGACCCGTATAGGTGGATCCTTGAGGGTTCCCTCTTTTGGTCGAATTTCAATTTTGGTGGGTGACAGAAATTCGGCCGAAATGGCCTATATTGGTTGAAATTTGGGGGCCCTACTTCAAAAAAGACCGAATAACCGGAATTTCGGTCGAATTCAACCGAAATTTCGTTTGATCAGTCACCGAAACGAAACCAAAATCCGACATTTAAGGCCTTGGTTCATATGCAACACTTGTTTATGAAGTCTACTTTAGATTTTATTGCTAATATCCAACTTTCCATGTCATGACCTACAGAAGCTTCATCATATGAAGTTCGATCATTGTCAGATTTCTCTAACACATGGAATCCATACCCTCTAGGTGGTCTTATCACCCTCAAACTGATTTGAAAAGGTATGCGTATCTCATCTTTGTCCTTTTAGTTTCCGATTCTAGGAACCTCATTATCCTTTTAGAATTCAATGAGTCCCTTTACTTCATTCTTATCTCGATTCTCGAGAAAGTCATCCTCTTAGAATCATATTCTTAGAGATGAAATCTTTTAAGAATCTCAATGTCATAAAGTAGGTATCCAATATCATCCTTTATTTTCCTACTGAAGTAGCATTCTCAAGTGCAAGATTCTAGCTTTCTTACATCCATGTTATAGCACGGACCAAGCATCCCTTAAATCCTCCAAGCTTGGTTACAAACCATAGCTTACAAGGAGTTTTAGGTTCATAATTGCATAGAATCTTATTAAGGATATATATTGCAGTCTCTACTACATATATACCTAGAAACTAAGAGGTAATTATGTTAAGTATCATCATTGACCAGATCATGTCTAACATGATCCAATTGCATCTCCATTGAGCTGAGATGTATTAGGAGGATTGAAATAGGAATGATATTCCTTTCTCTATAAGGTATTCCTAGGATTCATCTAATAGGTACTTGCTACTTATAATAGATCAAATTCTTTTAATCTTCCTTATAACTTTAGTTCTCAACCAAAATCATGAAATCTTTGAACATTTAAAAAGTTTGTAATGGGTAAAGGAAGAAATCTCATATCATGAGTAATCACTAACGGATATCGCATACCATTAATATTTATTATGGTATAGAGGGTCTACATTACATCAATATGCATGGGGTCTTTAATACCTCAACATCTTACACCATTCTAATAGAAGGCAGAAGGGTGCATCCGACATTTTAACTTTGAATACAATATTCACAAGTATGTATGATTTGAACTTTCAGACAAACTAAAGTTCCATCTCTTACTAGTCTATTGATCTTATCAAAAAACATATGTCCAAGACTTGATGCGAGATGATTGTCAAATGATCTTCATCCTCCTATTGATCTTTTAGGGTTTAAATTTCTATTATTAGAAATGTTAATGAACCATTCCAATTTAGTAGAGTCTGAAGGAACTAAATAAAAAATGTATTTACTAGCCATCACGGAAACGCGAAATAATTAGCAAACTTTTTGCTAAAACAATATCAGTCATCGTATGAACTAGAAAATGTAGTACGACAATTTGTGCATTCAGAAATTATAAAGTCTAAGGAAATAATTTTCAAAATAATTTCTGATATTCATAATGAATATAAAGAAAAAATCATGCTTGCCTCTTAAAGCGCGAGTCTCTAAAGTAAGAGACCTCCCAAATCAAGTCCGATCTGCAGAAGTCTCTCTCGTGGGTGGAGATGAATCGTGTTGCTTCCCACGAACCTGGACGTCGACCAGAGCAACAAGAAGAGGCATATGAGAGATGGAGACTCTCAAGACTCTTCTATATCTCAAGGGGCACGAAATTTCTAAGGACTATTGCTCTTCAAAATTGTGTTTCAAAAGAGAGGGCCTTGCCCTCCTTTTATGCTTACACCACATGTCCGACATGTATGTTGTAGTCTCTTGAATTTCAAATCAAGGGCTTAGAGCAAGTCATGATTCAATAAAGATTATCTCCTTTTTATCTTCAATTAATTTTAACTAATTAACAATAAATAAGCAACAACTTAGCTTAACTAAAATTAGTTAAGCTTGTTACCTTTTTATCTATCAATTAACTAACTTGATATTCTCATTATAAAAATGGGAGAAATTATGGAATTAATCTAAAGATCATCTTCTTTTTATCTTTAATTAATTTTAACTAATTATCAATAAATAAGCAACAACTTAGCTTAATTAAATTTAGTTAAGGTTGTTGTCTTTTTATCTATTAATTAATTAACTTGATAATATCATTATCAAAATTAGAGAAATTATAGAATTAATCTTCAAAGCTTATGAATCATATTCATGAGCCCAAAATTAAATGTAAATCCAATTTACATCTACAAAATTAATGTGAATCAAATTCACACAATTTCATGCCTTGGAAATATTATGTAAATCATATTTACATAAATATTTATATGAATCACATCCATATAAATATTAATTAGTAAATCACTATTCACATTAATTAATGAGATGTATTTGTGAATCTTATTTACAAAATTACCCTTATGCAATAATAACTATTATTATTACAATATTGACATCAATAGGTATGAGTCCTAATCCAATTAGGACTTATAAGATACAAAAGCAGATACTTGGAAATAATATCGGGGAGATCATATTATCTATGTGTAGTGACTTGAAATGTGAATAACTATCTAATTCCAGGGTTTATACCATTTTTGCGAAAATCCGTCAACTATGCTGTAACACTTTACACTTTCAGTGAGCTCAACGAAACACATCACACTTTCCATGAGCTGGATAAAGTGTCAGTGAGTTGAATCTAACTTCCGTAGCCATTTCTAATCACAGTACAAATCATTTGGAGCTAAGAAATGAACTCAAGGAGCTTGTATATTTCCATTTCCACGACCATTTCTGTTTCTAATATTTGAACATTGAAATTTGAATTGGAATTGAAAATTGGATTCAAATGAATTTTGATTTAATCCAATTAAATCACAAATCATCTAGCTAAATAGAGACACTAAATCCATCATGTTTGATCACTTCTTCGGTATAGAAGTGTCATGGTAGATGATCCATTATAACAACAAATGTAACCTTGAGTATTCCAAATACTCATCCATCCTTCACACTGGAAGACTTTGATAAATCCGAAGTTCAAACCTTAGTTTGACTATCTTCTTCGGAATATGTCAATAGATTTCTCATTCGATAATTCGACGACAATATTAATCATATACTTTTCAAAAGAATATATTAGTATCTCAAATTCGTGTCTTATTTCATAAATAATACAACCATGCATGGAATTCATTTTGACCCCAAATCATTTCATAAGTGAGCTTTGTCTCGTGGTTCATATGTATGATTCCTTCGAGAGATCATACATCTCATATGACTTCATATGCACACCAATGCACCGATATATGGACCTTGGCTAGGTCACCAACCTGTTGATCTGTCAGATGTGCATACTCAACCATATAAATGCATATCTGTCTCGGGTCAAAGAATGTGTGCTTGATCGTGACAGTTAAGATTCAGGTCTTAGTTTTCCTCGACCTCATCAAGTCAACTCCTTGACTTGATTATTCCAACATTTCTGAAACCCAATTCCTATGCAAAGGATCTGCATTAAGAAGTCGGTTGAAATTCTGTCTTTAGAGAAAGATTGCCATCGCTTTCTCAGACTGGAGATCTTTATCGAATATCACATGTTTGAAGTCAGTTGTGTCCTCCTAACTGCATGGTATGCAATATGGCCATGGTACGTAACCCTAGTTGTACAAAGAGACCTTAATAGTAAAGTGCATTCATTCAATATTTCATTTCATATGGATATGATAAAACAATAACTTTTATTGCATTAATGGGTTGTCAAGGGCTCGCAAGTCTAACAGTCTCCCACTAGCCCTTAGAGCCATTCATGTACAACTCTCAACCCCATATTCATTACATGTTGGTCGAAGACCTTTTGGGTCAACGGTTTGGTTAGCGGATCAGCAATGTTGTCGGCAGAGGCAAACTTGTATCACTACGCTTTTGGATCTCCTGGTGATATTTCCCCTCCACGTGCTTGCTTCTTTGATGCCACCGGGGTTCCTTCGCTTGCGCAATGACACCTATGTTATCGCAGAGCAATGGGATGGGAGATTTTGATGAGGAAACTATGCCAAGTTCCTGAATGAACTTGCGCAACCACACAACCTCTTTGGCAGCATCCGATGTAGCTATATATTCGGCTTCAGTTGTCGAATCGGTGGTCAGTGCAAGAATGATATCCTTACCAAGGATCCGCTCACAGAGACAGACGAGGACTATGGCACCTAGTATGCAGATAATTGTCAGGTTATCACCAGGATGACCAATAGAGCCGATCCAAACATTATTGCGAATATTCTCTACAAAGACACTGCAAAGGCCATGTGGGAGATTCGGGAACAACCTACTCCCGAAAGACAACCAAGTCTCGACTCCCCGATATTTATATATGAATCTAGTCTGCTACTCAGGGAGATTCTAGTCTTGTCGAGTACTACAAGCTCCTGACTGGCCTTTTTTTAGGAGCTTCTGATTTTTTAGCAAGCCTGTTGTGATAAACAAGTGGGAAAGCGATCTGAATGGCAGGTTTATCGATTCCTTTCTGGACTACATCTACGATACGAACCTGTGAAGGATCAATTTCTAACGATTAATATGCTGCCATCGATTAAGACCATCTTTGGTCGTCTGTAGGAACTCGAGACATCTGTTGAACATCCTTTTGCAGAGACTTCTACTCACTATACGCCATCCGGGAACAGAATGCGACAGAGCTTCCATGGAGGTCGAGGCCGTAACTTTAGTTGTGTTCATGGATGCGACTCAAGATGTAGATATTATTTTACTCCTTGGTATCCAGCGTGCACCGTTTGTAGGCATTGGAGCCACCTGTCTGAGCATTGTTGGGAAGAGTGTGGCATACAGTCCAATGCCAACATTGCCTATGAGAAAACTTTTTATGATACATATTATGATAATGCAGAGGACACGCCTGGCCAGCATTCTGGTGGAACACAGATACCTGTTACCACTTTAGAACACTCACGCTTGAGGTAGCTTCGACAGAACTCGTGCACCTCTACTGATGACAGTACTACACCTGTTCTCACTGCTAGTTTGGTTACAACTTCAGGTACAGTAGCCAACTCTGATTCTGCTTCTAGCCATGCATGGATTATTGACTCAAGGGAATCCATGCATTTGACAGGAGAAGGTAGTCTACTTACCTTCTCTCAACTCTCTACTTCTGTGAAGACAGTTCAGCTAACGAGGCCCATTTACTTGTCACTGTTGTTGGTACTGTAGAGTTCTCCTCTAAGATCCGATTGACTAGGGTCCATTATACCCCTGCATTTCCTCTTAGTTTATTATCGGTTCAGAAACTATGTACTGAACTTAATTGTCGGGTTATTTTTGATGAGTTCTGTTATTATTTTCAGGACTTCCAGATGTAGCAGATTTTAGTGGGGGCATGAGAAGAATGACCTCATACTATTTTGACATTCCTTCTAAATCTAGTTTTGTTGACGTTGTGTCTAATCTCCGACAATCCTTTACTCTAGCATATTCGCCTTGGACATCCTTGTGCCAAGATTATCTCCATGATGTTCCATGAAATTCCAATGCTGAAGCCCTTTGAGTGCATAGCGTATCAGTTCAAGAAACATCTTCGATCATACTTTTATGCATGTGCTGAGCCCCGTCGTGAAGTTCCCTTTTCTTTTCTCCATTGCGATATATGAGGACCTTGTCCGATCTGTACTCCGAGTAGACACAAATAGTAGTTGTTTTGTTGATGATTATAATCGATCCTCTTGGGTCTATTTGTTAAAGGAACGCTCTGTTATCAATAAAATTGTCATGAATTTTTTTAGTACATCAAAACAATATTCTATACTTGTGTTCAAACTTTTCATATTGATAATGCTTTGGAATTCACACAACATGACTTGCCGACTTTCTTTGCTTCTCAGGGAACTATCCAATAAACATCTTGTTTATATATCTCTCAACAAAATGGGGTAGCAGAATAGAAACTTAGATATCTTCTTGACATTGCCTGGTCCCTTCTCACTCAGATGAAGGTTCCGAAGACCTGCTTGGGTGATACCGTTCTTACTGTTGTCCATCTTATCTACAGGATCCCACCTTGGATTCTATATGGGTTCACTCCTTCCGCGTTACTCTATCCCAATGAGTCGCCCTTCTTGCTACCTCTGAGAATTTTTAATTGTATAACAATTGTCCACAATTTTCATGCTACTGATAAGCTATCACTTAGAGCGATAAAATGCGTCTTTCTTGGCTATTCCCACATCCAAAAGGGTTACATCTGCTATGACCCTACTGGGCGTCGATACTACATTTTTGCGGATGTTACCTTCTTTGAACCAATTAGTTTCTTTACACAGTTTGTCATTATCCCCTTAGATCTTCCTCTACCACCAATTGTTTATAAGCGCAAGCATACATCTGCACCTACTCTTGTGCCTTTATACGTTCCTTTTTTACAGGATGACATGCCATCTTCAAGTGCCCCCACCACTGCTGCCTCGGATGTTCCTCAAAATCTTCCCATCGCTCTCTACATAACAAAGAGGTAATGTACTTTCCACCCTATGTGTCATTTCACTTCTACTTCTAGCTTATCATCCTCTGACAGGAGATATGCAGATGCTCTCATGACTATTTCTGCTCCCAGAGATCATCACAGTGCTTTACAGGATTATAGCTGGCGACAGATAATGAACGAGGAAATTGGTACATACTCTCATATCCAGGGAAACGTGGAACCTGGGACTGTGTCCCATGGGAATTCGACCAGTGGCCTACAGATGGGTCTTCACGACCAAACATACACCTGATGGATCCATTGACATTGAAAGCATGACTGGTTGCAAAAAGATTTACATAGACTTATGGGGTTGACTACTTCGAGAGACTTTCTCCTGATTAGCAAGGATGTACTCTATTCCCATTATCCTTTCAGTGGTTGGCAATAAGGGATAACCTATTTTTTAGCTTAATGTGAAGAATGCTTGTCTATGGAGATCTTGAGGAGGAGGCTTAAATGATGCAACTTCCAGGTTATGCAGTCGATGGGGAATGCATATGCCGACTTCGCAATACCGTTTATGGCCTAAAGAAGAATCCTCGAGCATGGCTTGATAGATTCACTACTGAGATCAACACACTCTTGGCTTTCAGAAAATATCTAATTACTCTGTTTTTATCAAAAGACGGCCCATCAACTCTGTCATGCTTGCAGTTTATGTTGATGATATGGTTGTTATAAGTGATGATGATGAAGGTATATTAAATACCAATACTTTCCTTCAGAAGGACCTTGACCAACTCCACTACTTCCTTGGCAAAGAACTGATACATACTATAGAGGGACTTCACCTCTCACAGAGGAAGTACTGCTTAGACATCCTAACTTATGCTGGACTACTTGGATGCAAGCCTTTTGGTATCCCTGCAGACCCTAGGAGGCATCTACTTCAGCTGATCATGCATTTGAAAATACTACACGATACAGAAGCGCAGTTGGCAAGTGACTTTACCTTACTGTCACTAGGTCGGATATATCCTATGCTGTGAGTAGAACCAGTCAACACATGGAGCAACCATTTTACTGTCATTGAGAGGATCTTCTTCTGATCCTACGCTACTTGAAGGAATTATCAGGGTGGGGCCTCTTCTAGAGGGTCAATGGCCACAATGATGTATCTGCTTATGTTGATGCATATTATGCTAGCTCACCTGAGTATTGTCGCTCCAATACAGGATATGCTATGATGGTTGGTAGAAATCTTGTCACTTGGCGAAGTAAGAAACATACTATATTATCCAGATTGAGTGCAGAGACAGAATACATGGCGATGGTTCAGGCTACCTATGAGATTACTTGGTTACTCTTTTTCTTACAGACAGGAACTTGGTATTGTTGCCACTACTCATGTTCCTCTGTATTGTAACAACATATCCGCTACATACATTGCTACAAACCCTGTTTTCCATCAGCGGACCAAGCACATTGAGATTGACTTCCACTTTGTTGGTGATGTTGTATGAGGAGAGAAGATTACTAATCCACACATCTCTACTGATTTTCAGCTTGCAAATGCATTCACGAAGATGCTACCTAATAAACGCCTATCGAGGATAATCTCCAAGTTGGGCATGATCAACAGATATGCTCCAACTTGATGGGGAGCATTAGAGACGACTTTATTTTGTTCTATTTAGTAACCCCTCAGGGTCCTTTTATGTAATTCTCGGTTTTTAAGTGCTCGTGTTTCGATCTATATAAGAACCTCTTGAACAAATTAGTTCATTACTTCTCTCAACTTTCTCCACACTAACTAAATAACTAAACACGGACAATCATGCAAATCACTTAATGGGAATGATGCATTTTGTATGTAGTAAAGTAGTTAGTTCATGTTGAAGATCTTGCCACTTACCAAGGGAATGTGTTCCAGTATCAGTCATTAGTCAATAATATGCGTCATTGTAGCCACCATAATTAAATCCAATTAGGAATTTGAAATATACTAAGTAATATATCAGGATTCAGGTGGCCAGTCTGAATATGGGATAACAAAGCCTTTTACCCATAAAGTGGGGTTAGCTGCATGGATTGTTTTCCAACAACAAAGGACACTTATTTTTCGACTAATATTGCGTATTCCATCAGAGGTGCTAGCAATTATGAAGCAAATTTGCGACGATATAATGTGATTACAATTCTTTGATTTCCTTTCAAGAATATTCACTTGCAACAAGATGGAGAAGGAAATTCATATCACATGAAACCCGAGATATTGTAATACTATTCTACCATGTTTTCTTCCTCATCTTCACCATGTTGCTTTGCAGAATACGAGCCAAGAAAGATAGTGCCCTTGTCTCTACCGCAGAGGCTAAGCATCGCGGTAGACATTGCTCGCAGTCTAAATTATCTTCACAACGAAAAATCCATACCTCACGGCAATCTTAAATCAACAAACGTCATCTTGCGACTTCCATCTCTCCACGCCCTCCTCACGGACTACAGCCTTCACAGGATAATGACTCCTGCAGGCATGGCAGAGCAGATGCTGAATGCCGGTGCTCTCGGATACCGCCCACCGGAGTTTGCTAGCATGAGCAAACCATGTCCTTCTCTCAAGAGTGATGTATATGCTTTTGGTGTCATATTGCTCGAGCTGTTGACAGGGAAAGGTGCTGGCGAGATCGTCTCCAGTAATCCTGGCGTCGTGGATCTAACTGACTGGGTAAGATTGTTGGCACGTGAAAAACGTTCTTTCGAATGCTTTGACATGACAATATCCGGTGGGGAGGGATCTAATCACGGATTACTTGAAGGCATGCTGCGAGTTGCACTTAGATGCATACGTTCAGCATCAGAGAGGCCAGAAATAAAGACTGTGTTCGAAGATCTTTCTTCGATGGCCTTAGCAGTGGCGACGGAAACAGCGGCATTGTCTTGATATTTGTCGATGTTGATGCATCTAGATAGCGATTCTTGGCCATTTCTGAGTGATTCTCAGGACAACAACGTACTAACCGACTGCCATGGGCACCTTCTGTTCAGTTAGTTCAGTCTAGATCTCCTGTAATTTTTTTGCTGGTTCATTTTTTCCCATCTGTTTTACAGAATAAATCCATTGTATTTTTTCTTACACATTTTTGGATTTTTAACATTATTTCCACTCCTTTTTCCAATGTGATTCAAGTATGGTAATGGTGTAGGATGGGTTGTATGATCTAGAAATCAGAAGCAAATGACTTAAAGGAGCATACTTTGTCACTAAATCACATCTTGAGGAGATCGCAAAATGAGCATAAAGAGAAGTTGGTGTTTTGCTTGGAAAGCCGATGATTTGCCTGATCAGATAATTTTCTGTAAAATTTGACGAACGCCCTTGCTAAGTTCGGTTCGATTACACCCCTGCACCATCTTTCAGATGCATGTCATTTCCCTTAAGATTGGTTAAGGGTTGTTTTTGTTTAAGAATAGAACTTCAATAATGTATGTTATATCCTCCTTTTTGCTGGAGTGGATCTTGGATTATTGATGATTTGGTTTATCCAAACTCGATTAAAATTCATTAACTATATAAGGAAGTTTATATTGAACAGTTGGTAAAAGTAGGCAATTTTTCCTACATTTTATCCATCCATGCATGCAGCGACAACCCTAGTGACAAGGATGCAAGTAGTGTCATCTTTGTGGTGCGACACACAACCGATAAGTAGCACTAGGCAAAAGAAAGATGTGATTGATTTCTGGATGTAGATGGCTGTTTTTGTGCAATTATATAATTCATCTATTCCATCCATCAGAATTTCCTTGTTATCTTCTCTGGAGCAAATGGTGCAAGTAAACAAAAGGAACCTCCAAAACAAATTTAAGAAGTAATTTGAGAGTCTGAGACTGTCCCGCGAAATGATATCCCTGCAGGGTTTGGTTTGTTTATCACATCCGTCCATCGAAGATCCAAGAAATCGGGACAATAAACCATTCTCTTTAAGCGATTTCAAATCTTACCACTAAAAACACTATGTTACCACAAGATACATATTCTTATCATTGGATGCACATCCCTACAATGTAAAAATCATTTTGAAGAAATTGGTCTATTGTCCCAATCCATTTCTTCTCTTGGATCTTCATCGAACGGCTGTCATAACACATTAGGCCATGCCGTGATACCAGTCAGAGCAGAAGATCCAAACCCTGAATTGCATGCAGTCTTCACAAGGAAAGCATAAAATACATTCTCCGCGAAATCATATTTCAGCTCTTTTTCAGTAAATGACATTGATTTATATCAGAAATCGGACAACTTGTCCTAACACATCGCGATCGATATCTCAATGTAATTACAAGGACAAGAGGGCTGTGTTGCCTGGACAAAAACTGAACTCAGGATGCCATTTGATCCTTCTGTTCGTTGACAACTTGCTCAGGAAATATTGGCATTCTTTAAAGAGCTGCTCCTTACAATGCCCGTCGACGTTCGCATTGGATGGACCCCAAGCAGAACAGCCTCGCAGGTCTCGGTGGTCTTGAGGTGAGGTTGCACTGTCTCCCATAATTTCTTTTTTTGAACCTGCAACCGCCATAGAGACGCATATGAATTTATACAGCTTAACAAGGATACTGATATAGTTAGTATCTCTCAGTATCCATATTAGTGAGAGTGCTTGTATTGAATTATTTGCTCTATGCAGATTATCCACGTAACTGGAAGAGGATGTCAGCAGTAGCAGAAAACAGAGGTAGTAGATACGGTAGGAAGCTGCAGGGAAAGGAGCTGTTACTTGTCTTCTCTCATATCACATGCAAGGAAATTGAAAGCAAAGTTGGTGCAGATGATTGTGAACTCAGAAACTTGGGTTGCCTATGTTGCTACTTGCTAGTTCCTTCGAGAGTGTTGCCTATGTTGCGAGTTTCTTTGAGAGTTGTACTCGTTCTTCTTTTAGTGATCTTTTTTCTCCGGTGGTCGTGAGGGGTGATCGACCACCGTTATATCTGGTTGTTCTTTATTTCACGTGCTTCCGTATTGGTGGGTGATTGCACATCTACATCCGCTTCTATATCCGAGGGGTTCGTATCCAACAACCAGTATCCGAGAGGAGACGATATCGGCAGGTCGCATCTCCAACAATTGGTATCAAACCAGAGTTGGTACCGAGTAATAGCCTAAAACTGCTATCAGAGTCGGGTTCAACATTGTGGAAGGGACATAATGCGACAGATCAGACGAGTATCGATGTCGACGAGACAACGCGATGCAACAGATGCGCAATTCGCAGAAGCCATGATATGGTGGTCTCTTGGATAAATCGAGGCATCGATGAGTTCTGCTAGAGGCATTTAGTAGGAGATCGTGCAAGGTGGCACATCGAGGATACCCAGTGACGGGTGCATCACCCTGAGGCGGTGAGTTTCTGCTAACGAGACTTGCAGATGACGAAGATGGCCCAGTGCAGACTCAAGACGATGAAGAGATCGTGATGGAATTCAACTCAAGGGGGAGATTGTTAGGACTTGAATCAAATTAGGATTAGGAATCCTAATGGGATTGGACTCCTAATCTTAATAGCAGTTGAGTTGTATTCTATTTATAGTCCTATTTGGAATAGGACTGTGGGGTTGTAACTAGGCTATATAGAGGGGGGTAGAGGCATTGCCTCTACACCACCAGCAAGAACAACATAACCTTTAGAGAGAAAGGGGGAGGGGGAGAGAAGAGAGGAAGAGAGCGACAGAACGGAGAGAGTTGTACTCGTTCTTTTTTTAGTGATCTTTCTTCTCCAGTGGTCGCGAGAGGTGACCAACTACCATTATATCTGGTTATTCTTTATTTCACGTGCTTCCATGTTGATGGGTGATTGCGCATCTACATCCGCTTCTGTATCCGAGGGGTTTGTATCCAACAACCAATATCCGAGAGGAAACGATATCGGCTGGTCTCATCCCCAACAACTGGTATCAGAGCAAAGTTGATACTGGGTCGCAACCTAACAAGGAGGCCAATAATTTTGCTTCTGGAAGGCCCAAAACTCGAAGTTTGGGACCGATTTTCGTGGTGTGAGGTGGTGGGTTCTTGATGAATACCCATTCATCACTCTTTATTCTTATATTTTAGCTACAAAAACCTATGCAAATGCATGTAGATACTTGTAAATAGGAATAATTAGCAAAAGCATGCATCTTGTAAAAATATATAATTAGCATGTTTTTGTGCAAAAATAAAAGAATAAATATGAAAAAGAAAAAGAGGGAAATATTTAGAATAAATATTGAGCAACCTAACCCAAGGGAGGGCTCAGCATGGGCCTGACCGCATAAAAGTCAAAGTAGAGGGAGATAGGGGCTCTAGTGTAAATATCCTTGTAAAGAAATAAATTATATTTTCCTCACCCAAAAATATGCTTGTACATATTTTGTATATATTTAGAAACTATTAAAAACAAAATAAAATTTAAAAATCAAAAATTCAAAAATATCCTTTCACCATGTGCATAGACCATCATCCTTATGTATTTAACCTTGTAAATAAATTTATTTATTTTCAAAACTTTTTGTAAATATTCCATGCTATATATTGTAAATAAAATAAATAAAAAGAAACAAAACAAAAATCAAATAAAAATAATAAAATTAAAATTACAAAAATATATTGTACATATGCCATGTATATAGTTGTACATAACTATTTATTTCACCTATGTATATAAATAATAAAAATCAAATAAAAATATCCTTTTATTCCTCATTTTATTCTATAAATAAATGAAATATGAAATGGGAATAAAAATGTATAAAAATAACTAATTAAAAATCAAAATTAAAATCCCTATATTGTACATATACCTATATATAGCCCTATTATGTAAATACCTTATTTTTATTTTGAAAAATTAATTAAAAATCACCAAAAAAATAGAGAAAAATAAAATAAATATTTTTCATGTTTTAAGTTTCTGAAAATTCGGTCATTTTATGGCCCAAAAAAATCAAATAAAAATTCAGTGCTTGGCGGGCTCTGATTGGTCCACGGGGGATTGTTGACCCCCGGTCAACTCCCCCCCCAGGACCACCAGAGCCGGGTCTGCTGCGCCCGACCCACCTTCTCGGACTTTTCCCATGCAGACCCAAATCCTTTTCGCCCCAACTCCAGGTCCGGAATGATCACGTCATATCCGAGAGCTTCGCCGGAGCCCTCGCCTCGGGATCCGCGCACCAGCTCACCCTACCCGATCGAGTTTTGCCGGACCTTCCACCGTATAAAGCCTGAGCTCCGCCCCCATTTTCAGGCATCTTTGGCTCTCCACCCTTCGTCCCGTGACCTCCACTGCATCCCTTGAGGTGACAGCTCTCGATTGCCGGTGTCGCAGCGAGGAGGGGGTGGCCGGACCACTGATCCGGCGACTTTGCGCCGCCGTGCTCCGCCCAGTGCAGGAGCTCGAGCCTCAGGCCTTGACGACCT
Organism: Ottelia alismoides; assembly: GCA_037367405.1. Taxonomy (NCBI): domain Eukaryota; kingdom Viridiplantae; phylum Streptophyta; class Magnoliopsida; order Alismatales; family Hydrocharitaceae; genus Ottelia; species Ottelia alismoides. The sequence continues at coordinate 404,593 of JAZKJV010001160.1, read as the reverse complement.
TCGAGGCAACGACCAGGAGCTACCTCAGCTCCAGCACAGTCTACCACACCGCCCAGGTAACCTTCTAGCTTCCCTATTTCGTTTAATTTCTTGTTTCCCCCAAATCATAGTTCCGCTGAGTTCCGTCGATTCCGGCCATCTTGCGTATCTTTTCGATCATCGGAACACCCAGTCACCTTCGCCATCCCTCCGCGCACCTTCTCCGCCCCTTCGTTCAACCCAGCTCGCACAGGAGCTGGGGTTTGAGCTCCACCGTCCTTCGCTCGCCGGAGCTCGCTCATCCCGACGCATCGTCCACCCTCACGCCGCTTCATCGGGTCGAGGCACTTTGCCCTCGACCCGCGAAGCTTCTGGGTTACTTTGCAGGTCAAGAGGAAGCCATCTGAGGCTTCTCTACATCCAAGCCAGGAGCTTCCCTCCGCCGACCTCGCCGGAGCCCCTCCAGGGCTCGGCTGGGCCATCGGAGGGCACCACCAGCTGCGGGACGTCATCGCCGACCTTCTCCGATCTTCAGAGGCAGCTGAGGAGGACCACAGCACGCGCACGAGGCCGGCGAAACTCGCCGGCCACCTGTTCTTCGAAGGTCCTCGAGCACCGTCCGATCACCCCCAGAGCTCCAGTTTCCATCGTGACCGTCCATTCATCGAGGAGCAGCCACCGCTTGATCATCTCGAGGGTTGATCTGGACCGTTAGCGCAGAGGGAGAGGCACCAGCACCTGAGCACCGTCAGATCCTCCACGTGCCTCGCTCTGCGCCGTCGATCGGCCCACGTGCGGAAGGAGAGAGAGGCGCCATCCACCAGCACCGTTAGATCCGCCACGCGTCCACCATCCAGCCGACGACGTAATAAAGGGGTAAATTACCGTAGGCCCCCTCGTAGTTTATGTTTTTAGATTTAGTCCTGTAAATATTTTATGCTTTTTATTTACGTTGGGATATTTGCACATTGGACCTCGTGCTCTTTAGTATTTGCATTTATGCCCCTGTATGTGTGAGCCACGTGCTTCGTCACGTGTAGTTTTGGTTTATTTGCAACTCTTATCCTGTAGTTCTGGTTGCTTTATGAATGAATAGAAACTTTCTGGTAATTGCATATATGCCCCTGTGAGTGTTGTATTTGCGCATGTGCGTCTTTTGAGTGGGTTATTTGCAACATAGCCCCTGGACTTCTTGGTACGAGTTACCAAAAGGTCCTAGGACTTGTTTTTATTACCAGAAGGTCCATGAGTGCCCCAGGCACGCGCCACGCGCGTGACTTGCTGGGAAAATTGCACCTGGACCCCCAGATCTTCGGGTATTTGCACTTAAGTCCCTGTGCACAGTGCCCCATTTTGATTTTTGAATAAAATATCAAACCACCTCCAAATTCGATGAAAATTTAACACATGGCTCCTGCCATGTTGTAGGATTTTTGAGAATTTTTGAGGACATTTTTGATTTTATTTGTTATTTTTAAAAATTCAAAAACCTTTATTTTAGCTACTGTTTAGAATTAAAAATCCCAAAAAAATATAAAAACCCCCTCAAAAATTCCATAAAAATTAGGTACTGTTTCTTTTGTGTTTCTTGATTTTCTAGCCAATTTTGGCTATTTTTCATTGCTTAAAAACCCTAAAAATTCAAAAACACCTAAAAACTCATAAAAATAATAGTAAATAATTTAAAAACCCAAAAACAATAATTTTGGTGCTCAAATTTTCCTCATTTTATCTAATTTACAGGAAAATTACCTCCAGGCCTTCTTGAGATCCTTAAATATTTTATTTTTGGATTTTGGGCCTGGCTGGACAGTACCTTGTCTTTTTAGTACTGTTTGATTTTTAGAAAATAAAATATACATTATAAAAATCTCAAAAATTCACTAAAAACACTTAAAAACCTAAAAAACATAAAAACATTTTTGTTGGAATTTTTGTTTGATTTTTGACACATTTAATAATTAGTTAAATCTTGCTTGTTTTTGTGCTCCTTTTATTTTCTTCACTTTTAAAAATCCAAAAATTATAAAAATTATTAAAAACCACTAAAAAATACTTGTCTTTTATTTTAGTTTATTTTTACTACTTCGTAGGCCTCTGGCCAACCCGTGCTCCTTGTGTTCGACCCTGGGTGCTATACCAGGTTAATCTCATAGCTAGGCCGCTGATTTTGTTCTTGATTGATTTTACGTGTTTCAAGTGGTCTGATATTTCTTGATTGAGTGACTCTGAGTGATAGAGGTCGCAACGACCTATTGAGTACCTTTACCTCGTTCGCTCGGGTCGCTTATCAGAATGGCGCCGTTGCCGGGGAGCACGGCTTAGTAGTTCTTTTTGTTTTTATTCTCGTTTTTGTTTTCGCGGCTTTTCGCGGCTCTTCGGAGCTCGCGGCTTTTCGCGGCTTTTGTATCTAGTTTCTTTTTGTTTTATTTTGTTTTATTTTGATTTTCTTTTATTTTTATTTTTGTTTTATATTGTGTGTTTATTTTATTTTTCATTTTTGCATATATACCCTGACTTGTATTTTCATTTCTTTTTCTTTTCATTTGATTATTTTTACTGGTCTGACCACTCTTCTCTTCTTCTTGCGAGGGCCCGAGGACCGCGGAGGTGACTTTCGAGGAGCCTGAGCAGCCGAGGAACTTGGAGGCGGCTTCCTTCTCTACGAAGCCGCAGGAGAGAGCGAGAGAGAGAGTCGAGTGGGTGAGGATAGTTTAGGATTTTTATTGCATTATTATTATTGTAATAATACAGGAACTTGGACTGTTTGGACTTGGACTTGTGACCGTAGCGGGTCTGTTTCGCCGAGCACCGGTGTGCTCGGGGGACCCATTAGGACTTGCGCGGTTTTTCGCGTCTTTCTTCGCGGTTTTTATTTTTCTTTTATTTCTGTCTTTTCCGGTTTTTCGCGGTTTTTGCTCGAGCCCCTAGACTTAGGATTTTCTGGTGAATGTGCCGTAACTAGTAGGATCCACACACTTAATGGCATATCTGTTCCTATAGACCGTAATTGGACCTACTTAAAATAAATAATAAAAATAACCGACTCGCTAGCCTTCGTAGCCTACGTGCCGTAGCCCGTCCTGTAAAGCGCTTACTCATACCCCCGATTTGTCGGGCAGGGGAGGGACGGGCCAAGACCGGACTCTTTGGCTTGGAGGTCGGTGACCGGTTAGACGGTTCTTCGCTAGAAGTTGCTCGTCTAGGACTCGGTTTTTCCCGCTGCATCATTTAGCTTAGTTTTAATTCTGTCTTTTATTTTATGCGCGGATCATATTGCATGTAGAGAGCTGGAGCAAGGTACGCATTTCTGACTTTGCATGCATCATTGATTTCTCGTGCATCGGCTTTTTCGACTTCTCCCCCCTGTTTTTGACTTAATAATCAGGAGAACCGAAAAATTCGTTAGGCGATTTGTTTGCTTTGAAAAAGACTAAAAAGAGAAACCATAAAATTGGGACTGCTAAAATTATTGACCTTAAAACTCGCTCACCCTAAAAATTTTGTCTTGGGGAGAGCAACCCCCTCATTGCTTGGTTTGTATGCGCGAGAGAGTGACCCGCACACTAGGTAGAGCCCCCCGTTGCTAAACCCGACTGATTACCGACTCTTCCGTGCGGGCCAGTCGGTTGGGTTAGCAGCGGATATCCCAACAGGTCACGTAAGCGCTCTGATATCTTGAGTGTTCACCAAAATAAAATTGACAAGATAATTTGACCGAACTTTCACGGTCTTCAGCTCGCGTTGCGTTGGTGAACCGGGGGTTTGTTTTTAGATCATAATTTTTCCAGATCTCATCCGCCCTACTCGCCAGATCAAGATGATGGGTAGACGGTCTCTTAGGCAGCCTCTGGCTGCACTGCTTTCGGGCGCGTCTACCTCATCATCTAGGTTGGCTCGCGAGAGCTCAGACCCGCTCTCCGAGCCCGAGTACGACTCCACCCTGTTCCCCCTCGATCCCCTTTCTGATCTTCCTGAGAGACACGAGCCCGAGGAGAGATTGATACATTTGACAACACCTGAGTTGGGCTCGTTTGATTTTGCAGACGTCGATATGGTCGGAGCAGGCAGTTCAGACGATCACTCCCGTCGACCAGAGCATATTGTACTAGACCAGGGAGCGATCAACTCCACCCTAATCGCATCACTCGATACATTTCAGCAGCAGCTCCGCGATCAGGGAGCATTTATGATAGAGATGAGGAGAGAGTTGGAGAGGCTCAGAGCAGAGCGAGATCAGCAGAGCGAGCCCGAGGAGCCCGATGATGCACAGGCACGAGCCGCAGCAGCAGCAACAGCAGCAGCCGCAGCCGCCGCCGCAGCGGCAGCGGCAGCGGGAGGAGCAGGACCACCTAGACCGATGCGGGAGTTGCACAACCCCGGATCTACACTGATGCACCATTGGGTGGTGGTTCCAGCCATCGTGGGGGACTTTAAGTTCCCCCCGAACACCTTGCAGATGCTTCCTCGATTCCATGGACTTGCTACAGAGGAGCCCCACCTCCACCTCCAGGAGTTTCTGATGATATGCAGCACTGTCCACGACAGACATGTGGACCAGGACACGATCAGGATGATCGCCTTATCCTTTTCACTGGCAGATAGAGCAGCCACCTGGCTGAAGCATTTGGGGAGATTTGTCTATACCTGGGAGCAGCTCCGTACCGAGTACTTGAACAAGTACTATCCACTCGGGCGGACAAATGCAGCGAGGGCCCTGATCAGCAACTTCTCCATGTTCCCCAACGAGCAGTTTCACGAGGCTTGGGAGAGGTTCCGAGAGCTTCTAGATAGATGCCCGCACCACGACATTTCCAAGCCGAACTTAGTTCAGAGCTTCTTCAGCGGGTTGTCACCAGAGCTACAGGGCCTGGTGAAGGCTTCTTGCGGCGGGTCCTACTTCGCCAAGGACCATGACCAGGTCTGGGCCATTTTTGAGGAGATGGCAGAGAACTATATGGTGATGTCCCAGACCCGGCTCTATACTCAGAAGACCCAGCCACATCAGCCAGGACCCGTGCAGTATCAGCGGATAGCACGAGTAGATGCAGGTCCATCCAGTTCGTCTGCAGCCGCAGCAGCACAGGCAGAGTCGTCAGCTGCAGACATGGGTATCATTAGCGAGAAGTTGGACCGCATGGAGCTGATCGAGAAGAAGCAGTGCCAGAGTATCACGCAGATGGAGCAGATGGCACAGGTCTTGAGCGACATGAAGACACAGCTCATGTGTCTCCAGGAGGCACAGACGGCTTCTCAGCCCCGTCTTCAGTCGCGAGGCGACGCCGGCAGCAGCAGCAGCTCGTCCCAGCGCTCCAGCACCCCAGTGCAGCCTAGACAGGTTCACCTTGTACAGGCGGAGCCGTACCAGCAGCCGCAGCCCACCTACCAGTCTCCACCATCTCCAGAGATGCAGATGGTGGTCTACCAGCCGGATCAGCCTCTGGCAGTACTCCCGCCAGCCCCCTTCGATGCCGAGCCATTGATGGATGTCAACGGGATTTGGTACGACCGCCCCCAGCCTGGGATCCGACGAGACCATCCCGGATTCAGGTGGGGGAGTGGTGGTGCCCAGCCCCAGCAGCAGCCGTCAGGACAGGGAGGGCAGTACTCCCATCAGAGAGACCAGCACCAGCCGCAGCAGCAGCCCCCAGCGTATCAGCAGCAGTCATCCTACGGTCCGCGTCCCTATCAGCAGCAGGGACAGCCTTGGAGACGTGAGCAGCAGGCTCACCAGGGATACCAGCAGCACCCTCCATCCTACCCCTCTTATCCACCACAGCAGTTCCAGCAGCCTCACTCACAGAGAGGCCACCCGTCGGGCTCCCACGAGAGCCCCGCTTTGGATGACATCGCCCGCCTCCTCACGGACCAGCAGGCCACATTTAGACGGGAGATGGACGAGTTCCGCCAGGAGATGCGGGACCTGGTGAGAGGGAAGGCCGCCATACCAGCCCAGATAGAGCCCAATCCGAACAGCCTCAAGAGGAAGTCTGAGCAGGTAGTACCTACTGAGTTAGCCACTCCTTGTGACCCATTTGATGATACTTCTTCGGATCTATTTGATGCTGATTTTGTCACACTTAGGAGCGGTAGGACCCCAGCAGGCGGCGGTGCCTCATCTGAGCACCATTCCGAGGCGCCACAGGAGGAGGAGGAGAGCGGTACTGAGGCCGCTCCAGATGATGACGGTGGTACTGGGGCCACCAAGGATGCTGATCCCACCGGCGGTACTGAGGCCGCCGCTTCACCAGATCTAGGAGGTGGTACTGATGCCACCCATTCAGCCGAGCCAACCAGCGGTACTGATGCCGCACGATGTCTACCAGCAGCAGCAGCAGCAGAGCCAGCCCGTGGTGGTACTGAGGCCACCGGTGTGTGTACAGAGAGAGATGTTGTTTTTCCTCGTGTTCATGTATCTCGGAACTCTGCTATGAATAAAGGAAAAGGTTTACTTTCTTCTGGTCCCACTGTGGTGCATGATGTATGTGTGGATCCGGTCCTTGAACCGTCTAGACCTTTTCCTAGTCCTTCATCTGAGAAGGACCCAGTGATCCCCTTCCCTAGAGCCCTTCAGATGGGGAAGGGGAAGAAAAATGATCCAGAAAAGAGAGAGTTTGAGGAGTTCAGCCAGAGCATGATTGATCGATTCCATATCCAGCTGACCCTCCAGGAGGCTTTGCAGCACATCCCCCTTCTCCAGCGATCTTTGAGAGAGAGGACTACAGTCAGGAGGAGGAGGAGGAACCACACTTCAGAGATACATGTGCTGACGAAAGCCACGTGCTTTGCGATCCAGAACCGACTGCCAGCCAAGAGGCCAGATTCAGGGGCCCCGTATGTCAGATGCCAGATTAGTGAGCAGAGGTTCGACCGTACTCTTCTAGATAGCGGATCGTCGATCAACCTTCTTCCGGCAGCCCTTCTCGACCGCTTCGAGTTGGGCACTCTTCGACAGAGCAGGACAGTCCTTCAGTTCGCTGATCGATCTGTCAAGAGGCTGAAGGGGTTATTACGAGACGTTATCGTCACGATTCAGGGCCTGCAATTCCCCGTGGACTTCGTAGTGTTGGACATGGAGATCCCTGAGTCAGTGGCCGATACCCCCATCATCCTTGGTCGTCCGTTCTTGGCCACAGTCAAGGCGGTGACTAATCATGATAGCGGGAAGGTGTACTTTCGCGTCCAGGGCGAGAGTATACAAATAGAGACAGTCGAGGACTATAGAGTCAGATTCAGAGCCCGCTCAGATGCGAGTACCGATTCAGAGCAGCTGACAGACGCAGAGCCAGACATCCACCAGGACTGTGATTTTGTGATCACAGATGATGCGGCAGCTTGGGCAGACCTTGAGACACAGACCACCCTCTCACTTTCAGACACAGCTGATGCAGAGATGATAGCAGAGGAGAGTCTGGAGAGCACAGACCTGGTTCAGGATACCATTGAGGCAGCAGAGCCGGTCCTCGATCGCAGCACGATGATTAGTGATGGTGGTGCTGAGGCCACCTTGTTCTCCGGTGGTACTGATGCCACCGTTTCTGATACAGATCCCTCGGATTCAGAGTCTGATTGGGCTGATTGCTATGATCAGATGCCAGACCTGAGTCCATCTGAGCCTATAGATGAGGAGGAGGTAGAGGCAGAGCAGACCAGAGACAGTGCAGTTGAGCCGCCTTCTCCCGATCCAGTTTGCGAGAGTATGCTTTCACTTTCCCAGGCAGATTTGGCCGACCTTGCAGCTTTCACTCAGTTTCTTCCGCAGCCAGATTTGCCGGCACCCAGTATTCCAGAGCTGAAGCCGCTCCCTACTTCGCTGAAGTATCGATTCCTTGCGGGCGATCCAGAGATGTACCCAGTCATCATCTCCGCCGAGTTGACTGGAGAGCAGGAATCCCGTTTGATGGGGGTTCTTGAAAAGAACCGCAAGGCGATCGGATGGAGCGTAGCGGATCTCCATGGGATTAGTCCATCAGTGTGCTCCCACCATATCTATCTCGAGGAAGGGGCGAAGCCGTCGCGTGAGTTCCAGCGGCGTCTGAACCCCAACCTGAGAGAGGTTGTGATGAAGGAAATATCAAAATGGTGGGGTGCAGGTTTTATTTATCCCATTTCCGACTCCAAGTGGGTCAGCCCCTTGCATGTGGTGCCCAAGAAGACGGGCATCACGACTGTGATCAGTGAGTCGGGAGAGGAGATCGCTACACGAGTACCCACCTCTTGGAGGGTTTGTGTTGACTACATGAGACTCAACCAAGCCACCAAGAAGGACCATTTCCCCCTGCCTTTTATTGACCAGATCATTGAGAGACTGGTAGGGAAGAGCCATTATTGCTTCCTGGATGGGTACTCAGGCTACAACCAAGTGGCCATCGCTCCTGAGGATCAGGAGAAGACCACCTTTACCTGTCCCTTCGGCACATATGCTTTTCGACGCATGCCATTTGGGCTATGCAATGCCCCTGCGACTTTTCAGAGGTGCATGCTGTCGATCTTCTCGGACATGGTAGGGGAGTGCTTAGAGGTCTTCATGGACGATTTCTCGATCTACGGCGACGGATTTGATTCTTGTCTTGACTGCCTAGATCGAGTACTCCAGCGATGTATTGAGTATCACTTGGTGCTATCTTGGGAGAAGAGTCACTTCATGGTGACTCAAGGGACGGTGCTTGGCCACATCATCTCCAACAGGGGCATGGAGGTTGATCCGGCCAAGGTTGATGTCATTAGGAAACTCACATCGCCGTCCAATTTGAGGCAGCTACGGTCATTTCTGGGGCACGTTGGATTTTATAGGAGATTCATTCAGGATTTCAGCAGGATTGCCCGACCGTTGACCGACCTCCTGACGAAAGACACCGAGTTCCTTGTCGATGACAAGTGTCTTTCGTCGTTCGCTACTCTCCAGCAGTGTGTTATTGAGGCTCCTGTCCTCCAGCCGCCTGATTGGTCTCTCCCATTCGAGATCATGACGGACGCCTCCGATTTTGCCGTAGGGGCAGTGCTGGGACAGAGGAGGGATGGAGTGCCATTTGCTATACACTATGCTAGCCGCACTTTGGATTCCGCCCAGCGGAATTACACGGTCACAGAGAAGGAGATGCTAGCTGTAGTGTTTGCCCTGGATAAGTTCAGATCATATCATCGGATCTAGAGTGACTTTGTTTACAGATCACACCGCCATCAGGTACCTCATGGCAAAGAAGGATGCCAAGGCCAGACTGACTAGATGGATCCTTCTACTCCAGGAGTTCGACATTGAGATTAAGGATAAGCCTGGAGTCAAGAATGTGGTGGCGGATCATCTCTCCCGATTAGAGCAGCCTGAGGATTCTGAGCAGATTGATCCTATTAGAGATACCTTCCCAGATGAGGCGATCCTTGCTATCGCCTCACTCCCTTGGTATGCCGATGTTGTGAACTTTCTCGTTGTTGGGAAAATCCCACAAGATTGGCCCAGGCAGAGGCTTGAGACCTTCCTAGCGAAGGCCAAGTCTTACCATTGGGAGGATCCCATCCTTTACCACGAAGGAGGGGATAGCGTCTGGCGTCGGTGTATTCCTCAGGAGGAACACCATAGCGTCCTCACTTACTGCCACAAGCTTGAGGCAGGTGGACATCATTCTGGGAGGAGAACGACACAAAAAGTGCTCCAATCCGGTTTGTGGTGGCCTACCCTCTTCAAGAACTCAGATGAGTTCGTGAAGAGGTGTACTGACTGTCAGAGGATGGGCACTTGTGGACAGCGTGATATGATGCCGATGCAGCCCATTCACTTCTGTGAGGTTTTTGACGCATGGGGCATCGATTTCATGGGTCCATTCCCTAAGAGTCAGGGATTTGAGTACATTCTGTTGGCCGTTGACTATGTGAGTCGTTGGGTGGAGGCTATCCCCGCCTGAGCCGCTGATGCGAGGACAGTTTGCAGATTTTTGAGGAAGCATATCATCACGCGGTTCGGGGTTCCACGAGTTCTGATTTCTGATGGGGGATCTCACTTCATCAACGACCAGGTGAAGGCACTTGCTAGCGAGTTCGGCATAGATCATCGTGTTGCTACACCGTACCATCCACAGACGAATGGTCTAGCCGAAGTGTCGAATAGGGAGATCAAGACTATTCTGCAGAAAGTCGTCCGCCCAGACCGAAAGGATTGGTCACATCTTTTGGACTCGGTCTTGTGGGCATATAGGACGTCTTTCAAGACACCTTTGGGCACATCTCCCTTTCGCCTCGTATACGGCAAGCCATGCCATTTACCTGTTGAGCTGAGGCATAAGTCACTTTGGGCAGTCACAGATATTATCATGGATCCAGATGGTATGGGAGACCAGAGGAGGGCAGAGCTAGCTGCCCTGGAGGAGCTTAGAGATGCAGCTTTCTCAAGCAGCCTACATTATAAGGAGAAAGTCAAGGAGTGGCATGATTCTCATATCAGCCACAAGCATTTTGAGATCGGACAAAGAGTATGGCTGTTTGATGCGAGGCTTAGATTATTTCCAGGGAAGCTACAGAGCAAATGGAAAGGACCTTATCTGGTTAGGAAGGTACACGACAACGGTAGCATCGACATATCTGAGTTGTCTTCTGAGAGTACCTTCCGAGTGAACGGCCAGCGGCTCAAACCATTTCTAGATCATGAGCCGCGGGTCGTTGATATTGCCCCTATTCATTTTGCGTGAGATGTGGTCTTTGACTCACATCTAATGCATCTCACGCCTGAGTTTCACTGATCTTCCGCTGTAAATAGATCCAGATGTCCATATCACCACATTCTTTAGTCCCACATCCCTTTCTTCATCTTGTGATTATGCTATACTTAGGGTGCACTTTACCCTAAGTATAGGGGGGATGTGAGACCTTTCGAGTATTTCTTTTGCTTCTGTCTACCCCTGTTTGGCTGCCTATACTTAGGGGCATTTCACCCTAAGTATAGGGGGGGTAGATCCTGTACATTCTCCACTCGGTTTTCCCTTCGTGTACAGCCTGCTATACTTAGGATTACTTGATCCTAAGTAGAGGGGGGAGACCTGAGTCCCTCTTGACTTTTTATTCTCCTTTTGTATAGCCTTTCTTTTCACTTCCCTATACATAGCACGAGTTATGTCTTCTTCATCGCTCTTGACTCTGAGGACATCGTTCGAGCTAAGTATAGGGGGGTGTGTATATATTTCATATATACTTTAGCCATAACTCGTACTTTGTGTGAATGTGTTAATAAATAAAAATGGCTAAAAACCACAAAAATTAAAAATTTTCATGTACATAATCTTCTTTTATTTGCACATAAATAGCTAGTGTACAAATTATTTTTGTAAAAATGATTTCAAAAATCTTTTGTGTAAAGCTTGTGTAAATATTTTTGTATCAAAATTATGTATATAGTACAAAATTTTTCCAAAATGTTTTGAAAATCAAAAAGTTTGCAAAAATCTTGTGTAAATGTGTGTAAATATCTTTTTGCAAAACTTGCACTTCATGCATCATCATTCATGATTTCAAAACATTTTTCAAAAATTTTGCATGATTGTAAAATATTGTGTAAATAAGCATCTTTTTGTACATATGTATATAGTTTTTCTTGGATGATAGTTGACATTTAAACTAGCCTGGAATCAAATTGAGAAATGGAGCTTGATTAAGATCTTAATCCACCTAATTTCTAAGAGGAACCTTATAGGGCTTAGGTTTAAGGCTTTTCAGGTCCATGGTGACTTAATTCTTTGAGTCCACTAGGCTATGATCACATGTCATCTCAATGAGCCTAAGTAGAGCACTTAACAACAACACATGACTCATATAGATTATGGCTTTACTTGGACAACCGCACTATGCACCGAGCTCTCTACGGATGAGGTGGTGAGGAGGCAGTCTTCCTTGACTTGGGGGTAGCATATGAGGGTAGTACTTCTAGGCGGAACCTCTCTTCTTCTTATAGTGAAGGAAGTGCGTCTCAACTTGGTCTGGTTGCCATGACGACGGGAGTTGTGGGTTGCAATAAAGCTTCAAAAGAGGGATAGTCTACTGTCTCAAGAGGAAAAACTCCTTGTATATATGCTGCACATGTATATGGTGTATAGATGCACTTGAAAAAAAATGTGCAAAAAGAAAAGAACTCCAAAAAAGTGGTGGGTCTGAGAGAAAATGATAATCCCACCGGAGTATGTATATAAGTGCAATAAGCAAAGCTTGGTTTCATGATCCATCTGTTGTAGCTTGCAGCAGGGAGACTTGGCTACACTGGTCAAGCTCCCAAGGGTACTTGGCTACACTGGCCTTGACCCATTCTCTTCTTTCCCCTCTTCTTGAGCCGGTTGTACTTGAACTTAGAAGGGAATACCCCGCTCCTCGAGGAAAGAGTGGCCAGATTGAGGTCATAGAGTTACCTTGTTGGGGAGGGTTGTCAAGTTGCCATTTCTGAGGTGGAGAGCTTAGACTTCACATTCACAGGACAAGAAAAGATTCATGGTCTTCAGGGTTTGTGATTGGTGACTTGTTCTGACCTGGAGCATTGAGGAGTCTTGGTTATAGATTAGTGGAACTTAGAGGCTGTTAGGTTTTGAGCTTAAGTCTAAATAAGGTTCCGACACATCAATAATCCAAAGATCTGATTAAGCTCCATACCTCAATTTAATGAAGGCAAGTTTAATAATCAACCTTGATCCATGTACATCCTCTTTTTCTTTTTCTTTCTTTCTCTTTCACTTCTTTTTCAAATAAGTGTTTGCTAAGGGACTAGCAAAGTATAATATAGGGGGGTGATGAATACCCATTCATCACTCTTTATTCTTATATTTTAGCTACAAAAACCTATGCAAATGCATGTAGATACTTGTAAATAGGAATAATTAGCAAAAGCATGCATCTTGTAAAAATATATAATTAGCATGTTTTTGTGCAAAAATAAAAGAATAAAGATGAAAAAGAAAAAGAGGGAAATATTTAGAATAAATATTGAGCAACCTAACCCAAGGGAGGGCTCAGCATGGGCCTGACCGCATAAAAGTCAAAGTAGAGGGAGATAGGGGCTCTAGTGTAAATATCCTTGTAAAGAAATAAATTATATTTTCCTCACCCAAAAATATGCTTGTACATATTTTGTATATATTTAGAAACTATTAAAAACAAAATAAAATTTAAAAATCAAAAATTCAAAAATATCCTTTCACCATGTGCATAGACCATCATCCTTATGTATTTAACCTTGTAAATAAATTTATTTATTTTCAAAACTTTTTGTAAATATTCCATGCTATATATTGTAAATAAAATAAATAAAAAGAAATAAAACAAAAATCAAATAAAAATAATAAAATTAAAATTACAAAAATATATTGTACATATGCCATGTATATAGTTGTACATAACTATTTATTTCACCTATGTATATAAATAATAAAAATCAAATAAAAATATCCTTTTATTCCTCATTTTATTCTATAAATAAATAAAATATGAAATGGGAATAAAAATGTATAAAAATAACTAATTAAAAATCAAAATTAAAATCCCTATATTGTACATATACCTATATATAGCCCTATTATGTAAATACCTTATTTTTATTTTGAAAAATTAATTAAAAATCACCAAAAAATAGAGAAAAATAAAATAAATATTTTTCATGTTTTAAGTTTCTGAAAATTCGGTCATTTTATGGCCCAAAAAAATCAAATAAAAATTCAGTGCTTGGCGGGCTCTGATTGGTCCACGGGGGATTGTTGACCCCCGGTCAACTCCCCCCCCAGGACCACCAGAGCCGGGTCTGCTGCGCCCGATCCACCTTCTCGGACTTTTCCCATGCAGACCCGAATCCTTTTCGCCCCAACTCCGGGTCCGGAATGATCACGTCATATCCGAGAGCTTCGTCGGAGCCCTTGCCTCGGGATCCGCGCACCAGCTCACCCTACCCGATCGAGTTTTGCCGGACCTTCCACCGTATAAAGCCTGAGCTCCGCCCCCATTTTCAGGCATCTTTGGCTCTCCACCCTTCGTCCCGTGACCTCCACTGCATCCCTTGAGGTGACAGCTCTCGATTGCCGGTGTCGCAGCGAGGAGGGGGTGGCCGGACCACTGATCCGGCGACTTTGCGCCGCCGTGCTCCGCCCAGTGCAGGAGCTCGAGCCTCAGGCCTTGACGACCTTCGAGGCAACGACCAGGAGCTACCTCAGCTCCAGCACAGTCTACCACACCGCCCAGGTAACCTTCTAGCTTCCCTATTTCGTTTAATTTCTTGTTTCCCCCAAATCATAGTTCCGCCGAGTTCCGTCGATTCCGGCCATCTTGCGTATCTTTTCGATCATCGGAACACCCAGTCACCTTCGCCATCCCTCCGCGCACCTTCTCCGCCCCTTCGTTCAACCCAGCTCGCACAGGAGCTGGGGTTTGAGCTCCACCGTCCTTCGCTCGCCGGAGCTCGCTCATCCCGACGCATCGTCCACCCTCACGCCGCTTCATCGGGTCGAGGCACTTTGCCCTCGACCCGCGAAGCTTCTGGGTTACTTTGCAGGTCAAGAGGAAGCCATCTGAGGCTTCTCTACATCCAAGCCAGGAGCTTCCCTCCGCCGACCTCGCCGGAGCCCCTCCAGGGCTCGGCTGGGCCATCGGAGGGCACCACCAGCTGCGGGACGTCATCGCCGACCTTCTCCGATCTTCAGAGGCAGCTGAGGAGGACCACAGCACGCGCACGAGGCCGGCGAAACTCGCCGGCCACCTGTTCTTCGAAGGTCCTCGAGCACCGTCCGATCACCCCCAGAGCTCCAGTTTCCATCGTGACCGTCCATTCATCGAGGAGCAGCCACCGCTTGATCATCTCGAGGGTTGATCTGGACCGTTAGCGCAGAGGGAGAGGCACCAGCACCTGAGCACCGTCAGATCCTCCACGTGCCTCGCTCTGCGCCGTCGATCGGCCCACGTGCGGAAGGAGAGAGAGGCGCCATCCACCAGCACCGTTAGATCCGCCACGCGTCCACCATCCAGCCGACGACGTAATAAAGGGGTAAATTACCGTAGGCCCCCTCGTAGTTTATGTTTTTAGATTTAGTCCTGTAAATATTTTATGCTTTTTATTTACGTTGGGATATTTGCACATTGGACCTCGTGCTCTTTAGTATTTGCATTTATGCCCCTGTATGTGTGAGCCACGTGCTTCGTCACGTGTAGTTTTGGTTTATTTGCAACTCTTATCCTGTAGTTCTGGTTGCTTTATGAATGAATAGAAACTTTCTGGTAATTGCATATATACCCCTGTGAGTGTTGTATTTGCGCATGTGCGTCTTTTGAGTGGGTTATTTGCAACATAGCCCCTGGACTTTTTGGTACGAGTTACCAAAAGGTCCTAGGACTTGTTTTTATTACCAAAAGGTCCCTGAGTGCCCCAGGCACGCGCCACGCACGTGACTTGCTGGGAAAATTGCACCTGGACCCCCAGATCTTCGGGTATTTGCACTTAAGTCCCTGTGCACAGTGCCCCCTTTTGATTATTGAATAAAATATCAAACCACCTCCAAATTCGATGAAAATTTGATACATGGCTCCTGCCATGTTGTAGGATTTTTGAGAATTTTTGAGGACATTTTTGATTTTATTTGTTATTTTTAAAAATTCAAAAACCTTTATTTTAGCTACTGTTTAGAATTAAAAATCCCAAAAAAATATAAAACCCCCTCAAAAATTCCATAAAAATTAGGTACTGGTTCTTTTGTGTTTCTTGATTTTCTAGCCAATTTTGGCTATTTTTTATTGCTTAAAAACCCTAAAAATTCAAAAACACCTAAAATCTCATAAAAATCATAGTAAATAATTTAAAAACCCAAAAACAATAATTTTGGTGCTCAAATTTTCCTCATTTTATCTAGTTTACAGGAAAGTTACCTCCAGGCCTTCTTGAGATCCTTAAATATTTTATTTTTGGATTTTGGGCCTGGCTGGACAGTACCTTATCTTTTTAGTACTGTTTGATTTTTAGAAAATAAAATATACATTATAAAAATCTCAAAAATTCACTAAAAACACTTAAAAACCTAAAAAACATAAAAACATTTTTGTTGGAATTTTTGTTTGATTTTTGACACATTTAATAATTAGTTAAAGCTTGCTTGTTTTTGTGCTCCTTTTATTTTCTTCACTTTTAAAAATCCAAAAATTATAAAAATTATTAAAAACCACTAAAAAATACTTGTCTTTTATTTTAGTTTATTTTTACTACTTCGTAGGCCCCTGGCCAACCCGTGCTCCTTGTGTTCGACCCTGGGTGCTATACCAGGTTAATCTCATAGCTAGGCCGCTGATTTTGTTCTTGATTGATTTTACGTGTTTCAAGTGGTCTGATATTTCTTGATTGAGTGACTCTGAGTGATAGAGGTCGCAACGACCTATTGAGTACCTTTACCTCGTTCGCTCGGGTCGCTTATCAGTTCTCGATTCATGGACTCCCAAAATATTATATAAGAAGAGGAAACCTTAGCTCTTCGTTACACAATGAATGTATGCTCTCTCCCTCTCTCTCTCTACACGTCATGTAACTCTCTCTCTCTCTCATTGTGACCATCCACCATGGAGCTCTAGAGAGAGTCACCATCGCCACCACATTGTCGTTATGCTGCAGGATTGTTTGCTCGTGGATCTTCATCTCCTTTGACGTGCCTCTCTCGTGAATAAGACACTAGATCTCATGTGACGAGATCAAGAGATTCACCGCTTGGATCATCAACATGGATTGAGAGGAGCACGCGTTCCATCAATGCACTCGCAAGTGTCTCCTCCGTCAGATCGGACTTGAGACAGGAGGTCTCTTTGTTTAGAGACTCGATTGTAACCACGCTTCAAGAGTTAAACCTAATACTTTCTTGTTGTTTAGATGAAACGATCCGAGAAATGTTCTTGGATCATGTGGTTTCATTGGATTACGCTGCACGAAGCAACTAGTGCGACTAGTCACCCCGACTGCATACGATGTGATACTCCCGCTTCCGTGATGCCCTTAATGTATTTTTAACATCTGGTTGAAATAAAGACCAATCACATACCACTGTAACTGAAAGTAGGACACGTAAAGTTGAGTGGCGAGCAACATGAGAGAATGTATCCATATAATCCACATCGTAGGTCTGAGTAAATCCTCTTGCCACTAATTTTGCCTTGTAACGATCAAGGCTCCCATCTGCTTGATGTTTAACAATAGACACCCATTTGGAACTGATAACAGATGCCCCAGGAGGAGCAGACACCAAACTCCAAGTATCACATGATTGCAAAACAACGATCTCTTCCTCCATAGCCAAGCACCCATGACTATATTTCAAAGGCTTCTGACAATTTTGTGGAAATTCCACGGTATATAAAGCCATTGCAAATATCTGAAATCCCTTTGTCAGACGATGAAAACGAGACCTGAGAGTCTAGAGGATATGAAGCACAAGAACACTTCTGCTTTCGAACTGCAATGGGTATATCTAGGTCATTGGGAACCTCCTCCATCCATGGGCTAGTCTCCTGCAATGATTCCTGCACAGATATATCTCCAAACCCATCGTTAGAAATCATATTATCATATTAAACATGGGGTGTGCTGAATGATGGGCGATGACCATGAGTAGAAGCATACTGACAGGTATAGAATTTTGGTAATGGTAGAACAATGTGCGCATGCGATTGGGTAGAAGGAGGTGGTGGTGGAACAACATGCACAAGAGGAGGAAATGACACACTCGTCGGTGGGGGTGGCATGTAAACCTCATCATTAGAGTCTGATGAAGCCAACCTGTCACCTGTAGGAGAGAAATACACCACAGACTCAAACGACTCTAACGACCATGAAAAGCAGACCGATGAAGTGTAACTCAAAAAAGAACCCTAGGCTCTCTTATATAGAGGAGAGACCTATAGATAAATTACATAAGATGGACATAAAGAAATAAAATAACATAAAAGGTACATAGAAACATAGAAATATCTATACATAAACATATAAGATAACTTTCCTGTATGAACTCTTCAAGCCATACACAATGTTGCAGAAGTCGGTATTCAATATTCAGTTGGAGGGGTTACTGGATAGAGAATAATCGGTATTTGGATGACTATTCAGGATTTATTCGATTTTATAATTTTAATTATTTTAAATATAAGATTTAATTCTAATACATATATTCTTATAAATTTAGACATATATGACCATCAATTAACAAGAATACAAGAAAAAGTACCAATTAACGAGATACATATATGAATCTTTGACATTTCTAGTAATATTGCTATAAATGGTAAGCCTTCGGTATTAAAAAATTAAAAATAAAATAACATAAATTCGGTAGTCGGCCGAATAGTTGACCAGTCGGTCGAATAGTCAAATCGACTATTTGGTCAAGCCAACTATTGACCGACTATTTATTGTTCAATAGGGGACCTCCGAGCACAACATAGTCAAACCGACTATTAGGTATAATCGACCGACTATTGCAACACTGGTCATGCATGAGTAGTACAAATAACTAGTGGCGATACTGACAACCCCATTTATTGACTTGTATTATTACCAACATAGGCAATAACTGAATGCGTGACAATAAGGTAAAGGAATTAGCCCACAAAACTACTGTCTTCTTGGAGGCCTCAAAATAGTTGATATCAAAAACATTTTGACACTACGGATGCCTTATAAAATGGAGTAGGCCAACCATCACCAAGATATTTTTGAGGCAAAAGGGAGAAAATACGTAAAGGTGTTCACTCCAACCATATTAGAAAGAAACTATATATATACTTACAAAAGCCATGACTCCAATAGAGTCCTTGCTGAATGAATTACATTTTTAGTATAAAATCGTTTATCTTGAAAGGCTAATCCATTGCTATCCATCCATAAAGCACAGATCACTGCGACTGGTAGCAATAGGTTAGAATCGGGGTAAAAGCAGGAGTTGAATGGTGATTCCCAGCAAGCGACAGGGCTACTAGTTGTTATCCAACCGATGTGAAGATCACCCCATGCATCTTTCTCCCTTGCACACGTGAAAATGAGATAAGTTATTCTTTATTTCTCTGTACATAGTACGCATGTGCTATCATTGCCACCCATGCATCTGGCTCATCTGTCTTTTATCAATATTTTATTGGGCAGAATTAACCAAAGGAGGACCTTAATGCACATCGGGACTTTCATCTCCCAAATGAAATTGCAGTAAAGAATCAACCCTTTATCTACTTGATGCGAGTGTTTACACAGAGCCTTATATGCTCGTCGAATCGTGAAATCCTTCTCTCTCCAAACCCAATGGTCACGTTCTTTCACCAGGTCTATAATCATGCTAACAACATCCAAAAGTTCAATTAATTTGTGGAACCACTATCTTGAGAGTTCTGTATGGACTATCAAGACCAATACTCTATCTTCACAATAATCAAATACAAATTCTTTGACTGCTACTAGTGCATATAGGCAAGGAAAGCGTGATGCCCGAGTTCTTCCATTCAATGTTCAGGAAGGTGCTACGCAGTATTCAGTCGTAGGGGTTACTACATAGAGAATATGCAGTATTCGAGAGAGTATGCGAGGAATATGCAATTTTATATGGTTTGATAATTTTATTATAAAAATATAAATAAAATTTAATATTATGTTAACATTCTCATACGAGAGAGTATGCGGAGTGTATGCGGTTTTATGCAGGAGAGTATGCGTTATATGTGGGGAGTATGTGGTTTTATGTTATTACATGAATAATAAAAAAATATTTATTAGAAAAGCGATCAAGTAGGCGTCCGCATAGTGGGTATACTCGATCGAGTATGCAGGTCAACCCACATACATGGTCGTTTCACCATACTCAGAGTGGCAAGGCTACCGAGTATGCGGTTTACTCGACCGCTTTCCTGAACACTGCTTCCATTTGTCCAATCATTAGTCCAAAAGGCAAAAGAGCATCCATCACCAAGTATAGGGTAGAAATGCGTTGGTTACTAAGGTAGAATAGAACATACCCCGCTTCAAAATGCCGAAGTACTCATCCAGGCATTATGTTACAAGGCTCTTTGGGTGTGGATTCCAGTGATTCTATGAATCAATCTACAAGAAAGGTCCTCCATATCTTCCCACAATCTTGCAACCCAACATATAAGGAGCTCAACAGGACATTCTGAGTTTCTCGTATGCTATTTACCTCACGACAAATTAAGTGTTTCCATAGTGCGTTGGTCATGGTTACAAAGGTGATAGATCTCGTCTGCAATGGTCTTCATCCAGGAGAGGACATTGATGTTGCGGTCATGGTTGGAGGGTGCACAACTACATGAATGTTTGAGGCTCTGTACACAGTAGGTTGTACCTCCTTCCATTTGTTGTTGGAGTGCTTGCCAACGACATTTGCAAGTGGTCCTCCTCTACTCTTTGAACCCACTTTGAATGCAAGCCTCAATATCATCTATTAGTGGAGTGTTTGTTGTTGGAGTGTTTGTCCTAGCTGAGCATCACATACTCCAGCTTGAGGGGGAGTGTTGGAGAATTACCTAGATGGTTAACACATCATAAGAGATAGTCCCACATCATCTATTAGTGGGACTCATGAGAGTCAATGGAGCTATATAAAGAGACCCACTCACTTTTACTCCTTGAGAGTGTTAGAGTATGCGTCATTCATATGTAAGATGGGCAAATGAATCCGTCTAAGATCGATTTACCACATCCAGAGTTTAGTCCCACATCTACCAGTGGTGGGTTTTGGAGAGTCTATGGAGGCTATATAAGAAGCCTAAGACCTCCTGTATCCAGTGCGAACGTCAATAGACACATCATCCCTTTGATGCGTTCTCCTGTAGTTTCATCCCGCTCCTTAGGGAGTAAGGTTCCACGTTAAAATCCCCGTGATCCTAAAGTTTTCTCTTTATTTCTTTGATACCTTATATTTTCTAACATGGTATTAGAGCATGTTCATTCTGGAGGGGATTTATTGAAGATTTTTTTGAGATTCGATTATCGGAACAAGTTATGTTTGGCTGATTCATGAAGATTTATTCTGATTTTTATGTTCAAGATCCGGTCGAAGTACTTCTCTAATTCCATCAAATTCTAGGGTTTTTCTAAACCCTACATCGTCCATGCACCAGCATCTCCAAGCAACAATTTCGTGGGTTCTGAAACCCTAATCACGACTATCTCCAGATTTGTTGATCATGCATCGCAATACCCGTAGACGGAGGCGACATGAATTCGTAGATCAACCCTCTCTCCAGAATGCCCCTCAATCTGGAGGCACCCAAATCAACAATGCACCACCATCTATGCCATCATCTTGATGCGCAAAGGCTCCACCCTCCATCATCTGTTCCAACAAGGCATGGAGCCCTAACGAGGGTGGCACAACCATCCAAGCGGAGACACCTCCACCTCTCCAGTGGTTCTGCTCCACCCAGCATGAGCCACCATCTCCAGACAAGCATAGAAGTCAAGACGACAACATGTAGCAGGTGATAACTGAGAAAAATAATCGTCGCAAGTCTAAGTATGTCTCACACAAGGCAGAGACACAATCGCTGTGACGACCCGCGGTGAAAATCCTCGGTTATGCATCAATTAACCCACGATAATGAATAAAGCAATCAGTAGCAAAAAGGTGAATTAACATTTATTTTCTCTATCATAAAATGCATAGTAGGCAAGCATGTAGAGGTCGAACCATAGAGAGCAAAATGGTAGCCTATGATTATCTATGTACAACCAAGTCATTGATTTGTTTAATTATTTTTGTGGATTTTTAATTTTATATATATTATTATTTTATTTTATTTATGGTATGTAATTTTATATTTTTCTTTTTGTATTTTTTATATTTTTTTGATTTAAATTTAATATATATATGTATAAATGCAATATAAGGTATATATAGATACTATATAGATAAAAATATGTAGAATCAGTCAAAATATAGTAGAAATGGATTTTTGTGCTTTTCATATTTTTTCTATTTTTTGTTATTTTTCTGAAAATTTTCTAATTCTTATGTATTTTTAAAGTTAAAATTATCGTAAATAAGAGATTAATAAATAAATCGACATTTATTTGGGTTTTAAAAATAATAAATAAGTCCAAAAATTACGCAAATTAATTTTAATACATAAGTAATCATATATAGATGATTATAAAATAGAAAAAAAATATATATTTGGTATTTTTATAGTTTTTTATCTTTTTTTTTGGATTTTGGAGCTTTCTGATTTTTTTAATTTTTTTCTTATTTTTAAGGGTTTTTATTTTCTGGACTGAATAAATATCAAAATATACCATATATAATTTTTTTTGGAATTTTTCAAAAAGTTTTTCTATTTTTCTGGTATTTTAAAAATTAGGCAGGGAATATTTAGACTCCTTTTCATTTTTAATAAATGGATAAGATGGAAAAATGCCAACTAAAAATATGGATGTGAATCTACAAGACATAAAGCACCTATCCCTATTTTTCCATATGTTTAGAAGCTCATTAGGTATTTTTAATAATTAGATAAACAACACAAAAAAATATAGCCTAGCAGGGGCATTTTTGCAATTAAAATAAATTCTAAGGGGCTCAGTGCAATTTCGTAAAAAACATACAACATTTATTCAATTTTTGTGAATTAATTTACAATTACAGAAGCCGTCGGGGCATATGTGCAATTTTTACAACCCTCACGTGGGACTGCACGTGAGGCAGGGAGTGACCAGAATGTAAATACATCAAAGCACAGGGGTCCATATGCAAATATCCCATATGATTTTGAACGCTAAGAATTATTTACAATATTAAATAATAAATGCAAAAGAAAGCGGGGTTTATATATGTAATTTACCCCATAAATGGTGCGATCGAACGGCTCTCCTCGCTCCATTTAAACACGTGGCGTGACCTGGATGTCTAATACCCATTTGCCGATATGTGGTGAGGATGGAAGCTTGGATTTCATTGAACGGCTGGAGGCGTGGCGTGATGGAACAACCAGGATTAGTTCTGGAGGGGACACGTCATCCAACGGTTGTTGCTGCATGCGAAGAACGGGGAAGAACTCGTCTTCCCCGAACTTCGATCGATGATTCCTCCCTCCTCCGGTGGATGCTGATGATGCTTCCTGGTTCCACACCTCTGGGGAGGTGTTCCACAGCTGATAGCGGTCGCAAGGAGGTCCGGGAGCCCATGGACAGATCTGGCGAGCTCGGGAAAAAGGGGGCCACCAGGAACCTGCAGGTGCCGTGGTTCGAGCCTAGAAGGGCTTCATGGTGCGCGAGACCTGCACAGCAAATAAAGATGGCACGAGGGGGTGCTCCTCGACCAGAAAACTGAAGCTGATTCGTAAGAAAGTGAGGTGGTCGGAGATGCTCAGGCGAAAGGCGATGGGCGAGCATCGATTCACAGAACCATGTAGGTTCTGCTTGATCTGAGATGGCTGGCATACAGAGAATGCGGAGGGGAATGAAAGCGAGGTGAAAGGCGGGTTGGAGCGGCTACGATGGCGCACGGAGGAGCTTGTCGGAGCTTGACTCCGGCGAAGTGCGAATGGATGATTAACCCTAATTTTAACACCTACACACTAATCTAACTACAGAATTAAAATGCGGGAAGAAAAAGCTACCTAAAATGAATAACAAGCACAACTCGTACCTGGTTTTCACACTAGGGGGCAGAGGTCGTCGGCGGCGGTGGCCGTGGGTGCAACCCCACCTTCTTCAACCCGCTCAGACCTCCAGGAGCTTCTCCCTGTCACGAAGAGGCTTTCTAGGCCGAAGGCTGGGGTGGAAGAGGATTAAAAGTTGACCAAATTTAAAGAAAGAAGCTGAGGTATTTATTTATAGACATTGTGACGCACCCTTGTTGACTGTGGTAAATCAAAGAATCGATCATCTTTTTATCTGAGGTATTTATTTTACATGTGCGTAAAGCCCTCATTTGTTTGCAGGTACTTATCATTGAGAGAGGGACGACATTAGGGTAGAGCCAAGCCATGAGTTTTCACTTAAACTAATGATTCTATAAAAATGATTAGCCACTTCTCAGTGAGGAAATACGAGTAGTCGGTAAAAGGTCCAGATTTCCTTAGCAGAATGGAAGGTTTAGAGGACACCGTGTAAGGCCCAGTCCTCAATTAACGGGTAGCCATATTTATACGATCCGTACTTACTTCCATACTGGCTGAAAATGGATGCAACTAGTCAGAAGAATCGTGTCAGTTTGTAAGAAAATTTAGGTTTCCAACAGCTCGCAATTCTGTCAAGATTTGTATTTGATAACTAATTATAATTGACAACATAATAAGGCCATCATCCCAGCCTTCAACGTTGAGTTGGTGAATTTACAAGGGTTTGCGTTGATTGTTTCGTGTGAGTAACTTTGCATATTTACGTGCCCAATAGAATTAGATTCTTTTTATATCGAGCGTGCTCCGATTCCCTATCTCCTGAATTCAAAGATGGATAATTAGTCGGATATTTGCACAGATTTTGCGAGCTTGTCGTTGAACCGCCCAAATAGCACATCTTCACTGATCCAATTCCCTTCTTCACCTTCTTTAACTGGACCATCCCAGTTTGGAAACAATTTTTTTCCGAACTAGTGTATCATGATTCCCTCCTTGGGAGTGGTTACATCACATCAAATCCATGTTCTTCTTTACTCACTAAGGAAGACCATTACCTTGGTGAGACCGATTTGATTTCGTTATCATCATCTAGATCTCACTCAGACCCGTTGTTTGATGAAGATAACAGGGATTTATTAGAGATGCCTCCTAATAAGCAAAATGGAGAAGAGGAAGAACGAGAGGACCCAATGCATGCAGTATTGACTAGGTTGGTAGAGTTCGAGCAAAATCAAGCACTTATGCGAGCACAACTTGGTCAATTACAGTTGGGTAGAGATGCACCGATGGATACGATATATAATATTGGGCAATATCAAATGGCTAATTGGTTAAGACCAGTTGAACCTGAAGTTGAATATGGATTAAAGCTGTAGTTCCTTAGTCTGTTGCCATATTTCCATGGGAATGCACATGAGGAACCTTATGCATTCCTAAGGAACTTTGAGTTGGTTTGTACTAACTTTAGGCATATTAGGGTTAGCCAAGACTACATTATGCTCAAAGCTCTTCCTTTTGCCTTAAAGAACAAGGCAGATTATTGGATGAAGAACTTGGGGGTAGTTATGACTACCTTTGCGCAATTTAAGGACCTCTTCCTGAAGAAGTTCTACCCTTTGAGTAGAACTAACTTGACGCGTTCACACATCACGAGTTTCTCCCAACTTCCTAATGAAGCCTTCTATGATACATGGGAGAGATTCACTGATCTTTTACAGAAGTGACCTCATCATGGTTTAGAGCCTATCATCCTAATCCAGCCCATTTATTGCACTCTACACCCTGAGGTGCAGGGTTTGGTTAGTGCTTCTTATGGAGGCATCTATACATCACGAGGTGCGGACACCGTTTGGAAGGTGTTCAAGAGAATGGCCGAGACAAGTAGAGCACATACCGCGAGCAGAGCTCTGTTAGAGACCCCCATTCCATTCACATCTAGCGGGGGAGTGAAGGCTTCAGTAGATCATTTTGACATGGGCTTAATAGTAGATAAACTCACAGTGGTTGAAAGGTTGATAGATGAATGGATGAGTTGGATAACAACTTATCCAAATTACCTAAGCAGATGACAAAGCTTACTGAGAGAGTATCCAAGATGAGGGTACCTGCCGTGATTGCATGTACTGCTCCAGTTTATCGTGTTCATCATATTTAGGAGAAACAAATGCCAGGGTCATCCCAACTGTGGGTTGAGGACCAGCCTCTAGTCAATCACTATCAGCAACAATCACCATATGTAGAGACAATTACTGAAGAGCCTTTCCAGGTTTGGGAAGTAAATGGCATGTGGTATACAAAGGATCCTGCTAGGCAAGAGGTTCTAAAAACTTCTTAAAAATTCATAAAAATAGAAAATAAAAATAAAAAAACATAAAAATAACAATTCAAAATCAAAATAAAAATCGCAAAATACTTAAAAATCATAAAACAATATAAAATTCAAATAAAAATCTTGAAAAATACCTAAAGCAAAATAAAAATTAGGAAAACCGTTTACCTTAGTTTTTCTATAGTTTAAATCTAGTTTCCAATAGTTTGCCTCCATGAGTTCGACACTCCCGTACTTGACACTATACACATCTTGTTTACGAGTATAAATATTAAAATCAAAAGACTAACAAAAATTAATCTTTTCTTGTAAAATCCACCTGGTCGATACAACGACCATAGTTATCTTTAGTGTGTTTTTCAATATACTCCTCATTCTCATGAAATGTCACAAAATCTACTGCATGCCATTGTCAACAACTGCAAGCAAAAAGAGAATACACCTTCCGTATGCATGCTATGGAGAGAAAATTTTGTTACTTGTTACAAGAAGATTTCATTGATGTCGTTGTTACAAATTAAGCTGGAATCCAGCAAATGTCTCATGCAATACATAGCCTTACATATGAACACTTGAAAGTACATTTTTTTGTAAACTTTACTTAACATGTCACAATACACCATTTACCTTTATTAAAGTTATCATTAACATGCTTCCCTTAAACATTTTCCATTCACGTGACACAAAGATCTGAAAGATTTCAACCAACATCAACATGGACAATCACTACAAGAAAAGTGACTTAAGACAATGAGTAATTTAATATTTGTTGTTGTATCTTCCGTAGTTAAATATATAACAACACGTATTATTTGTTGCTTACTTCTTTAAATTCGCAATGAATAGTTGTATTCCAGCCCGTTCATGGGCCGGGCTTAGGCAAGAGATTTCGGAGCCCGCTCATGAATTGGGCAGGCTTTGGGCATATGTCATAAAATCCGGTCCGGCCCGTACATATAAAAATATATGTTTGAAAATTATAGTTTAGATACATTTAATATAATATACTTCAACCTTTTGTTTTACATTATCAATATTCATCTTATTTTATAGTTTACATGCAAAGTAACACATATTATTGTTACTTGGATTTAGAAAGATTAGATGCTGCTAAAAGAATTTAATTATCTACATAAATTTGATTAAAAAATTAATAAAAAATACTTTACATTCGGCCCATGGACCGGCCCGGCTTAGACCTGGGCCGGGCTTGGGCCTTGAAGTATGGCCCATGGACCGGGCCGAGCCGGGCCTTGGACAAGGGATTTTAAAACCTTGGCCCGTTCGACCCGGCCCGGACTTTGGCCAGGTCTAGTTGTATTCGTGGTTATATTGCTTACAACGAATCGTATAATAACATTTATTCATTGATTTTTTTCTTTTAATCGTGCTAATTTTGGCAATGATTAATGTGAATTTTATCAAATAACTCAACGGAAAAATCGTCGTTATATTGACCTTTAACAATAAATATGACATCCGTTCCTAATTACAAGTACAAAAGATCATGTTACAACGTATAATATTCGTTGTTATGTCTTTAACATCAGAAGATATGGCAATGAATATTCAAATTAATCGTTGCCTTAAGTCTAGTTTCTTTCAGTGAAGAGCTACTAACAACTTCATTCTCTGGCATAATGTATGTATTTCCTTTTGCAAAATGTAGAACTACTTACCCTTGTGTTTCCATCTCATTTTGGCATTCCACGAATCATTACTTCAGGTTCCAAGATCATTTTGTTGCTAGAGAATCCTGTTGCTATGCTTAGTTGTTGCAAGAACGTTTAGTTGTAGAGATTTACCGATTATAGAATTCATTGCAAATTATACCTAATACCTTCTTACGACCCACTGCTATATATCAGCAACAGCCACGAACTTTCACTTGCAACTCCTCACCACGATTTAAGTTCCATACATTTGATTGTACAAAAGCTTGACATGAAATCAATAAAACATAAAAAAGAACCTACTCTCCTTCCTCTTCCATGCGTAGACTTCCTCGAAACTTTCGTCTATACCAATAGCGTTACTGTTTTCGTTTAATACTTCAGCCAGAACTTGAATATCCAGGTTGATACTAAGACAGTAAGACTCGTGCAAAGCATGGGCACGCCACTTGTTTGAATCAGATTGGATTCAAAGATAATATCTGAACGTATGGTTGCATAGCTACTCCATATTAAAACAAATACATTATATATTTGGAGGGAGTTTACGTCATTTGTCAAATGTATCTTCTTATTGATACGTCACCCCATGCAGCCCTTCCATTGCTATCACTTGGTGTAACGCTGTGGAGTCGCCATATATATCGAACGGCACGGATCCTCTACTGGCCAGCAGGGATCTGCTGTAAAAGGCGAGGGTGTCCGGGCCGCTTGATCGAGATCGAGCGGTTCGCACGCTAAGGGCTCACAAAACCCATAATTTCAGCTCGATCTCGATCTCGAGGGCGAGGTTTTTTGAGCCCTTAGCGTGCGAACCGCTCGATCTCGATCGAGCGGCCCGGACACCCTCCCCCCTTACAGTAGGTCCCTGCTGGCCAGCAGAGGACCCGCTCCCCAATTTGGATCGTCTGCTGTAGCTCCTGCTGCAACAGATTCTGTTGTAGGAGCTACAGCCGTCCGATCCGCATCCGACGTCTTTTCCCAGCCTCGAGATGCGCGTCCCCAGCCTCGACATCGGCACCCACTATCCCCAGCCCCCTCTGAGCGTCGTCGAATCTGCATCCGACGGTTCTCATTCATTGCAACAGGGGCTGTAAAAGCCCTTTACAGCAGACGATCGGAGCCCTCCCCCGTGTTAACAGCAGAGGAACCGCTGATTGTAGAGGATCCCATACATATCGGCAACTACTATTCCCAACACAACTGGCATATTTTTTTAAAGAATATTCTCAGCTGATCGAAGTACCACCACACTCTCTCTAACAGCGGATGGCCACTCGATCACAAAAGGACTCACCATAATTACGAATCTGTGTGCACCGCTCGTCATGATGGACAATCTACCACCACACAGGATCCGTCTACCCAAGTGAAAGCAGAGACAGAAGGTCAGAGGACACGTTCATTTGTTTGTACAAAGAACAGAATAAAAATAATTTAACGGGCATCGCGAAACGACTTCAAAACAAGATTATAAAGAAACTGTTGGGAGACGGGCAACACCAAATCTTCGGAACACAACATCCATACAGCTGGGAACCATAATTTTATTGCCTATCTTTCCGATAGTTATATATAGAAACAAACTTAAAAATGGTGGGCAGTTGTTCATTACGTGTATAACCCCATCCAAAAGACCAAGTTGGGATCGCACAGGTAAACACTAACCCATTCAGTTGGTTGATTCCTTGTAGATGTATGCATTTGAGACTCGCGAGTAGACGAGCAGCTGGATCAAGCTAAGACCCGCGAGAAGCAGGTAGAAGTAATCGAGGTGCCCGCGATTAAGATTATCAGCGAACCAGCTCTCGCCGCTCTTCCGACTAGCCTTGTCGATTATAGAGATTAGCAAACCACTAAGGATGCTCCCAACCCCTATTACGCTCAGGTAAAGGGCCGTGCCAAGGCTCCTAAACCTGATGGGCACTTGATCATAGAAGAACTCTTGCAGTCCCACAATGGTGAACACATCGGCCATCCCGAACAGAACATACTGTGGCACGAGCCACCAGAAGCTCATCGGCACCACCGCAAGTCCGTCGTCGATTAGACCATGGTCCCTGGCTACACCAAGCCTCCTCCTCTCCACCAGGGAGGCGACCACCATTGATATTGTAGAAATGATCATCCCCGCACCAATCCTCCAGAGCACGGTGATCCCCGAGGGGAGCCCGGTGAACATCCTCACCATGGGGACGAACACGCGGTCGTACAAGGGGATCAAGCAAACAATCGTGTACGGGATGGCCGAATACAACGATGCCGATGGAAGGAGGAATGTGTCCCCAATATGGCGGTCCATTGTGCTGGCTTGCTTGGTGAAGAACGCCGTTGCCTGAGCGAAGACGATGCCGAAAATCAAGCTCGTCGACCAAATCGGAAATAACTTCAGAACAGAGAGAGCATCTCCATGGGCAATTCGCTCCTTGGGTTCTTGTCGAAGAGAAGCGTGGATGTGATAACGGTAGGTCCTTATGCCAGCAACGAAGATGACCAAAGAGAACATCACGGAAATGGTTGGAATCCCGAAACCGAGACCCCAACTGATGTTATCTTGGACGTAACTGGAAGCCATTGCGCTGACAGCAGTGCCGACGCACACACCAAAGAAGCACCAGTTGAAGAAGGAGCTGTTGGATGCGCACTCTATGGGGTCACTGTCGTCGAATTGGTCTGTACCGAAGGCTTGCATGCACGGTCTGTGACCTCCCTGCGCAATGGAGACCAGATATATGGAGCAGAAGAAGAAGGAGACCTGGAACGTGGAAGGCGAGCAACCATCACTGCTGCATGTTGGTCGCAACGGAGGAACGGCGGCGGATAGTGTTAGCATGATCATGCTCTGTTTGTTCACATATAATCAGAAACTTGACTTAATTTTTATCAGAAAAAGAAACATGTTACTTATATTTTGTGATCATCCAACTCAACACCAGCAGATGGTTTACCTATCTAGATGCGATTCTTGACGTTGGGGTCCTATACAACTTGATAAAAGAAGATAAAGATCGATGAAAGAAAGAATTGAGAAAAACCAACCACGATGTAGAGCAGAGACGCGAGGATGATGGTCCTGTAGCGGCCAAGCCATGAGTCTGCCAGCACCCCACCGAGCAACGGCATCATCGACGCAACCCCTGACCACACGTCGATGTTGACTGCAGCCGTAGCGGTGGACTCCGCGAGCGTCCCCGTGAGGTACATGATGAGGTTCGCCGACATGCCGCAGAACGCGAACCTCTCGGCTATCTCCACTCCTGTAAATTGTAATCGTCACCACCCATCGGTTGCTGTGTCTAAACTGCAACCGAAGGTTACCAAGTGATTAGTTGGTTACCTATGATGAAAAAAGCAGAGCTCCAGCCTCCGGTAGTCGTGCGGGACGCGGGGCGGCCGCGGCTGTCCAACATGCCCGGGACGGTGGCGGATCTGCTGAGAAGGGGCTGCTCCGAATCCATGGCATCAGGTGGATCAATGGAGCGTGGATCGTCTGCTGGCTAGAAGACTCTGTTGTAGTATCCTGAGCCGCTCGATCAAGATCGAGCGGTTCGCATGAATTTGTACGGTCGGACCCACAAAAAGATGTGAATTCATGCAAACCAGATCGAGCGGCTCAGACACTGCAACGAGTCTGCTGTGCAGCTGACAATCCGCTCCCTGAGTGGGAATCGCTCGATGAGACAGCAGACCTTTCGATTGCTGCAGAGATCCATTATTGGACACTGCAGCAGAGTCTGCTGTGCAGCATACAATCCGCTCCCTTGGTGGGAATCGCTCGATGAGACATCAGACCTTCCGATTACTGCAGACATCCATTATTGATCCTAAGAAAGGTCTTATTATATTTGCTTCGTACGGGTGGTTCTGGTACTATTTGGTGTTTCTAATTGGATATACATATTCATTTATTTTTATATTAAAAAAAATAAATGACTTGTTCTTATTAAAACCTATGTTATTATGGTTACATATAATGCCCACCAACCGTTCCACTTGATTTATTCGCACAACAGATGTGGTCCTTCAAAAGGCCGTCCCGGTGTCATTTATTTCAGCTTCGGATTTTGTAACACCTCAATATTCAAATATAGTCCAACATTTAAAACTTACTAAGTGTACTGTAAGTTATGTGCGAGGGAAATTACTACTTAGATGAATTGATCTTAATCATTTTTTTTAGTTGTCAATGGATTCGATTGGACTCAAACTCAATAAGTTGTCCTAATCTGTTTTCTTCGATAACGGATCAGAGATCTAAGTCCGGGAAGCTACAAATGGTATCAGAGCGTATTCCCGCCGATATTGGAAAGGGCTACCGAAAGAGATATGAACGGAATTATAAATTTTATTAAGAGCCAAGTATAAAACTAATATGTATGCTCAGAAATGGAAAATCATTGTATTTCATGATATTTTGAATAGAGGTAAATTTTTTAACATGAACATCTTTCAGTTTTGATAAACATACAATTTAAACATTTCATTAAGGATATGATTTCAAATATATTATTATTTTCAACGATAATTTTTAAAATTTGATAAACTCTAATCATTTAGGCCTCTCTAAATCCGGTCCAAAAAAGGCTAAATTATCAAGTGAATTTTCAAAACATAAAAGATCATTTTTAAAAGAAAACAATGATTTTTTTATTTACAAGGATTGCTAGAAATAAAGGGAGAAATAATGAACTCGGATATACTTTTATATCAAATTATACTTAAATTTTGATACTTAAAAAGTGATTGGATAAACTAAATAAATGAAAGTAAAATTGAGGGAGGTAAGATTCGAACCTTTGACTCCAAAATAATATTCACATTGCTCTACCACTAGAAAATTAATAAACTTTACATCTTTTCTCGTATAATTTTATTTATTATACAGTAAAGGAGGGGTCATATTAAAGGAGGGGTCATATTAAAAATTTAAGACACTGTACAAGTGATATATATAATAATAAAGGAGGGAACATGGCATCTCCATGACATATACTAATTTCGTCCCTATGAAGGGACCGAAGCCAAAAATATGCAACCGTCATTGTCACTGGAAATAAGAGATGGGGATGTCGCAGCAAGAATATTGCGAATATAAGTGGGGAATGTTGTAACATCTCAACCCTAAACATAATCCTACATTTAAAACTAATGAAGTGTGGGTGTCGGTTATATGTGGTGTGAATTACTACTTGACAAATTAAGCTTAAGCATTTTGAGTGGTTGTAAACTGGTTCAATTGCGCTCAACCCAACAAGTTGTTTTTTTAGTCAATCAACCCAACAAGTTGT
Source organism: Ottelia alismoides (assembly GCA_037367405.1). Taxonomy (NCBI): domain Eukaryota; kingdom Viridiplantae; phylum Streptophyta; class Magnoliopsida; order Alismatales; family Hydrocharitaceae; genus Ottelia; species Ottelia alismoides. The sequence goes on along the minus strand of JAZKJV010001160.1, from coordinate 371,726 downwards.
TCGGACCAACTTCCATCGATAAAGAACCAGAGACTTAAACTCGAGACATTACACATATTATGTTGTAATGATATGCCAGTATGGACGACAAGTGGTGAACCTCGTATCCTACAACCACCAACATTTAGGGCATGTTTGGTAACTGATTTGGGTTAGGTTGGGATGTCGTATCCTCCTATGAATAGTAGTTGTTTGGATGGTTGGGAGGGTTGTAGATGATTGGAATGATAAATATATTATGATGTGGTATTGATTATGTGTTATATTAATTTTTCTAATGGTTATTCTATGCTTTTATATTATTTTTATTTGACTTATTCCAACTCAGAAATATAAAAATAGATCATGGGGGTATGCTCTCCCTCCACACCAATTCCCAACCTCCCGATTTCCTTCCCCCATCCTCATTCACGAAAGGGCTCTCTCTCACCCGTTGATTCTCTTGACCTCCATCATCGCAAAGGGGAGCCACCGAAGAATATTGGAAGCGGCCTCACCCCACTTTATTGGGTCGGGGCTCGTCCGCCCAGCCCGCCCAGCCCGTTCATGGGCCGGGCTTAGGCAAGAGATTTCGGAGCCCGCTCATGAATTGGGCAGGCTTTGGGCATATGTCATAAAATTCGGTCCGGCCCGTACATATAAAAATATATGTTTGAAAATTATAGTTTAGATACATTTAATATAATATACTTCAACCTTTTGTTTTACATTATCAATATTCATCTTATTTTATAGTTTACATGCAAAGTAACACATATTATTGTTACTTGGATTTAGAAAGATTAGATGCTGCTAAAAAAATTTAATTATCTACATAAATTTGATTAAAAATTAATAGAAAATACGTTACATTCGGCCCATGGACCGGCCCGGCCTAGACCTGGGCCGTGCTTGGACCTTGAAGTATGGCCCATGGACCGAGCCGAGCCGGGCCTTGGACAAGGGATTTTAAAACCTTGGCCCGTTCGACCCGGCCCATGGCCCGACCCGGCCCGGACTTTGGCCAGGTCTACGCCTAACAGAGAGGGAGGAGTTCTTGACACCGCTAAGCCACCGCTGAAGCATTATCAGTGCCCCTTGGATTGACATCACCTTTCGATCCAAGCCGTTCATTTTGGCAAAGGGGTATCCATCGTTGATTCACATCTGCACCCGCCACCGGGAGCTCGCACGTGGGCAACACGCTACTTGGGCTTTGCACAAATGCCCTTTTAAGTATTAAGATGCATCTATTATCATTAAGATTATATTTGTTTCTTTAATATTGGTATTTGAATTAAGATTACTTGTTTCTTTATCTATATTCATATTTAAGGATATTTTTTAAGATTTTTAGTTAAGTTTTTTATATTGTAAGATATCTATTTTGAATGCATATCTGGATTTTAAAATGAATGATGGTAAATAGCACATAAATCTATATCTATATCCATCCGGTTGTATACCGGCTTATAATATATTTATTAGTTTAGTTCAATACATATATAGATAGAGATCTTGATAGAGAAAAATATATTACCATCTCGTTGAAAATGTCTATAAATACATATGAACTAAGTCTAAATAATAAATTTTACATTTACTTATTTATTTATCGAATTGATTATCATTACAAAATATACTAAATGTGTTTATTTCAACAGAAGTTGTATCACATATAATGAGAAAGGCTAGAAACATGTATAACATAGAGTTTCAAATTTTACAACTATGTATCAAAAATGAAGAATAAACATAGCTACAAAAATCTAAGGTTTTAGAATTGACATCATTTTCCATAAATAGTTTAGATATAGATACAAACGTCAATGTTATGTATAAAAATAATTCAATAGGAAATTGGATATCTACACCTATTTGCATCCCTACACATGATGCATTATATAGTATTACTTATTTAGAAATGTTAAATTTGACAATATTAATTAACATCACATCAATGGAAGTGTATTCTTTTACAATGAAGAATTTGGTAAGGATGTTTTGGTAAATTAAACTATTTTTCGAGGGATATTAATGTAAAATCATAACTTTACATGCATAGTTTGTAAAAATTCCTTAGGAATATTAATGATAAATATGTTAGAATCATTTATCTTATATCATGCAAGTGAAAAAATTAAACAAACTGCAGCACCCGCTTCGCCTCTTTCCCCTCCCCTTCCCGTCTATTGCCGGAGGGTCGTAGGGCTCGTAGGCGGGAGGGGGAGCGGTTCTTTCGGGCAGGAAGCAGGCCAGGTCCCGCGGGCGGGCATCTCCCACACGAAGTAGCATTCTCATAAAGAAGGAAAGATATATGTGTCCGACTTTGATAAAAAAAATCAAATGAGCCACAGACGCCAAGAAGATCAGGGACGAGAGGCGAGGAAATGGCCTCTGACTCGCTCTATCTGTTCTCAGGCTGAACAAGAACCAGGGAAAATGCCATTACTCAGCCTCACGATTTTCAAAACTATATAAAAGAAATCTCAGAAAAATCTAGCATGATTGCCTAAGCCGACTCCGAGTGGGAACCATACTGGACTTTTCCCGAGGCTCCTTAGACAGATTGCAAATCGAGCGAAGGCTGCTACTTCTCCAGGCCCGTCGACCTCTACCTCCCGTCCCACCAATTCAAGTTCAGGAGCCAGCGAACACGATTAACAAATAAAATGACAGATAGTGATAATAATTAGACAAATGACGTCTCAACAATTAGCCCATGGAGAAATTCCTAGCTTCGTCTCTGCCCAAGAGAACAAGTGCAAGGAGCTCCGGGCGACTTTTGGGAAGAACATCTAATTTTACATCACATAACAACTGTTCGATCATCTAAAGCCAAAATCTACATAGTAGAGCAACACACGTGGCATAGTGAGAGCCTTCTGGTCAGATCCGATGTACACCGCTTACTGACCCATCGATTAAGGCATCTCATGTATTCTACGTTTTACTGCCTTAGATAATTTGGGTGATATGCGAATGTACACCCTAAGCTTTGATACTATTCTCTACATGTTAGGATACTGAGAGCTGCACGTGAACATCATGTGTGTTCTTGGACATTTTGCATATTTCCCTCCTAATGCTCATATCTTACGAAGAGGTGCATGCTATTGAAAACTAGATTTTCACCACTCTTAACTTGATGGAATTAACGTTGGTTGTAGCAGATGATAAAGAGCAAGTTATAAAAAATGACAACACTAAAAATAATTATAAAATTAATAACAATATATTCGATTTGTTTATTTTACATGGGCATGTCTCAAGGTCGAACTCAGAGAAGTAATATGAGGTTATAGAGTTAATTTTCAAACAATTTAGGAGTTGGGTTTTCAAAGATATGAAATTTAAAGTTCTTATTATTTCTGCATTTTTTTGGATTTTTAAAATCAAAGATGTAGATAATTAAAGAAAGTAGGATGCATGAACTTTTGTAAATATTTTATATGAAAGAAAATAATGTAACACAATACATGAAAGAAAATAAATAATCCACTTTTTTAGATTTTTTTGAATGATGATAGATGCAAGGATAGATGCAAGAGCAAGTATGCCACGCAATTCAATCATGATCCTTCTCCTTTAGTTAATTTTAGAAATATTTAATCAATTAATCTCATGTTAAATCCCAAATTAATTTCCCTAATATCACAATTTTTTGAGAATGAAAGAGAATATATGTGCTCGAAAAAAATCAAATAATTCCTCAAATATATATATATATATATATATATATATATATATATATATATTGTGTGTGTGTCTAATAGTGTATCAAAAGTAATTAATTATTTCATATGATAGATAATGAAATAATTTTCAAAATGACATAAAAAACATCAAAAGAAGACCACAAATGCACAAGATATTAATAACCAAATTTCAAGGGCATAAATGTAATATAAATAATTAAAAAATATTTCAAATTGGACTTTCAGAAGGGCTATTTTCTGATTTCTTGAACCTGAATGGGGTTCTGATGTAATTTACTCCATGTCGGGGATGCATGCGTAGATTCAAAAAGCTAGAGGGGTTTGAGTGCAATTCTCTCCTCATTCACATGCTTGAGCGCATGAATGGAGGGTCTTCTATGAAAATCTTCGAAAGCAGAGGGGGCTCTTAGATAAAAGCCCTCTGCACGTGAGTCATTCACATGAGGGCACTAGCTTTGGTTAGGGGCGTATCTTGAACCTCCACTATTGTACTGGGGCTAGAAGGTTCCACCTGAGGTTGGGAGGCTCGGGTGGTCGATTCGAACGATTGAGATTGGACAATTGTGCCAAATCAAAGGGGTGTTGTACACATGTTGTTCTTCACATTCTTCCTCCCCTCTAAGCGTCTCCACCACGAGTGGCCAGAGAGAGGCATATCTCTAGAGGATCGCTGACAATAAGGTTCGTGGTCCAACTATAGGGCTTGTTCATTTGGAGGTGTGACGCCCCTAGGATTCGGGTACTCGGCAAACCAATCCACGCACATATATTCCACATTCGAATATTTGACATTTGCAAAAGAAGGAGAAAATAGAAACATGCAAAGGAAATAACTTTTTTTGCTTCCCATTGCATTCAACTTGTTCACAAGCACATGTATTTCCATTAACCAATTCCATTACATTCTATTATCCATTTCCATGTCGACAAAAAAATACATGTAAGCATAAATATAGATGTCCACAATTATATATTACATGCCATGTCTCTAAGAAAGAAACTATAAGTAAGGAAGACAGTAAAAACTACTACCAACTGTGCTACAAGAAATGTAGTGAAGCTGCATTAAAAGTGACGTCTCCATACTGCTCACTGTTGAGGACCTGCGGATCCACACGTAGGTACGTTATGAGCAAAGTTGCCTAATACGAATTAAATAAAACTATACAATAACAAGCATGATATAATTTAAATGAGTGCAAAAGAGAAAGAAACTAGGTAACCAGATCTCACAAGAATCACTTTTTATTATGGTTATTAGATATGGATATGAGTAATTTGTGGATAGTCTGTGGTCTTGGTCTGGTGAGACATCACACTATAACTCTAAGGCAAAAAGAATACCTTAGGGTTGGAGTGCTTCCGTAGGCATGCGGCGGGGTACAATGCATCCTAACTAAGTTCCCAACACGTCCACTTAGCTTCACTTCACAATTGATACTTCCGATTCACAATATAGATTCCAACCCGCGAATCTTCACGACTAGCTCAATCCTCCTTATGCAAAGGAGATTCACATCCCATCCCCAATTTCATTAACCACATTTCCCGGAACTCCCTTCTTAGAGCTCCCACTCGGAATACCGGCCAATGTGACCTACATTGGCACGTACACGAGTGTTAACTCTAAGTGACAAGCGAAACACTAGCCGACCAACCATGACTACTTGGCCCGCGCTCGAGCATCGGGCTAAAGCACGCAAGTGTCGAGGCCAACACCATCAGATTAGCGCTTCGGTGTGCCAAACAACATGTCTCCAAACCATTGCAGCTACAATAGCAGTTGGGATCGCGGTCATCTAAGCTTCTACCCGGGACCCCAAGGGTGCATGCCCCTCCCTTGGCGGCACCTAACTCCATCTACCCGCTCGTCATGAAATCTTATTCATCTGTTCAGATCTTATCCGGCAACATATTTGAAAACCTCCTACTACATTTGTGTGACGATCATGCATAGGGACGAAACTCGTGCTTTACGATTGAAAAATAGGACATTTGAAATATGAAAAGGCACTATGTAAAAGATGGATACTTTACATTAATCTCAAAAATCTTGGAAACGAACCATGTACTTTAGATCTGGATGGTTTCCATTTCATTCTGTAATAGAGATTATTGATTCATATTGGGAGGTCGCTACTTGGAAAATGATCCCAGTTCGATATCTTTTTTTTCCGTATGCGACATAAACAAATATAAGAACTTTGAAATAACACCGTCATCCCATCATTTAGTTTCCATTGCAGCCAATAAAATACGTACTACTCTACAATCTGTAAATAGAAAACAATGAGGGGAGTGATAAAGTGCAACGGGGAGAAAGACAATAAGTACTATGAGGAAAATAAGTTGTGGCTACAGAATTATACCTACGGATGTGGGATTTGTGGTCACGGAATTGAGCTCTGGCTGCCAGTAGCCGTAGCTACAAGTCTCGTCGCGAGAGTTCTCTAACCACAAATATGTCGTGGCCACTACAAGTGACCACAAAACTTGTCGTGGCCACATCTCTTCTATGAAGCTTTGGCCACGGAATTGTAGTTACAAGAAATTAGTGGCCACGAAATTGTCGTGGCCACAAGTTTCAGTAGCCACATTCTGTGACCACACCTCATTTTTCTTGTAGTGAAGGGAATATAGGAACAATTCCCATGGGAATCATTATGGCTATTGCAGTTGGACAACTAGCCATCAAATTCAACACTCGAAATGTGCTTCTTTGTAGTTATACGAGGAGATGCTATAATGTAATCCCAAATAAAGATAAACAAGATTTATATGGATAAGCCGCCCTTCACTGTATCTATTTATGAAATTGGATTGTACTGGAATAGGACAAAAATAGAAATTGCACACACTGCTTGTAAGTCGGTACCCTTAGCAATTATGGTTTTCATTCTAGAATATAGCAGATACATAACAGACATGGCTTAATCATGGTTTTCATTTTGGAACATAGCAGACATATAGTAGGCGTGATTTAATCATTAATATTTTTTACTGTTGCGTAAGAGCACCGAACAACGATTTCCAGTGGTCAAAGATAAACAGACCAAAATCTATCTAAATCGATAACTCCTTGCCCTTCCAAACAGACAGGGAGAATATCCGAGGAAAATAAAAATCATAAGAAGAGGGTAATGGATGCCCGACCTGCGGGAGGGTTAAGAGTTTCCGATTTGACAACCTCGAGCCTGCAGTTAGGTTTCATGCCAAGCAATAATCACAGAAGTTCCATATCTACTCCCTAATCATGAACCCAAAGTGTTTACCCAGTGAACATGTATCGCATGTTTGATCAACCAGATCTTGGGGGAGGGGGGGGATCCGATGATCTCAGAAATTCAGCCAAACAAGGATGAACATGTAACAAGAAATAGTATATGATCGAAAATCGTGCGGAATCCAACAGCAAGGAGGAAGGGAAGCATCATACCTCAAGAAAATGAATCACCTCGGTGACTTCACCCGTGAAGAACGTCGTGCTTGGCGCTTCGATCGCGAGATGAAAGCGTGCACGAGGATGGTCCGGACCATCCCAACGTGATTTCGGCTATGGAATCGCCGATTTAAGGTACTCCGGCGAGCTCCGGTGAGGGGAAATGGGAGGAGGAAGAGGGCTGATCAAAGGGGAGGAGGGTTTTGGGTATTTTGGACGAGATAGTGTTGGGGTTTAAGGGTAAAATCCAGATTCGGATCCGGGTTCGGATCCGAATAGGACCCTGACCCCTCCTCGCTAAAATGGCCATATCTCAGGCTCCTAAAGTTGAATTTTTGCGTTTTTGAACTCGTTGGAAAGTTATCGACCAGTTCTGCGCAATGGACTACTCCAAAAAAAATTGGATACTGAAATAAAAGCAGATTTGCAATTATACCCAGATCCAGTGGAATTTTGCAGTTAAGTCGTTGCTCGAGTTTTGAGGTTTTCACAGGAGGGGTCCTGATTGTGCTCAGGCTACCTGCAAGGATGTGTTTGGCTCAAGTCTTGGTCTCGATCTCTTACATTAAGTGTAGATAATGGGGGATGGGGTTGCTCCTGTTGCATTGGCAGGGAAGGAACGAAGCTATGGTGATGATTCACCGAAGATGATGGGGTTGCACAGAGATATAATGAGAAGTGAAGGGGTGAGAAGATGTGATGGTTGTCATTAATTCACGATTGATTGAAGAAGAGAATGCAATGGGTGATGAAGATTCTGGATGGATCTCACAAGGTGGACGGAGAATATAGATGATTTGGCGAAGAAGAAGAAGAAGGAAAGGGAATTAGATAAGGAAAATATGGGAAGAAGGATACATGGGGTTCAGTTGGTTGTCAGAAATTGATCTTGATAAGGTTATTTGCGATGGCGACTAAATTGGGATTTGATTGTTGGGTGGTTTGGTTTGGATAGAGATGGAGATGGTTGTGGTTGTGGTGAGGCGATGGCCAGGGCAGTTGGTTGCAGGGCGGTGGTCCAATTGGAGGTAGGGGATGCGAGTAGGGCGTTAGGATCATTCTAGATCTAAAGACTGGAGGAGGATCACGTGCAAAGAATGTAAGCTGACTGAGTGAAATATCATCTAATCTACCACTCTAAAAGGATAGACGAACGATGTTGTGTCGATCATGCGAGATTATCAAAAAAAGATTTTATTTTATTTTATTTTATTTATACTCCAATCTTCAAGCATATAGCGTGAAGTACGAGAGTGTCGAATACAGGGAAGTAAACTACGGAAACTAGGGTAGAACAACAGAGTGAACTAAGGTAATTAGGGTTTTCTGATTTTTTCTTAATTATTTTATTGATTTTACTATTTTTATTTTATTTTATTATTTTGCATTCTTTTTAGAGATATGTTATGTACCTACATGTATTAAGTATAGGTATTGGTTTTATATTTTTTATTTGATTTTATATGTAGTATTTTTATATTTTATATTTATTTGCTATGTTTAGATATTTTTGGTCATTTTCATAATTTGTTTGGATTTTTAAAAGGGTTCTAAATTGAAAACAATATTGTTATAGAAATCCCATAAGTATTTTGGTTTTAAAAATAATAAATAATAGAAAAATAGTTTGATTTTATTTTTATTATATAGATAATAAAAATATCTTTAAAATAAGATATTATACATATTTATTTTCAAATTAGTTATGATTTTTTAAGTTTTGATGTATTTTTATATTTTAAAGGGTTTTAGTATTTAATATTTAATTTCTTTTTTGTTACCATTTAGAAAATATTAAAATATATTAAATGTAATTTTTATGGAATTTTTCGATATGTGTTATATTCTCTATGAATTTTAGAATTTTGTTATTTTTGTGGTTTGTTTTTTAATTACTAAAGATATTAAATGGTTTTATTTTTAAAAATACTTTTTATACTGTGTAGAATATAATATAAGGTAAACTAATATGTTTTGGACTTTTATATTGAGTATATTATTTAATATGACTTAAAATGCATTTTGTATTTTATATATCACATAGGGAGTAATATGTAATATATTGGAAATAGTAGGGTGTGTGATAAGTAAAATATGGGAGGAGTGTGCATGCAAATATCCAGAGATTCACGCGACGAATCACGTGTTTGAAGGTGATAGATCTGTTTGTTATATAGATAATGCCAAGGTTGCAACCTGTAAAATGCTCAAAATCATGTGTTTTCTCACGCGATTCAACCTGTAGTTGGACATGTTTGCAGTATGAAATTGTTCAGAGCGTTTAAACATAAAAGTCCCACAAAATATCTAGCTCTCACATGATCAGCATGTGAGGCTCTTAAATGGTGGGCACTATGAGATTCTCAACCACCTGATCGAGCTGCAAGGGATGGTTGAGATGCAAATTTGAACTGAAGGTGTTCTTCCACAAATCAAATGGGATTTGGAGGTGGCTATTTGAGGGCAGCATGATGGATGCTCCAGGTGAAGGTTGTTTGTGCACTCCAGGTCCTACAATTATGTAGCTTATTCAGGGTGCTCACCGATTTGTTGCGAGGTGTTTGGATCTCAACTAGTGAAGACGAAAGCTTGATGATGAACAACTTCCAACTACTCAGATTGGATCAGGGATGATCACTTCTATTCGTTGTAATTGATTGAAGAAGATCTACCGATAAGGGTGATGAATCCACATTTCATCATCTTTATTCTATCATTTTGGCCTTAAAAACCCTAGTAAATGCGTGTAAATAGGCATAATTCATGCATTTTAGCATTCATGTATATGTATGTAAATATTGTATAAAATGCGGTTTTTAAAGCCAAAATTATAGAATAAAGAAAAGAAAAGAAAAAGAATAAAATATTGTAAATATTTTATGATCCGAAACCCCGAGACCTAGGCATCTTGATGAATAGGTCGACAAGGAATAAAGTAGGGGGAGATAAGGGCCAAATACCTATACATTCTATTGATTCTTTATTCATTTTGGGACCTATTTTTGGTTCCACTTTTTATACATCAAATAAAGAAACTTTGTACATGAAAGTTGTAGATAAATTAATAAAGAAAAATACAAAATTGATTTCAGAGAAAAATAATATACAGATAAAAAGTTATGGTCTGAATAAGAATCCAGAATGCCAACTTCCCAGACCCGTATCTCACAAATAAAAACTCCAAATGCAGCGTACTCACCTTTAATTGTATATAGAAGAAAATAAGCTAATTAATGGCGGTGGTTTCGCATTTGGCGGAGCTACGGTTTGAAAGTTGAGTTTTGGACCCTCATTGTATACTTGTACATATTAAAATATTCAATTTATTATTTATTTATTATTTTTATAATTTTATATTTTTATAATGTTGTAATTAATACTTATAATAATTATGTACATTGAAATAAGAATAAAAACCTAAATAAAAACAAAAATAAAATACTTAAAAATAAAATACATAGATACATTACCTATAGATATACCTATACAAAACATACTTGTATTTTATTAAATATAAAAAACATATCAGAAAAATAAAATAAAAATATATTTATGTATATAAAAGTATTTTATAATTTTATAAAATAAGAAATAAAAATAATAAAATTAAAATCACAATATAAAAATAAAAGAACACAATATATCGATATAGATACCTATAGGGGCATAAATGCAAACTTGTAAAAATATGTCTCATAAAAATAAATAAAAATCATAATAAAATAATTTATAAAATTAAAAATATTTTTTATTTAATAACCTAAATCTAATAAAATCGTTTATTATTTTTACTAGATTTTACAAATCGTTTTTGCCAAGAATTTTCTGGTTGGTCCACGTGGACCAACCAGAGGAGTTCTGTGGTTGACCTCGGTCAACTCTCTGACCGAGGTCTGCAGCTTGTCAGAGCTGCATTTTTGGCTCATTTCGCCCAATTTTCTATGCCGCTCCTTACACTATCTCGAGAAACTCTCTTCTATGATTTTGTTCCTCGATCTTCTACCATACACGCCCAAGGATTTTTTCGGGCATCGCATCGCTGTGGTGCCCGTTTCGTCCTCGTCTTTCACGCCCATCCACCACATCTTCAAAAACCACCCACTTCTTCCTCTTCTGGTTTGAACCCTCTTTGACCACTCTTCTTCCATCTCTTGGGCGTGCTCCGGATTGGGCCTGGTGACAGGAGGTCCTCCAGCCGCCTAGAGGCGAGGTTGAGCGGCCGAGGCGGCGTTCCACCACCATCTCCGGCCAAGTAGCCGTGAGGTTCCACCTTGGGCTCTTCTCAGCCCTCGAGGCATTTTCCTTCTTGTTTTCCTTGTAGTTAGCTAGTTGTAACTCGTAGGATTTATTTCATGTAATTAGTTAGTTGTTTAACCCATTAAATCCCTCTGATTTCATAGTAAAACACTTCGCCGGATGCTCTCTCGCTCCGGCCACCGTCACCGCCTATTCCACTCCGCCACACCTTCATCAATAAAAGCCAAGTCCTGCTGCACTTCTCTGCCGCGTTTCTCCTTTCTTTGCAGGACTTGAAGGGGGTATCTGCGCCCCAGTTCCGCCATTGGATCGTTCCCAGGCGCGCCGAGGCGACATCGAGCACCGGAGGCCACGCGTTGGCCTTCGGCCCTATCCAAGCCACCTGGGAGGTCCGCCGTGGTTGCAGGAGCACAGTGAACGACTCGGAGGAGGTCCAGGTGCTCGGAGGCTCGGGCGCTGGCCGATCCTATCTCGCCAGGCCCCTGTTCTTCGGCTGTTCTTGCAGGTTGCTCCTGAGCCGTTGATTCTCCTCAGTTCTTCCAAAGGAACAGCAGCCATCGGATTCGCTGCTGCCCCGGCCGTTCGATCACGCAAAGACCTTCTAATCGGGGCCGTCAAAGGCTGAAGCGGTATCGGCGCACCCGGCGCCTGCCACGTGTATAAGTGGCGACGACCAGCCGTTAGATCTCGCGGCTTGGGTAATTTTGCTTCTTTACCCAGGCCATTCTTGTATTTAGTATTTAAGTATTAAAAGCTTACATGTGCTGCTTTAAAACTTTGTAGAAATTGCATTCGGACCCCCCTAGTTTTGTAATATCACGCTGGTGCCCCTGCCAGATCACGTGCATAGGGCGCGTGATCCGTGGCATTTTTGCGGGGATAGCCTGGACATTTTTGATATATGTATTCAGTCCGCGAGTTTTTTTATTTAGTAATCATCTTTTTGGAATATTTGCGAAGAGGCCCTTACATTTCTTGCATATTACATCAATGCCCCTGCAGTCTTGGTTTTTCTTTTTGTTACTTGTAATTTTTGCATGCATCTCTAAAACCCCAAAAAATCCCCAAAAATCACTGTAGCTTCCTGTTGCATAGTAGTTTATTACCATATTTTTATTTTTTATAATTATTGCATTTTATTATTTATAAAAATTCAAAAATAGCCATTTTCAGCACTGTTTGCGTCATAAAATACCAAAAAAATATAAAAACACATCAGAAAATTCCCAAAAAAATATATTTTGCTTATTTTATTGTGTTCTAACTCCAGTCCAAAAATCATTAAAAAATACAAAACAAAACTCCTAAAAATTAGAAAAGCCCAAAAACTTTCCTAAAATCTAAAAAATTCTAGAAAAATCCTAAAAATATAAACTCAGTTCCTGTAGTTTCTCTATTTTATTCTCTATTATGGAAAATTAATTTGAGGAATTTTTGACACTGTTTACTATTTTTCATCCTCAATTTAATTTCGGCCAGCAACTTTGATTCACTGTTTTCTTTATTTAGCCCTTTAAAAAAATATCAGAAACATCTTGAAAAATACCCAAAAATCACATAAACAGTAGAAAAGTATAAAAAGACCAAAAAGACTTTATTTCCTAATTTTTGAACATTTTTATCTATTGTTATAAATATCTCTTTCTCCTTTTATTACATTGCTCTTATTTTCCAATATTGAAAAAGAAAATAAAAAAATATAAAATATAAAAGGAAATATAAAATCAGCAAATTAAAAATCAAAATACAAAAATATAAAATAAAAAAATTAAATAAAAAATATAAATTGAAAACCCACAAAAAAATATAGCATAGATAGACATTTTGATCACTTTCACACATTTTGTGCATTTTTGCCCCGTTCTACCTGTCTGCTCCCTGTGTTCGACCTCTACACATACTTGCACTATACACATCTTTGTTGTAGAGTTATAATAAATTTTAACTCCGCACATTTATTTTCATTGCTTGATTTATCTGTCGTGGGTTAATTGTTGTCTTAATCCGGATTTTCGAGCGGTCACCGCATCGACTGTTGATCCGCCTTGTGGATCAATACGACCGCTTGACTTTTCGGTTTAAACAAAGGGTTGCTCGTGACTTTGTTTCTCCAGGAATCGAGTCTCCGTTCGACTCAATTGTTGAAACACCTCTAGATGATGTGATTATGAAATGATTCAAACAACTCCAAGATCAAAACCTCGGATCATTCAACAAATATGATTACATGAATGGGAAGCACTGCCTAAAGTGAGGGATCGGTGCTCAAAGTCTGGCCACCAAACATGTCTAGAGAGGATGAGATCATGGTGCGATAGACTAAAAGTGATGGGAATTTGAAGATGAAAATGATCATAGGTGGTTTTAAGATCAAAACTTAGAGAGGAATATATATCTAGACTGGAGGAATTGAGGATAAGGGAGGAATAGAGAAGAGAATGGAAGAGGAGAATAGAATATGAAGGGGAAGAAAAGGAGGAGATGATTAAAAAAGTATCTATCTGGAAATGGAATCAATGAAGGTGTTCTCCCGAGACTCGAAGGTTGAACACCTCCTGAATCATGGCCTCAACACAACAGCTATGATCGTAGAGGCTGGAATCGCAATGGTGGAGGAAGTCCTCGACAATGACAATAATTGATCTCGTCGGACCTACCTATCTTCTTCATTGCGATGGCTATTTGGAGATCGCTCTCTCCTACTTTACGGAGCTCCAGAACTAAGATAAAGCAAATGGCGGATGGATTGAGCATGTTGGAGGTGAGGTTTATTTATAGAGGAGAAGAGGAAGGTGGTAATCAAAATTTTCCTGCAGCCAAAAAGAGATGTTGGTGTAGAGAACCACAAAAACAAAATCTGACTAATCAAACAAAAATCAATAAAATAGGAGAGAGAGAGAGAGTATAGTGAAGAAGAAGTGAGTCAGCTCTCTCCTATTTTATCTGCATTAATTATTAACCAGGTAAGTGTCCCCTGGTCGAACTCGAGAAAGCAAAATAGCAATACTTCGATCATTGAGAAGATGGGTTATTTTTGTGATTTTTAATTTCTTCTTGAGGAAAGCGAGAAAATCTTTTTATATGTTTTCATTTAATGATTTTTATTCGATTTTTTATTTTTTAATTTTATTTAATTTTAAAAGTGATATTTTTCAAATAAAAGGATCTACGATATAGTATAATGTGGTAGAGATATGTAGAATAATAATATATAGTAGATCCATGAAAATCTCGAGCAACAAGCTCAAAGAAAAAACTTAACAAACACAAAACGGAGACGAAATGTGAAGAGTAAAATCTTGATGAAATCACTATAAAATCCTCAAAAATCGACTCGAAATAAAATGTAGAAAAATACATCGATGATATAATAGTGTCCAAGGTCCTCAAAAAATCCAAGAGTCAATGTAGCAAGAATACAATAAAAGATAAAGCAATTCTTTGAATTAGGTCCTTGGTCAAGGACCTAATTGTAATAACAAGCCTGGAATCTTACACTTTGGTCCATGCATGGGGACCCAAATGTAAAAAGTATCCTTTGGAGGCGAGCATGAAATCTGGGACAACGAGGGGTGATGAATCCCTGTTCATCACCCTTTATTCTTTTATTTTAGCTAATTATCTTGGCAAAGCATCATGTAAATAGGTGTAAATACAATAACTTAGCTTTATGCATGCATGCGTTAATACTACATAATTAGCATGTATTTATGCAAAAATAAAAGAATAAAGGAAAAGAAAAAGGAAGGAGGTATTTAGAATAAATACAGAGTGGCCCAAACCCCAAGAGACGACCAAGCATTGGACTGATCGCTAAATAAATAAGTAGAGAGAGATAGGGCTTACTCTATGTTGTACATATCATGTGTGTAAATAAGTAATTATTTTTGCCAAAATAAAAACAAAATTATATTTTTACCTCCTTGTGCATATTTTTAAAAATAAAATAAATATCAGAAAAATTATAATAAAAAAAGAAAAGAAAAGAAAAAAAATCTTTCTCCTTTGTACATAATACATGTATATATGCTTCTTCCCCTATTTATTATATGCATATAAATAAATAATAAAAATAAAATAAAAACTATTTTATACTCCAAAAATTATGTTGTAAATAAATAAAATATAAAATTGGGCATTTTTATAAAAATAATTATACAAAATATATAGGTATATTATACTTGTATATAATACAATATATTGTATATAGAGTAATTTATTTTTCAAAAAAATAAATAAAAATCACAGAAAAAATCCTTGAAAAATAATAAACATTTTTCATTTTATTCATTTTTAATTTAAATTCATTTATTATTTTTATTTTATTTGTCTTTCATTTTCCTTGCTATTTTATCCTGTAGCGATTTTTGTCCTCTTCTTGTGCTGATTTTGATTGGTCCACGTGCGCATGTTGACCCGAGTCAACCCCCTCTTCCAGGGCTTGACCCGACCCGACTGCATGGCCGAACCTTTTTCTCCCAATTTTCTCAGGCCGGTCGCGCAGCCTTTCGCCTGATATCTTTGCCCGCATTTCCCTTGTGGATCTACGATCATCGCGGATCCCTAGGGAGGCGCGAATCCTTCTCGATTCACGCGCCCTTGCCCGTTCTTTCCAGCCACCTGAGAGTGCTATAAAGCATATCATCCTTCTCCCCAGGGTGACAGCTCGTGCCTCGCCCCCTCTCGATACCCTAGCCACCTCCAGCAGAGTGACACCCGTCTGGAGCGTCGTCTGGCGTTCGATTTGGTGAACCGACGCCGTAGCTTAGCATTCGTGGTCAGAGATCCGCCGCGAGCAGCCTCCCCTGCCTTCCGTCGCTCGGTTTAGGCCATTACCCCTACGACCCCTTCGCCTGGAGCTCAGGAGTCTATCCAGACCTCCAAGTAACATGTCCATCATACCCAGTTTCCCTTTCAATCCTATCTTTCATTCGATCGCTGTCGCACCTCCGCCTTCTCCGACCAGCCGGTCAGAGCTCCCTCACTCACTTCCACCCGCTCCGATCATATCGCATGCTCACCCTTCATCTAGCTTCGTACCCTGATCACCCTGACCCTCGTCCATTAGACCGAGATTAGGATTCAGATCTCTTCTCTCACTTCCGTCAGAGATCGACCAACATCCCACCTCACTTCTTTCATTTTTAGTCCAAATAACCAAGACCGGAGCATAGCTCTGAGTCAGGTTTCCCTTACAAGACCTTGTGCTCGTTGGGAGCTCCCCTTTCACCCATTTCAGAGCTCACTAGAGTAGCTCCAGTGCTTCACCGTCACCATGCCTACTCAGTCATTGGAGCCTCCATCCGAACCGACCGGCCGATGCGGAAGATGTTAACGATCCGTCCGGTGCTTTCCGATCGATCATCGGTGCTGAGGATCTCGTCCTTGGTTCCGGTGAAGTCCACCCAGATGTTGTTCTTCCAGAGTGACCCATCACCGTTGGATCGACTGGCCCTTCCCAGATTGCATCTTGATCGTCCATCCAGCCGCCTGGTCAGACCGTTAGATGTCAGATCTGACGGCCACATACACTCCACGTCCTCGACTTTTCTGGCACCATCAGATCTGACGCCTGACGCCATTAAAGCCGCATGTCCTCGCCTTTTCAACGGTCGTCACATGCCCACCCCCATGCGTGCCTCACGTGGTGCAAGGGTATCTTTCCCTTTTTACCATGCATTTATCTTAGTTTACATTTTAGTTTGTAAAATAAATTCGTAGTTAAACATATTTGTAGTTTAGTCCTTTGTAGTTTCTGTTAATTGCACTTTAGTCCACCTTGTCTGGAGACACGTGCGTCGTCACGTGCTCTTTGGTGTACTTGCAGACTTAGCTCTGCGCTTTCATATGTTAATGTTTGATGGTTATGTTTTCTGAAATTGCAAATATGCCCATGTGAGTGTGTATTTGACGCATGTGCGGAATTTATTGGTAAAATTGCATTTTTGCTCCCAGATTGTTTACGCGTGTTAACATGTAGTACAGAAACTTAACTAATTTGCATTTGAGTCCCTACGAACTGTGTGTTGAATTTTCAATCAAATAATTATCAAATTGATTCCGAAAATTCTACAAACATTACACATAGCTCCTGCTACTGTGTAGTATTTTTAGTAATTTCTGTGACTTGATTTAATTTTATTTGATATTTTCTAAAATTTGAAAAGCCTAAAAAGTGTGTCTGTCTAATTTAGAAAATCCATAAAATACAAAAAACCCCTTAAAAATTCCATAAAAATTCCTGATTATTATTCTGTTATGTTTTAATTTCTATAGCATTTTCATTTCATTATCTTTTATAAAACACCTAAAAATTACAAAAGACTAAAAAGTTTTTAGAAATCATTAAAAATTCTACAAAAATCAAAAAAATGTGTTTTCAGCTTTTGTAGGTAGATTTTATTTTATACTTTCACATAATGCCAGGATTTTAGAGGCACTTTAAATAGTTTTAATTTTTCTTTCTATCCAGGCTGTACACTACTTGTTGTTTTTGGCTTTCTTTCATTTTTAGAAAATTCTATAAAAAATCAGAAAATTTTCATAAAATTACCAAAAACATCTGCATATTTTAAAAGCACAAAATATGTTCGTTTCGAATTTTTATGTATTTTGGTCCCTAATAAAAGTCATTGTGGTGTACTTGCTTTACATTTTCTTGCTTGTTTTCTTAAAAAGAAATATAAATAAATTGTATATTAAAAACCACCAAAAATATGCCTTTGATTGCTTGATTTCTGACTACTTCGTAGGTTATCTCGTGCTCCTTGTGTTCGACCCTGCTGGCTATACCAGGTTAAATAAAAAGCAGGACCACTTGCCTTGATTTTCATTCTTGATTGATTTGCTTTGGTGGTCTGATTTTTCTTGTTGATTGTGCCTTCCAATTAAGGTCACAACGACCTTAGATTTTCCTTAACCCGAGTTGCATGGGGCTGTCATCAGAATGGCGCTGTTGTCGGGGAGTACGGCTCGGTTTTCATATCTCATCTTGTTAGTTATTTTTGATCTATTTGTTATATACGTGCTCTGACCAGTTCTTGCTTGGATTTTTATGCGAGGTACCGCCCGAGGGCCGCTTAGGAGGAGACCCGTGCTTGAGGAGAAGCAGGGGAGGCGAGGAGCATAGTTATAACTTATAGACATAGCTTAGAGTAGTTTGTTTTTAGCCTTATTATTATTGTAATAACACAAGGACTCAGACTGTGGACTGTTTGGACTTGGCATATCGGGGTATGTTTTGCCGAGCATTAGCGTGCTCGGAGGACCTCACCGCGGTTTTCACCGGTTTTGCTTTTGCGTATTTTATTTTATGTTGATTCTTGAAGAATTTGGTCCCTAAACTTTGGAATTTCATTGTTTGTGACGTAACTAATTATGGCCCAACCCCTAGTTATCTGCATGCACCTATAGATCGTAATTGGACCTAATTAATTAAATCACAAGAAAAAGTTAGTTTAATTAGGCGTGAGTCCACGTGCCATGAGGAACCACATACAACGCTGACAGGATCCATTGTGGTGGGCACAGAGTGGTTCCCAAGATCGGACTCCGGACTTGATCTGATTGGCTAGCTATTGTTCTTCTCATGTAGAAATTGCTTCGTCTAAGATTGCTTTCTTCTTGCATCATATAGGTAGTTTTATTCCTATCTTTTAATTTATGCACGAATCACCCTACATGTAAAGAGTTGGAGTCAGGTACGCATTTCTTACTCTGCATATATCATTGTGTTTGATTGCGCATCGGCTTTTTCGACTTCTCTCCCTGTTTTTGGACTTAAAATAATCAGGAGATCAAAAAATTCGTTAGGTGTTGCTTGTTATTGAAAAATACCTAAAAAGAAAAACTATAAAATTGGGACTGCTAAACATACTTGATCATAAAAGGCACTCACTAAAAAATTTGTCTTGGGAGAGCAATCCCCTTCTTATTTGGTTTGGATGAGCGAGACAGTGACTCGCACACTAGGATAGAGCCACAGCCGAGATTTTGGCTGACTACTGACCTTTTACACAGGACAGACTGTTGAGAGAATTGGGTTCCTACCAGCTCGCTTAACTGTTTTGATAGATTTAATTATCACCTAATAAAATCGACAAGATAAAAAATCGAACTTTTACTGTCATCAACTCAGTGTTGAGTAGGTGAATCAGGGTTTTGTTTTTCCTGATATTGTTTATTTCCAGATCTCATCCGCCTTCCTCTCCACATCACGATGATGGGCCGGAGGTCCCTTAGGCAGCCTTTTTGTTGCCTCGCTTTTGAGCACTCCGCCCCATTCATCTAGGTTGGGTCGTGAGAGACAGACCCACTCTCCGAACCCGAGTTTGACTCCGCCATGTTCCCCCTCGACCACCTTTTTTCCAGTCTCGAGGTGCTAGAGCAGAGACAGCAACAGATATATATTCATTTGACGGCACCTGAGTTCGGGTCTTTTGCCTTTGCAAAGACCATGGCCAACAGTGAAGAGCACACTGATGGACCCAACCAGATGCACACCTATGTTCTTGATCAGGGTGCCATCAACAATACACTGCTAGCCTCCCTGGAGACTATGCAGCGCCAGATACGAGATCAGGGAGCTTTCATGGTCGAATGCGCAGGGAGATGGCTCAGATGCAAGCAGATAGAGGAGAGCAGAACATAGCCGGTGGCGGAGGAGACATTCTAGAGCTAGGAGGAGGAGATAGATCATTTCCAGATGAGCCAGCAGAACCAGTCCGACCAGCACGCCCGATGAGAGAGTTGCACAACCTTGGTGCAACTCTAACGCACCGTTGGATCCAGCTGCCTACTATTCTGGGAGATTTCAAGCTCCCTCCTCAGACTATTCAGTTACTGCCCAGATTTCACGGGCTAGCCATCGTGGAGCCACACCTCCATCTCCAGGAGTTTGAGATGATCTACAACACGGTCCATGATCGATTCATGGATGAGGATACCATCAAGATGATGGCATTTCTGTTCTCCCTTGTTGACCAAGCAGCCTATTGGATGAAGCATTTAGGGAGGTACGTGACATCGTGGGAACAGCTCCGGAACGAGTACTTGAATAAGTACTATCCACTCGGTCGGACCAATGCAGCACGAGCCCTCATCAACAACTTCTCCATGCTTCCCAACGAGCAGTATCACGAGGCATGGGACTGCTTCAGAGAGCTTATCGACCTGTGTCCACATCACGACATATCCAAGCCCAACTTAGTGCAGAGCTTCTTTTGTGAGCTGACACCGGAGCTGCAGAGGCTCGTGAACGAATCTTGTGGGGGATCCTATTTCACAAAGGATGAGGATCAGGTCTAGGCTATCTACGAGGAGATGGCCGAGAACTACACTGTCATGTCCCAGACCCGACTCTACACTCAGGGTAGGCCCTCACCCTAGACCGTGTCCTACCAGAGGATTGCACGAGTCGATGCAGGTCTTTCTACATCATCAACAGCTGCAACATAGGCAGAGTCATCAACCGCTGATATGGGGATCATCGGCGAGAAGCTGGACCACATCGAGATCATTGAGAAGAAGTAGTGTCAGGGTATGTCACAGATAAATCAGATGGTACAGACGCTGAGTGACCTGAAGACCCAGATCATGTGTCTCCAGGAGGCACAGACGGCTCCTCAGTCTAGTCTCAGGTCACGGGCATATCCTAGCAGCAGCCGCTCGACCCAGCACTTCTCCTAGCACAGACAGGTCCACCATGTTCAGGCAAAGTCTTTCCAGCAGCCGCAGCATCAGTACCTCCAGCCACCACCATCTCAGGACACTCAGATGGTGGTGTACCAGCAGGATCAGCCCCTTGCAATCTTTCCCCCACCTCCTTACGAGCAGGAACCATTGATGGAAGTCAACGGGATTTGGTGCGACTGACCATAGCCTGGGATCCACCGAGACCATCCGGATTCCGATGATCAGCCGGAGGTGCCTCTTCCCAGCAGCAACCTCCAGTTCAGGGTGGGCAGTACAACCAGCAGCAGCAGCCCCAGTTCCCACAACCACAACAGCATTACCAGCAGGGTCGTCATCCCTACCAACAGGGACAATCATGGAGACAGTAGCAGCCATCCTATGAGAACCCATCACCTGACGACCTAGCATGCCTTATCTCTGAGAAGCAGGCCACATTAAGGCAGGAGATGGACGACTTTCATCAGGAGATGAGGGAGATCATCAAGGGCAAGGTTGCCATACCCGCTTAAAATGAGCCTAATCTAAATAATCTGAAGAGAAAGTCTAAGCAGGTACAGTTCACAGAGACCACCACTCCTAGTGACTCTTTGGGTGATATTGCTTCATATACATTTGATGCTGACTTTGTCACACTTAGGAGCGGCAGGATGCCAGTCGGTGATGACTCGTTTGAGGGACTACACCACGAGGATGCAGGAGAGCCAGACAAGGAGAAGAGCGGTGTTGATTCCACTTATGATGATGATGATGATGATGGTACTAACACCACCAAGGATGTATATCTAGCTGACGGTGCTGAGGCCGTCGCTTCACCAGTTGCAGGAGGTAGTGCTGATGCCACCAGTCATTCAGATGCTGAGCCAGAGAGTGGTACTGATGCTGTAGTCCGTGATGCCATGGGTGGTACTGAGGCCACCCCTTCTATTCCTATTGCATCTCCTACTATTTCTGTATCTCGGGACTATTCAGAAAAACCCAAAAAAATAATAAAGGAAAGGATTCTTTATCTTCGAGTCCATTTACGATGCCTGGTGATGTTTGTATGGATTTTGTTTTGTCTCAGCAGGGACCCATTCCTAGCCCTCTATCTGAGGAGAGCCCAACCATCCCCTTCCTCCAAGCACTCCGCTTGGCTAAGGGGAATAAAAAAGAAAATCTAAAAAAATCCCAGCAGTTAGAGTGCAGCCAGTAGATGATAGACAGATTTCAGATTCAACTAACTCTACAAGAGGCACATGAGCACATCCCTCTCTTCCAGAGGAACCTTAGGGAGAAGACTACCATTCGCAGAAGAAGATGAACCATCATGCAGAGATCCATGTGCTCACTCGTGCCACCAACTTCGCCATTCAGAACTGTCTTCCAACCAAGAGGCTCGATGCATGAGCTCCCTATGTCAGATATCATATCCATGAGCAGAGATTCGATCGGACTCTATTAGACAGCAGTTCTTCCATCAACCTACTTCCGGCATCCTTACTCGACCAATTTGAGTTTGGCCCTCTTCAACAGAGCAGGACAGTCCTTCAGTTTGCTGATAGATCTGTCAAGAGGCCAAAGGGGTTGTTAAAGGATGTGGTCATTACAATTCAGGGCATGCAATTCCCCGTGGACTTCGTTGTGTTGGACATGGAGATCCCTGAGTCTGTGACAGATACCCCCATCATTTTAGGATGCCCATTCTTGGCCACGACCAAGGTAGTATCCGATCATGATAGTGGGAAGGTGTACTTTCACGTCGAGGGCGAGAATATACAAATAGAGATGATCGACGAGACCAGAGCTCGAGATTCAGCCTGCTCAGAGCAGCTCAGCGAGTTAGAGCAGATGACAGAGGCCGAGCGAGACGTCCACCAGAAGTGTGATTTTGTGAAAACTGGTGATGAAGCCGCTTGGTCTGATCCTGTTTCGCGAGCTATCCTCTCACATTCAGATGCCTTAGAGTCGTAGATTTCAGCAGAGGAGAGCTTGGAGAGCGCACTCTTGGCCGAGGACACACTCGACGCTGAGTGAGGCAGTTTCTTTCCCTTGTGATTTAGATTCATATCCCTCAGAGTCATATATTAATTAGGCAGAGTTTGATGAGTTGATACTGTGTCTGATTCTTACAGAGCCAGCAGCTAGGGTGGAGACTGATCCGATCCAGAGTATAGATACACCAGCAGAGTAGTCTACACCAGATTTTCATGATCAGCGAGAGTTCTCCCACGCAGATTTGGTCGCCTTCACTCAGACTTTTCAGAGGCCAGATTTACCAGCTCCTAATTGCCCAGAGTTGAAGCCCTTGTCACAGTCATTGAAGTATAAATTCCTTGCGGGTGAGCATGAGATGTACCCAGTCATTATGTCAGCAAACTTGACTGGAGAGCAAGAATATCGATTGATGGAGGTTCTTGAAAGGAACCGCAAGGCGATAGGATGGAGCGTAGCTAATCTCCAGGGGATAAGTCTGGCAATGTGCTCCCACTATATCTATCTCGAAGAGGACTCTAGGCCATCACGTGAGTTCCAGCGACGGCTGAACCTGAACCTTCGAGAGGTTGTCATGAAAGAGATCTCGAAATGGTGAAGCACCGATTTTATCTACCCCATCTCTGACTCCAAGTAGGTTAGTCCATTACATGTGGTGCCCAAGAAGACGTGCATCACTACAATTGTGAGTGAGTCTGGAGAGGAGATAGCTACCGGGTACCCACTTCTTGGAGGGTCTATGTGGACTACAGACGATTGAATTAGGCCACCAAGAAGGATCATTTCCTGCTACCTTTTATTAATCAGATTATAGAGAGGCTAGCTGGAAAGAGCCATTATTGTTTTCTTAATGGGTACTCAGACTACAATCAGGTGGCCATTGCGTCCAAAGACCAGGACAAGACTATATTCACCAGTCCGTTTGGGACATATGCTTTCAGGCGGATGCCCTTTGGTCTATGTAATGCTTCGACGACATTCCAAAGTGCATGTTGTCCATCTTTTTGTACGTGGTGGGTGACTGCTTAGATGTCTTCATGGATGATTTTTCGGTCTATGACGATGGATTTGATGCTTGTATTGACTGCCTAGACCGCATCCTTCAGTGTTGCATTGAGGTTCATCTTGTTCTATCTTGGGAGAAGAGTTACTTCATGGTGACTCAGGGGACGGTATTTGGTCATATCATCTCCAACAGGGGCATGGAGGTTGATCCAGCCAAGGTGGATATCATCAGGAAACTCAATCCACTGTCCAACATGCGACAATTACGGTCTTTTCTGAGGCACGTCACTTTCTACCGATGATTCATTCATGATTTCAGCAGGATTGCCCAACCGTTGATTGATCTGCTGACCAAAGACACTGAGTTTATTGTAGATGATAAGTGTCTTGCATCATTTGAGACTCTCAAGAGTCTAGTTGTTGAGGCTCTTGTCCTTCAGCCGTCTGGCTGGTCTCTCCCATTCGAGATCATGACAGATGCCTTTGATTTTGCCATAGGGGCCGTGCTAGGATAGAGGAGGGATGGAGTACCTTTTTCTATTCACTACGCTAGCCATACATTGGATGTCGTGCAACGGAACTACATTGTCGCTGAGAAGGAGATGCTAGTCGTAGTTTTTGCCTTGGATAAGTTCAGATCGTATACCATTGGATCCAGAGTGACTTTCTTTACTGATCATACCACCATCAGGTACCTCATGGCAAAGAAGGATGCCAAAGCGAGATTGACTAGATGGATCCTTCTACTCCAGAAAATTGATATTGAGATTAAGGATAAACCTGGAGTCAAGAATGTGGTGGAAGATCATCTCTCCCGATTAGAGCATCTTGAGGAATCTGAGCAGACTGATCCCATTTCTGAGACCTTCCCAGATGAGGTGATCCTTGCTATCGCCTCACTCCCATGGTACGCTGACATTGTGAACTGTCTTATTGCTAAGAAAGTTCCACAAGGTTGGCCCAGGCAGCGACTTGAGACCTTCCTAGCAAAGTCCAAGTCGTACCATTGGGAGGATCACATCCTTTATCATGAAGGAGGGGATAGTATCTGGCATCGGTGCATTCCTCAGGAGGAGCATCATAGCGTCCTCACCTACTACCACAAGCTGGAGGCAGGGGGACATAATTTTGGGAGGAGAACATCACACAAAGTGCTCCAATCCGGCCTATGGTGGCCTACCCTCTTCAAGGATTCTGATGAATTCGTGAAGAGGTGTACTGACTGTCAGAGGATGGGCACTTGTGGATAGTGTGATATGATACCGATGCAACCCATTCACTTCTGTGAGGTTTTTGATGCACGGGGAATCGATTTCATGGGTCCATCCCCTAAGAGTCAAGGATTTGATTACATTCTGTTGGCCGTGGATTATGTTAGTCGTTGGGTTGAGGCCATCCCCGCTCGAGCCACAGATGCTAGGACTGTTTGTAGATTTTTGAAGAAGAATGTCATTTCATGGTTCGAGGTACCTAGAGTTTTGATATCTGACGGAGGGTCTCATTTCGTCAACGACAAGGTAAAGGCCCTTGATAGCGAGTTCAGCATTGACCATCGTGTAGCAACTCCATTATCACCCTCAGACCAAAGATCTTGCTGAAGTATCGAACAGGGAGATCAAGACGATATTGCAGAAGGTAGTCCGCCTAGATCGAAAGGATTGGTCACAGCATTTAGACTCGGTCTTGTGGGTATATCTGACTTCCTTTAAGACCCCTTTGGGTACATGTCCCTTTCGTCTCATTTATGGCAAGCCTTGCCATTTACCTGTTGAGATTAGGCAAAAGTCACTTTGGGTTGTCACAGATATATTATTGGATCCAGTGATTATAGGAGATCAAAGGAAGTCAGAATTGGTAGCCCTGGAGGAGCTTAGAGATACAACCTTTTCAAGCAGCCTACATTACAAGGAGCGGGTGAAGGAATGGCATGATTCTCTTATTAGCCATAAGCAGTTTGAGCCAGATTAGAGAGTATGGTTGTTTGATGCCAGGCTTAGATTATTTCCAGGGAAGTTGTAGAGCAAGGGAATGGACCATACCTGGTCCGAAAGGTATATGACAATGGGAGTATTGACATATCTGAGATGTCATTTGAGTCTACCTTTCATGTTAACGGGCAGCAACTCAAACCATATCTAGATCATGGGTCGCTGGTCGTCGACGTTGTCCCGATTCATTTTGGATGAGATGTAGTCTTTAACTCACATCTGTTGCATCTCATGCCTGATTATCACTGTCTTCCGCCTTGTATTGATCCAGATGTCCATATCATTTCATTCTTTAGTCCAACACCCCATTTGCATCTCATGATTATGTTATACTCAGGGTGTACTTTACCCTAAGTATAGGGGGGTGTCAGACTCTTAATTATTCTTTTGATTCTCTTTACCTATGTTTTGCTGCCTATACTTAGGGATATTTCACCCTAAGAATAGGGGGGTAATTCCTGTACATCATATCACTCGGTTTTCCCTTTATGTACAACCTGCTATACTTAGGATTACTTGATCCTAAGTATAGGGGGAAAACAACGAGCCCTCTTCATTCTATTCTTTGATTCGTCGTTGTAGTATAGCTTCCCTTTTCACTTCCCTATACTAAGCACGAGTTATATCTTTTTCATCGCTCTTGATCCACTCCGAGGACATTGTTCGAGCTAAGTATAGGGGGTGTCGTATATATTTCATATATACTTTAATCATAACTCGTACTTTGTGTGAGTGTGTTAATAAATCCTTTATTAAAAACCATAAAAAAATTTAAAATGTTTCTTGTACATAAAATTCTTTCTTGCACATAATTGCTATTTCTACAAATTATTTTTGTACAAATGTTTGTAAAATGTTTTGTTTATAAAAGTGTGTAAATATTTTGGATATTAAAACTATGTATATAGTACAAAATTTTTGTAAAGTGTTTGAAAAATCCTTGTGTAAATGTGTGTAAATAGTTTGCAAAACTTCTGCATTCATGCATACATTCAAACATTTTCCAAAAATTTTGCACATTTTCAAAAATTTTGCATAAAAAGATTTTTATATATAATTGTATATTCTTCTGAATCATAATTGACATTTAAACTAGCCTGGAAATAAATTGGAAAATGGAGCTTGGTTAAGACCTTAATCCACCTAATTCTAAGAGGAACCTTATAGGATTTAGGATTAAGACTCTTCAGATCCATTTGAGACTTAATTCTTTGAGTCCACTAGGCTATGATCACAGGTCATCTTGATGAGCCTAAGTATAGCATTTAACAACGCGCACAAGACTCTTACAGACAATGGCTTGCTTGCACCAACACCTTACACATAGATCTCTACGGATGAGGCGGTGAGGAGGATGTTTCCTTTGGCTTGGGGTAGCATACAAGGGTAGTACTTGTAGGCGGAACCTCTCGTCTTCTTTTAGTAAAGGAAGTACGCCTCAACTTGGTCTGGCGGTATTGAGGTCTAAAGACATGAGTTGTGGGTTTGCAATAATGCTTCAAAAGAGGGATAGTCTATTGGATCAAGAGGAAAAAGTCCTTATATATATGTTGCACCATGTAGATATGTTGTACATATGCACATTGAAAAAAATGTGCAAAAGAAAGAATAACTCCAAAAAAAGAAGTGGTGAGTCTGATAGAAAATGAAATACCCACCGGAGTGTATATAGCCAAATAAAGCAAAGCTTATGTTGCCCACTCTCATCTCATGAAGCTTGCAGCGGGAGACTTAGCTACACTGGTTGGACTCCCAAGGATACATGACTACATTGGTCATGGTCTATTCTCTTCTTCCTCCTCTTCTTGAGCCGGTTGCACTTGAACTTATAAGGGAATACCCCGCTCCTCGAGGAAAAAGCTATTGGACTAAGGCATCAGAGTTACCTTGTTAAAAATGGTTGTTACTATGCCATTTCTGAGGTGGGGAGCTACATATCACTCACACATTACAATAAAAGATTCATGGCCATTAGAGTTTGTGTATGTAGACGTGTTCTGATCTGAAGCATTGAGGAGTCTTGACCATAGATTGGTGGAAATTAGAGGCTGTTGAATGTTAAACTTAGGTCCAAATAAGGTTCCGACAAACTACTAATCCAAAGGTCTGACTGAGCTCCATACTCTAATTTAATGAAGACAAGTTTAATAATCAACCTTGATTCTCCTTCTTTTCCTTTTCTTTTCTCTTTTCACTTCCTTTTCAAATAAGTGTTTGCTAAGGGACTAGCAAAAGTAAAGTATAGGGGGGTGAATCCCCGTTCATCACTATTTATTCTTTTATTTTAGCTAATTATCCTGGCAAAGCATCATGTAAATAGGTGAAAATAAAATAACTTAGCTTTATGCATGCATGTGTTAATACTACATAATTAGCGTGTATTTGTGCAAAAATAAAAGAATAAAGGAAAAGAAAAAGGAAGGAGGTATTTAGAATAAATACAGAGTGACCCAAATCCCAAGAGAGGGCCAAGCATTGGCCTGATTGCCAAATAAATAAGTACAGAGAGATAAGACTTACTCTATGTTGTACATATTTCTAAAAATAAAATAAAAATCAGAAAAATTAAAATAAAAAAATAAAATAAAAGAAAATAAATTTCTTTCTCCTTTGTACATAATACATGTATATATGCTTCTTCCCCTATTTATTATATGCATATAAATAAATAATAAAAATAAAGCAAAAGTTATTTAATAATCCAAAAATTATGTTGTAAATAAATAAAATATAAAATTGGGGTATTTTTGTAAAAATATTAAAATAAAAATAATTGTACAAAATACATAGGTATATTATACATGTATACAATACACTATACTGTATATAGAGTAATTTATTTTTCAAAAAAATAAAAATCACAGAAAAATTTCTTGAAAAATAATAAACATTTTTCATTTTATTCATTTTTAATTTAAATTCGTTTATTATTTTTAATTTATTTATCTTTCATTTTCCTTGCTATTTTGTCCTGTAGCGGTTTTTGTCCTCTTCCTACGCCGATTCTGATTGGTCCATGTGTGCATGTTGACCCGGGTCAACCCCCTCTTCCAGGGCTTGACCTGACGCGATTGCATGGCCGGACCTTTTTCTCCCTATTTTCTCGGGCGGGTCGTGCAGCCTTTTGCCCGTATTTCCCTTGTGGGTCTACGATCCTCGCGGATATCTAGGGAGGCACGGATCCTTCTCAATTCGTGCACCCTTGCCCATTCTTTCCAGCCACCTGAGAGTGCTATAAAGCATCTCATCCTTCACCCCAAGGCGGCAGCTCGTGCCTCGCCCCCTCTCGATACCCTAGCCACCTCCAGCAGAGTGACAGTCGTCTGGAGCGTCGCTTGGCATTTGATTTGGTGCAGCGACATCGTAGCTCAGCCTTCGTGGTCGGAGATCTGCCGCGAGCAGCCTCCCCTGCCTTCCTCCGCTCGGTTGAGGCCATTACCCCGACGATCCCCTTCGCCTGGAGCTCAGGAGTCTATCCAGACCTTCAGTAACCTGTCCATCTTACCTACTTTCCCGTTCGATCCAATCTTTCACTCCATCGCCGCCGCACCTCCGCCTGCTCCAACCAGCCGGTCGGAGCTCCCTCACTCACTTCCACATGTGTTCTTATCACACGCTCACCCTTCATCTAGCTCTGCACCCTGATCTCCCTGACCCTCGTCCATTAGGCCAAGATTAGGATTCAGGTCTCCTCTCTCGCTTCCATAGGAGATCGATCAGCATCCCACCTCGCTTCTTTCATTTTTAGTTCAAATAACCAGGATCAGAGCGTAGCTCCGAGTCATAGCTATCCTTTGCAAGACCTTGTGCGCATTGGGAGCTCCCCTTTCACCCATTTCAGAGCTCGTCGGAGCAGCTCCAGTGCTTCACTGTCACCACGCCTACTCAGCCGTTGGAGCCTCCATCCGAACCGACCGGCTGATGCGGAAGATCTTCACGATTCGTCAGGTGCTTTCCAATCGATCATCGGGGCTGAGGATCCCATCCTTGGCTCCGGTGAAGTCCACCCAGGCGTTGTTCTTCAAAAGTGACCCATCACCGTTGGATCGACTGGCCCTTCCCAGATTGCATCTTGATCGTCCATCTATCCACCTAGTCAGACAGTTAGATGTTAGATCTGACGGCCACGTACACTCCACGTCCTCGACTTTTATGGCACCATTAGATCTGACGCTTGACGCCATCAGAGCCGTACGTCCTCGCTTTTTCAGTGGTCGACACATGTCCACCCCCACGCATGCCTCACGTGATGAAGGGTATCTTTCCCTTTTTACCCCGCATTTATCTTAGTTTACATTTTAGTCTATAAAATAAATTTTTAGTTGAACTTATTTGCAGTTTTGTCCTTGTAGTTTTTGTTAATTGCACTTTAGTCCCCCTTGTCTGGAGATGCAAGCGTCGCCACGTGCTCTTTGGTTTACTGGTAGACTTATCCCTGCTCTTTCGTATGTTAATGTTTGATGGTTATGTTTTCTGAAATTGCAAATATGGCCCCATAAGTGTGTATTTGACGCATGTGCAGAATATATTGGTAAAATTGCATTTTTACTCCCAAACTGTTTATGCGTGTTAACATTTAGTACAAAAACTTAACTAATTTGTATTTGAGTCCCTACGAACTGTGTGTTGAATTTTCAATCAAATAATTATCAAACTGAATCCGAAAATTCTACATAAATTACACATAGCTCCTGCTACTGTGTAGTATTTTTAGTAATTTTTGTGACTTGATTTAATTTTATTTGATATTTTCTAAAATTTGAAAACCCTAAAAAGTATGTCTGTCTAATTTAGAAAATCCATAAAAAATTACAAAAGCCCCATTAAAAATTTTACAAAAATTCATGAGTGATTATTCTGTTGTGTTTTAATTTCTGTAGCATTTTCATTTCATTATCTTTTATAAAACATCTAAAAATTGCAAAAAAATAAAAGCCTTATAGAAATCATTAAAAATTCTACAAAAATAAAAAAATGTGTTTTCAGCTTCTGTAGGTAGATTTTATTTTATAACGTAAAATTACTGCCAGGATTTTAGAGGCACCTTAAATAATTTTTAATTTGCCTTTCTACCCATGTTGTATACTACTTGTTGTTTTTGGCTTTCTTTCATTTTTAGAAAATTCTATAAAAATCAAAAAAAATCCATAAAATTACCAAAAACATCTGCATATTTTAAAAGCACAAAAATGTTTTTTTTTTTCGAATTTTTGAGTATTTTGGTCCCAAATAAAAATCATTGTGGTGTGCTTGCTTTTCAGTTTCTTGCTTGTTTTCTTAAAAAGAAAATATAAAATATTGCAAATTAAAAACCACCAAAAATATGCCTTTGATTGCTTGATTTCTGACTACTTCGTAGGTAGTCTCGTGCTCCTTGTGTTCGACCCTGGTGGCTATACCAGGTTAAATAAATAGCAAGACCGCTTGCCTTGATTTTCATTCTTGATTGATCTGCTTTGGTGGTCTGATTTTTCTTGTTGATTGTGCCTTGCGATTTGGGTCACAACGACCTTAGATTTTCCTTAACCCGAGTTGCCTGGGGCCGTCATCGAAGCCTCTTTGCAAAGCATCCACACGGATCTGAGCCGTCCTTTGCGGACACATGTAGACCAATTGTGTGTCACCTGTTCTTCGATGTTCTTCCCCAACTTCAATTGTAGCGGTGGCAATTTCATCTCACTCCAGCTTTTAGAAGGCCAAGACGAGCTACTGCTGCTATGACATGGCCAGAAGGGAATCGCCTTCCCCCTTCGAGTGCACCTGTTGCAAGGGAGATAATGGAAGATGTGTGCATCGAAGAAGAATCTCGATGTAGGGTTCTAACTACATGTAGATGAAGATGATGAATGCCTGAGATCCTGCACTTTCGTTTTATCTTCCTACAAGAAATTGAACTCCATATGATGAAGATGAAGGCTCCATTAGTCGTGATGCGCCTGCAAAAAAATTTTGATGCTTGATTTGCGAAGAAATCGACTATAAAATAAGGATTTTTACAAGTTCAAAATGGTTCCAGAACAAGGGTGTATCAGATGAAAAATGAAGCGAATTTGAGACTGATTTATTAAAGATCTTGGATTGATGATTAAGGAAATGACTAAGAGGATCTAATCATGTGATTATCTAAACTAATTAGGCACGAGGAATGATGAAATCAAAGGACGAAATGGTTGTTCACCTGGGAATGAGAGTATATAATTCTTTGGTCATCGTTCGACATGTCGGTGTACCTGGAGCTCGAGGCACACGAGGTCGGTGATGCAAGGTTGATGCAGCCTTGGAATGTCTCCACCGACGGATCTTCTTCCACGTGAAAGCACACCTAGGCGTTGTCACCACTGGAGACGGCCAGAATGAAGCGAAGATGGAGGAGGATCGGTTAGTTGGTTATAGATTAAGGAGAGTTAGTTAAAACTGACAAACTTAAGATCGATTTATAGGAAGAATAGCGAAAGGTTGGAGTAGATCCTGGGGTATGCGTGGATCTAGGATGTTAGGACAAGGAAATGGATGGTTGAGATGGAATTTAGGGTGAAAGATGATGTGAGAGTAAATAGGAGAAGCAAGGTCGTCGGGACAAAACTCCAACAGACTGTTCTTGAAGAAGACAACCCAGATGCTTACACGTGTCAGCGCCAGGTAGGCCAAAATAGTAATTAGTTTATGAAATAGTTAATAAAAAATAAATTATATTATTTAAATTAGGTATAAAAAAAGAAAATGTCAACAATTTAATTATTGAAATTATAGAATAATTTATTTTGATAAATAATAAATATTTAATAAAATTTAAATATTATAATAATAAATATATATCACATACTTAATAAGTAAGATTTTGATTTTTATTTTAAAAAATTAATAAGTAAAATGTTATTTTTATATAGGATAATAAATAAAGTATGTGTGAAAATTTATGGATTTTAATAAATTAACGTAAATATATAAACAAATATAGGTATAAATTACATAGTTCGAATTCATCTATAAATTAGGGTTTTCATTTATTTAAAATATTAAATAAGTTCTTAAATTTTGAAATAATTTAGGGAAAATACAATATAAGGAAAATAATTAAAAATTATAAAATCATTAAATTATAAATAATATATTCTAAATAAAATAATTAGTCAGAAACCCAATTGTCATTAGGTTCCAAAAACTGGCTTTTTGCAAACGGACTCCAATTTTAGTGAAATCACATTCATTAATTAGAGAATATTATTTTATGAACTTTAAAGGTATGTAGAAAGAAATTTGAGTTTGTATGAGAAAGTTATGATGTTCTAAAGTTGAGAAATTGACAAATTGAAAGTTGGATTTCTTGGCATATATGCAAGATAATATTTTTAACTTATTTTTATATTTTTATATATATTTTTTGAAATAATTAGGAAAAGAATTTGGTAAAAAAATATATAATATGAATTAACTAAAAATCAATGAAGATTTGATAATTGTTTGTTAAATAATGAAGAATGTATGAAGTGAATAATTAATTATTTTTATCGTTTTCTTTCCTTATCTTCACCTACTTATTTGTTTATCAACCAATCCATGATGACTTCTCTGGGGTTAGGTTATATAAATATATCTTGCAACTATACTTATATTCTACAAGTCATATTGTACACATATACATATCTACAATATGCCTTCTTTTTGTTTTTTTTATTTTTATTATTTTATTTATTTACATATTTCTGATGCATAAAAGTGCATTTTTATTCATGAATGAGGTTTTAATAAAACATGAGATTTAATGCATATTTACATGTACTTGTTAAGGGTTTTAAGACAAAATCCAGACATAATGTTAATGAATTATGGATTCATCAACCCCTTATACTTCAACTTTGCTAGTTCCTTAACAAACACATATTTGAAAAATAAGAGAAAAAGAAAGAAAGTTAGAATGAATTTATTTTCCTAAACCAATTCATGAGAATAGATAAATGACAAAGCTTGGTCTATCCTAAAACAAGCATTTTGTCAGAGCCTTAACTAGGATTAGGATTTTAGTCTCAGCAGTCCTCAATTTCCACAAATCCTTACTTAGGTTCATCTCAACAGTCAGCTTAGATCCACTCATCCATATAGCTAACTCTATCAATCCTTGAATTCAATTTGTACCGTGTGTGAATTGCGTTAGCTCTTCCTGCTTAAAGAAGCGAAGAAACCCACCCAATCCAATAATACACTCCCATTGATTCCTCATCCAACTACTCTTTCCTCGAATAGGGGGTTATTCCCTTCAAAGGTCAGGTCATGTTGTGCCCACAATCGAATAGAGAGAGAATGTAGAAGAATGAGAAGAGAACTGGAGTGTGATCAGTGTAGTCACATCTCCTTATGAAAACTAGCCAGTGTAGCTAAGTCTCCGCTAAGTCCTAGGTGCTTGAAATAAGAGGGAGATAGCGAAAAAAGCCTTGCAAGTTGATTCGATGATGGAAATCTCACCATTGAATCTAATGATGCATCTTGAGTTAGAGGACTTACAATAATTTCCAGCTCTCTCTCTATGCGGTATGCAAAACAGAATTTTTAAATTTATCTACATGGTTGTGTGCATTCGATAAAATCTCCCTAAACAGTAGCTGCTATTAGTCATGAAGAACCATATGTTAATCATTCAGAAGTGAGACCAAAAGTTCGATCTTCGAAGTCACTTGGTGCCCGCCACTACAGGTCTTGCCAGCGTTGTATGTGACCTCTCTCGGCACGCAGTCTCAAGTCCAAATAATTAAAATTTATAAATTTAACTATATCTAATCGTAAGAAACTATAGGAGCATGCGGTTCTTATTAGGGATGCGGACCTAGTTACCGATACAAGCAACCTACAGGCTAAGCGCTCATGCACACAAAACAAATAAAATAAGGAAGAAAGCTCAAAACATCGGAAAACAAAATAAAAGAAGACGATGAAAACTCGAGAAAATTACGACGAGGCTCACAGGTGACCAAACACCCATGTACTGTACCTCATTGTGTAGAGTAGTGTCCCTGTCTTTAATTACTATAATTAAATGAATAAATCTCTCTCTCTCTCTCTTTCCAATAAATAAATCTAATCTAAATCTATGATAAATATTCTCTCCTTGCTCCACCTCTTGCCTCTCCAACTGGTAAAAGTGTGGAAACCAATCTCCACCAAGCTTGGCTACAACGGCCTCCTAAGAATCAGTCCTCGTGTAGCGGGCATCCACAACAAATACAACAAGAGACATGTACTAGCACAATTAATCAAATCCTCATAATCAAATAAATGTGTAAGAATGAGTTATGTAAATGTGATAAATCGATCAATTAATATGCACATGAATGTATTAATCATTGAGTTTACAGATCAATAAATGAATAAGTGGATAGAGACAGGTAAATACACAATAGGCTACACACGTTGCTCTACGACAATGGCGTCATTTGATATCCACAGTCTCTCGAGGGTCGAACAGTTTCACAAGGCAAAACCGAGTCGGTGCATTAACTATTCAAAAGACCATGATTAATCAACAATTAACCTATGACAAAATATTATGAGTGCATGACAAAAATGTGTAGTTAAAATTTAATATTATCTATAAAACTAAGTGTATATCAAGCAAACATGTAGAGGTCGAAACACAGAAAGCAAACCAGGCAGCCTACGATTATTACTAATCAATGTGTAGTGTGTTCAAAATTTTTATTTTATCACCTTTTTTTGGTTTTTAATTTATAATATATATTGTTTTTATATCATAATTTAATTCTCCGATTTTTACATTTCCTTTTTTCTTTTTGATATATAAGATTGATATATATATATATACAATATGTATAATATAGATAATGTATACATAAAATATCTAATAGATAGTTAAAAATCAAGAGAAAACCCACAAGTACCGTACTCTTTATATATATTCAAGGTTTTAAAAAATATATTAAGGTATTTATAATATGAATAGTTATATGAAACATATAGGTATATATACACTATATAAGGCAATATATATAATAAAAAATAGAGAGTAGATTGTTTTTGGGTTTTTATTTATTTTTCTAATGTTTTTTTTTTATTTTTTTGAAATTTTTGCTAATTTTCATGGATTTTTAAAGTAAAAATATCCCAAATCAAGGATTCAATAATAGATTGAAATTGAAATGAAGATGAAAAATAGAAAAATAAGTCCAAAATTGTTCAAATCAATTTTAATAGATAGATAGATAATAATATAAATAAAATTCAGAAATAGAAAAATATATTTTTGGTATTTTTGGGATTTTTTAACATTTTTTAATGTATTTTAGAGCTTTTAAATTTTTAGTCTTCTTCGTTTTCTACTTTTAGGGATTTTTGGTATGGAGTTAAGAAATACTAAAATAGAAAACATATATTTTTTGGGATTTTTTTAAACCATTTTTTCTATTTTTTAGTATTTTTAATTCAAACAGGAATAAAATGCACTCATTTGATTTTTAATAAAGTTAAAATGTCAAAAATGTTAGAAAAAATAAAGCGTGAAAATGCATACGATAAGGAATCTAACTCTATTTTTGCATTGTTTTTAGAGCACTAGTGCCATTTTTAATAAATAAAATTCAAGAACCAAAAATACATGAATTGGGAAGGGTATTTTTGCAATTAAAATAAAAGACGAGGGATCCTATGCAATTTTCTCAGGAATATACAATGTATATTAAATTTTATTGGACCAAATATAAATACAAAAACCTGTAAGGGTATACATTCAATTTTCCCAACTCATATGAGACGACACATAAGTTGAGCTGGATTGGACCAAAAGCAATATGAAACTAATACATAGTTTTTATGCAAAATGTCCATTTAATTTACACTGCATATTTTATTTACAGAATTAATAAATAAATACAAAAAATGGCGGGGTGAGATTTACGATTTAATTTACGGTTCTGCTCCCTCCACTTGCCACCTGTCTGATGAATCTCGTATTCATCATGCTAAAAACTTCTTATTAAAATCCCTGCTTAAACAAACCAATAAAAATCAGCTCTAAAACTCTATTTTTATCATGTGCTATATTGTCTATATTTAACCCTTAATTATTGTGTATTTAATTGCCCTTATTTTTATGTAATTATTTTATAACTCAAAAACCCCTAAAAATTAGGTAGATAAGTTGTCTATAAATCACTGACCCTTAAAAAGACTAAAAAATACAAAAACAACTAAAAACCTCAAAATCGGTGTTTTTATCCTCTTAAAAATACCCCCAA
Source organism: Ottelia alismoides (assembly GCA_037367405.1). Classification (NCBI taxonomy): domain Eukaryota; kingdom Viridiplantae; phylum Streptophyta; class Magnoliopsida; order Alismatales; family Hydrocharitaceae; genus Ottelia; species Ottelia alismoides. The sequence goes on along the minus strand of JAZKJV010001160.1, from coordinate 334,432 downwards.
AAATAGCTTTTGTACAGATGACCTCTTTTGGCTTTTTGACCAACATGAAAGTTGTAGATCTCGTCGAGACGAGCAACTTTCATGTTTTGACTTTTTCCAAATTCGGCCTCTAACTATTTCTTTTCTATTTTTCTTTGTTTTTACTTTTGAATTATTCTGATTGGGCCACGTGGCGCCCTCTGGGCCGCCCACGTGGCCCGCTTCCCTTCCCGCCACCTGGCGCCCAATCTGGGCCGTTGGATCGCACCATCCTAGCCCCCATCCTCACCGTTCATCCCGCATCTTCCCTCAGCCGCCCGATCTGATCTCCAAGATCTGATCTAAGCCGCTCACTAGCGCCTGATCCACAGCCCTTCGATCCCATCCTCATCCAACGCTCTTCCTTGTGCCACGTCTCCACTCCTCCAGAACCGCACGATCCCACTTTCATCCTACGGTGGCCAACGCTCCACGTCGCCTCTTCACCTACCACCGTTGGATGCCCTCCATCTTCCAATCGAAACCGTTCTTCACCGACTCACATCCAGCCGTACGATCAGATCTAATGATCTGATCGCAGCCGTCCACCCGCGCTCCAATCACCACCGTCCGATCATATCTTTGGATCTGATCTTGACCCTCCGCCCACGCCCGTACCCTGACCGTTGGATCGCAAGATCCAACGGCCACGAAGTCGTCTCCTACCTCCGAAACCCCCGCTCCCAGGCGTTACAACCTTCGCACCTCCTCCGCCCCCTTCCAATTCTAGCCGTCGCTCCGACCATTCCCTTAACCTAGTAACGCCTCCCCCGCATAGCCCGCTCCTCCATCATCCTCGCGCCATCTCCAGAGCTCCAAGACGTTACCTCCACGCCATTAAAACTCCACTCCAAAACGCCCCGCCACCTCACAACCTCCGACCACCTCATCCTATAAAACCCCCTCCCCCGCCACCTGAGACCCTCATCCACCAATTGGGAGCTTCGGCCCGAGCCCCTGGCTCTCCGGTGACAGCGGAGGAGCCCTTGCAAGGGGGCATCGACGGCCGAATTCCCGGAGTGATCCGTGGCCCCCGGCCACGTCACGGCAGCCAATGGCGAGCCGCCGAGCACCGGGGAAGGGTCGCCCCCGTCGTGCGAAGACCCCTGATCTCATCTGAGCTCAAGCCCAGACCTCCTCCTCCGCCAACTCCTCGCTCCGGCGAGGAGATTTTTTTCGTCTTTATTTATCTTTTTCTCTGATTAATTCCGCCACCTACAACCACCATCGCTCCCATCTGATCCTCCCACGAGCTCCATCCGACCACCAGCACCCTCGCCGACCACTCTCCCTTCTCCAGAACCCCCAGCCGCTCCGACCCACCTCCTCCTCCACCTCGCCGGAGGAGGAGCCTTGGCCTTCACTCCCGTCGCCCCATACGGCCCTCACTCATCTCACTTCACTCACCATTCACTGCACACTTCGGTTATCTAACACTTGCAGGTGTTCCAAGCTTCAATGGCCGGAGTTGGCATCGGCTCTCCTTCGAGCTTCTCTCCTTCGACGAGTCTTCACCGACCTTCACCTCCGACCAGCTCCGGAGCCTCGCCGTACTTCCAGGGCCTTCGCCAGGCGCCCAGATATCTTCGTCGACCTTCACATGGGTGTATGGCCCACGGAGGAGCTCCAGCAGGTCCGCCGGAGCCCAGCCTTCTCCGGTGGCCCGCTGGGGAAGAGGAATGCACAGTTACCGTCCGATTACCAGGATCGGACGGCCAAGATGGAACCACGTGGTCGACCCGAGCCTCTTCTCCGACCTACAGGCTCGGGTCATCCGAGCCTCCAGACACATCTCCAGAAGAGGCCACGTGTCCCGAACCTGAGGTGGCGCCCGAGCCTAGGCGCCCCACGTGCGAGGCACGTGGGGTCCTGGGAAAATTGCAGAGAAGACCCCGGAAAATTATCTATTCGCATTCTGGTCCCCAGGCACGTGCCTCACGTGCGTGCCTGGGTATTTTACAGGGAAGCCCTCCAAAGTTTGAAGATTTACAAATATGCCCCTGCTCGCATTGGGAAAATTACAACTGGGCCCAGGCGGTTTTCCTTATTTGCATTTAGGTCCCCCCAGGGACCTAAATGCAATATTTATCCTTTATTTTTCTTGCATTTTTATTACATTTATGCCCTTGCACTGTTTTTAGCATAACTTGAGCATCGTAGGTCCAAATTGCATGATTTTAGTGTCGTTTTGATCCTTATTTTGTCCTCTACAATCTAGCATACTTATTTGTCTCATTTGATACTGTTTTAAATTAAGTGAATTTTTATGTCAAAAATGGGACCTAGCTCTGCTTGTTTTGCTTGATTTCATGACCGATTTTTAATTATGTGTTCAAAATGGCTCTAACTTCTTTATATATTGTGTTGCTCATATTTTAGGGTATAATTGTAGCATTTGAATCATCATGCATGTTCCCTTGCATTAATTGCCCATGCATCCCTTTAATTTGCATAAAAACCGATAAAAATACATGCATCATAGCATCACTTAGCTTAGTGCTTCATAAATTGCATATGGACCTGATATGGAGATTAATTGACATTGAACTTCAAGAATCAAAATTCAAAAGCCATAATTAAGCAGCTGTATCCTTGTGTTCGACCTTGGTACACTTGCCAAGCACAAATATTCCACAGCATTCAAAGACTGTGGTTTTTGCTGAACAAAATTCGCCTCATGTACTACGACTTAATTCATCATTATTATCGAGGCGAATTTTACGTTCATCAAATGGCGCCGTTGCCGGGGATACGGCTTTGCTTAATTTTTGAAATTTGATTTTTTTAATTAATTCAATAATTTCTTGGTCCTAATTCCATGCATCATTTAGTTGCATATTATTTGCGGATTTAATTTCTCTGGATTTCTAACGTTTATCTTTTGTGGCAGGGCCCATGGTGATCGAGGACGCTTGATCCTCATGGAGGCGAGAAGTCAAATACTTCCGCTGAAGAGGCCGCGAAAGAACCTGAGAAAGATTTGGGAGATTATAGCAGTTAAATTGCATTGCATTCTGTAAAAAAAAAAAAAATATCTTGCATCTGCATATTTATTTCAGTATTGCATATTGTATTCAAAAAAAAAATCCCCCCCCCGCACACACACACACACACCTACACTGCACATATTCACCCCACCCACCCCCTGTATATTTCTATCTCTCTCTCTCTCTCTGTGTGTGTATATATATTCTTCATAAACCCCCCCCCCCCTAACACAGACCTTACTTAGGCTATTTGTAGCCTAAGTATAGGGGGGACCTGCCTGCTCTTCCTTCCCTCGTCCCGTCTTCTTGTACTTAGGCCAATTTTGGCCTAAGTATAGGGGGACTCTCCTCCTCAGTTCCGCTATATCTCCCTGTACTTGAACCGAGCCTTGGCTTCATGGCACTTGTGCTATGAGGACATAGCAAATTTTAAGTATAGGGGGGTATACCGTATATTATTGTATATTACTTTAGCCTTAGCTCGCGTTTTTAAAACTTTTTAATTTTCGGGCTGGGTTTTGGTAAACTAGTGAACTGAGTAAAATCCTGTAAAAATTAAAATTTTGAGGGATTAATCTTTGTAAATAACCCTTTTTCAAAAAAAAATGAAAAATTAAAAATGTTTTTCGGAATTTGGCTCTGACTACTAGGCTTAGTAAACATTTTCAGTGAGGGAACCTCGGTCTCCCTTAGCAGAGTGGGTGGTTTAAAGGACACCGCATATGGCACCGTCCTTAAGGATCACGGGTCTCGACCCGCACTTACACCCATACTGGCTGAGAGTGGATACTTTTATTTATTTGAGCCTGGGTCAGTCATTGTCTCTCCGACAAAAAAAAAACTATAAAACCCATAAAAATCTGCAAAAATCAAAAATCACACAAAAATTCACTAACCCATGGAGTTGGTGTTTTCCTGACACATTCACACTCACGCAAGGCTTGAGGAATTTGAGGACACTGGATCTCTGGGATCTAGAGAGTCTGAGTTAACATACCTTAGTCATTAGGGTTTTCATGACTTAAATATCCATACTCCTCTGGTTTGAAAGATTTGAGTGCTATATTGCACTCTTAATCTCTACCTTCAAGAAAATATGATCAGCACAGTCACTTCCACAACTGCATGATTGATGAGCTGAGATGAGATATCACTTGAGGAACTAGGACCATGGATTTAAGTTTAGACCTGATCTGATGATATTCGAGGATGGGATAAAGTTAATGAAGGCTTCAGAAAACCTGAGTGTCAGCAAAAACCCTAGCCAGTATGTGAACAAGATTCATATGCTATCTCTTGATATTTACCTAAAAGTGCCAGGGTGTGATGAAACTTAAAGAAACTTGTTGATCAGTGTGCGCCAATCTCTTGGTAAAAGCAGTGGAGCTAGCCAACAAAAGAAATGAAATGTCAAAGAAAAGCTCTAAAATCAAAGTCAATTCCAAATGAGCTTCCCCCAATGGCGAGCGCTCCCAACCATTTTTAAAGTGTCCACTTGGACCAAGCGCTAATTAGGACCAAGGAGTCGGGCTGACACCACAAAAAGGGCCCTGCATCGTAAGCGATACAAGTCTGGGTGTCGAAGGTATCTTAGATACTCAGAAAAGACACACCCCGGTGTATTCCCAGAAAAACAAGTGCAGACGACTCCAACTCTCTTGACGGACACATTGATCAACAAAATAATAATAAATTACATGTGTTGAGTAAAAGGCACTCGAGAGGTCCCTTGTTCCAATGTGAGGGTGAGAAAATTAGACACAAGCCCATGTCCCTCCATCATCTGGCCGTCCATCTACATTTTAAAGTCTGGCAAACTAAAGAGATGGTTGACTGAAGCAAGAGTAGATTTCTTCCCTAGTATTGAGGATTAGGTCTAGAGGAGAGTCTTTGGGACTGGAACCTTGGGTGATGCTTCAACTTGGCTCTCATGAAATGCAGTACACTAAATGTCATATCCTTATATTATATGTACAAAAAGAGAGTCTGATAATCAGAGAAGTTGGATTCCTTCTGACTAAGGTGTGGATAAACCCAGAATTTTAGGATCACTTAGGTCAAGGGTCTTCGAAAGATCAAGCCTTGTATTTTTCACGCGCACTGTCAGGAATCAATCCGACTCCTTCATTCTTTAGATGCTCGAGGACGAGCATGGTTTAAGTATAGGGGTATGATGAATCTCGTATTCATCATGCTAAAAACTTCTTATTAAAATCCCTGCTTAAACAAACCAATAAAAATCACCTCTAAAACTCTATTTTTATCATGTGCTATATTGTCTATATTTAACCCTTAATTATTGTGTATTTAATTGCCCTTATTTTTATGTAATTATTTTATAACTCAAAAACCCCTAAAAATTAGGTAGATAAGTTGTCTATAAATCACTGACCCTTAAAAAGACTAAAAAATACAAAAACAACTAAAAACCTCAAAATCGGTGTTTTTATCCTCTTAAAAATACCCCCAAAAATAGCTTTTGTACAGATGACCTCTTTTGGCTTTTTGACCAACATGAAAGTTGTAGATCTCGTCGAGACGAGCAACTTTCATGTTTTGACTTTTTCCAAATTCGGCCTCTAACTATTTCTTTTCTATTTTTCTTTGTTTTTACTTTTGAATTATTCTGATTGGGCCACGTGGCGCCCTCTGGGCCGCCCACGTGGCCCGCTTCCCTTCCCGCCACCTGGCGCCCAATCTGGGCCGTTGGATCGCACCATCCTAGCCCCCATCCTCACCGTTCATCCCGCATCTTCCCTCAGCCGCCCGATCTGATCTCCAAGATCTGATCTAAGCCGCTCACTAGCGCCTGATCCACAGCCCTTCGATCCCATCCTCATCCAACGCTCTTCCTTGCGCCACGTCTCCACTCCTCCAGAACCGCACGATCCCACTTTCATCCTACGGTGGCCAACGCTCCACGTCGCCTCTTCACCTACCACCGTTGGATGCCCTCCATCTTCCAATCGAAACCGTTCTTCACCGACTCACATCCAGCCGTACGATCAGATCTAATGATCTGATCGCAGCCGTCCACCCGCGCTCCAATCACCACCGTCCGATCATATCTTTGGATCTGATCTTGACCCTCCGCCCACGCCCGTACCCTGACCGTTGGATCGCAAGATCCAACGGCCACGAAGTCGTCTCCTACCTCCGAAACCCCCGCTCCCAAGCGTTACAACCTTCGCACCTCCTCCGCCCCCTTCCAATTCTAGCCGTCGCTCCGACCATTCCCTTAACCTAGTAACGCCTCCCCCGCATAGCCCGCTCCTCCATCATCCTCGCGCCATCTCCAGAGCTCCAAGACGTTACCTCCACGCCATTAAAACTCCACTCCAAAACGCCCCGCCACCTCACAACCTCCGACCACCTCATCCTATAAAACCCCCTCCCCCGCCACCTGAGACCCTCATCCACCAATTGGGAGCTTCGGCCCGAGCCCCTGGCTCTCCGGTGATAGCGGAGGAGCCCTTGCAAGGGGGCATCGACGGCCGAATTCCCGGAGTGATCCGTGGCCCCCGGCCACGTCGCGGCAGCCAATGGCGAGCCGCCGAGCACCGGGGAAGGGTCGCCCCCGTCGTGCGAAGACCCCTGATCTCATCTGAGCTCAAGCCCAGACCTCCTCCTCCGCCAACTCCTCGCTCCGGCGAGGAGATTTTTTTCGTCTTTATTTATCTTTTTCTCTGATTAATTCCGCCACCTACAACCACCATCGCTCCCATCTGATCCTCCCACGAGCTCCATCCGACCACCAGCACCCTCGCCGACCACTCTCCCTTCTCCAGAACCCCCAGCCGCTCCGACCCACCTCCTCCTCCACCTCGCCGGAGGAGGAGCCTTGGCCTTCACTCCCGTCGCCCCATACGGCCCTCACTCATCTCACTTCACTCACCATTCACTGCACACTTCGGTTATCTAACACTTGCAGGTGTTCCAAGCTTCAATGGCCGGAGTTGGCATCGGCTCTCCTTCGAGCTTCTCTCCTTCGACGAGTCTTCACCGACCTTCACCTCCGACCAGCTCCGGAGCCTCGCCGTACTTCCAGGGCCTTCGCCAGGCGCCCAGATATCTTCGCCGACCTTCACATGGGTGTATGGCCCACGGAGGAGCTCCAGCAGGTCCGCCGGAGCCCAGCCTTCTCCGGTGGCCCGCTGGGGAAGAGGAATGCACAGTTACCGTCCGATTACCAGGATCGGACGGCCAAGATGGAACCACGTGGTCGACCCGAGCCTCTTCTCCGACCTACAGGCTCGGGTCATCCGAGCCTCCAGACACATCTCCAGAAGAGGCCACGTGTCCCGAACCTGAGGTGGCGCCCGAGCCTAGGCGCCCCACGTGCGAGGCACGTGGGGTCCTGGGAAAATTGCAGAGAAGACCCCGGAAAATTATCTATTCGCATTCTGGTCCCCAGGCACGTGCCTCACGTGCGTGCCTGGGTATTTTACAGGGAAGCCCTCCAAAGTTTGAAGATTTACAAATATGCCCCTGCTCGCATTGGGAAAATTACAACTGGGCCCAGGCGGTTTTCCTTATTTGCATTTAGGTCCCCCCAGGGACCTAAATGCAATATTTATCCTTTATTTTTCTTGCATTTTTATTACATTTATGCCCTTGCACTGTTTTTAGCATAACTTGAGCATCGTAGGTCCAAATTGCATGATTTTAGTGTCGTTTTGATCCTTATTTTGTCCTCTACAATCTAGCATACTTATTTGTCTCATTTGATACTGTTTTAAATTAAGTGAATTTTTATGTCAAAAATGGGACCTAGCTCTGCTTGTTTTGCTTGATTTCATGACCGATTTTTAATTATGTGTTCAAAATGGCTCTAACTTCTTTATATATTGTGTTGCTCATATTTTAGGGTATAATTGTAGCATTTGAATCATCATGCATGTTCCCTTGCATTAATTGCCCATGCATCCCTTTAATTTGCATAAAAACCGATAAAAATACATGCATCATAGCATCACTTAGCTTAGTGCTTCATAAATTGCATATGGACCTGATATGGAGATTAATTGACATTGAACTTCAAGAATCAAAATTCAAAAGCCATAATTAAGCAGTTGTATCCTTGTGTTCGACCTTGGTACACTTGCCAAGCACAAATATTCCACAGCATTCAAAGACTGTGGTTTTTGCTGAACAAAATTCGCCTCCTGTACTACGACTTAATTCATCATTATTATCGAGGCGAATTTTACGTTCATCAAATGGCGCCGTTGCCGGGGATACGGCTTTGCTTAATTTTTGAAATTTGATTTTTTTAATTAATTCAATAATTTCTTGGTCCTAATTCCATGCATCATTTAGTTGCATATTATTTGCGGATTTAATTTCTCTGGATTTCTAACGTTTATCTTTTGTGGCAGGGCCCATGGTGATCGAGGACGCTTGATCCTCATGGAGGCGAGAAGTCAAATACTTCCGCTGAAGAGGCCGCGAAAGAACCTGAGAAAGATTTGGGAGATTATAGCAGTTAAATTGCATTGCATTCTGTAAAAAAAAAATATCTTGCATCTGCATATTTATTTCAGTATTGCATATTGTATTCAAAAAAAAAAAATCCCCCCCCCGCACACACACACACACACACCTACACTGCACATATTCACCCCACCCACCCCCTGTATATTTCTATCTCTCTCTCTCTGTGTGTGTATATATATTCTTCATAAACCCCCCCCCCCTAACACAGACCTTACTTAGGCTATTTGTAGCCTAAGTATAGGGGGGACCTGCCTATTTGACCGCCTTTATATATATAGAGAGAGAGAGAGAGTCGAGGTAAGGGGAACTCCTTCGTCTTATAACCGTTATGTTGTCTATGCTGCGAGATGAATGTCCTGAGAGATTTTCTTCCGATAGAACCACCCAGCTAGGATACGAGGTAGGTGGGTCAGGGTCAGGATGTCAGCATGTCTTTGTCTACGCAACGTCTTGGGGTCGGGAGACGAAGGATCGATACCAGCAACTAAAGATTCCGGAACGTAGTTGCTCTTTCATCTCTCGCTTCTGACTGATGATGGACTCCTAGTCTAGCAGGAACGTAGTTGCTCTTTCATCTTTCGCTTCTGATTGATGATGGTCTCCTAGTATAGCACTCAGACGCCTCTGGAGAAGGCTCGCCCCTATCGGATCACGGCCAGTCAGGCCAGGTGGATGATCCATATGCGTTTCTATTAGTCACTAACCATCAGACAGCAGTGCTCTACTTTCTGCATATATCTGAATCAGACTCTTGTGAGGGAAAAGTTGCCCACCCTCTTTGGTTAAAGGCGGATTTGATGTGTGCGAGGCTGTGACCAGCTCTCCTCCTAGAAGTGGATATTATATCCGGTTGACAAGGTCTGAATCAGACGTGGGTCTTCCTTGAGTTTCATAGGAGAAGAGGCTGACGCTGCTCAAACTAGCCAGCTGAAGATGGAGGCAAGTGCTTTTTGACTCGTCGTAGAGTTGGAGAGGAAGGACGCCTTATAGTGACGTTGGTTTCACTCTCAAAAAGAAATGGAAGAGAATATAACCTCAATCCAATGACAAGTCAGAAAGGAAGCTGAGACTCCTAAAAATGGATGTAGAATACCAAAAGGAGTTATTCATGTTCAAGCGAGTTTCAATAATACCATTGTAACTATTACAGATGTATGAGGCGGGGTGGTTTCTTGGTCCTCTGCCGGTACTTCGGGATTCAAAGGCACAAGAAGGGGGACACCCTTTGCTGCTCAAGCTGCAGCAATAAATGCTATTCGTACTGTGGTGGATCAGGGTATGCAACAAGCATAAGTTATGATAAAGAGCCCCGGTCTCGGAAGAGATGCAGCATTACGAGCTATTCGTAGAAGTGGTATACTATTAAGTTTCGTACGCGATATAACCCTATATATTATTTTGTTTTATGTTTTATTTATGGTTTTATTCTAGTTTTAATATGCAAATATACTATAAATAATATTTACAAAACTATAAAAATGAAACTATAAAAATAATAAAGAATAAATAAAATGAATATTTTATTCAGGTTTATTATACAATAGGGGTCCAAAACCTAACTTATGTATATTAGATTCAAATTAAGTGAGACCACCTTCATTAAATAGCTTATTAAAATTTATATACAATTAAAGTGATTTGGTGCATTTTGAGTTTTTATTTAGGAGATATGGGTCTGTGAAGTTTGGGTTTTGGATTTTTATTCTGTCTATAGAATGTACACTGCATATTATTTTTATGCAAACTCAATTTTATATTTTTCTATACATTATTATCTACAAATTTCATGTACAAAGTTTCTTTGATGTATAAAAAGTAGAAAATAAAATAGGTCCCAAAAATAAATAAATGATGAATGAATAAATGGGATTTTTATTGTATTATTGGCCCTTATTTCCCCTTAGCTACTTTATTCCTTGTCTACCTAGTCATCAAGATGCCTAGGTATCAGGATTTGGGATCATAAAATACCTTTGGTATTTTATTTTTTTATTTTTTTATTATATAATTTTGGTTTTAAAAACTGCATTTTATACATAATAAATGGAATAAAATCGAAAGTTAATTTGTACAAATAAATGATATTTTCATGCATAATCTATGATTTTTAATGCCAAAATTATAGAATAAAGGTGATGAAATGGAGATTCATAAGTGATCGGCTAGGGTATGCACCGTGCGATGAAGGAGGGCCCGGGCTAGGGTTATTGCCCACGAACGAAAATGGAGAGGGGGCGCGTGTGGGAGTGGGATTCCAATGTGCGAAGCGAAGGGGCCAGTAATACTTTTGTCGAAGGGGTGTTTTCCAGTCCCATGTCTAAGGTTCGATGGTAGGGTTCATGCATTCCTTCAAGCCTCCTTTCGGGTCGGGCCCTAAGGACGGGTCAGGTTGGGACGAGCCAAGCCCGAGCCCGATCAAAAAATAATTTAGGCCTAAAAATACGGCCCAAGCCCGACCCAGGTTCATTTGGGCATGGGACGTGCCGAGCTTTTTGGGTTGGGCTTCGAGCTGGGCTGAGCCGGCCCAACCTAATGCCCATCCCTAGTTTAAAAGGGATGTGAATTGGATACCATATTGATAATGCTCCCTAGTCTGCCCTGACTGAGCTTGTGGCTACTAGAGGGATGAAGTACCTTCTGCGGACCATCAAAAACTGAGATGGTGATGACAGATCCCAAGTTGATGTGTCTGATTGTATCATATCCCATTGACTTCAATCAATGGCTCAGGCGACTCTGTGTAGGAAGGGGGCATGGAAGCAATAGATTGATCACTCTAATATACAACCATATGGGTGTCATATGGTGGTGTATGTTGTGTTTGGGAGTAAGCAGAAGGATGTTGAGCTAGCTCAGAGTGTACATGGTAGGTTTACTGGAGTGGAGGCCGCGACAATGGAAGTAAACCTTTCTCTCTAGTCACTAGCTCAGCTGGCGACATGGAAGAAGGCATAGAAGCTGTTTGTACCTCTTGAAGGTACATGATCTCGGTGTTTAGATCATTCAAACATCTCTCAAGCTCGTCGATCTTATTAAGCTTGTCCAAAGTCTACCATATAAAAGTTAACTTCCATGACCCTGTTACCCATCCAAAACAACCATCCAAAAAACTGGGCGCAATACTCAAGATCTGACTTTCCACAAAGGTGAAATAGGTTTAGGATTCTTTGGAAGGATAGCTTTCTTGTGGCGAAATAGGTTTAGTTTCTTTGGAAGGATAGCTTTCTTGGTGCTTCCTCTAGATGTCGGTGAGATGACAGCAGACAACGAAGTAAGCCCCATAGCAGCATCTTTCCCTTTATCTGAAGATCAAGATCAGAGACTAGAAATAATTATAAAAACGAGTAAATTAATCCTCTATAGGAGCACTATCGACCAGCCCAACATCACATAATTAAATAGATCCAATAAGTAGACCCCCGAAATATGAAGATGAAACTATAGGACCTTCTGTATAAGCTCACATGGAGTCAAGTTTGAAGCAGTTTACCCGGAATAGGGATTTTGCAAAGTAAGAATGCTTACACTCTTTTGCCAATTTGTTTGTCCATGACATCTATCAGCGCCAATTATCTATACAAGCTGAATTTTATAAGATCAGATTTTCCAAATGTATAACACATCATTAGTTAATTCAAAACTTGTATAATTTATTCAACTCACATCATATTTTATAATTAGTAAATATCAGCAAGGTTCTCAACAATAAAATGAAAATAAATAAAAACCAATGACTGTTAAAAAAATCCAATCCATAATTTTAGGCATGAGGTTGTCCTAACATAAGTTGGAACATGCAAATAAAAAATCCAGCATTCAAGTAATTAAACTATACTAGGTTCTAGATGTTACGTGAATCAATATATTCATTTTTATCTATTTGATTTTCTCATTATATATCATTTCATGGTTGTAGACATTTTAATCAAACCGAATAGACAGATAATATTTGAACTTATAGTCAGATTGATTTTGGTCTTTACGTGGGAGGGATAGATCCCACTTATGTATAATTCCTCCACAAAGTTTAATACAGAAATTGAAAGTACGCAAACTTTTATCAATTACGTCAATCCAATATAAACATTTCTGCATTCACCAATATTCGAAGGATGATGGGAAATTCCATGGTAAGTTCTGGCACATAGCTCCTACTAGATCAACTACTAGATAGATGCTCGCTTGGCTTTTATCTGCCAATAGGATGGAGAATACGGGCATATATAAGTTCGAGATCTCAAAAAAGTCTTCTAAATAGTTCTCAAAACTTGTAATACTAAGAAGGCTAAGGGTGTGCTTGGTGTAAGTAGTAGGGTTGTGCATGGTTCACGGATTTCATGGTTATCCGACCCGATCCGTATGGATCGACCCTAAACCAATTGTTATTCAAAGAATCACATCGGATCGGGTATCCAACCATGTTTGACCCGTGACATACGGAGCTCCGATCCAGTGATCCGCAGATAACCATGGGTCAACCCATCTCATAACTCCTTCAATCGGGACAATGCCTATGGATCTACCTAGGTGGTATTCATTAGGAATATAAATGGACGGATACGGATATGAGTATAGGTGTTACTGTATGCATTATTATTTATTTTGCAGCGTCACTTTGATATATCTGTTAATTTTGTAGGCCTTTGTGGACTGTTAATTATCGGCTGTTTGAGCCGAATTGTCGAGGATAGTGTAATAACGGTAATCAATTTAGTAACCGTCATTAGTTAATTTGCTTTATTTCGGATGTCGTAATTACGATCAACTGCTAAATTTCACAACAATATTTACTAGTACTAAAGCAAAGAATAATTTTTTATTCGTTTTCCTATCTTCGGCAGTAAGATATATACTAATTGAATATTATTTGTTACTTGATTTGTTTAAAATCATTATGAACTTTAAAAAAAAACAAATCGTATTTGTATGTAGTCTTTATTCGCCATGTATATAAATTCTATGTTTATTGGATCCGTATTTGGATTTCACTTTTTATTCTGTTCATATTTGGATTAGCTCTTTATCTGATATGTGGTTGGGCTCGCTCTTTGTTCGATCCGTATTCGGATTCGATAAATATCCGATTCGGATTTGTATCCGTATTTTTAAGGACGTGATTTCCTTAATGCATGTCTGAATCATATCCGTATCCGAGTCGTATTTGACAGAGATGAAGCGAATATGGATATGGAAATAGGCATATCCAATCCGTATCCGATCCGTTTTCATCTCTAGTCTTAGGCGCAACAAAAATAGTTAAGATTTATGTCTAATCTATCACCATATCCGACCTGCAAGCAATCGACGACAGTGCATGTTTCGGAAACGATGTTTGGGTGGGGTGGGGCTCCTTCGCTCAGTTCTTTGTTTCCAATGAAAAGAACGGTAATTCCATATAAAATATGGTAATTCCAATGAAAAGAACGATAATTAACAGTCCACAAAGGCCTACAAAATTAACAGATATATCAAAGTGACGCTGCAAAATAAATAATAATGCATACAGTAACACCTATACTCATATCCGTATCCGTCCATTTATATTCCTAATGAATACCACCTAGGTAGATCCATAGGCATTGTCCCGATTGAAGGAGTTATGAGATGGGTTGACCCATGGTTATCCGCGGATCACTGGATCGGAGCTCCGTATGTCACGGGTCAAACATGGTTGGATACCCGATCCGATGTGATTCTTTGGATAACAATTGGTTTAGGGTAGATCCATACGGATCGGGTCGGATAACCGTGAAATCCATGAACCATGCACAACCCTAGGTTAAACTGGTTGCAGGTAACCCATTTTTGGGTTTTGGTGTTTGGATAGAGGGTTAAACTGGGGTGGGTTAGAAGTGGGTTTGAGGTGATGTGATTGTATTGGAGTTTGAAAAAGTGAGAAGTTATTGTGATGTGATTGTATTGGAGTTTGAAAAAGTGAGTAGAAGTGGAGTAGTTTATAATTTTTATATGATATGATGGTATAGTATATTATTTTTTGATGGATTTGATGATGGAGAATTGATTTATTTAATTTTTTTAAAAAGATAAAAAGTGAGACCCACGTGGAGGGAGAAAATATGGGGTAGGGCATGATAATGTAATTTGCTTAGGAGATTTGTAAGGCATTAGTTTCTTCTATGTAATCAGTTTAGAGTGTGCCATGCAATAACCATAGGAAGAAGGAGATCCTGTGGTGGAAGGGTTTTGACCAAAAGATATTATGAAGTTTTGAAGTAGTTCCACCTTGGGATAATGTAAGGTAGATGATGAACGCAGAAATCGACATGATTTTTTATTTATTTAATGAAAAAGTGTGAATGTGAAAGTGTGTATCGATGTGACCTGAACAATCCTTGAGTCAATTTAAAGAAATAATCTGAGAAAAAATTGCTAATTATTTACCCGGTATAGCTTCTAAGGTCGAACACAAAAAGACAACTGTTTTAAACTAGGGTTATTGAATATGAAAATTAATAAAGATTGTTGTCTTATCTTTTTATAATGTTATATGTTTTGTGAGCTTGTGTATTTTTAATGTTTTTTCTTTATTTTAAAGTTTTTTAGATTTTTTATTTAAAAAGGGGAATTTCTGCAAATGAAATGATATGATATAAAATATAAAATGTATATGTAAACGAATGTGATACTCTATATATTATTGATCCAACTAAAAATGTGATCGTGAATGAAGTGTGTAAAGTGAAATATGTATGTGAGGGAAGTGTGTTGAGTAAAGAGTATGTAAAGTAAATAAATGTATACAGAACAAAGCAATGAAGGAACAATAAAGAAAATAGAACAAAACACGGCTCAAAAATCACTCAAATCATGCTCAACTTTGGAAATTAATAGCAAATTCAAATCACATCCGATTATGGCAAACTTGGACTAAAAAATTCAACAATCAAACTAGGCCCAAAATCTCAGAAAAAATCATCCAAATCAGAGAATCAGAAGCCAACCAACTGTGATCGCATGATCAGGGTATCCTTGCAAGAGAAATTCCAAGTCTTGTAGCAATAAGCCCCTAATAAAGGACTGATGTGTAATTCTCAGAAAACGTGCAGGTGTGCTGCAATATTAGAAACTTTGAGATCGAGTATGCAAAAATTCCACAAATAGAAAGTGTAAGGATCACGTGTTCTCTCTAAGGCACTGTTCGGTTCGAGAATAGGATCGGGAATAAGGTCCGATTCTCGATCTCTCTCCTCCCTATATTCCTACAGCTATTCTGCACGCTTGGTCACCTCCGCCCTAATCTCGCCTTCTCTTATTCCCAGTCGTTCACCAATGGCCCCCTTTCTCCCGCGTAATCTCGCATCCACCTTTGTTGCTTGCACTGTGCCTCGGTCGGGGCCCTCCCTACTCCTCTGTTGCTTGGTCTGCTTTGTAGCCACCCTACACCCCTGTATGTATCACCCGTAAATAAGGAGAGGTAGACCGCTTTTCACTGTGGCATCAATGGGATGGTTCGACCATGTAGGGGTTGCTTTTGACCCTAATCCATAAAAGCAACATGACCTCCCCTTGATCTGTCTGCTCAACCATGTCATCCTCCATGGAGTCTAGGGTTTCGAATAAAAAGTATAAATGGGGCTGGAGGTGGACCTCCAGGCTCTTATCGAGGAACATTAGTGTGCATTTTGCCCTTTGCTTGTGCATGCACATTTGTTCTCCCTTTGCTGGATTACGAGGTAATCACTCAACCCATGCTTCCTTTTGGTTCTGTAATCCAATTGTGTGTTTGTGTATGATGCCTTGTTGCTCTTTTTGGATGTTCATAATGGTGATGAAGTTGGTTTCCAATTTCCTCTAAGCTTCTGCTGCCGTTATTGACATGCCTTGATTTGAGCATTGGTGATCATATTGCCATGTTTTTATTTGGGTTGCAGTCCTGCTATGATGTTTCATTCGTCTAAGCATGATTTTTCCCTTCATGGGTGGATTTGTATGCACCCTTGTTGATGTGTTTCACTCCTCATATGATGCTCATTCGGGTGGAGGTCCTAAAAGTCCAGTCTTGGAGACTCTTCGGTTACTGCCACAATGGGTCCTACAAGCGTTGTGTAGAGTCTCTCTCAATGCTCGGTTCCAAGTCTAAGTAATATGCAATTAAATTTGTCTTAGTCCAAACGAATATATGTAGGTACATGCAATAATTAGGGATGTGGACCTTACATTAACTAGCAAGCAATCATGTGCTAAGGCTCAATTACACAAAGCAAATGAAAAGAAAGCGAAAAACTCAAAACACGGGAAACATAGTAAAAAGAAAGGCAGGAAACATGAATAAAATCGATGAGGCCCTCATGTGAACAATCACTTGGGAACTAAACCTCATAGTGTTGTAGTATCCTAGAGAGTTTGAATTATTGCAATAAATGTATATCTCTCTCACACACTTTAAATAAAAAACAATAATAAAAATAAAAATAAGAACAAAATAGCATTGTCTTCAAAAATATCCAAGTCCTCTCCAGATGTTCTCTTATGTCGGCTTGTGCTGAAAAGCCGACTCCACTTCACGTGGGTGCGTAGGACTCGTAGGAGTATCTCCCTCAATTCACGGTCCCTCGCAACATGGTCAAACAAGAAAGATAATCAGAACAATACAAAATGAAATCAAATAAAACACGGTGGCAACCACTCACAAAACCTGAAAAATTCAAAAATTAACCCACAATCAGATAGAGTAGCACAAAAATAAAAACGTGGAGTTAAAATTTATTATAACTCTATAAAAGATGTGTATAGGTACAGGTATTATAGAGGTTGAACATAGGGAGCACACAAGATAGATTTAGAAAACGAATTCAAAATTTGCCTTCTTTATCTTTTTTATTATATTTTTATGTGGGTTTTTAATATTTTATTCTATGGATTTGTAATTATATGTATTTTTTATGTTTTTATTTTATAATTTTTATTTTCTTTCTATATTTTCTGAGTTTTATTCTTCTTCTTTTTAAAAGATAATATGTATATATATATATATGTATGTATGTAATAAAAGGAATAATATAAACACTATAATATATATATATGGGGGCAGGGAGCCTGCACCCTGGGGTGTAGGAAACTTCCTGCACCCACCTCATTTTTCGATTATTTTGATTTGTTTTTTGAATTGAACGTTAGAGGGATTTACTTAATATGTTGAGGGGAATATGTGTTTCAAATTTCATTCAAAACAAACATTCCTAACATGTTCATCTAGACAGGGTCAATTTCAACAATTTAGAGACCGTTAAAATTGAGTAGTCTTGATGGAGATGCTAGAAGTCTCGAATTAAGTTGAATTTAGAATGACAACATGGTGATCTAAATCCCCCAAGGTTTCATATCAAAAAAATCGAAATATAATGAAAAATTAGGCTGGGTGTAGGGAGTTTCCTACACCCGCCGATGTAGGGTCCTTTTTTCCTATATATATATATATATACATATATATAAGAAAGACAAAACCAGGAAAATACCCTAAGGTACAGACCTTTTCATTTTTTAAAGGTTTCAAAATATATAGTTGGTTTTTATAAAAAAAATAATATAAGTAAATATAGCTCTATATATAGAATAAGGCTTTTATATTTATAGATATAGATTTAGATATAAATACTCAAAATTAATGAAATAAAATATTTTTTTGTCTTTTTTATATTTTTTCTTTATTTATGTAATTTTTCTTATACTTTTTTGCTATTTTTTGGATTTTATATGGATAAACAAATCAAAAAATAACTTATTTTAATAGGATGAATTATTTTGGAATTTAAAAATAGATAATAATATCAAAAAGTTCCAAAATTAAATTTGATAAATAATATATAATATAAATAATATTCAAGAACAGAAAAGAATATTTTTGGATTTTAAAAGATTTTTTTATTATTTATATAAGGATTTTGGAACTTTTTAAATTTTTAGTCATTTACTTTTGTTTTTTTAGTTGTTTTTGGTCTACAATAATAAAATAAAATAATAAATAGTATCTATTTTATGAAATTTTCAACATAGTTTTTCTTATTTTTATGTATTTTTAAATACAAATAAGGAATAAATACAATATTTTAGTATTTTTAATATAAAAAATATAATTAAATATCCTACAAAAAATATATGTGATTTAAAATACTATTAGACACTTAAGATAATTTTCCTGTAAATTTTAAATGCAAATTAGTATTTTTAATACTGCAAAAAAAATAAAATAGTTGCACTAGTATGTACCTAAACGTAATTTATAAAAAGTATTCTTTGTTTCCAGAACCCCTCAAATAAGTATTGGGCCAAAAATGCAAAATGCCCTGAATATTTAATTCGATATACGCTGGCAGGGGTATAAGTGCAATTTACAAAAAGTGATAGGTCCTACTTGTAATTTAACCACAAAATAATACGCTAGAATTTAAAATTCAAGGACTAAAGAAAAATACAAAAGACCTAAGGTCCCCCTAGAAAATACTCACTCTCTCACGTGCACAAGTATATGAGGTGACGTGGTGAGGGACTCAAATGCAAATAACATTAATGTACGGTTCTTAATACAAATTTTACAAAAGTAAAATAACTACAAATGAATGTTTATATACCAGTAATAAAATAAAAAAGGTGCAGGGGTATATGGAAAAATTACCCCTACTACGACGATCCGACGATGCTCATGATTCCACTAATATATGTGGCATCCTTCGGTCGTGCGACGACGCTTCGCTGTTGGACGACCCTGATTAAATCCCAAATGGGGATCAGATTGTGTTGTGTGGTGCGATCCAACGTCTACGCTTCCATATGGAGCAAATAGATGACCAGACAGCTACTGCTCTCCTTAAAGAACATGGAAGAACAACTCGTCCAATGGGCTTTGATCTTCGATCTCCTCCTCCTCCGGTGGTCAACCTCGCTGCTAAATGGTTCAAAAGATGCTTGACGTGGCTCCACAGCTATTGGCGGCGTCAAAAAGCTCCAAGACCCAGTGATGGGGTCTTGGTGGGTGAAAACCCGAATTTTATCCTTTTAATAATGTCGAATTAATGATTTCATTGTAGTTGAATAAATTCGAGTCAATCAAAACCACTTTAATTAATATCAATTAATATCGAGCTACAATTTTTATTTTACTTGGGCAAGCCCAAGGTCGAACTCAGAGAGGCAACTTTCTCCTTAGATTAATTTTTAGTCTTTTTAGATGCTAGGTTTTCAGGAGAATATTTTTTATGGTTTTTTCTTGCAATTAAGAAAATGAAATGCAATCCGAGACAATTCAAGGGTTAAAATATAAAGTATGATCAAACTAAGTCCAAAAATTCTCAAACTTGGCCAGAAAGTCAATTATGGTGAAATAAAGATAGCCTAACGTTTTTTGGAATTTTTTGACTCTAAATGAACTATTTGTGAATTAAACATGAATGCTAGGTGATTTTCACAAAATTAATTTTAATAAATACCAAATTAAATTATTTTCAAAAACTAAAATTATCCTAGATGACTCTATGTGAAATGAATCCAAGAAAATTACTAGATCCCAAAAACAACTAATTTTGACTTATTAAAAATCGATTAGACAAACACCACTTAATTTATTTAGACCTCGATTTACATGCAAATATGTGATTTTTGGACGCAAAGTAGAACTACTCAAACTCTACCTACTATGAATTTATGGTAATTTTTAGTGCAAGGAATAATTTAATATCAAATTAATGGCAATCAGTGGGCAAAATATTCAATTTTCTACAAAAACAATTCATATTAAATAATCCAAGGCTCAGAAAATTCACAAAAATATTTACACCGATAAAGCATGAGTTCTTCTATAATATACAATTTCAAATAAATAAAATGATGTTAAATGAATGTTGAAAATGATATGCAAAGACATGGTTCAAAATGCAATACAAAATTAAAACTGATGAAAGAAATATGCTTACAGGACTTGAATGTAATTACCTATACGCCTGAGGGCATTTATACAAATTTCCCACCTTTGCACGTGCACCTCACGTGGCATCCAGTGGAACGGGGACTTTCACGTGATTTTCCGGAAACGCACAGGCGTATCTGCGATTTTACACCCAACCTCGCGCGCCGCGCACGTGAGGTGGGAATAAAAATGTGATCTGGTGGAGCAGGGTCGGTCGCCGCTACAAGAGCGGGTGGAGGGATGTGCGGATGTGACGAGCTGGACCGTGGCGGTGCGGGGGAGGCACTGGAAGTGGGAAGGCTGGTCGCCGAACTGTAGGAGCGTGCTGTGGCGAGTTAACGGTTGGTGATGACGCCTTGTCCAACACACGGCCGAGGAAGGGGTGTTGCACGGAGGTGCACAACCGTGCGCAGCTGTAGCGAGGTGGTGGTATGGCTGAGAGGGCGGCGTCGAGCGGCCTCGCCGTGGCTTGTGCTGAGGCGTCGCTGGCGGAGGGCTGGACACCGCGACCGAGGCATTGAGGGTGTACTACGGGCGAATGGAATGCTGGTGGTGTTGGTGCAGGTTCAGCATGTTGACGTTGAAGGAGATGGTGGGGCTAGCGCGAAGAAAGGCACAGTGTGGGCGAGCTGCTGGAATAGGCGCAGTGGCGGGGGACAGTGTATCAACGTCTGAAGACGATGAGCTGCTGCTGTGCAGAGGAGGAGAAGGACACAACTTGCTCTTGTTGGTGGTTGTCGGCTTGGAAGCTGAGTCGATGGCACGTGTGGAGGCAACTCAAGGATTATGGAGGCTTGCTGCGAAAGCGTAGTAGTTCGGAGGCGAGGTGCGGCTGGAATTCCTGCCGGTAGAAGATCAACCTGCAAGAAGAAGACTAGCTCAAGCTTCAAGCTCGGCTGATAGATGGCAATGGTCGGTTATGGATGAACTGAGCATCTCGGACGTGTGGCGGCAATGGAGTGAAGGTTCAACGAGAAGAGGGAGTGGTTGAGAAGAGAGGACGAACGTGGGGCAAAACATGGGATTTTATAACTTCCCCTATTTTGCCATGCATTTGTTTAGGTGGTTTAAATCTTAGATTAATTAATTGATAAAAGTTCTCCAAAAAATCAATAAAAATCACCGTTGCGTTCGCAACGTGTGATTTATCCGTGAAAGTGACAATGCTTTTGAGATTTGGTGAATGGATGGAGGTGAAATTAAGAGAGAAGGAATGGAAGAAAAATAGAGGGAGAAGATGGTGAAGAAAATATGAGAAAGAGGAAGATAGAGTAGAAAGAAGCTACCTAGAGGTGTGGACAGTGATTTGCCTGTGGAAGGAGAAGCTGAGGCTTCTCCTATCATCGCTCAAGAGTCGGCCAAGCTCGAGCTCAGCAGCTCGTGAAGATCAGAGTTGCAGCAGAAGGATCAAAACTTCTAGATCTTGTCACGGATAGCTGCTTGTCGCCTCTCTACCAGTAGGCCGCGGTTGCTGTCACCAATGCGGGTGGGAGCTTGGGCTCTATCTCTGAGGAATATGGTGGATGAATTGGATTAACAGTAAGGAAGAGGTATTTGTAGTGGAAGATTGATGTGCAGGAGGTGGTTGGCGAGGTTTGCGGGCGAACTATGCAACATGCGGGAATCGGGTCGTGGGGACAAGGGAGTCATGCGCAGCAAGGCAGGGGGAAGTAGGCGATGTGCGCGAGGCGGTTGCGCGCGAGACACGATGCGCGCGAGGTGGTTGCACCCCAGGCGGAGGGTGCAGGCTGGTGCGCCGCGCAACGCGGGAGAGGAAGGTGGAAGGGAGAGGAAGGGGAAGGTCACGTGCCAAGCACGTGACCTGGAGGCGCCACATGGTGCGCCCAGAGGCGGCCATGTGGCAGGTTATTTTAATTATTTAAAATAATAATTATTATTATAAATAAATTATTAAAATTAATTAAAATAATTAAATTAAAATTAAATTAAATTAATTAAAAAATGATAACAATGGGTGACACATGGTGGCTCTAGGAGCGGCCACGTGTCGCTCCCAGAAAAATCATAAGTTAATTCAAAAGAAAAATCAAGAAAGAAATAACAAAGATGTCAAATCAAAAAGTGGTCAACATGAAAGTTTCTCGTCTCAACGAGATCTACAACTTTTTGTGCAGGGGTGAAAATTAAAGGAAGTCATATGTATAAAATGTATTTTTGGTGGTATCCTATAGGTATAAAATACCACATTTTTATCTTTTATAAATTTTTTCATTTTAAATAAGAGAAAAATCAAAATAAAGTTAGAAAAAATATGAAAGAAATATTTACAACAAGCTTTTTTTGGATTTTTAATAATTAAGAAAATAAAAAGATAAAATAAAGGGCAAAAAGGTCAATATGTACAATATACAATAGGGGCTTAAAATCCAAGTTCACATACGAATTTTGATTTTTATAAAATTAGTCTTGTTTTAAAGGTCTTTGAATGCATATTACTTTAAAAATGAGTAGACCTAAATCGTACACTGTATTAGAGAGATATTCGCATTTTAAGGTTCATAGTTTCAAACTTAGATTTGGGTTTTATTAAACAATTTTATAAGTTAGTATTTTTCTGATATTTTTCCTTTATTAGTGATATAATATATACACTATGGAATTGATTTTATTGGATTTGGAGTTAGTATAAAATATATACAAATATGGTACTTTAGCTAATATACAGGTGGATTGGGAGAAGGGGAGGGACTGGGAGGTGGTCGGTGGAGGGGCTGGAGGGGCAGGCTGAGGAGGAGGAGGGGTGGAGGGGCAGACGAGGAGGAGTGGCTGGAGGGAGTCAGGATGGGGAGGAGGGGCGGAAGGAGGGGTTGGAGGGGACATGCTGGGGAGGAGGGGCGGAGGAGGATGTATGGCGGTCAGGCTACAAAGGAGGGGGCAGAAGGAGGCGTTCAGGTTGGGGAGGAGGCATAGGAGTAGGGCTGGCTATCGAGCCTAACGAGCCGAGCCAGGGCTGGGCTCGAGCATGGGCTCGATAAGCCCAACTGGTCTCGGGCTCGGGCTTGGGCTCGAGCCCTTATCGAGCCAGCTCGGGCTCGATAAGTCTTGAGTCGAGCCCTTTATCGAGCCCGAACCTCTTATCAAGCCTGGTCCGGGCTCGAGCCTATTTAGGCTTGTTAAGGAAATAGATGTTTTTTGGTGAAAAAGTGTTTTGCGTGGGATCGAACCTGAGACCTCCTTTTTAAAGACCGTCCACCTTACTAGTAGGCCACCATCCGAGTTATATATAAAAGTTCAATTATAATATATATTGTAATATTCTTCTTGTTAACAAAAAAGAAAAAATACTAAATATCTAACTATAACCTAGATTAACATAGATAAAAGGTAGAAAATCCAAGTCTACAACATCGTCCACCCGACATTGTTGTTACATAAACAACATAAACACATAATCCACCATTAACAATGTTGCAAAACTAATACAAATAAAAATAAAAATCATTGTAGTTTCACAAATAGAATATATATACATATATATTCCTTATCGAGCCTGTTATTGAGTTATCGAGAAGAGCAGGGATCGGCTCGATAAGCTATCGAGCCCAAAAATCTTGCTCGGGCTCGGCTCAATAGCTTAATGAGCCAAGCTCACGAGCCCTTATCGAGCCGAGCCTGAGCCTGGCTCATCGAGCCGTGACTCAATAGACAGCCCTAAGTAGGAGGGGTTGGAGGGGCAGGCTGGGGATAAGGGGTGAAGGAGGAGCAGAGGGGGCGGAGGAGGAGGTGTGTACCTCTCAGTCCTATTTTTTAATTTAATTTTGCTTGTGTTCTCAAAGTTAATGTTCATTTGCACTGGGGAAGGACGATAACTAACCAAAGGGGCACAAGAGATAGAACAATAAGAAGTCGGGGCACATGGGTATTCCCAAAAAGGGAGGGGCATAACTGATATGCAATATCTCAGAGGGGCACAACTAATAAAAACCCTCCATTGTACCGGTGCTCTATTCTTTTTGAGAGACATGGTGTATCTATACATGTTGCTAAATTCCTATGGCATTGTACAAAATTTTTAGTGGACACGATGTTATGAATAAAATGGAATGAAAAAATATGGTTCTTCTTTCTTTACTGTTCTCTTGCATGTTTGTCACAGCTTGGTATTTCGAAAATAGACTCGTATGTGTGGTTGTGTATTGTTGAGTATCTGGACCCTATGGGTCGCGTCACAATATGTTAGCAGACAAAAATTTATTTTGAAGCTAACATTTTTATCATAATATATATATCGTATTTTTGAGTTTTTTGTATTTAAACTTTCAATTAAAATAAAAGTAGGTTAGAACACAAATATGGAAAAAATCGTGTATATATTTGCCAATCGAACAATCTCTAACAATTTATGTATATTAGCACACAGAGATTAACAAAATCTTGTATGCAAGTTAAAACAAAAAAGTCAAGATGAAACTTTATTATTTTTACCCATAATGTATCTATCACCCCTTTCAACAATTATATCTATCATGCTTTTTTATTTTTAGTTTGAACTTTTAGTTAAAATTGAAGCACATTAGCACATCAAATATGGAAAATAAATCTCATATGTACGTTAGTACAAAAAATAATTTTAAATGAAACTTTATTATAATTTTATTGCAATATAAAATATGTTCTTGAATGTTTTAAGCATTGATATTTTTCTCAAAATCGATGTATGTTCACATTCAAATATTAACGAAATCTCATTTGTATTTTAGTACACAAAAATTTATTCAAAAATTATTATGTTATAAGTTTTACATAAATTATATAGCATATTCTTTGAGATTTTCTGAAAATAAACTTTTAATTAAAATTAGAGTAACTCAAAACAAATTAACAAGTTGAACAATTTCTAATATTTAGTGTATATTAGCAAATAAGATTAATGAAATGACGTATGAATGTTAATAATCAAAAAAACTAATTTTAAAACAAAATTTTATTTTTTATAATATATCTATCATTCCTCTCAAAAGAAAATATCTATCACACTTTTGATTTTTCTACTATCTAAACCCTTAATTAAATTGATGTGTGTTAGTACATCAAATATGGATGAAGTCTCATATATACATTAATAGAAAAATTACATTTAAACAAACTTTATTATGAACTTTTTATGATATATATAACATTTTCTATACTTTGCTAGTTTCACATACATTCAGGTTAGTATTTTTAAGGATTTTTCATTAATTAATATTAGTGATATATACACAGTGGAGTTATATGAATTAGTTAAAAGTATATGAAGTTGGGTAATATATACAAGTGAATCTGAACGCATTATGAAAACGCTAATTTATGCAAATTATTTACGGATGCATGAATGTTAATTATGAATTATAACCACTTAAATGCACTTAATTACTCAGGATGATGCTCTATTTTCAGCTAATAAGAGTGGTGAATCATAGATTGCAGCATGGCCACTACTCTTGGGATTTGTATTAAATGCTTCCTTGAAAACTAAGTCTCAAAATAACCAAAGGATCAATGGAAATGTATCATCATAATCAAACTACAATACGCTTGATCAATAGTGGGGTTAATAGTTCTAAAGAAAAGTGCATTAAAATCCAATATCATTATATACAAGATATATTAGACAAATAAGAAAGTACCATAAACTACATACTTGCAAGTGATATGTTCAAGTTGCCATAAAGAATAATCCTCAGAATAATTTTCCAGAATACACTATACCAATAGTGGGTGTGTAAAAATCTTAACCATTATTGTGATCACATGATCAAGCAAACCACCTTCGACAGTTGATGAACGAGAGACCTTGACTTTGAGGCATTGAGGAAGGAGCCGACGATGTGAGGGCTCACACCCTAAAAACACGTCATTCAAGAGTGGAATGAATCACTCAACATGATCCAAACCTCGCTCACCGAGAGCCCCTACCCAAACCCATCTCTCTCGCATTCTCTCTCAAGACTCTAGTGACATACATCATGAAAATTTGAACCTTTGTCCTTGCAAGCATTAGTTTCCTGAAAAATTGCATTATGTATATACAAACTGGTATTATAGTTTGATATGCTGATGCCATGACTTTAGAGCACAATCTTCATTTACAAAAACGACGACTTCATGATAAAAGTTTGTACCTTTTTTTACAGCTTTTATTTTTACAAAAGTGACTACTTATATCAACGATTACATTCAACTCCACAAGTTTCTTTCTAAAATGTCGCTATATCATTGACATGCTTTACAGTTTGCAGAACACTTTAGAAATGCAGTGCAAATTTTTACATGATGATACGAAGTATATGCATGATATCATCACAAACACTGAAGGATGACAGTTCATAAAAATAACCAAATCTAAACTAACTAAAAACAGTAACTTAAATTATAAAAATTACTGAACTTTGAAATAAAATGCTTAACTACAATATTCTTTTTGATAAACAATGTCCCGCCTACCAAATGGAGAAATTCTCCGTGACGTCAGTGAGAATAAATTACGAGGTCTTGAGAATAATCTACCTTGCTATGAAGTTTTCCCACCATTACTGAAGCTAGACGATTTATGACTCCATCCATGCAAGGGAGCCGACTATCAAGAGTCTGCCAGGAAGTTCACCAGCACACGGTGCCAAATACGTAATCTTCTTCCTGCAAAAAATCGTTACAATCAGCAGATTGCCAACAGAATCCGAAAGGAAGAAAATGGTAAGTAGATGCGCACACCTGTGAGTGTCTATGTCCGTCACATAGATAAATCCCGCAACATTACTGTAGAAATGCCCCGGAAACGAAAAATGGTTCAAATTGAGATAGCGGGAAGAAGAAATTCAGCTAAATGATAATAGCTGGAGTAAAAAATCGTAATCATTTAAAAAAAGAACTGTTATACCATAATAATAAGAAATTCATGTCTGAATATTTCAAAATTTGTCTCCAATAGTACAGTATTTCCTGTTGTATGGAGCACAAAAACATTTAGTAGGAGCTCTTACAACAGGTCTGTGGAGATAGACACATCAAAATAGTTTCTTAAAGGGATTTTTCCAATTTAACCTTTCTGAAATTTGTTGATAACACTTGTACTTCTATCTATTTCGTAATTACACAATAATCATGAAAAAAACCTTTGTATGAATCCTTGCACTCCTTGCTGTTAACCTCTACAGGTCAAACCATTTGGGATAACAGTAATAAAAAAATAAAATTGAACAAAAAAATCTATATTAATCAGTTCTCAAACTGAAATATAATTATTTGTCATCAACATCTTTATTCCCGCAGTGCAAAAAAGTACTGAAGATGGTGGCTTGTCCAAGTTTTTATTAATCAGTTCTCAAACTAAAATACAATCAGTCCATAAGTTTGACAAGATGCTCCGCTTCGCCAAGGATGAGCTCCACAAAGTATGCTCAACACCACCCCTCCTCCACAGCACCTCTGCTCTATCCCAACCTTACCCGCTGCTTTAAAGACCTTCCCTCACCCTAAGCAGCTAGGCTGGGAGCATGGATGATCTCATGTCTAGATCAGTGTCTATAAAAGGCTCCTTTACCCCAAACATTGGCATCTTGGATGGGCCCATGGTTGATAGGATTGATCGGGGGACGGCAGCAACCGCTAGAATACCCTCAATGAGAAAAAGGATGCTGTTGGGTTTAGTCATGTGAGGATTGAATGGCAACACACATGCATCCATCAACCTCACTGAATTTTTCTACGTACCAGGGATATTTTGATCATTCACATGCACCTCCTTGCAACCCAGACTTAAATAGTTGTATAAATAAACCATTGGGATAGCCACATATTATACTCCAACACATTTTCAGGACAAAAATTGAGCCGGTGTAAACACTGGACATAGGCATGCTGCCGAACCACTATAAATCATTTTTCTTCATGGTTGAGCATTCTTTGAGCTTGTAAAAGACTTATCTGAAGCCCTTCATCTTCAATATAAATGCACGAGTACTCTTGAAGGTTCTTTTGCATTTACGAAATAGTTTTCCCAATTTTATTAAGATGCATACAAGTCCTTGAAGCGCAAATGGAACTGGTTTCTCAGTGATCAAGCTTGATCATTGTCTTGTGTTTGCTGATTGCTTCATCATTAATCAGGATTGATTGTGTACATTGTTTAATCAAAATTTCTACCTGACGACTACATATCCTTTTGCGACATCTTTTGGACTAACTTCTTTTGCGACATCTTTTGTGACGACATATTAATATGCCAACTACATATCCGCAACTTCTTTTGCGACATCTTTTGGACTAACTTCTTCCCTCGTGGAACCCCTCTAATGGTCTGGTGGTAGAAGCAGTGGCTCCCACTTTAAAGGACCAGGGTTCGAATCCTATTAGTAAAAAAAACTTCTTTCCTCGCATGCGCTCATCATACGAGAACCCTTGCAAATTTTGGACTGCATCCAGACGACGATGGAGCGGAACTAGCTTATCTACTATCATGCGAGAGCCCTTGCAAATTTTAAACTACATCTGCGCTCCGATATAGCAGCCCTTGCCAAGTGCCAACTTCTCATTGCATTGGGACGGTGCAACACGTCACTAGTAGAAAATACCCTAACGAGATCTAAATGTTTGCTTAAATCCATGTTGAAAAAATATGACTCTCTTGAGGCAAATTCTTTAGTAGTGCTCTCGGTCTATTACTCTTGCCTCATTCTCCAGATGCATCAAACTATAATCTATTATTAATGATTTGTAATCCTTATTTGCCTCAGTTAACTATTTTTTAAAGTAGTCAATATAAAGCTTTAGGTAGTCGATAGTGTGCCTACAACCCAAAAGACCAGGGCTCAAATCCCACCTTGTGGGGTTGTGTTAGGTAGTCGGCAGCCAGCGTAAAAAATAGTCAAATCTTTCAATAAGAATTAGGACAAAAATCCATGTACCGACTCTACTTATAGTGGGAGAAGGCTTTGTCATTTTTTTAGTCAGCTTTATTTTTTTTGTTGCAAAAAGATTAAATGGCTACTAGAGGATAATAAACCATAAAATAAAGAGAGCAACTATGTTGCAAGCAGGGCGTTACTTTCTACCACCCAACTCACAGACAATATAAGGCAAGACCCTATAGACCCCATGATAGTAGTTAAATCCATAATATTAATATTGCTCGTTATTTCTGCAACTAAAGGCATGTGAAGGCAATCATTTACCTTGATATGACCTGTTCAGGTTCTTTCGCATATGAAACAGCAAGAACTGAATGCAGTAAATCCTCTTTAATTGTCACGGGAACAACACGGGTTGGATCTGCAGCAGGCTCTGCACCAATAGGAAGAGCTGAGCGTGGTGCTTGTGGGCCGCCACCAATCCGAAAAACAGATACATCACTGAAACTCAGGATATTTGAATGGGGAGAGAGATCATTTCCAAGTCCATAAAAGTATTCCTGAAAAAATACCGTTGGAGCACAGAATAAGGAACTGATCACAAAGAGAGCGATGATTTTTTGGTTGAGGATGAGAGATTTTTGGTATAAAGGTTAACATGCTAACATTTCGATGCAGCATCACAAATCTGACAGCAAATTTTAACTTTTTTACATGATATCTCCTTAATCATAGTTATTACACAACTTCGAATTCGAACACAGTCGAATTTTGTCACGCAGAATGAGGCACAATCAACTGTTGCATTAAAACTCCATAGCCCCTTGCAGGGACGAAGCCAGAAATTTTTACTTGAGGGTGTAAATTATTTAGACATTATTTGTCCGTTAATATTTGTTGGGAATTCATTAATTATGTAGTTGATTGACGCTAATATTGAGATTTTATTAAAACACCCATGTAAACTTACAATCTCACATAATTTCTGCAAATATTGTAATGACAAAAACATGTACAAAACTTTTTATTTCACTGAATACACATTTGTAAATGTAATATTAACTAAGTACCATTAAATTTAATATTTTCAAATAAAAAATACTATACATTGCTTTACATATAAGGATGCAAACAAATATAGATATGTGTACCAACTTCTAACACAATCGAATTTTGTCAGGTAGAATGAGGCACAATCAACTGTTGCATGGAAACTCCATAACCCCTTGCAGGGACGAAGCCAGAAATTTACTAGCAGGGCAAATTATTTAGACATTATTTCTAATTTAGTTTATTGTTTTAGTTGTTAATATTTGTTGGGAATTCAATAATTATGCAGTTGATTGACACTAATATTGGGATTTTTATAATAACACCCACGTAAACTTACAATCTCACAAATAATTTCTACTAACATTGTAATGACAAAAACATCTGTCCAAAACTTTTTATTTTCACCGAAATACACATTTGTTAATGTAATATTAAGTACCACTAAATTTGTTATTTTCAGATAAGCAATACTATACAATGATTTACATATAAGGATGCAAACAAATATAGATATATATACCAACCTCTTATCATATATGTTATACATATTTTGACAAGTGTATTTGTATATGTTCTAAAATAGATACAAGTACAAATAGGATTGCAAGCAGACAAATGCGTATATAGATATAGGTGTTATCATATTCTTGTCCTTTAAAAAATCTAGATATTGTTACGGAAACAATTATCTTGCGCATATTAAAAATCATGAATCATATCCATAAATATGGATACAAGTATGGAAATTGATATTCATAATTCAAATATTATTATATAACAAATGGATAGAGATTATCTTACTAATCTTAAAAATGAAAAAAGTTGTCAATACCGATATCCGTATCTAAAAAAAATACAAATCAAATATTCTTAGCTATATTCATATCTGCTAAAATCAAAATTACATATCCGTGTCCACTTACAAAACGGATTTGATGGCGTACATAAACGGATGTATCCTTATTCAGTAATGTACAATATGAAAATGTTAATAGTGGATCATTGTAATTAGATTTTATATATATATATATATATATATTGAATTTTTATTGAGATATCGGGGGCGATTATATATAACATGCATTTTTTTATTATTAAATAATGTATTTAGATTAATTACTATATTTAGGCATATAAATGAGTACTAAATGAGAGCCGGGGGCCCAAGCCCCCACCCGCCCCGTTCTCCCCGTCACTGGCCCCTTGGATAGGAAGCCACTGAGCTGCTTAGTAGATGGTATGTACCTAACTCCCAATGCCTCTCCAGTCCCTCAAAAATATACGATGTCCTACTCTGCTTCAACCTATATGTAAAATGGTGTTCATAAATGAAGCCAGACAACCATTTTTTACACAAGTCATGCACTAGTTGACATCCAATATCTTGGCAACCACGTGCCAAAATACAAGCTATTCATGTGGTCATCGACTTCCTTCGCTTCGAGTAAGATATTTTGACTTGATAAACAATAAAAGGTGGCATAGATTTCATGTTAATACTATGCATAAATTGAATATAAGAAGATAAGTGATTTTTGACTTTTTTAACAAAAATATGCACTAGATATCCCTCTTCAGACTCGGCTTTTAGCAAAAGAACTCAAGAAATGCGAGAAAAATCATCCACCATGTAAAAATGGTGTACATGATGATTAGGAACGCAACTAGAACCACCAAATTCAAAATGTAGCTCAAACAAGCTACTTGAACTAAGAATATCAGCCTTCGGGAAGGAGTTGTAATAGTGCTTTCTAAGCTTACATGACTCACTCAACGAGACAGATAAATTTCTTTAGAACCTGTCTAAGCTTTTGAACATGGAAATGATTCTTTTAGAACGAAAAGGATGAACCTCATAAGCGGACCGTCCAAAATTTTTATATTCATTAAAATTATAAACATAAATTTATATGCACCATGCTTCGTACAGAGCCTTAGCTGTTCAATTACATTCTCAGAATAGAATCTAGTGACCATCACGCGTGCCCTCCTGCCGGTCTTCCAAAAATGTGCCACCCTCACTTGCCTTACGCTTTATCACCCACGATTTGCCCCTCCCTGCACACATGTCGTGGATGAATTTCTTCCTCTGCCTTATGCTAACCAAATCATGGAAGTACTTCGTCTTTCTATCTACCTCCTTTACCCATTTTTGCCTTATTCTATGTCACCGCTCCACCTCCCTTTTCTTGTCCTCTTCAGTTGTGGTCTTCTGAAATATAACTATGGCATGCCGCTCCTCCATGCCAAGATCTCGTTCATCCTCGATCCCATCCATGAGCGGGATTTCTGTCCCAGCCTTGGTGCACCACTCCTTGTGTTTCTGACGAGTCTTAGCCTTCTACTTGTTGGAGAAAATAAGAGCATTGTTATTTCTGAGAACCCTAGGCTCTCTTATATAGTAGAGAGGCCTATGGGTAAATTACATAAAGTAGAAAACAGAAAAAGAGAATAAGAAAGAGACACATGAAATATAAAAATGTACTAGGCCTTCTCCCACTATAAGTAGGGTCGGCTACATGGATTCTTGCTCAAATCCATGTTGAAAGATTCGATTATTTTTTACGCTGGCCGTCGACTACCTAACGCAACCCCTGCAAGAGTGGGATTTGAACCCTGGTCTTTTGTGTGGTAGACACACTGTACTACCACTAGACCATTAAGTGGGTACACACATATGAAATATGAAAATACAAATATCTTCACACTCCCCCTCAAGCAGGAGCATAGATATCGATCATGCTCAGCTTGGATGAGCACTTCTGAAATGATCCTCTGGGCGGTGGCTTGGTGAAGATGTCCGCGGTTTTCTCTGCAGAACTGAAATGGGAAGTAGAGATCGCGCCCTTCTGAATCATGTCTCTAGTGTAATGGCAATCTACCTCAATATGTTTTGTTCTCTCGTGGAACGCAGGATTGTTTGCAATGAATAGGGTAGCCTGGTTATCACAGTGTAACTCCATGGGTAAAGGAACCTCTACATGTAGATCGCATAGCACTGCTCGGACCCACATCATTTCTGTACTTGCTTGGGCCATAGCCCTGTATTCGGACTCGACACTTGATCTTGCTACAACAGTTTGTTTCTTGCTTTTCCAAGAAACGAGAGAAGTACCAACAAATATTGCAAATCCCGAAGTCGATTTCCTATCCTTAGGACAACCTGCATAATCCGCGTCAGCATATGCGGATACAGAGAGTGTGTCTCCTTTCTTGAATAGTAATCCTGAGCCTGGAGATGATTTTAGATATCTCAATATCATGTGTATTGCATCCATATGTACCTGTCGAGGTTGCTCCATGAATTGACTCACTCGGCTCACTGCAAATGCAATATCCGGTCTGGTAATTGTAACATAAATGAGTTTTCCAACCATCTCTCTATATCTCCTCTTATCGACTTCACCTGTATCATCATCGTATAGCTTCATGCTAGGATCCATAGGAGTCGTGGAAGGTCGACATCCAATCATGCATGTCTCTGCAAGCATATTTGTAACATACTTACTTTGGGTCATCACAAGACCCTGTGCATTCCTAGCAAATTCCAACCCCAAGAAATACCTTAGGGTGCCCAGATCCTTAGTCACAAATTTACTGCCCAGAAAGTCTTTTGCCATCTTGATTCCCTGCTCATCATCTCCTGTAACAACAATATCATCAACATATACCATGATAGCAACAGTACCTCTAGATGTCTTCTGCACAAATAAGGAATGGTCTGCATTTGACCTCTTGAATCCCTGTCGATCAATCTGGTCTGAAAGCTTTTGAAACCACGCTCTTGGACTCTGTTTAAGGCCATATATTGCCTTATGGAGTCTACAAACTTGCTGACACTCCCCCTCAGCAGCAAACCATGGAGGTTGCTGCATATAGACATCCTCTTATAGATCTCCATATAAAAATGCATTTTTCACGTCAAGCTGGAATAACGGTCAATCACGTGCTACATCAACTGAAAGAAGAACACGTAAAGTAGAATGTCGAGCAACTGGGAGAAAACGTGTCCAAGTAATCAACTCCATAGGTCTGAGTAAAACCACGTGCCACGAGCCTTGCCTTGTACCGATCAAGGCTTCCATCTGCATGGTATTTAACATTAAACACCCACTTGCAGCTAACAATAGACGCTCCGGAAGGAGGGGGAACAAGTGTCCAAGTTCCACGAAACTGTAACGCGGCCATTTCTTCTTTCATAGCAAGACGCCATTTGCTATCTTGTAGTGCCTCCTGATATTTACGTGGAATTGCTACTGCAGATATAGTTGTTGCAAATATCTGGAAAATCGCCTGTAAGACGATGAAACGAGACCTGGGAAGCAAGTGGGTAGGAAGCACAAGTACGCCTCTGCTTTCTAATAGCGATAGGCACGTCCAAATCTCCATGATCTTCATCCTGTTGTGTTCCCTGTATCAATAGATCCTCAGACTCATCGTTAGAAATCACGTTATCAGAATCAACCTGAGGGCTGCTGGATGACGGGCCATGACCTTGAGCAGAGGAGGACCGACGAGTATAGTGCTTTGGTAACGGGAGGACAATGGTTACTGGAGGTGGTAAAGGTGGAGGTGAAGGTATGACAGGAGGTGGTTGTGGAGATGGCATAGAAGGTAACTGACTCATAGGAGGTGGTGGCATGAATACCTCAGTATCATAATGGGAAGTAGTCATTCTGTCACCTGTAGGAGAGAAAAACATCACAGATTCAAAGAATGTGACATATGCGCTAACAAAATATTTTCGACGCAGCGGATCGAAGCAACGATACCCCTTCTGTGTCCTGGAGTATCCTACAAACACACATTTGATAGCCCTGTGAGAGAGCTTATCAAGACCTGGCCCCAACTGATGGACAAAACCAACACAGCCAAAGAAACGGGGTGGAAGTGAGAACAACTCCTTCTCAGGAAAGGCTATAGAGAGAGGAGATTTCTTACCCAAGACAGACGAGGGAATGCGATTTACTAAGTAGCAAGCTGTGAGAACCGCATCACCCCAGAACGAGCGTGGAGCATGACTCTGAATAAGTAGGGTTCTAGTGATATCCAATAGATGTCGGTGTTTCCGCTCTGCAACACCATTTTGTTGTGAAGTGTAAGCACATGAAGTTTGATGAATTATACCACGAGATGAA
This sequence comes from Ottelia alismoides, assembly GCA_037367405.1. Lineage (NCBI taxonomy): Eukaryota > Viridiplantae > Streptophyta > Magnoliopsida > Alismatales > Hydrocharitaceae > Ottelia > Ottelia alismoides. The sequence goes on along the minus strand of JAZKJV010001160.1, from coordinate 298,971 downwards.
AAGAACAAGGACAGAGCTCTAGTACAAAACTCCAATGCATTGTCAAACGCACAATTTTCACAGAAGAAGAGAAAACATTTTTAACTTCATTGATAAACATTTGAATCACATCTCCTGCTTCAGATTTATTCTTCAATAAAAACACCCAAGACAAGCGAGAAAAATCATCTACTACAACCAGATAGAATCTGTGTCCCTGGTGGTCAGGAACACGACTTGGACCCCAAATATCAATATGGACTAACTCGAACAAGGAGCCACTGCTCCGACTCTGACGACTCGGGAAAGTAGACCGATGATGCTTTCCCAACTGACACGCTTTACATTGGAAGGACGACTTCGGAGAAATCTGGGGCAAAGCACGACACATCTTCTGAAGAAGGAGGTGACCAAAACGGAGATGCCAGATATATAGAGAGTCAGATCCTGTAGAATGGAGAGATCCACCGACATAAGGAGTATGGATCAGACGATAGAGACCATTCTGCTTACAGCCATAACCAATCACGTTGCCCGAGGATATGTCCTGAAAAACAAGAGACGATGAGTCAAAAATAGCTCGACAATTTAAATCCTTTGTAATCTGGCTAATGGACAGTAAATTCATAGAGAAATCGGGAGCATATAACACATTCTGCAATCTCAAGGAAGGTGTCATGTTAATCTCCCCATGTCCTGTGATCGGGGAATGTGTCCCATTGGCCATCATCACAGTTCGTCCTGAAGAAACCGGTCTATATGAAGTGAGTTGTTCTTTGTCCCACAGAGATGATGTGTCACTCCAGAATCCATAATCCAGTTTGTAATCATAGGTCCATCACAAGAGGTGAGAGCATAAGAACTACCTGAAGTACTGGCCGTGGCAGGTGAACTGGCAGAGGCAGAGACGGCCACATCTGACTGACCTTCAGGAGTTGTATCAGGAGGCATGATATTCCTCAGTCTGGCAACAAGATCATCGAATCGTTGGTCCAATGAAGAAGGTGCAGGAGACTCAACTTGTTCTTCTACCCGAGCTGATGCAGGAAAGCCATGCTTTGAGTAGCATGTGTCCTCGGAGTGACTAGGTCGACGACAATAACTGCATGGTTGACGAATCCGACCCCCACGACCCCGGGGGCCACGGCCACGAAAGGTAGAGGAGCCACCTCTACCCCTGAAGACTGCCATTGCTGAAGGTGTCTGGCTGGCAGTCGAGCTTGGGACAGTAATTCGACTCAGTCGGAGAAAAGCTTCCTCTATTGGAGGAATAGTAGAGTCAGCAAGAATCTGAGACCGGGCAGCATCGTACTCTGGATCAAGGGCAGCCAGGAATACACCTACCATGGTAGCATTCCTATACGTCTTCTATTGCTCAGGAGTGGTCGTCAACGGCATGAAGCTATGGAGCTTCTCA